>BSAI01000101.1:16210443-16323264 GCA_036245035.1 Adrianichthys oophorus | reverse complement strand
CTTCCCAGGCCTCTCTGCTTTGTCCTCCCTTTTGTCCCTGGCCTGGGTGCTAGCGTCATACCACAAGCTCCTGCGTGATTCGCGTGACGACAAGAAGAGCATGAGTTATCGAGGTGCCCTGGTGCACCTGTTCTGGCGCCTTTTTACCATCTCTTCACGGGTGCTCTCCTTTGCCCTTTTTGCCTCAGTTTTTCACATCTACTTTGGCATTTTCGTGGTGCTTCATTGGTGTGCCATGGCTTTCTGGGTCATCCATGGCGGCACTGACTTCTGTATGTCTAAATGGGAGGAGGTACTGTTCAACATGGTGGTGGGCGTGGTCTATGTCTTCTGCTGGTTCAATGTACGCGAGGGACGGACGCGGTACAGAATGGTGACCTATTACACAGTTGTACTGTTAGAGAATGCCATCCTCACCTCACTTTGGTATGCGTACCGCGACCCAGCCACCACTGACGCCTATGCCTCTTTTGCCCTCTGTGGCGTCTTCCTGTTCTTTGCCTCTGGTGTGGCCTGCATGGTTCTCTACTACGGTGTTCTGCACCCCATGGGTCCCCGGCTGAGGGTGCTGGCCAGTTCCTGCTGTGCTGAGCTGCTATGGGGCCTTCCGTTGCCACCTGAGGCCGAGCCCATGGCTCCCACACCCGGGCCTCGTGGCTCCCAGGCTACCCCAACGCGGGGTTTGGCAGGGGAGCACATGGAATCAGACGAAACAGCCACAGACACCTGCCTTCCGGTTTTCCAAGTGAGGTCCACAGAGCCTGTGGATGCAGCTGGTAGACCTATTCATCCTGAGGGTCCTCTTATCAAAATAGACATGCCTAGAAAACGGTACCCTGCCTGGGATGCGCATTTTGTGGATCGGCGCCTACGCAGGACCATAAATGTGCTACAGTATATCAGCCCAAATGCAGTGGGCATCAGGTATAGGGATGGTCCACTTCTTTATGAACTTCTACAGTATGAATCCTCATTCTGAAGACTTCTAGAGTTCTATCACTACATTTCCTTTTTTTCCTATACCCTCTTTTCCCTTCTTTAGACAGCATACTTCGATTATCCACTGAGTTTTTCTTCTCTCTGCTCTATGATCAGAAAATTATCCAACAGAAGATGTGTTTTGAATATCTGTCAGGACATCCTACACACGCTGTCAGTTTATTTTGGGGAAAAAGAAAACACATGACACAAAGAGTTAAACTACAACCAACAGTATCTTATGTGATATATACAGATGTTTCTTATAAATCCTTCTACACTGACAGAAGAGTCTTTTATATGAGTGTGTAGATAACAAATGAATGTTTCATTATGAAATGTGTTATGCATTATACTGTATTGGTGATTTAACCTGTGAATAATTGTGAAGGGCATACTGTATGTCCCTGGGAGACGGGGACCAGCACAAAGCCTGATGGGAATGATGGAGGAGAGTCACAATGGGGTCAAGTCTGAAATTTTACTGCCATTCTTTCTGCAAATGACTAAAACAAATGACAGTGTTTACAAAGTCTTAACCCCAATAATAACAATAATAATAATAATAAACCTGAAATAGTTATAATACATTGCAAATTACAACATGAACCAAAACCAGAAAGGTACAACATACAATAAATTTGATTTTTGCACACTTGCATGGCTCATCACCATGGTGTTTGTACTATTTCTGCCAAAAAAAAAAATCAAATCCGCATGGTAAAAAAAGCACACTAACCTTCAATCTGCTACAATAAATTTTTACTGTGCAGTGCCCTCTAGTGGGATTTTGTAGTTACTGCACGGGTTACACACTACAATTATCGCACAATATCTGACGGGTTGTAGATTGGTGGTTTTTTGTAATTGGTAAAAAATAAAAAAATGCTATCAAAACATTCCATAGACCTAAAAATTTTTTTGCTTCTGTTTTTTTTTTTATTTAAAAAAAGTGGAAGGGCACAAACTTCTCTAAAGCTCAAAGACAACCTTTGAGGTTTCCTCCACCATTCCCTCTTGAATTCTATAAATTAACCTTTTTTAAAAAGTTCTTATTTTATTCCAAAAAAGAGAAACCCTCTAGGTTAATTAATAGCATATACTTACTAGATACAAATACTTGTTATAAGTTCTAGTACAAAAGATGGAGAGTTTGAGATATTTCTATGATACTATACTCTTATGTGTATTTGTGTCCATATTTATAGTTACTGACATAACTATATTTTGCCAGAACACAAACTTTTTTACATAACATGATACTGCAATGTTTAAAGGTGTAGTCCTTAACATCAGTATTGCCTCAAAGAGGCTACACTGGTGTGTGGATCTATAAGGCCACTGCTCTGACCCCTGCCGAGCAGCTGAAACAAAGCCAAATCGTATCTAAAAGTACTGTCTTTTTCATTTAACCCACCCAATGTTCTTAGTGAATGAGTTTGTGCAAAAAAAAGTGCTACATTCAGGCTGGTTATAAATTCCCATGGGTTGCTCTGCAGGAACTCTCCAACACTGACGAACATAAGATGATCACTGTATCTCATGCATGCCTTCTAAATCAGAGGAGCTTCATTAGGGTTTCCAAAGAGGGCTAGTGAACAATTCATGAGAAAATTGTATTTACTTGTTCTTTGGTTATTTTCTCTTCTAGTGTTTGTGATCACTTAAATATGAAGTACATAAATGCACCCAACATGGGAAGCTCAAGAGCCTTTTTGATTACAGAGATGACTTTTTTCTGACTTACTGGCTTTCTGCTTACCTGTGGCTTCACGTGCCTGTGAACATCGTACTGTAAAAGGCAGAAGTCCTGTAAGTCAGGTTGAAGGTGAAAGAGGGTTTTTGCCAAGGATGGATAAGACGTGACCGGAGGGACTGACTTATTGGATCCTGATGGGGTGTGAGTTAGCAGTTTCTTAAGAAAAATGCATCATTTTGGTTGTATACTGGAGTGTGTTCAGCCCTCGTCTTTTGTTTGGCTCCATCCTTTGGTCGCTGCTCTGTCCTCTTTCTAATCTCTGGTCCTCTGGGTCTTGCCGCACTCCCACTGTATGGTAATAGAACAGCAGGGCCAGCAAGAGATCCTGACATGAGAACATGCAATGAGTTACACTGCCAAAACCAAGAGCTTTCAGCATCCAGGGTCTGTCACTTCTAAGCTTAAACCTCAGCCCTGAGTAATTGAAACCTGTTGGGTCAGTTGGCGCAAACGCACACCATAGCACATACCATCAATACATTTCTATATTATCATTGTAGACAAAGCAGTTCTACTGTTTTGTAGTGAATAAACAGCCATTTGAATAGTTGGTTGACAGAAAAAAATTATGGCTAAATATTAACTATTAAAAGAAGGTAACAGCCAATGCAGAAGTTCCATAGAAAACTGCTGAACCAGCTGACTCAGGGGTGACTCAATGCAGTTCTCATCCCAAGGCAAGTCCTTAAGAGTCTCCATTCTTTGCCCTCACAAACTAAATCCACTCCTTACCTGCGTTAATGCCACAAAATGCAGGTTAGCACGTTTGACTTGACTGGGAATGGATGTTGGGGGCCGAGTTTTGTGGTAGTTGGCTGTCCGGCGTACAACACATCCTGTCTAAAGACCACTCAAGATTTCCACACATAGACAGATCAGGTTCAAATACACTGTGATTCTTCTTTTTTCTTTGGTGTTTATTTGTAAATGGGATAACAACACTCCACAGCCTCATAATCCAGTGGACTGCTTCAGTGGTGCTTCATGATCGCAAAATGCAGGAATAGTCATTGTTGCTATGTCATTTTATTTTTAAATGTATGTTGTGACCTTAAATTTAAACGATTGTTTTTTAAGTGTAAAAAATATCTATATGAACAAGATAAAAATGTTTATAGGACATGCAGCTTTTACGTGCAATTTTCCATATGCTATATCCACAGGACAACTACAGTTTTGCCACATTTTGTAACTGAGTCAGATACGAAATAGCTTTTGTTTTGTCTTCCCCCCAACGCCACACCGTATCAACCGCAACACAACAAGAGCAAATGACTTCACTTCTGTCCTTGTTGTGCCTTGTTACTTTGGGTGCTTTTATCAAGCCATGGCAGCCACATCCACAAATAACAATGTCGGTTTGTTTTTCTTAGGTTTTTCCCTGCGCCAACGTGCTCTCCGACATGACAAAACCAAACAGAATGGAATTCCCAAACCAGATTCTCAATTTAGTCAACAAACACTTCTTTTGCTTTTACTTCCAAGATGTCGTCTGCAGGACTGTTTCTATGTCGCGAGTAAACTTCACAGTGTGACAGAGCCAAGGTCTTTAAGCTTTGTTTTAAATACAGAAAGAAAAGCAATCGCTTTTAAATGTATCGTTGAGTTTATGAGGTTTGATTAAAGGCCATAAGCCTATCTCTGCAGATCTAAGCGCAGTTTTGAGAGCTCTGAAAGGTTGTTTAGATGAAGAGTTATAAAACCTGCCAGCCATGACACTGGATTATATTTTTTTGTTTTGTATTTTTGTCTATGCCTTTTGAATCTTCTTATGTACTGCATTTATGACAAACTTGTAGTGCCAAGAGGTAAAACTTTTGTGTTGTTTGTGAACAGCACTTTCTGCAAGACAATACAGCTTGAGGCTTGAACAATGTGGAAGAACCAAAAGGCCAAATGTGCAAAAATCTGTCAGGCTTTATTTCTTCAAAATGGTGCGGTAAAACTGTTGATCTTTCAGAGAACCACGTGTTATGGTTTCTCTTCCAATGTACATCATGCCTCTTTGAAATCATTTTGAAGTGACCCTCAACATTCAGCATGTCCGTGCTCCCAGCGGCACAAAAGATCTTTTGATTTTAGCATTAATGTGTAGCAATAGGCAATTGTAGTGTTTGACCTGGTTCGAGTCTCAACCTATTGTGTCACAACCACAGGAGCAGTACGATCAGATAATAAATCTGGGCATTTTCTATGATTTCACTCTTGTTCCGTCCTCATTTTTGCCAATAACCTGGTGCTGAATAAACATTCTAAAGGTGCTACAACTGTGGACTCCACGTGTCCACTTTTTGGCTCTCTGAAGGCCTTCTGGTTGACTGAGAAAGCCTGCAAACCCCGTTACCTTGCAGTCTCAGAAAGCTCCACAGCCAGCACCCAAATCCACAATGTTTACAGCAGAACTCAACGATCAATGGTGCCACTTTTTTCCTTTTTTTAATTTTGCATAAAAACAACTCTTGCTCTGTAATCTTTGTTCTCCATAATTGTTCTGAATTTTCTGGAGTATGATTTGTAATTTTACGAAACTGACAGACGATAAATACTTGTTTTTAGTGAAGGCATAGAAGCACTCAAGTGCTTCTGCTAACGGGATTTGGGTAAAAAAAAAGTATAGATAGAATGTGATTGGTGTGTTGTAAATTTCTGTCATTTATATGTCTTTTATCAGTGTATATCTTTTTTTGTTCATTTATTTTGTTGTAAAATTGGCTGTATCATTTTGCTGGACTTAATATTCCAATAAGCAACTACATTGTCTTATTAGTTGCGGGTTTTTGGAAGTGTAATGAAAGATGTTGGGAAATGTGGCTTTGTTTATATTCTCTCAATTTATCGATTGTGTTAGCTTGTTGGTGTAGTTCTCAAATCTGTTAAGGTATTCTTCAGGCTAAAAGATGGATCCGGATTTTTCCAAAAGTTGACATAATGTAAGAAATGAATTTTCGCTACAACATGTAGCCTCCTCATCAAAGTGGATATTTACAGCCTACGTTGTAATTGATAATATAAAAAGAAATATTTCTTTTATTGTTAAATATGACATTTAAGACAACAGTTTCAAGGAATTCTTGTTCTTAAAAAAGGAAACCTGATGTCCAGTGTTGTACCTGCTCCCTATTTTTGAGAATAATATGAATATTATTAATGACATATGGTGCTAAAGTTCTTTTTGTATGTTTTTGGTTTTTAGACAAAAAAATAAAATATTATGCTGAAAAATGTAATGTTTAAGCCTTACTGTAGATTCATATATCAGACTGTTCATCCCAGAAGAGAAAATAAATATTATGTATTTGAAAGTGCAATATAACAAAAGAGTACTGTCATTTGTGTCTCAAAACACTCACACACACAAAAAACAATCAGAAGACTGCTGCTAGTTGAGCTAGTATTTGTGCATTAGCTACGCCATTTTTTTCCAAGATTTTCTGGAATAACTTTTTCAGATACAGATCAATCTTATTTCGGACAATGTTGGGATCAATTTGAAGGATTCACGAATGGGCTATGCCTTAGACAATGTATTATTATTCTATAACATTTTCATTCACACCTTAAAATGGAAAACAGTAAGGCCTAACTTCGTGAAAAACATCTACAAGACAATTATCTGTGTTTTAAAATGTATCCAAAACAAGGCCACAATAGTAGGCCTACTATTGAACATTTGACACATTTAGACCTCTGAATAAAGTATGTGTGTGAGTGAGCAAATGTTGTTTTATTATTTCATCTCGTGGTTAGTTTGTCAAATGTTTTTATTTCTTTTTATGTCTTGTACTTTGGTTAAATATACTTCCAAATGAGCCACTCATGATGATGGCAGCTTGTTTGCCCATGTATTGGCAAATAAAGTTTTTTGAAAAAAGTTGGACTACAGCTTTACGCCCAAAATGGCAGCCCGATTGAAAAGTTTTTGGCTGTTTTCTTTGAGTTAGTTTTTTGAACACGCCGTTCCTTTAGTTTCTCCTAACACACAGAAACGTTGGGTTGTTGACGAACGTGGAGGACCGCAATGTTTTCTGACGGCGTCGGCGTAAGATGAGGACAATAATGGCCATTTGCTGTCTACGAAAAACTCGAGCATCTTTCGCTGTGCTAACTAAAGCTAAGGTAGCCTAGCAAGCTAGCCGCTATCACTTTAATGTCGCCTAAAACCAAACTGTCTCTCGTGGACATCAACGCCGAAGTGAATATGAAGGCGAGAATACTACCTTAGAAATGGAGGATGATGTGAAAAAAGTGAAAAAGGTGAGTCGAGTGAGAGAAACACTTTTATCAACAAGTTGTCTGCATGCTAACTAAATACTAGCCAGCTAACTGATTTCAAGTTGAGAAGTTCCGCCTTAAAGAGATGGGGAATAGCACACATACGAAGCTTTTTGCATAGCAACGTTGACATATAAATCCCATCCATGGGCAAACATCACTGAGGTGATCAAAAGTTTAAGTGATAAGTTAAATCGAGGGCAATGAACTAAGTTAGGGAAGTTTGGAATGTTAGCATCTGTGTTCAGAAAGCGGTCATTTTCTTCCACTTTCTTTTTTCTTTTTAGGGTGTGTTATATTTTTAAGTTCAATCAGAACAATTCAAGGGAAGGTGATGTGTGTTTCTTTAACAAACACTAACTCAATGTTATGACAGATTTCGCGTCAAAGATCTAAGCGCTGATGTCAGGAGAGGACGGTTGCCCATCACACAGCTGAATAAGCATTTGTGATTTACTGGGACCAGCCTTCCTTTCTCTCACACTCTCACGATCTCTAAGTTTTATATCCTCATCCACGTTAAAATCTGTCACTACAGGGTTTGTATTAGAGACTGTGTTAATTCAAAGTGCTAAGAGCCATTTGGTCCAGTTTCATACAGACAAAAAGCCTCAAAGCCCCCACTTTAACTTTTAGAAGAATACACTTTTTTTTTTTATATATTTACAATAATTTAGTTATAACAGTGTTTTATTTTTCTATATATAAAACAAGTTTTAACTTTAAACCTTAGTTTTATTTTATGATGACTCAGGTTCCTTTCAAAATAAAGGAAATAAAACCAAAATAGAGCCTGTTTCAAATAAGACATCCTGAAGCAACTTATTTAAAAATGCTAAAAGTCAAGTCAAAGGTGGTATTTTCCATCATTATGACTTTTGTGTGCCGTCCTTCATTTTCTCCTTATACAACCTGCATTTTATAAATGGATGGCATAATTGTCACAAAGACATGTATAAAGTTTATTCTTCTAAAAGTTAAAGTCGGACTTTAAGGCTTTTGGTCTAATATAAACTTGACCACAATAGTATAGAACTTTTCCTTTGAACAGCAAGGAGACACTATTGTGCAGCAGAAGATAAGAAATGCTTTAAGTTTATTGTAATAATGAACCACTACAAAACTCAAACACCATCCCATTATTTATTCAAATAATGCATACTTTCCTTCAAAGCTTGTAGCGTCGAAACCTCAGGTTGCAGACGCCTGCTCTAGATTAATGCATCACCTCCAAGTTTTCCCATACTCCCATTTAGTTCTTTAATTTCTTTATTAAAAGCCTACAAAGTTTGTTATTTTATGTCAAAAGTCCAAGTTTAACACTTTTGAGTGTAAAATGTATAAATACATTGTCAAAGAATAATGATTTAGTTAGTTTCACTTTACTTTTATTTTTTATTTGAACTCAAAATGAAAAAAATGGCTATTTTTGTTCTAGTTGCACCAAATAAATGGAAATGCTTTGATTAATTTGACTTCAGTTAATTCCTGAATTCAAATTCAAATTCTTTTTTTATGAATATCATTTTCTGAACATTTTGGTTAAGATATAAAGTTGCAGTTAAGTGCAGTTCCTCTTTTTGCCACACGGTGCTATTAAAGGACAACATTTGGTCAAAAGAAGTTTGAGGTTTTTAATGTAAAACTGTGTTCTGTTAATATGTTCTATTGATCGATTGATTCATTGGAATTTACATGCTACAAGTAAATTAAATTCATTTTTAACTTTTGACATTGCATACGATATTTGACCTAAAGGAAATGAAGTCTAAAAAATGTTTTTTGGGCTCAAAAATATGTCCTGTTTTTCTTACAAATAGTTAAATATATAAAACGAATATAATAACTGTCTTGGTGTTCAAAATCTTTTCCACAAATTAATTTCTCCTAGTTTAAATTCAAATTTTTTTTCTTTGTTCTTTTTGTTTGGTAAGTTGGTCTTCCATTTGTGGTTTCTTGCTTGGGTCGGCTGTGGTAGCACTGGTCTCACATTTCACAAGCAGAAGCTGTTAAATGTTAATGTATGGGCCTTCAGCTGTTCCAACAGAACTAAATAATGTATACCAATTCCTATTGGTCGTATTGTCCTTGAAAATATGAAGTTTATTCAGATTCCAGTGCGTCTTATAGCCACTAATTTCGTTGATGTTTTTAATACTAAAAACGTTTTTTCTTAAGATAAAAAAACTCATCAGGGGCATGAACACTATACATTTATATGTTTATGCACTGGTAAATACACTAAGTGGTTATTTGCACAACCCTATATGTTTGTGACATTGGTATAGGAGATATATTGATAGAAAGAGCAGGTTATGTACATCTGTAGATTGTCATTTGACTTTGTTTTTACTCTCCAACATTTCTTCAACAGAACTTCACCACATACTTCGTAAAAATTAGGATAAAGTCCTGAAATTATTATACAGCAAAAGTTTATTGTTTTAAAAGATATGTATTTGTTTATTAAGTTGTGCTTTATAGTGGGTTAACATGTGTTTCCCTTGAGTGGTATCGATAGGATGCACCAGCAAAAGCTGCAGATATATCCACTATTGGACTTGCATTTTGTACTACTGGGTAGGCAGTAAATGAAAAACAATCAGGAAATAGTGAAGTGCAACAAGTGTTTTATGCCTTTTCTTCTTTATTCCAAACCACAATAAATGTGTCTTCTCTCAAATTCCTTGGATTCCAGTTTTCAACTCTGCTTTAACTGCACCATACCACGTTTTAATACATGGATCAGTTTCTCTTTTGGTGCTCTGTAAACTTCCCGATTCTTCCCCGCTGAATTATTTCACCTATCTCAGTAGAAATTGCCCATTTGGAATACAGGAAGTAGGCTTTTTTAGTTGTTGGAAAGACTGTGTAAGAAATGGAACCAAAGATGTGTTATCCAGCCTTTCAAGAGAAAATATATTGATCTAAAAAAAAGTGACTGAAATTACACACTTGGGCTTAAGCACATTTTCTTAGTTTAAAACAATCTTTTTTTTTTTTTGTAAATAGCTTAGAATCTGGCTTGTGTTTTTGAAGCCTAAAATACATTTTTTAATGTATTAATTATGATTAAAGGTGCTTCTGGGTAACCATAGCATCTACAGCTTAGATTTTTGTTTATCATGAAATATGTCTAAAGGCACGTGTTATCACAGGAAGTTGTGGCTCGTCTTTTCCTGTTCTTAAAAGAGCTTATGAAGTTAGCAGCACTTCCCCTTTCTATTCTTCTTCCTCCCACTCCCCTTTCAAGCTGTTGTTTATGAAAAAAAAAGTTGCCAGTGCTCACACCCCTCACAGTCAAAGCATTGGTTTGATCCTGAGTAGTTAGTGGTCTCTACTGGCAGCAGTGGAGGTAACAGGTGTTTGTTTAGTGCCTCAGCATCTTTGTTAGCGGGGAAGTTTCTGTTGAAAGGCTGCTGTCTTTGAAGCGAGTCATGGAGAATGAGGTATGCTTTAAACTTTGTGTTGCTGCAGAGGCTCAGCAAAGCTTGATTTCTCAAGAACAATTTTTATACGGTTTCCTAAAGTTGTCCACTCTCTGAAGTACCGTAATGTTGAACATTGTAGATACCTTCATAAAAATTAAATCAGTCTGCTTTATTATGCTTTGTGATGCACAGTTGTTATTCATTAATTTAGAGTTATGTGCTGGTTCACATTTACAGTTTCTATTAATAAAATGCAACCAAACTTGAATGTGCAACATGAAAGTGAATAATATACCGATTGTACTGCTGTCAACAGCAATGCGATTAGATGCAGAAACTCTTAGTGCTGTTTTTTTTTTTATTTATTCAATGTGTGGGCATGATCCCGTGTGCTGCTTTTGTTAATGCTTATAGAGCTACAGAACTCAAACTGCAAGATCCAGTAGTACACATGGTCGCATGGTAGAACACCCGGGTTCTATTGCACCAATTACAAAATACTGCTAGTCAATAATTTAAAGAGCATTTAATGTTTTTAATACCCACTTTGGTGAAAATTGTGTTTTTATTGTTTTTGATATGTTCTCGTGGAATTTTTCTCATGAAGGAGAACATATAAAAAGACAAATGAGCTTAATTAGCGTTTCTGAGTATTTCTTTTTTCAAATCATGATGGGTCAGGAGCAGATGAAAAAAAAAAATGCTGTTTGAAAAAGATCTTATTTGTGACATAGAAGCTACAGTCGGCTGGCCACAAGGTTCCTGCTACACTCAATTTGGATGCATCCACTTGCTGACAAATAGATCCATGTATGTCTTTATTTTCCTTGTCTGAGCTGGCATCTGGTTCAAAACTGCATGGCTGGATAGCTCTGATATTGCTAGCCATTTTTGTTGCACCTGTAATGTTAGGTTGGGGTTGTGATGGCCTAGGAGCTAGCGGGAGAGCGTGTAAATGGAGCTCTCAGCAATGGGTAGGGTAAGGTGGGCAGGGTTGCTCTGCGCCACAACTTAGAGGTGAATTTTTTAATGAACTAGTGTCGCTCTGCAGAAACTGTCCAATATAACAACATATTTTAGATTTCAGCTAAAAACAGCATAATCGTGTCTCACTGGGGACACTTTAAGAAAACATATAAAGATGATCAGAGTGGGACTTTAAGCTTTATACCTGGGAAGGCTAAAAAAAAGTGTGTGACATTTAAGAGCTGTCATACTGCCTAACGGACAAGCTTCTGGTTTCTCTCATCTGCCTTTTCTCTACCCCACAGCCCGGTATCGTGTCCCCCTTTAAGCGCGTCTTCCTGAAAGGGGAGAAGGGGAGGGACAAGAAGGCCCAGGAGAAGACGACAGAACGCCGAGCCCTCCACACCTTCTCACTATCTCAGTCCGACCACCGCATCGACCCTGACATCCTGCTAAACGACTACATTGAAAAGGAAGTCAAAGTGAGTGTTGTTTGCAGAGGAAGAAAGTTCCTGTTTAGACTGAACTTTAATGAACCAAAGGGAAAGTCTAAAGGTGAACTTTTGTTTTAGGGGAGCCATAAGAAATATTTCCAGTGAAATTATTTTCCTGAAATCTTTTATTTTTCATTCATTGTTTTATGTAAGGTTAGAATACAAAAACTAAATAACTTTGAGCCTTTAAATCAACTAATAATAAATGCACAGAGCTATCAATTTAAGCCCTTTAAAAGCAGAATGATTCTAATTCAAACATGTTATCTTCAGTACTTGGGGCAGCTGTCATCAATTCCAGGATACTTGAATCCATCAAGCAGAACAGAAGTCCTTCAGCTCATTGACAATGCAAGGGTAAATATGTAAAAGTTTGAATGTGATCCTTTGCTGGGATTTTTCTCCCCTTTATGTTATTTTAACTTAAACTATCCATGTTTTTGAACAAAACATCCTCGATTCATTCTTGCCGGACTGTTTTGCAGAAGTGCCATCAGTTGGCTGGCCAGCTGACGCCAGAGCAGGACGCCGTCATTAGCTTGTCTGCGTACAACATCAAGCTTGTGTGGAGAGATGGAGAGGAGTTCATCTTGAGAGTCCCCATTCACGATATCGCTGCTGTCTCCTATATCAGGGACGACTCGCTGCACCTTGTGGTGATTAAAACGGGTAAAAAAAAAAAACAGAAAAACAAAATTCACAGCTTCTCAGATTTATTTTTTTGTTTCTTTTATGCCTTGCAGTCCAGTGTTTTTCTTTTTCTAGAAAGAAACCCAAACTACTATTAGTGATGTCTTTAGAGACAAAAAAATTATTTATCATTGTTTTGTCTGTTTTATACTCATCATACATATGACATTTTCAATGTTCTATTCTAATTTGTTTTGGCCTAATAATTTAAATTTTAAGAAGATGGGAGAGCATTTAAAGAAAACAAATGCAAGCAAACAAAATCCAAATAGACTAGAAATACACAAGGTTAATTTATGCTTTTTTATTATTAAAGGCCCATTCTGAATTTTTCCTTTCGCCCTACCACTTCTCCCTTCCCCCTACATTTAGACCTCCAAACGGAGAGTTATGAAAAAATAGCATCTCCAATTTCGGACGTCACTACCACTCGATGACATCATCAATAGTTGCCGGTCAGCTACGTTCGCGCATTGCTTCCAGCGCTTGAATAGACATGACAGCGATTTTATAACTTTAAAAAGGCCATGCTAAAAGAAAACGTCATTACTTACATTTAAATGTAAACTTCTGTGCTTTAGATTGCCCCCACACGAAGAAAAGCGCTTTTCCTCTGTGGCATAGCGCGATGCGGAACTCCCTCGCTACGAAGGGTCACTTTCACTAAAAATGCCCCTACAAATGCAGTGATAGGGAGAAAGGAAGAATTCGGATGTGGCCAAAGACTAAGCCATTTAATTGTTAATTAAATTTGACTATTAAACAAGAGATTTGACCTTCTGTTTAACCCTTTAACACCTGAGCTTTAGCTCCAGTGTTGACACTTTTTGCAATTAACATAATTCCAGCAGATTCTGAAGAAGAAAAAAAGCAGCCTTGTACTGAAATGCTACACTTTAGTTGTAAAGTTTTTATGCAATCAATGTAAATTAGCTAATTCTCTGTGTCAGAATCAGCTGCTTCACGTTGATTGTGTGAACGGTCAAAGAGCCACGGTATGTCAAATAGGATGTTAAAGGGTTAGGGTCTCGTTCTACCTGTATACTTCTATGTTTTGCTATTTAATTTACCCGGTCTAAAAATGCCTAAAAATGAGAATGCCATAAATGCCAAGCATTCAAAACCGATCTGAGTTTCATTTATTGGTTTATTTTTGTAGCCCAGGATTCTGGAGGTTCTCCTTGTCCCAGTTCTTGTCCCGATCTCAACAAGTCCCAAACTCTAAGCTCGCTGTCTGAGAGTGGAGCCGTTTTGGTGGAAGTCTGCTGTCTACTTGTGTTGGCAGTGGAGAATAAGGTTGTGTATTTAGGTTAAAAATTTTACAACAAAATGCATACTGTTAGTGCTTTTGGTGATATTTTAGAAAACTGTGGTAAATTTCAAATTCCTTGTCTTTTATTTTTCTTTTAGGCTGCTGCAGAGGAACTGTGTTTTCTGCTTAGCCAAGTTTTTCAGATTGTTTACACAGAATCAACCATTGACTTTTTAGACCGAGCCATTTTTGACGGAGCAACCACACCAACAAGACACCTGTCTTCATACAGTGGTACGCAGACACAAAACTAAACTAGATTACAGTGGTCCCTCGTTTGTCGTAAGAGTTACATTCTATAAATAACTAGTGGTAGATTAAATTCGCAAATTGCTCATCTTTAATTTTTTTTTTTTTTACAATAAATATAAATGAACACTTTTCTCAGACAAGCATGAACATTTTCACACTTTTTGCTCTTTTTTTAAACCCCCAAAGTTCAAACCTTGATAATAAAATAAGTCCAGTTTTATAGAATCAAACCAAAGACCTGCTCGCGATTGAAGATTTATGTAGATTTAGAAAGCTGGACGCATTCTGTACAGGAGATACGACACAGAGGGGTTTGATTGACAAGGTCAACAGCCAATCAGGATGCAGAACCCAATGTAGTTAAAAAAAATTATGCAAAATTGCCCAGGAAATGTGAACCGTGTTGCACCAAGGGATCACTGTATTCTTTCATTTCATCTGTATGTCTTTTTAAAAAGGTTTTGGGTCAAATTAGGTCTGATAATCTTAAAACTTTATTTTGTGATTTTTAAAGACGATTCTTCGAGTAAAGTGGACATTAAGGAGGGTTTTGAAGCAGAAAACAACACATTGTAAGTAGATTGAGCGGCCCTTCATCCTCTAATTCTATCAATATATTTAGTCTCAATTCAGTTTATTACTTTTAATGTCTTTCTAAGGCTGCTTTCTCTCAGTCCTTTCCAGGTCAGTAAAGATGCAGATGGAAACTCTCCGTCTGCATCCACCCCAGCATCCCCTCAGAAGAAAACTGCAAGTGAAGGAGAGCTCAGCACAACCGCCGCAGAGCTTTTGCAGGACTACATGACAACAGTACAGAACAATTTTTTGTCTTTATGCTTTAACAGAATCTTTAAAAAAGAAACTAATTCAACTGAAAATAACTTTTAT
Organism: Adrianichthys oophorus; assembly: GCA_036245035.1. NCBI lineage: Eukaryota > Metazoa > Chordata > Actinopteri > Beloniformes > Adrianichthyidae > Adrianichthys > Adrianichthys oophorus. Next base: position 16,308,222 of record BSAI01000101.1, on the reverse strand, counting down.
TTTTATAGTTGCGGACAAAACTTTCCTCACAGGAGATCCAACAGTTTGCAACTCTTCTCCATGAATACCGAAACGGGGCTTCAATTCACGAGTTCTGCATCAACCTGCGACAGCTCTATGGAGACAGCAGGAAATTCCTTTTACTGGGTACAAAAGCTTCATTCTGTAATAGACAGACTTTCAGCTTTTAAATAGGGCTGGGCGATAAAACGATAGCTATCAATATCACAATAGTACTTTTTCTCGATAGCAAAATGAGCCTATTGCGATAGACTTTTATTTTAAAGGGTCAGAAATTAACACCAGTTGCAAGGATTTTATCCTCTTTGGTGTGTAAACGTTAGAGGGTTAATAACCACATGGTGAGTAAATGTTTGTGTAAACTTAGTCATGGATGTTTATTGGCTCTTCTTCTGGTGAATTTTTTTGTCCTCTTTTTCTCCACCGTCTGCACGCGAGGTAAGAAAAAAACACGCAATGCGTGTCACAAGACTCGACCCCTGCTGAGCGAACTGCAGCTCACTTGACCGCAGTGGTCAGTTCACCTGTGCAGCGTTTAGCTTGTCTGATAAAACAGCAGAATATGTGCCAATTTATAACAGATTCCAGTCAGAACTGAAGGATAAAGCTGCTTCCCTTAAAGCAGCAACAAACAGATGAATAAAATGTGTTGATTTGAAGACAGCGCTGCTGTTAGACACTAATGCTATGGTGCTAACTAGCTGTTCTGTGCATCCTGTTTGATCACTGACCGGTTTAAAGTCAGACAGTATTTTCACGGACTGGCCTTTAAGACGCAGCGGATAAATACATCAAGAATTATTCATAAAAACAGCATTTTATAAATAATAATTATAATAAATAACAATTGAATCCACTGGTTTAGCAGCGTCTGTGTAGCATTACAGAGTCGGTGTTGCGCTGAAAACTGACCTGTCAGATGTTGTGCTCAATCCTTCCGCCTTTTTAAAGCTGCAGCTGTAATTTCTATACTGATATAATAACAATAAACTAAAACATTATACTGTTTTCAGGCGTTTTTTGTGATGATTTAATATTAAATGTGATCACCTGGAGGCAAAATTAGGAAATCTCTACTAAATCTATCCTTGTTTTCTCAGCACGTTTGAATTTGAGTTTTCAGTTAGATGACAGTAAAGACATGTTTAAACCATTTATAAATTATTTTTATGCAATTTCATTTTACTAAAAAAGAAAAATCCAAAAATGTTCAAAAAAGTAAAATGCTTGAGGTTTTTCTTTGTAAAATAGTGTTAGAATCAGAACACTAAACTGATCACGCAGTTTAGTGTTCTGTTTTATCTATATTCTCTTTTCAAACTTGAAAGCTTTTGCTTTAATTTTAAGCTCCTTTTGTACTATTTATGAACTGTTTTTTAGTTTTCTGGGAGAAAAAAACTGTTGCATTGTGTTGCTTCAGTGCATTTGTTATGTTTAAATTATGATAGGAAATACATATTTAAGTTTAAGCGACCTGTTGATGATTACACATTTCTCTTATGAGCCACAGAGCGTTCAAATTTGACAGATATAGTTATTTAGTTTATATCATGATTATATCATGTGATACATAGCGTTATCGTCTGATATGAAAAAAAAGTATTGTGATTAAAAAAAAATTCCCTATCCCCCAGCCCTACTTTTAAAACGAAACCAGTCTTGATGAACAGTATACTGTCTGAAATGTGGATTTATAGTGACCACAAAAAATGACTTGATTGGCTAGAATTTATAAAATACTTTTGATATATATTTAAAATCAGCTAAAGTATTTTGTAGAAGATGAACAGTTTGTCATTGTTGTTATTTTTTCTGGTGGTCTTCTGACCTTTTTTTATATCCTGAAGGTTTGCGGCCCTTCATACCTGAGAAGGACAGTCAGCACTTTGAGAACTTCCTGGAAACCATTGGCGTGAAGGATGGCAGAGGCATAATAACGGACAGCTTTGGTCGTTGCAAACGCACCGCCAGCTCCGCATCCGATTCCACCACCAATGGGAACGGTGCTGCGGGGGGAAGCGGCGGCAGCGCGTCCTCTGTGGAGTGCCAGGAGGCTTCCGAGGGGGACGAGTGGGACCGCATGATCACCGACATCAGCAACGACATTGAAGCCCTCGGCTGTAGCATGGACCAGGAGGCATTAGCGCCCTGATGGGGAGCAAAAGCGGGTTGTTTTGCGTGGAGGAGTTGCCACTCCTGTAGACATGAAACGGATCAGATGAAGGTGGTCCTTAGCACTGACCTCAAGTTAGCTAAAACGTATATTCCTCTGATTATCAAGAGGGCGTTCAAACACCCCACAAACTTAAGGAAAAACCTCAACTTGTTGCCATTAGGTCAACAAACGCACTTATGCAGTCTGTGAGAAGCAGGAAGTTGACTTGTTCAGCATTTCAGATGGATTCCTAATTGTCTCTTCCAAAGATTTTCCTTTGGTTTTGTACTTCTTATTGGCAGCATCTGCCACTGCTTTCAGTAACGTAGCACAAACCTGCAGCCAGTACAGCCCAGACTCCAGAGGATCCATCAGTGCACATATTTCAGAAGGTTATTACTGAAGTTTGTAATTTTTTTTTTTTATACTGCAATATATCAATCCGCTTCATCCATCTATTTCACTTTGTGTAACATGCTTTTTGTTTTTGTGTACCGCTGAGTTTTACACTAGCATTTGTTTATCAGTGTTTACTTATTATACAAACTGACCATGGAAATGCTGTAAAGACAAAAGCGTCACCAGTTATTTTTGACAAAGCCACTAATGACTGGCGGATTTTCAAACACCAATTGTGAGGTTTTGTCATGCAGGCCGTTTGTTGTGCGTTTATTGTGCCTTTTACACTGCAGCACTACTGCCAGCTGTCTGACACAGACAGGGAATTAGAAACTGTAACTACAGTTGCTCATCTTGTTGTGGTTATTAAATAACAGATCGTTCACTGATTGATTGTATTTTAGTATTGCGGATCTGCACTTATCTTAAAGTTGCATAAAACAAATGTTGCAGTCTCTTACACCAGTCTGTAGTTTTTATTTTTTCAATTTACTAAAATAATCCCATTATGACCACTTTGGTGCACCTAAGCTGCTGTGAAACTTGGGAGTCATCAAAGCAGTTCTGCTGGATGCCCACAGTTTGGATTAACTAGTGAGTGTCGGCGACGGAATATTGGCAAGACGGCAGGCGCTGAGCACATTCCATTCTGAAAGCCTCTCAGTGGCGTGTTTATTTAACCTTCCTTTTTCTCTGCTTTTCACCAGTAAAAATTGAAACCAGGTCAAACTGAACCAAACTCATCAAATTGGGTTTGATAAGCTTTTTGAGATCTGAGGTGAAATCCCCTCCTTGTAATAATAAATATAGTCTGTCGGGACCCATTCGTTGTTCAGGTAACCCTGTAAAGTCCTCCACATCAAAGAATTCACAACATATTTTTGGGATCAAGATATTTTTTAACCCAGTAAAAATTTGCAATATAAGTTTTCGGATCACTTGTGGTCTGTTGAGTGGTTTGGTAAATTTTTGCTTACAGCAATGTTAGTTTAAGATGTAAAAATATTGAGATGAGTGTTCAGGAAAGAAGTATTTTATTTACTCACTGTCTCAAATGATATATTTTTAACTTGGTGTGAATATATTAAGAATTAACAAAAAATGTTGCTTTTTTTTCAATACATTAAGTAGTCATTTTAGGAAAAGGAATAACATGAGTTTTTCTTGCCATACAACTTTGAAAATTATCTAAACTTCTTCCCGCCAAGTTTTTTCCAGGAAGCAGCCATTTTGAAATGACCAGGAAAAGCCTGTAGCTACTGCCCCTAGTGGAGTGATGATGAACTACAAAACAGAACACAAGTTATTTATAATGGCTTTTAAGGAACGTTTGGATCATGCCAGAAATGTGTGCATCAAATATGATATGCATGGTTATGTATGGTTAAAGTCACAGTGACTTGACATGTGTAACTGAACTGTTTTCTCACAGCACTCAGATTAATCATTAATTGACCTGTAAATTCTCATCTAATCCGATTTTCAGAGGGGAATGACTCGGGAAGACCTTTGATTGAGGGGAAAGCGGTTACAAAACAGTCAGCTGCTCCGTTTGAAGCATTAGAAGATCTCCCGCTGCTCCATGAAGTCGCTGCCAATTAACTACAATCATGGCTGGTTCCCCTGTTGTGCCAACTTGAGCATGCTCCCTGAAGAATGGAGCAACAATGGTGGTTGAATAATGAAATTACAATGAATTCAGCCAATTTTTGTAGAGTTTACAAAAAAATACGATTGCAGTTAAAAAGTAGTTTTGGATCATGCAGCCAATGAAAAGCCAATAAAAAGAAAAAAAAACTTTTATCTAAGAGCGAAATTAAATGACAGAATTTAAGAAGAGACTTTTCACTGGTTTAAATCACTCAGGTCAAACGGTAAACAATACTAAGTTGTGACCCAAAAAATGGGATGTTAAGAGATTAAATTTTCATCTTTTTCCCTGCTTCAGCATCATATTTGTAAAGTGGTAAATTTCCTGTTTCCTAAAGTCAATCCAAAACTAAAACAGTGAGGCATACTTTTATTTTGGACACTCAAATTGATATTTGGACCTTTGACATCCAACACTTTTAGCATTTTTTTCCTAAAGATTTTTTTCCACATAAAACTCCCTAAAATGAGCCTTAATAATCAGCTTGTTTGTCCCTTTATTGTCAAGATCTTCTCAGTGATCGCTCACATAGGTCAGGTAAAAGTATTTTTTACATCTACGTGGTCGCTGCTACTGTCCCACCCACACCTTGAGTGTGCCCAGTGCTGATAACCAAAAGATTTGCTTTTGCTATTTATGAGCTGAATTAAAAAAAAAAAAAAAGACTCCAGAATGAATTGGTGATACAGGAGTTTTTCCACAGAAAAACTGGCGCTGAAGCTTATTTTCCTCTCCAAACATTGGTCTTGGTGCTCCACTGATCCATAAAATTCTTTTTTCCAATGAGACGGCAATACAAATGTCAGTTTCCATCAAGGGTTTAAAGTTAACTATTGTGGTAAATGTAGATTTCAGGTTTTGGAAAAACGAAGATTAAACAGAGGAAATTTCATATAATTCAAGTACAAAAAAAAATCCAAAGCAGTGAGTAATCCATCAGCTAGAAGCTCTTAAACTATTATATCCTTTCAGAATGTGTCTGGCCTGCGTTGATGTGTTTAACAAGCTCGTCTTTGCAGTGTGCATGCTGACAGTCTGGGATTCTGGCCAGCCTCCCTCTGGTTCACCTTGGTGAAGTTTCTGTCAGCTGGAGTTTGCAGCTCCAATCTTGGTGAGATGTGCCTCTCTGTGGTGTCACATCTGTCACTTTACCGGAATAGGATGCCAACTGCCAGATTAAGCGTGAGAGAACATCACAGAACAAATTCTTTCAAACACGACTCCATTATTTTCAGAGCATCTTCTAAAAATACCAAGTATTTCCTTACTACCTGCATACTTTGAGAGCAGACTCACTATCTTCTTGAACAAATGTCAAGTGGTTACTTTGTTGTGCAAATTATGTATGGAATAATACAATGTCAAGGTTCTCTCTTGAAAGCGGAAAAATAAAGAAAAATAACCTGAACTGAGTACCAGGAGCTCATATGAAAGCTCTTTAGGCAGCCTCTCTTACAGCTCAGATGAAGCTGGAGTTCATGCATAAAAATCGGAGGCTCAGCACAACCGTTCAGCTTCAGACACAGGGATACTGTAAATGAGCAAAGACCAGCATGCACAGATGATCCTGGCTATTTCCTGGAGCTATAAGCGAGAGTGGCTGAAAGCCTGGAGAGAAGTGTTTATGTCGTTCTCCAAAGCTGAGAGGGATAATTAAACTTAATAGGGAACAAACTTGGGAACGAGGCAGATAAGAAGCCCAAATGCATTTTTTTCAATCTGTTTGAGGGACGCTCTTAGCAACAGAGGTTTAAAGGTGCCGACAGGCCAAGTCAACCTCCTCGGTTTTGAATTTAACTTAATTTAAGAACTTCTAAAACAACACAAATCAATTAAGATCGTGTTTTAGGTTCTACAGAAACAGTTTGAGCTTTTAAAAGTCATTTTATCTTTGTTCCCTTTGCAGCATCTAGCAGTTCTGTGCTTGCATGACTGCACCCTTCAGGTATTGAAAGGCTTTCTTGTGCTGTGCTTGAGTGGCAGGTTTCATACATGAACAGATGAGAAACCATTTATGAATTTTGCTTTGGGCCCTTTCAAGGTACGCTCCAGATGATTAAAGGCTTAGTTCCACGAGATTAAGGAGAAGCAGTGACTGTTTTTATGTCAAATGACACAAAGGAAGCATGCTGGGGTGTACAGCGCTGTAAAACCATGAAAAGTAGAAGATGAAACGTCCTTTAAGAGGTGGTTGTGGGAGCAAATTTTCTCTTGTCACAATGCTTTTGCATTAAAATGCCTCTAATGAGAAACCAGGTGATCTGCTTCAGAGAGCCTGAGTCACTGAGAGACATCTTAAGCTCAAAATCGAGCATGTGAAGGTTTAGATTTCACATTCTGTGGACCCTGTTCCTCTTTGAAGAGCAATTTGAAGCTACAGCACCACAAAAGCCAGAGGAAGAGGGCTTGCAATGTTTTCATTGGGTACACACATTATCGTGTTTATACAGGAAATGAAGCTGTATGTAGCTTTTCAAACAAACAGCAAAGGAAAGCTCAGGAAAAGTGCAGGACCGTGTTACATAAGTGAAGTTTCCCGAAGCGTCAGAGACTGTCAGAAAACAAACAGCCTACAAATATTTTTTGCACAGATAAAACAAAAATATATCAAAGTATTGCATAAAATAAGGCATTTTTTTACAGGAAAAACTTCAAGTCAGGAGACAAAATTAGACACAAATGAGTTCAACTGACTGCCTTTGAAGTTAGAAATCTTTATATAGGAAGATTTATTTACGTATTCAGTCTGTGCTTGATAAAACTTGGCTTGAGACTAAGGAAATAAACAAGAACACATTAGGTAAGTGCCTAGCTGATGGGCTTTTAACAGGAAATCCCTTTAAACCAACAGGACCTCATTTTGAGTCTTGAACATCTTCTGGAATCTTTTTAAAAAGATCCTTTTGTGGTATTATTGTTGCATTTCAATGAGCTGGCTCTTTAATTATTGGCAAAAAACTTTTAATTGACGTTTTAAAGGTAGTGGTTTGCCAATAAAATGATTTAAATTGTTCTTTTTTATGCAAAAGTTACTAAAATGTGCACATCAGTCATGTGACCACTCACCAATCCATCATAAGGAAATTCAAAGTGTCTCATTCGTATTCTCTTAGCAGAGCGAGAATCGGCGAGAATTAATGTTCATTTTGGTGACTCCGATGAGCCTTAGTGAGGCTGAGAGGCCGAGTCCCGGTGTGACCGGGCACTCGCACGGCAGATCCGATAGCTCGTCCTTCTCCTCCAGGCCATAGGTGGCGTCGTTGAGCATGCGCCGATGCAGGTGACACGTCTGCTCGATCTTCAGCATGTTTATGTCACTCCGCAGCTGCATGAGCTGCCTCGCCAGCTGCTGGTCCTGCCTGCGCATGTCTGTCTGCAGACAAGGAAGAAAAAATGCTAGACCAAGACTGCAGACAAGTCAGCCAAGAAAGCAAACACATGCAACAAAAAAGAAGCACAATTAAACTAAAAATCATCTGTAAAGTAAGACTTGTTGGGGGTTGTTCAGCTGACGTATTGATCCAGAGAGCATTCGAGGTCCCTGCAAAACTGTTTGTGGCCCCAGACTGTGTGAGTCCCCTTCCTCCATCAGTGGCGTTTTTGTGTGCTCGTTCCAAACGCACAACCCCCAGCTGAATGTGTGGAGTAATTGAGCAGAGTAAAAATGATTACACTCGCAGACACTCTGTAATTCTATTGTGCGAGGCACAAAAAACTCCCACTGACTGACGTGAACGAGATTCTTCGGGCCACTAATTGGACAGCATGAGCTTTGTTAAGTCCTAATTGGCCTAAGTAGCATGAAGGTTTGTTTTATATACTTCAAGTGTTGGAACAGTGGTGGTAGAAATGTGGAGGGGAAACAATAAAGTTAAGAAAGAAAGACTTACCAGTTCCCTTCTAAGCCAGCTGAGAGCTTCATCGATGTTCTTAAATCTGTTTTTTAGCGGACTCGATGATTGTTCACGCTGAATGTCCCTTGCAGTCCCTTTATGGGAGCCCAATTTTCCATCAGATCCGACTTGGACCTGGTGTTTTCCGGATTCTGCCTCTTTGAGCCGTTCCTCCCCCAACCGGGCTTTCCACTCCAGGTAAGAGGGCCTCCTGGTCTCCAGGCTGAGCTTCTCTGCCAATGCCTTCAGCGTCAAAAGGTGGTCGTCAGCAGATGAGCTCGCACTTTCCTCAGAGTTTGCTTCGTCTGGATCGTTCGGTTGGTTCACCACAACCTCCTGAGCTGCGGCTGCATCCATTATGCTAAATGCAAACGTGTCAAATGGAAATAAGGTCAGAAGTTTTCAATCAATTTTCTTTGGGTTTTCTACTTTTTTTATGAACAAATAGTTTGTTGACTTGCAATTGTCAGAAAATTCTATCTGCACCATAAAAAAAAAACACAAAAAAGGACCTGCCCACCTTCCCAGTGTTTCTGCAAGCTATTTTTTTTATCACCGGTTTTATCAAATATCAAATGATCAAGGCTCAGTGGGTCACCTCCAGGATTATTTAATTAGAAACAACAAGTTTCCATAGCAACAGCATGTTAAATGAATCAGCAGATCCAGTTTATAGAGTTTATTGCTTTGGCGAAACAGAAGAGACAGCAAGAAACTGGGGCAAAATGTTGTCAGCAGTCTAACACAACTTCACAAAAACACACAAAAATCACCTGATTGTTGCAGGAAAACGCAATGAGTGAATGGGGCATCAAATAATGGTCAATTTAACACAATAATATAAATTCTAATAAAAAGAAAGAATTCAAAATAAGTTTGAAAACGTAGTATTATCTTACAGATTTTATTGGATTCTTTTCAGCTCAATTAAGTTTAAAAAAAGTTCAAATGATCTTTGAAGATCGGAGCGATCATCTTTTGATCTATTTTTAAAGCGTTCCCAGTGGTCTTTTAGTTATGATTGTGCAGCTTTTAGGCAAAATCAAAAAACCTGTGTCCTTTTCTATGATATAATTTCTGCAGTAGTTCATTAAAACTTTGCCTCTGAGCTGTGGGCGGGACTCTTGACACGGAGCAACCCCAACCCCTCTTCCCCTCACCCATAAGTAATCATCAGTCTACACGCTCTCTCACTAGCTTACAGCCCCTCACACTCACAATCTAACATTACTTATGCAACGAAAATGGTGAACAATATTGGCGCTATCCGGCCGTATCCAGTAATTTTGAGTTTAATTTCCTCCATCATCAGAAAAGTGCTACAAGAACACAATAAAAACACCAAAAACACTTTTTTTTCATTTTTAATCATCATGGGTCTTTAAGCTGGCCCAAATAACACGTCCAGCTTGTGAGGAGTTTAGAAATAAAAGTAAGTGGAACCAGGTTACAGAGACCAAACTTAACAAGAAACAGCAATCAGTCTGGTTGCAAAAACTTTTTCTCTCACTGAATTGAATTACTTTTGTAACATTAAGAGGGACTTAGAACCCACCTTTTTAACGTTTGTCATGGCATTGCCCTCAGATGGGGGTGTGGTCTGTTGTTGGATAGTTTAACATGACTGTTAAAACTTCATTTTAAATCACCAGGCATGTTTCACGTATCTATTTATATAGTCCTTTAAAGTCTGTTTTGAATTTGACACAAACCAAGAAGGACCAAATGTCGCAGTTCCTCCAAAAACCACTAGAGGCTGGTTACAGAAGGGAGCAATTTGCCAGTAACACCCCTGTTAAAAAGCCCAATGTTACATAAAAAATAAATACGTGTATTTTTTATGTATATTTATATACTTCCTATTCCATTAAAGTTTTATTGAATGAGTTAAATGTATGCAGATTTAGGGGTGTGTCTCTTTGATTTTACTTTGTCTACCAAATGGCCTTTTAAGAACGGTGTAAATTTAAGTGACCTTCCCATTGGTTGACATTAAAGATCATCTGTTCGGTGTTGATAGATAGGACCCAAAGGTGACTACATAAGAATATGAATAAAACAAAGCAAAGATGGAAATGGAGGATAATATTTCTACATGATGATACCAAAAGTTTTGAAAATTTGTTAATGCTGATGTTATAAGACTTATTCAAATGTATCTTGATTATTTTTTTTTTCACTGTCAAATAAAACAACGTCTGCAAAAAGTGTTTGTCAGTACAACGATTCCTATCCTGTCGGAGGTGTAGAGGTTAAAATCTTAATCTTGAAAAGAAGTAAAAACCGGCTTATCGGCATAGGCTCATGAGAATGTTATTTGTTTTGACAAAATAAAACATTTTTGTTTAGGAGCAATAGCACACGCCCGTGTGTGTTACTGACTTTTCTGCACGTGGAAAGTGAATATCTGTTGCAGGAAAAACTGTAAACACAGTGGATTCTTACTACATTGCCTGAAGGAAACCCACCTCCACAAAGTCTCACTAGATCATAGTGTGTATGAAAACATAAAGACCTAAAGACATAAAGAGAAAGAGAAATTATGGAGTAAATAGCTCTCACAACTTGCTTAATGATGCTGCAAACATCAAGGGGCAACAGCCGACGTTCTGCTCTCTGTCCTCTTATACAAAATGATTTGTGCTCATTTATTCCACAATGGGCTCAGCAGATCAGCGGCAAAGTCACTGGCTTAGTATTTAATGACCGCCTTTTATGTTCTGCAAGGTAAAACAGTTCTCTGACTCTGCAAAGCAGGGCACATTTGACTCCCCGGGAGCAGATCTTGACGTTGATACTTAAAATAACCATTAAGGAAGTTGGAGAAAAATGCACGTTTGAAAGCATCCTTTAAGACTTTTTAAAGGCTGTATCAATAGTGAGATTTTGACTGAATAGGAAATGCAGAGCTGCAAGTAAAAGCAAAATGAAGGGTTCTAAAGCCTTAGCGAAACCTCAAATCCACCTCTAACTATCTGATATGGTAAAGTCAGCCCTTTCTGAACAGACTTGCAGACTTTGGCTCTTCAGCAAGTCAAATTTAACATACTGACTGTCAGATGCAGCCCCTACAAAAACACCACCAGAAGCCAAAATGTGGTGAGGGACTTCAACATCATCAGATTCTGCTGCTTTATTCTTCTTTTCAACATTCGCTGCCGCATTACAAATTCATTTTGTGGTCTTGGAGCGAGTGAGATGCAAAAAAGCCTAGTTTAGATGAGCAGCTTCTAACAAACATGACCACAGAGGACTTCATTGTTTGGGTTTCTCCAGTTTTTTCTGAGGATTGTTGCTTTAGATTTAAGTGCATCCAATAGAAAAATTTACATTTCAGAAACACTTTTAGTGCACCTGGAATTAGTATCAATGGTTTTTAAAGGGGTTGAAAAAAGTTCCCACAATTCTTTACTATTGCAAGCAAGTTTTTTTTTTTTTTTTAATGAAAAAGTTTAAAATAACTGTTAATTATTGATCTAAACACAAAAAAAAACATACAGTCCACACAACATTTTTTTTTAAATAAAATACGTTGTCTATATGTAAAGTGCGCTCAAAGTTTGTGTTTTATTTATTTCTTATGCTCTTATAGTCCTAAAGTGTTAAAGAAGCGGCAACGGCTGCTTTACCTGATGAGTCTCCTCGCTGCGCTCCGACTCTGTCAACAATCGCGCGTGCGCCGTGTCACCGTCACTGCTCGCTAAGCAGCGCGAGGCGGTCTGCTTGTTTCTGAGCAGAGAACTACCGGAGGAGGGGCGGGGTGTGTTTACAAGCCAGCCTGCAGTTGCGTCACGTTCAAGAAGTCCATATTAGGCGCTCCTTTTCATGAAATCAAGCTGGAATGGACGGTCAACAGTTTTTTTTTTTTTTTTGGGTGGAGGTGTTAGTTCGAAACAACTTCACTAAAATAGGACAAAAAAAAACCAACACATCTTTAAAATTAAAAAAATGTTTAATATCAAACAGCATAAATTAAGCATATTTTTTCAGTCAAATACGTATGTGTGTGTTTATATATGTACACGTTTTTACCAATATAGTACAAACATTTAAGAATGAATAAATAAATATTTTAGTGCTGATTGTCTTAAAGCTTATAGTGCCGACATTAAAATATAAGCACAAGAACAAAAATATTCCTCAAAAGTCATGTTGAGTCTCTTGTTCTCCTTTTATGGGTTATTCAGGCCAAAAACAGACCAAAAACAGACCAAAAAAACTAGTAATCTGCCAGCCACACACAATAGTAAGGCTAACCTAAAACTTCAACTTAGACTTTCTTCTTGAACTACTATACAGACTTTTGAAAAACCACCCAACTCAGATCCGTCATCAACCTCAAACCTGACCAAGTCAAAAAGAAAAAAGAAATATGACAACCACACCCTGGAGCAGAGGGATGACGTTATCCCAGAATCCAGTGATTTTACAGAGGATTTGACAAACTACACACGTTACTGTCAACATCACACTGTAGTGGCACTCTGCACTATTCATCTTCTGTACCACCGTTTGAAGTCTGTCCAGCAATTGTTATTTGATGCAAGAGTGAGAAGTGATCTTCTTTCTGTGTTTTATTCCAAAATCAAAATGACACAACTCATACGGTTAAATAACTGTATCGCTTTCAACCTCTCAGGCTTCAATCTAAATACGTAACCCTCTCTGTGATGTAATATCAATTAATTGGAAGCAGAAAATGGATTATTTCAACTTAAAGTCTTTAAATTATGCATCTTGTCAACATATGCCTTAATAGCCATATGAAAACTTAAAACTTTAATTCTAATATATTTACTTTCAACTAGATCATTAATAAATGGAAAACAATGAATTTGGTTCCAGCACACATAATATTCTTACTGTTACTCCTAAAAAACAACTTCACAGGAGCTGACTTTCTCTTAACTACCAAAAGAAACCAAACAAACAACAGAAATAAAAAAATGAATAAATTAAATCACAAATTATCTAAATTTACCAAAACAATTCCTGAACCTTTCAAACTTAGTAAAGTGCTAAAGTGTGGAATGAAAGAACCTTCTTCAGACTTTTGAGCTTGCTTTCTTTTATAAAGTAAATCATAGTAACTTTTCAGTTTTCTTTTAGTCATTTTTGACGTTTTTCATAGAGCAAGTTCTTCTAAGTCGTCGTCAAATGAAGGGATTGCACGAACAGCAGGTCGGCTTTCCTCCACATGCAGAGTGTTGATCGACGCCTGATGGTTTGGAGACCCTGAGCTGAAGTTGATCAGTCTTTCCCGGCGTGAGTGCACGCCATTTGTGGGTGGAGGGCTGCTGAGAAGTTCTGTTTTACTAGGAGGACTCAAACTGTCCACAGCAGCTCCAAATAGCTGCTGCATGAGGTGGGATTTCTTGTCTTTCACCACCTTCTTTTCTGTGTCTCTCTCCTTCTCTTTCTCTGACCCTTTCAAACTAAAAACGTTGATGCTTTCCAACGCTGAGCTCCTATCCAGATCTGGTGGAGGAGGAGGGAAGCCAAAGGAGGCTCTGGCCGTTGAATGACCAAACGATGGCGCGTAGCCTCCGAATGCTAATTCCTCTGTGGAAGTTTGGGCCTGCGGCGCCTTGCTCTGTTTCTCTGTTGTGACAGCCCCACTCTCTAAACCCGGTCTTCTCCTTCCACCTTCTCTGATTCCAGCGAGGAACCGACCCGCCTCCTCAGGTTCAGTGAGGCTGGAGTTCCTCTGCCTCTGTACCACGGGGTGAGGAGAAGGCTGGTCACTGGCGCTCTTTTTGTTCTGGGAAAAACTCGACTCGTCCAAACTCAAGTCCTGTGCTCCCAGGTTCTCTTGGTCTATTTCCCGCATCTTAGCCAGCAGCTGCTCTTTCTTCCGTCGTACTTCGTCTGGTGCTTGCTGATTGGCTAGGGACTCCAGATTCCACCTCGCCACCTCTTCCTGGACATGGCCGAGCTTCCAAAAGGCCCCCTCTTCCTTCTGGTTTACCACTAAATCTGCTGTCGTTCTTTTCTCCTCTTCATCCTTTTCCTTCTCCAAGCCTAAGAAAACAAATTGAGATTGCTACTTTTCATTTGCTCTTAATAAACTTGAAAAATCAAAAGGGAATGTATTTTATTAATCTAAGTCAATTGCTTGGCCCCGGTACTCAGAGGAATCAGACTGCATTTGAGTTTCCTTGTGTTTCATTCATCTTATTACCTAGCAACAAATACAAGCAGGTGTATTATTTGCTGAGGGCGTGCTCATTAGAGGTTACTCGGCTCTGTTGTAGAAACAAGGGCATCTCTGTGTTTAATAAGCAAATATGCCTCAGGAAACAGACCAAACAACAGTGAAAAGCCTTAACCAGAAAAAGATGGTAAAGAGGAGAGAAACTGTAGTAACTACAGCATTAGATATTTGGTTAAGGTTATAAGAGTCTTTCGTAAAACAAGTAATTGAAAGTTTTTGAAAATGCTTTTGAAGACGGTCGTTTGCCTTTACCCTCTCTTAACCTCTTGGGCTTCTCTTCAAGAACTTCTGGCTCCAGTTTTATTTTGAAGTCCAGGCCTTTTTCCTTTCCTGTTTTGTCCGTCTTCTGAGATGTCTGTCTGTTGCCTGGGCCAACATCCTGCTAACAGTGTTTCCATGCGAAAAAGAAGAGGGCGATTTATAAGACAAAGGGGAAAAAAAGCAGAAAGTTCCAGCAAAGTTTAATAGTAAAGAGCAGACACCTGAAGAGAAATGTATTCTCCGAGAGGATGGTGACTTATTTCATTGGCATCGCAGATGGCAGGGGGTGGCGTGGGAAAATCCAGACTTGACAATCTGTCATCAGTCTGAACGGCCTTGGTGCTGCCCGAGCTGGGAACTGTGGAAAACAAAATAAAAGTACCGGTACATATAAATTACTTTTTCTTTTGCAAACCAAATAGCATAAGCAAATATTTGTTCTCTGTTCTGTTCCCTCTTACTTTTCCGCTTTGTGCCTCCGTCTGAGTCTTTCTTTGAGGGTTTCGCCATGCGATTGGCATAAATATTCTTAGCATCCAAATCTCTTTCCTTCTCCTGGTTAAAAAAAGGGTAGTATGTCATATAAAAAGCAAATACATTTTATTTTTTAAAGCAGACTATAGCTGCTTCCCTGATTAAATGAGGTCTGAACCTTAAGCTTGTTGGTCAGTCGTTGCAGCTCCTCCTGCAGAGTCCTGACCTCCTCCTGAGCGCTTACGGTCTTCTTCTTCTCTGCAACCATTTGTCTTTGAAAGCTGCTGTTGGTGAGCTCCAGATTCCGTTCCAGGTCCTTGAAAAACAAATCAGTTTAGGGAGGAAAGAATTTTCAAAAACACTTTTTTTTTTCTGACTTGTTTTGAGGGATTGTTTTATTAAAGATCAACCACTGAGGGGTAGACTCTAAGGTTTTTAATTCCTGAACATTTATCCTATACTTTTCCATATAGGAGCCTCATTTGTCAAATCTAACTTATTTTATTGAGTTTATTGTGCAACTCCACCATCTAACAAACAGTTATTTTAAATTTAGTAATATTGGTTGCACTATTTTGTGTTACTTTCATAAAAAGCCTTATCAGTACATCTGTTTACATCCCAGACGTATCAAAAATTTTGGTTTAATGAATAAGAGAATCTCAGTGTGTAATTGTATAAGTTTGAAGACATTTTTTTGTCTTATAGTAATACTTTTGAGCTTCATGTCATAATTCAACACAGAACCAAAATATTTTTAAAAATCGATTTTATCTAAAAGTAAAAAAAAAAAATCCACATTACAAAATAAAAGTTTTCCACAAAAAAAAACATACTAAAGCACTGGTTTTTTTGGGGGATTAAAACTATTTTTAAAAAAATAACAACAAAGAAACCATAGTTATGCTAGAATACTGTTTTTTAAAATCACAGAAAAATACGTCAGTGATTTGGTGATAAGATGGAAAATGTGTAATGAAAACAAATTAAAAGTATGGATTATTGGTAAAAGACCCAACATTTCTGCAAATATTAAAATAATATTCATTCTGCTTCTTTCTTTTTAAAAGTCCAGACTATATTTCATACATTTGGATGTAAAAAACAAAATGTACTTTTATCCTCTGCTGTGCTTCTTGGGCTTTTATTTTCTCTTCATCCAGCCGACGACTTAGCTCGTCTCTGGTTCCAAGCTCTCGTTGGTTGACCAGTTTCTTCAGCCGAGCAATAGTCATCCTGCTCTTTTGTAGCTGGTCCTCGGCGTCCTTTAGGCGCTGCTCTGACACGCGCTCCCGCTCCTGTGTGCGCCTGAGTCTCTCTCGGAGTATGTGGGTCTCATTGGAGTGGCGTGACAGCAAAAGAGAAATCTCACTTTCTGTGTCGTCGTAACGCTGCAGAGCTTTCTCTTGACGCACTTGAAGCTGAAGCATGGAAACATTTCTTTTTAGGTTATTTTATTATCACAAATATTGCCTGTGTGTTTTAAATCATTTGAAATTCGCACTCAAATCTTCTGCTGCTTCTTGGAAACTAAAACGAACCCAATATGACAGAGATCTACCTGTTTGAGGACTCGATTTTCCTTCTTTAGATCATCCATGCTATGCTGCAGTTCAGTCAGAGCGTTGCGCAGCTCATTGATCTTCAGAAGGCGGGCTGAAAGCATCCGCTTGGTCACCAGGTCCAGGTCTTTGGGAGGTGATGACTCCTTACTTAGAGATCGGGTTCCCCTGTGATGGTGCTGGGTCAGGGAAAGGCCAGCTGGTCGGGGAGGACGAGATGCGCCCCAGCGCCCAGCAGCCCCTGCAACAAGGTTGAAAGAAACACAAACTCTCTCAAAAATCAATTTACAAACTGAATAACAAAATACATGCCGATGAACAAATGAAACTGGGTTGTGTTTGCCACACTTAGATTGAGTGGAAATTATAGCTAAATGGGTAAGAAATTACTTTACTTCAAATACATTTTTGGAAGCTAGAATTTTAATCATAACAGTTATGTGTCAAACCCAGCTGGTTTTTCTGTACATCAGAAAAAGGATGTTAAAGTGGCCTTTTACTGCCATCAACTGGGGAATACAGTGCATTAAAATCACTGCTTTGAAGTTGTCTTCCTTTACTTGACTACACAAGGCCAGCACACTCACCTGCTTTACGGTGAGGGTTTCTAGGGACTTGTTTTGCTCTCATTTCTTGTTGTAGATTGGGGGACGGAGTCCGAGAACGGGAAAACGAAGACAGCGAGCGCTCTGAAAGGCTTTCCTTCTCATAGTCTTCGGAATAATATGAGCCGTCGCTTCTTCTTTCCTCTTCGTCGGATACACGGTCCCGATCTGGATCTGAGTCCCACCTTCTTGTTTTAGATCTGCTGTTACAGGAACCATTTTCCTCATCCTCGTTATGAATCCTGTCTTGGAAGCTGTTTCGATTCTTCCTTGAGGAAGATGCTTTAGAATCTTTGGATAAACTCTGATGGGACTTTCGACTTTGATCCCGGCTGTTTCCATATGGGTCAAGTGCTTTGTCAGACTCCATGTGGGCACTATAAAAAAGTGAGAACAAACACAAAAAAAGACAATGTTATATTAATAGAATATATAATTACCAATGAGGAAATGGAGGTAATTTGGACTGTCCTGCTGATGAATAACTATTTTTCTTTCTTTTTAAGAAAAGGAGTTAAGCGTAAAAGTGCAAAAAGAAACAAGAACATTTCTGGACACAAAAATTTAAAATGAGATAAAGCCAACAGGTTTTTTGTTGTTGATATTGCTCACAAAGCAAAAACAAACACAAAGTGGAATTTTTTTGAAGTTCTTCCATAAGGAAAATCCTGACGTTGTTTATTTGCAGGATACTTCTGCATAAAAGCATCTTGTGTATGATAAGTGGTTCTATTTTAGAAGCTAAATAAAGAAAGCTAATAAAATGCATAGGTTATGCAGTCACCTGGCCCTTTCCTAAGCGCTTAATTAAATAGAAACACTTCATGGAAATGTGTCTATGGCAACATCAGTACACAATGCCCAGCACCACAAATGGAAAGCAGCAGAAAAATTAAAGTGCTTTTAAAAACAATACATTTCACCTTTAATGAGATTTGAAGACTAACCACTTTTCATTTAGCAACCAATATTAAGTTCTAGTGTTGATCACAAAAAGCAGATACTTTATAGTTAAACCCCTGACGATGATTTGCAGAAATCCCTCAATTAAAATCATATATTTAATGAACTATGCACACATGCCAGAATACTTCTACACCATCACATTACCTTTCGTCTTCTTCTGGCTCACTGATTCCTCTTTATTCCCCTGAATTGTTTCCACATTACTTGTAATCTTTATTGTTGTTCCAGGACGCTGAGAAAGCACAAATGGCTGCTAGTAAATAAAAACAAACGTAGCACGCGCCCTAACTTGCCATGTAGAAGGTGAATAAACTATTCTCAAATAATGCAAACAGGTACTCTAAATTGGGTATGGTGCAGTCTCACACAGAAGACCAAAGCTAAAGAGAAGAATAACCCTAGTTAGACATTACCTAATGTCTCCAGGAAGATCGGGGTGCGCGATGGATGACAGCCGCGCCTCGTGCTAGCATGTCAACTAAAGGAGAAAAAGGGGAAATACAATTGCTAAGTGGAGTTAAAAGCATTCAGGTCTGTTAGTAAGAACATCTCTACTTTCCTTCATTAAGAAACGTTTGCTTAAGTAATTAAAACAAAACACGAAGACAAGGGCTAGAAAACTCCACTAGCTAATGCTAACTTGAAGTACTAGCAAGCTAATTCAAAATTTAGCTGACTTTTAAGGCTAATTTTGGTTGGCGGTTTTGGAAGGTAATTATAACCATGAATGCATTTGAAAAATTTCCACTTTTGTTACAAATCTGTGAAAAACAGAAAGGCCCCATCAAAAACTTACTCGTTTCTTTTCTGTAAACACTTTCAGTGATGTTTTCCATGCATGCAGTCTCTAACGCTGTACCATGGCAACCACTTATTCCAGGTACTACCTCGAAACAACCAGTGTGGCGCTGTTTTGTCAATTAAAGAAAACAGTGTAAGATTTCAACATTACCAGCAACATGTGTTTTGGTAAAAATAACAATGTACATAAAAAACATGTTGTAGATGCAGTAACCAACTAAATTTCCTTTCTAGTTGCCTGCCTTGGAATTTGAGATTTATCCCATTGGAAATTCCTGTAAAACGAGAAAGCGGCAGTGATGTTTTTTTCAAAGTAAAAGAAGAAAGAGTGATTTAAAATGAATTTGTTATAATTTATACTTTAGATATTCAATTTAATTTGGTTTAATAAAAAATATAGTTTATGCCTCTTTGAAGGTGGGATGCATTAGATGGGAATGCGTTGTTTAACGCAGAACACTGATTTTTCTAGTTTTATTTTGAAAAAACAAATATCACCGGAACCACAAGTGTTTAAAGTAAGGCATGCGTTTAAAAGGCGTCTGTAACTACCACAACGCGACCATACGCGTGTTTTACCTGTCGCCTTTTTAATTCTGGAGAAATTGTTTTTTTTTTTTTTTTTAACTAACTAATAATATAATTGTGTGTTGCTATTATTTAGTCTTGGAATACTAACACGACTTAGCTACAATAAAGTATCAGTCGACTGACAGAAATTAAATTGGGATTAAAATGGTCATCAGGGTTTACATCGCCTCATCTAGTGGATCTGTCGCGGTGAGTGTTTGCAAACACGTGAAACCCGATTGCAGTTGTTAAGAATTGCAGGTAATAAAATATGTTTGTCAATCTTTGTTGAATCAGTTACACATAAGAATGCACTTTATCATTACATGTAGGGGTGATGCCCTCACATCTGCAAAAATGCTTTTATTCTTTAAAAATTAGCCCTGATCTGAAAAAAAAAAGCTTTCTCCCCAATTTTGTACGTCTTTAACTTTATGCAACCTTAAAATCCCGAAGTCAAGGCTTCATTTGTGTCTGATGCTTTAGTATTTCTTTTTTAAATTGTGTGGTTTGTAAATTGAGCTCCAGGCTATATGTTTACTCAATAACAGAAGAAAACCCAGAAAAATTGCCTTTTGGTTTAAATACCAAATATTCCCCTTTATATATTTGGATCAAGATGCACAACAGAAGAATCAGGGGGAATTTCCTTTTAGTTATTTCATCTGAACAATTTTAAGAGATATCCTGAGAACTTTTCAACAAGTAGTTCAATGTTTACATTTTTTTTCTTCTTTAAATGACCTAAATAAAAAAAAAATACATTGAACGGTTTAAAGAATAACAAAAGTTGATTACGTCAGCCAGTGTTTTAAAGAGCTATGTAAACCTGTTGAAGTGTCTCAGCAAATAACTGTCACATGACTTTGAAAGAATCCAGCTGTGAGTGTAGTCAGAAAATCCTCAAACAACACTCCACGAATAGGTCAGGAGTTAGATCATATTAACAAATGACTTCTAAAGGAAATGTGCCTTCAGTGTGTTTAAAAAAGGAGATAATTTTACCTCTATGACATATATGTTCAAAAAATGACACACAGTGAAACACGCTTTAATCTGTTATTCACTGGATTCAGTTTTTAGGCCTCAGAGCTAATGTGAATGCCATTTTTTTCAATTCTTCTTGAATGAGTTCATAGAAATGGGATAAAACTGAGAAGCATTTTTACACATGATAAAGTAAAATAAAAAAAAAAAAACGTGCCAAAAACACAAGTTAAAAGAAAAGAATTTATACAAATTTATAATGATAATGTTCTAACCAAATGTTGGTTCCATTAAGACTTTAAGCAGATTGATTAGTGGAGCAGAAATTATCAGCACAGAATGGATAGGATGCAAATTAGGTTAACCCGTACCCTTGAGTAAATAGATGTGTCATGATGAGTCTCATCAGCATTTTTGTAATGAATGAAGGCTTTATATCATTGTTTCTGTGTTTGTTTTTAACAATATGACCCATTAAATAGTGAAAGGGGGCAAAATGGTCATTTCTGTGGAAATCTTTTTTTAAATATATTTGGGAAAAAATACTTTTTAGACTTTAAAAAATACACATTTTTTATTTTAAAAAGTGACTGTCATATTATTGTAAAAAAATAGTAACAATACTTGTCTTGGTCTGTCACCTCTATATGTTTATCTCGCTGCACGAGTGAAGGATTATCAGCCTCTTTGTTAATCCCCATAACTGAAAGCCTTCACAAACAATACACGAACACATATGACTTGAGCATTTGGATGTCCTACATTCTGCAAACACACACACAGACCAATGAAATCTCCCTCCATGTTATTGTGAACATATAAGCACGTACATGGTCTGACAGGTTTTTGTCTTGAAATGTTTTATCCATCATCTGAAATATTAATTCAAGTCATAGAGCATGTATTTTTTTATTTCTGTGTCCGAAGCGTAATTTTCAGCTTTTTTGTTTGATGTGTAATAATTTGTAACATTATTAGTACTTTTTTTATCTTTGCATCTTGAAAAACAAAATTTCATAATGGAATGTCTGAAAGAACCAGAAAGAAACATGAATGTATGAGACAAGTGTTTGTTCATTATTTATTTTTTAACAAATTTTCATATTTTTTTTGTCATACAGACCTTTTAAGACAATTTGGTAAGAAACAAAGACTCCCATGAGTTTATATTTGTTGAACTCTCATAAATCTGGAGTATTTTCCTCCGAATTTCACTACTTCCTCTTTAAATGCATTCAATTTTTAGGGTTACTTTTTAATGCAAAAAATATATATAAAAATATTTTCTTTTCAATTCAAACTTTTAAAAGACTGTAGTGAGCCACTATGGTCAAATAAATATGGTAGATAAAATCACTGAACTAACAAACAGAATGGGAACAAAATGCATTAGGAAACCTAAAATAAAAACCTAAATAACTTAACAGCTTCCTCTGTATCTAATGGATGTTCTTGTGTGGAAGTTTTTTTGTTTCTATTTTTAACTTTTAAATGCTTTCTTTCCCACAAAATTCACAAGCCCCACAAGGTTTTAATCACTGAATGTCCTGCAGATCAGGGCTTTGGGGAGCTGTGTCTGCGCCAGATTACAGCTGGCAATATTGTGTTTATTTCCATGTGGAGAATTTAGAGGCGTGCAGTAATGTGCAATGATAATAACCTTTAAATGCACCGCTGACATTACCCTGCACTCAACCTTAACTGGGTCAGTGTTAAAATCATTGAATTGCTTTTGTATTTCTGCTATGTATAGCAAAAAACGCATCAATCTGGAAATGGGTTTTGCTGATATTTTTTAATTAATGAAACAATTATTAAAAAATTACATCCTATCTTTTGGAAAAAAAGATAAAAATCATAAATGTGTTTTGCACATTTGTATTTTTATGTGTAAGAAATATTTTTAGATATTTATTAATATGTGTCAGGTGTGCACACATAAATATTGTAGACATATGTTTCTGTAGTTCACTGAGTGCAGCTGTAACAAACTTATGTTGTGTGCATACTTTATCCATAATAAAGTCCTTTTTCTTAACAAACACCAGCTGCAAATTAATGTGTATTTTATTTTGTAATGAGTTCTAAATGTGTTCTAAATCTTAAAACATAAATCCCATGTTTTATACTGAAATTATTTATCCAAATATTTTTTTATATATAAAGGCCATAAAAAAATAAATAATGAAAACTATTTAGACCAAAACCACATTTAATCAGTTAATTATCATCAAATCTTTTTATTATTATAATTTTTTGAGTATATGCCATTTTACCTGTATATAAACAATGATATCAGATTAAACAAAAGCTTCTCTATTACTCTGTAATCCCTTCTAATACCCATGATGCTAGTAGAGGTATTCCATGTCAAATGTATTCCCTTAATCATACAGGCAGATCTCTTTCAAAACATTTGATTGTTCTTAATGAGACATATTATTATAAAGCTCCTGGTTAATTGTAGAACAAGGGTAGGGCATCAGCTGGGAATTTATTGGAAGTCTGTACATTTTCCCAGCGAGAATAACTTTATAAAGTTGTGTGTTTGAGAAGAGAGATACAGAATGAGAGTAAGAATTTTTTTTTTTTAACTTTATTCAGGTAAAAAAGCATCAGCAGGCGGTGGTGGGCTTCTTGGAAGCAAATCGGATCAACTTCCAGGAAATAGACATCACCATGCAGGAGGAACAGAGGCTTTGGATGTACCTCAACATCCCCAAGAATAAGCAGCCAGAGAGAGGCAAACCGCGTCCTCCACAGATCTTCAATGAGGATCATTACTGCGGTGTATGACCAGTTTCTAGTAGTTACAGTTACCCCATAAAGAAAGTGCATAATTGATGCATATCTGATGCAGGGACGCATTTATAAATAAAGCAGACAAAGCTAATGTAGATAAAAGTAGATCTAAACAGAGTGATAGAATTTGATCTCAAGTTTAGACGTTGAATACATATAACCAAGAAAAAGTAGAACAAAAATCCCCAAGAAAAGTTAATGAAGTGTTTGTTCTCTGTTCTCTCTATAACCAAATCTATATGGCTAAAAGCTTTACCCACATCCATCCATACAAATAAATGCAGGTTTTTCAGTCCCAGTTGCTTGGAATTATGCACATAGGGGTGCAGACTGTCTCTACAAACATTTGTAAAAGAAGGAGCCATTTTTCGGAGCTCAGAGAATTCCAGTGTGGTTCTGTGATAAGATGTTACCTGTGCGTCAAGTCCAGGATTCATGGAATGGGCTTCCATGGCCGAGCAGCGGATCCCAGCCAAACATTCAGCACAAGTGTTGGATGGAGTGGTATAAAGCTCACTGCCTTTGGACTCTACAGTCTTCGAGGAACACAGTCTTTCATTTTTTAGATCTTACCTTCATTAAACACAACTGCCTTTGATGATTGTCATCAGAGCCTGATAAAGAGCTGAATCAAGTGTACTTAAGCAGGTTAAGATGGAAAACATGCAGGACAGTGTTCCCTGAGGACCAGGGTTAGGAAACGCTGCTTTAGAGGGACACATCCCAGTTCTCCATTAGATGACCTCATGGATAGTTCTGTCTCAGGGGAAGGTGATACTGCGTTGTGCTAAGTGTGTAGTTTGGTGGAGGAGGAATTATGGCATGGGGTTGTATTTTTGGAAGCTGGGTTTGATCCTTTTGGTCGAATAAAAAAAACACTAAATGTTTCAGCATATCAAGAGATCAATGCTTCTAGCTTTGTAGAAAGAGTTTGGGAACACTCTCCTCGTTCCACCATGACCGTGCACTATTGCACAAAGGAAGGTCTATGACAACAAGGAAAAGCTTTTTGGAATAGCATGACTATCCTGTATTCACTCCGGACCTTAACCTGATCCAACACCGTTGGGAAGAACTAGAGCAAAGCCTGTAGGCCAGGTCTCCTGCTTCTTATGGAGTGGGATGTCAATAAAAAACAGATGAGCAAATACTTTGGTCAATTTGATTTACGCTGGTGAATCGGGCAGCTATAGCCTTTTAGTTTATGTCCTCATCTGAGATTGCACACAGCAGAGTAATCCTGTAGTAATCCACTTCCATGGATCGGGCGGATTATCTGTCCTGTCTTCACTTACTCTCACTGACTGTCCAGTGAGATTCTGCACTGTTTGTCTTAACACATTTTTTTCTGTTTAAAACTAGCATCAGAACATGGAGATTATACACCCAATCTCTCTTTTTTCTATCTTTTCCTTTAGGACTATGAAGACTTTTTCCAGTCAAAGGAGAACAACACAGTGTTTGCATTCCTTAGACTCACTTGCCAACATGCAGAAACAGTAAGTGCAAAAATGCACAACAATTCATTTTGGTTTAGAGAAAATCAAGGAGCCAAAGTGGTTTGGGAAATGAGAACTAAAACAGGAAGTAACATCAAAGTCAGAATGATTTTCAATCAACATCATACTTCCAAATAGCTTTCCATTTTGCATTTTTGTTATCTATTCATCTTAAAAAAAAAAAAAAATTGTAATTGGTATTGTAAATGTCATATCAGATAGGCTCCGGCATCATTCAGATTCCATGTCAAAAGGATTGCAACAGATACATCTTACCATAAAAATGCAGTCTAAATTTCTTTTTTGTCTTTATTTCCAGGATTCAGCCTCCTAGATCAAGAGGATGATTTGTATTTGCCTGGAAACCTTGAAATCACTTCCGGTTCCTCATTCTTTGGAATGCGTCAGCATTTTTTTCCCCTCCTATTCTCGCTTTCTGATGCTCCATGGAACCTCCTCTGAATTCTTTAAAAAACTCCTCTTATTCTTCTTAGAAGTGTTTGATTTAAGCCTCAGAGATTTAAACCAATGAGGATCACCTTCACAAGTGGTGGTTTTTCCAGAAATGCTGTGACCATAAACACTGTTTTCTGCACACAGTTTGTAGAAACCCTTGTTGCAGCAGCTTTTTTGCTTCAGTGCCCTTTAGATTCTGATAAGTGGTGGAACAAATAATTGGTTACAGCACATCACACCTGATTACATGATTACTTGTTTGCGTACAGGTTCTACCATGATTGCTGGGTGTCTTTGAGTAGCCGCCTCAGTTTGCAATGTTGATAGTAGCTGTTAGGCAAAAGACCACCTGACAGAATAAAAAGAGCCGATACTTTGCCATTATGCTCGGCTGCAAGACTGCAAGCCTAACGCTAAGAACTATCAACTATAACTATCAACAGAATTGCCATCTTTCGCCATTAATTTGTACCAAAAAATACTCTTATAGTATGTTTTTTTTCAATGCAGAAACAATTTTAGAAAAATATCAGTTAGTCTCTGCTTCACCGAAATCCAGCGTATGAAACTTGACCTACAGTTTCTGTTTATTTGATGATTTGCTGATATGCTATTTTTTCTTTAATTACTTGCAATCTGGATCAGAGGTTACAGCTCATTTCATGGTGCTGTTATATGTTTCATCTGTACTGAAAATTAATCTTTACTGGTTTGCCAAATGTCAAAAAGGATCATATGATAAAGATGTGAGCAGGCTGCCATATTTTAGAGTCTAGACAAAAAAAATCAGGTGTAATTTCTTTGGACTTCTCAGGTTTCTGTTTTCCAGTGTGGACTTTATTGCTATTTTGTTCATTTGACTACATTGTTGTTTGACCAAGAGAAGGGTTGTTTTTTTTGAGAATTTTACTTGTTGAACTTAAAACAAATGTTTTTTTTGAACATTTTAAAAAATCTTTTTATATTTTTTTTCTTGTGAAAATCACAATCTGTGTCATATCTCTGTTATTCTCCTTTTTATTGTTTTTAACAGTGAGAACTCTTTTGAGAATACGCATGGTTCGTCTCAGAATACCTAGGATTTGTCTAAGAACACAATATATAACAGTGTTTGAAAAGGACAGTCTATAGTGATTCGTTATAAATAACTGGCTTGGTGAGGAGCAAATGAGAACCACAAAATAAAAGGTACTGAAGAATATTTTTCATTATAAATTTAGTCCAATGCTAAGGGTTTACCTTCATTTTTTTCCTCTTTTTCTGTCTCATATGTTAATTTGACAAAAGTGTGAAAGAGAATTTCAACAAGACAAAGAAATATCCTAAATAAACTCTTTATTTAACAGAATTACCCATCACACGTTTAATGGAAAATAATGAAATAGATTATCATGTAGAACTTTGTAGTACTACTTATAAGTAACTGTTTTATGCTTTTAAACCCCACCCCCCTTTTTTTTTTTACAAAACTCCCTGGAGTCTCTTTCCTTAAGATCTGGCAACATACCCAGGTCATGTGATCAAATCATTACCCTCCCACCACCATGCTTGGCAGTACAAGCTTGGTCTTTGTCAAACATCGAGAATCCAAAACTGCATATAGAAGTTCTTAAAGTGTATGAGGCTAATTGATTCACATTGCACCCTTCTTTTACAAGGCAAGTTTATTTGTATAGCACATTTCATGTACAAAGTCAACTCAAAATGCTCTACATAAAACATGAAAGAAAGAAAACAATCAAAAGAATATCAAAGGTCTGATCATTAAAATAAGATTTAAAGAAAGTTAAAAAGAAGTGAATTTAAAACATGCATAGATAGACAGTGCAGATGTAAACTTTTGAATATAAATCAATCAAATGCAGCTGAGAACAGGCTGGTCTTTAACCTGGATTTAAATACAGTGTTTCAGCTGATCTTATGGTGATTTTACACATAGAAACAAAGGTAAAGTGATTTATTTAAGTTACACTGAAGAAAGCAAGCATTCTCCAGTCCATCCATGTTGTCTAATCTAAATGTGTGTACCAAACTGAAGGGTTCACAAGTCCAAATGCTGTTTGTAGTACTATAGTCAACTAGAGTGTCACACGTGTTTAGGGCGTGACGCTAAAAATTGATATTTTTGTCCGTGACCCACAGTAAGCAGACAGACAGTACAAATTTGTAATGGAATGGCCATAAAGAGATCATTTTCAATGATTTCTTGTTTGTAATGAACAGATGTCTGCATTGTTTCTGTCGTGATCCCACTGCTGTCAGGCCACTCAGAAAACCATCTCACAACAAATATGGTCATGTTGTCCCATGAGACAATGACGTGGATCTCACAGCATGTAATGATTTACAGAAAAAAAATCCATATGTGTTTTACCGGGTGTCCCCAACAATCTGTTCTTCTTTTTGGGGGTGAAAGAAACGCAGAGGGACATATTTTAAAAAGTGTGATCTATTTTTATTAATTCAACAGTGTTGCATCTCTTTTCAAGATGTTTAGGTTTTAAATGGGTGTTTTGGCAAGAAACATTTCACATCCGTGTCTGGTTTGGTTTGTTTTTACACTACATCAAACGTGGACCAAGGGCTGAAACCATCTGGAAAAGTCATGCAGCTACAAAAGCTGCTCAATGTAGTCGTAAAAAGCATCCAAACTACCAAAAATGAAGGAAACAGAGCCATCACCTCACTACGTTACATTTGCCTTCAACACGTTTTAAGTAATTTTTTTTTTTTTTTTTTTTTTACTGAGATGTAGGCTGACCTCACTTATGTCATTACACCTCTTGATTTTTCTCTCATTATTTGGTTTGCTGAATAGTTTGATACTGTTGCTGATCCACACCAGGGTTCACTTGCAAGTGAGCTGAAATCCCTGTACCAGGCAGACCTGTACCAGTTTTAAAGCTGAGGTACAGTTTTATGCCTGTCAAACAGAATTGACCATCAGAAAAACAATCTTTGGTGTGACCCAAGCAATCTCGTGTGAAAACAGCCTTAGTTAGCGTAAAAGGTTTTTAACGTTCTTTTCTTGATTTGGATTGTTTCTGTGGAGACAAAAAGGCGGCTCTACTCCATTCTATGGAGAACTGATTTAAAAAAAAAAAGTCTATAACACTTGTTCTGATTTTAGAGAAGGGGGCAGGGGCAGAGCTACCCCCAACAAAAATATTTGCCACCCCCCAAATTTTTGAGTTAATATTAATATCATTTTTGACAAAGATTAAGAAATCATCAATATATACCTTTGTAAGCAATGCAAAAATAAGAATAGCATTCATTCATTCATTTTCCAATCCGCTTTATCCCTTTCGGGGTCACGGGGATGTCGGAGCCTAACCCGGCTACTCATGGGCGAAGGCAGGGTACAGCCCTGGACTGGTCGCCAGTCTGTCGCAGGGCAGAATAGCAATATTTTTAAATAAAAACTTGAGCCCCTCAAATAATTATCTACGCCCATGTAATGTGTATGCAGGCCAATCTGGGACAACAGCACCCTGGTTTAGCCAAAAACCTTGCTATAGCAAGAAGGAGTTCCTATTGTTGGAAAACTCCTTAATCATAAGTAATCAAAAATAAAACTGTTTGAAATATGTATTTTTTATCCTCTCATTTGTAAAGGCCTTCCACTCTGCTGTCTTCATTTGCCACCCTTCCAAAGCCTTCTGGCCCCCTCCTGTCCCCCTGGTACAGCTCTGCCACTAGACGAAGCTGGAGAATTATGGTAATAACGATTCAGAGCTTAACAAGTTCCTGAGAAGAGGGATCATGGAAATGTTGCCATTCTTGTGTCAAGAAGCATAGCCTGACCTGACACATGGGGAGAATAGTGCATTTATTATTGACTTGTCCATTGGCTGCATGTTTGGGGGAGTGAGCTTCCCCTTACTCCTTATGGTTCAAAACATTTGACAAGCTGTGATGCCACTTCTGATAAAAAAATGAAATCTTTGTTTCATTTGAGCTTCATGTTGTGCATCAGAGGAAAAGTCATATTTGATGACCCACAAAAGCCAAACACTTGCTATGAACCTACAATATTATTTGAAGTAAAATAGTGTTGTATATCACCTTAAAAGAACTAAAAGCTAAATTGACAGTTTTCATTGTGAAGTAATATTTTTCTGAGAATTCATTCTTTTTATTGTGAATCTTTGTTTTTGATTTGATATGTAAAGTTAGCATGTAATAGAAAGTTAATACTCAGTTCAGGTCAGTAGTCTAAGTCTAATGCTTCCCTTTTGGTTGCACAACCATCAGTCATTTTTAGTTAACACATTAATTTAGAGGGAAAAAGAAAATATCAATTTGTGATTAATCAAATCATTTTGCTCTTAGAAGTTTTTGAAGTTTTATCTAAAAGTTAAATGCTGACCGAGGTAAAAAGTTGAAGGTGTGGCAATGTGGAAATGTGCTGCTGTAGCCACATGTGACAGTTAAAACTCTCTTTCTCTGGAGATGGATTGCCAAACCAAGAGCCCTAAAATGCTGAACACACTTAATATATTAGGAAATTGCATTTGTTATGCAATAGGATAACAAATACGTGATATTTTTTTTGTTTTGATATACAGTGTGTTCTTAATTGTGCAAAAGGAATGAATGAAAATCCATCAATTCATCTGTCCATTTTCTGAACCCACTGATCACTGACCCACTAGCTACTTTTGGGCAAAGGTGGAGTGCACCAACCTGTTGCAGGGCAATGCGATCACACTCAGGGACATTTTGAAAGTTTCAATGAACCTACGAAGCATGTTTTTAGGACTGTGGAGGAAGTGGAAGTTTCACGAGAAAACCCACACATGCACGGGGAGAACATGCAAACTTGTCACAGAAACGCCCCAGTCGGGGTTCGAACCAGGGTCTCCATGCTTTAAGGGCAGTGCTAACCACTACACAACCTCAGCCTTCTTTAGTAAATTCTGGGTGTACCAGACCAGGTACTGACTCCAGTCCTCCTGATGACGACTGCAATAAGTTCTTAGGAACTGTGTTATTTCTTAATTCAGGCGTTCAACTTAACCATTTAACTGGGGGTGATAACCGAAGGTGACAATGATGTCCAGCCCTCTGCACATCTCTTGCCAGACCAATGAAATGAATTGGGAGCCGCTGTCGGACACAATATCCTCTGGAAGATCGTAACCAAAAGACGTGTGTCAATTAGTTGTTCTGCTGTCTCCAGTGGGGAGGGCAGCTTGGGTAATAGAATGAGACAGCAGGCCTTTGAAAAACGGTCTATCACAGACAGTATGACAGTGTTACCTTGGGACTGAGGCAAGTCAGCGATGAAGTCGATGGCGATGTGAGACCAAGGGCATTGTGGTACAGATAAAGGCTGTAGCAAATGGCAGGAAATTGGCAAGGAGTCTTGGCCAGTTGACGTGGAGAAGTTGGTCACGAACAGAGATATGTCCGCCTGCATTGTGGCCCACCAAAAGGAGTTCCACATTAGTGAGTGTGTGCCAGCCATACCTGGGTGGCCTGCCGCCGGCTTGTCGTGCACCAGGTGGAGGACCTGTTGCTGAAGAGAAGGGGGAACGTAGATTTGATCGACAGGACAGTGGAGCCAGGTTGGCAATGTTATACTCCTTCAGTTCCGTCATGATGTCACACTGCACGGGGGCCAGATATAAAATAGGAAAGAATTATGGTCTTTCGAGACCGCAGGTTGGCTGATTTGAGGTATTCCAGATTCGTGTGATCTGTCAGGACCAAGAACGGTTGTGAAGCCCCCTCCAGCCAGTGCCTTCATTCAGCGAACAAGTCTTTCATGGCGGAATGCACAGGGGAACATTTTAGACAGTTGTCTGTGGCGTTGTGAGAAGACGGCACCTACCCCTGTGCTAGAAGCATCCACCTCCACAATGAACTGCACTGACAGATTCGGATGATGCAGGATGGGCGACTGGGAGGAGTGTTGTTGAAAGGACCAGAATGAAGTGGTGGCATTCGGAGTCCACCTTGCTCCACCTTGCTCTGATAAGTGGCCACCCCTTAGGCACTGATGACATAACCCAAGAAGGAATTGTTGTTTTTTGTGGAAATTACATTTTTCACATTTAGCATACAGGTGGTTTGTCCTGGATGTCGAGGTGGAGATCCAAGGAAAGGAACTTGATCTGGCCTAGGCCCATAGGACGACCATCTAGGGCCGAAACTGCCACCCACGACTCGTAGGGAAGCAGGGGAATAGAATTAGTATGGGCAATTGGTGCATCAATTAAATTTTCTACAGAACCTGATTCTATCATGGTATTGGTCATAATGAGCCTATTTGCTTTCCGTAGAGTGATCGGTACTTCAAAAGTAAGTAGTGTGACTGACCGGCCCACCCGATCGTCTAGGCGGATGAACCACAGAAGATGCCCAGGTCCTCATGCATGCGCCGGCTTCTCTCTTCCAGTGTCAGGCACGTGGATCCCAGCTGCATAGGTTCTCTGGACATGAAACGATTGTGGCGAGAGCATGCAGACGTGATGGCAAACAGCTCGGTTTTAGAGTCTCTAGGCTTCCAGGTCCATAACAGATTGTCAAACGAATGGTGAAAGCAAAAAGCTGATTCAGATCCATGTCTTCGTTCCAACAGGCTATCTCGCTTTGGAGTTCTATGTTAAGTCATCTGCAGAAAACCGTCTTAAGAGCGGCTGGAGACCAATCCGTTTGGGCAGCTAGGGTCCTAAATGTCAGGGAGTGAGCAGCGGCAGGCTCATTTTCATGTTTAATGTCCAAAAGCTGCTCACCTGGATCCTTTCCTTTGTTGGCATGCTGGAAGATGACATGGAGCAGCCGATACATTATGCAAAGGGGTGGAAAGGCAGCAAACTCCCAGACCGGACTGCAGCTAGCCACTCCAAGGCCTCACCAGTGATCAGGGACCACAGAAAAGACACCTTGGCTTCCTCTGTGGCGTACAGATGAGCTTGTTGGTAAAGAAAAAGCTGATAATGCATGAGGAACCTGTTGCATTATTCTGGTTTCATAGTTGAAATGCAAACAACAATTATAACAAGTACATTATGACCCAACACACCTCTTTGCTGTAACTATATTTTTTTCCCAAATTTTCAAAAAAAAAAAAACCCAAAAAACATTGATTTCTAAGAGTCCAGTAAAGACAAACACAATGGCGTCTGTGATTAACTTTATTGGGATGAATTGTGCTTCAGAAGCAAAAGTAAAAAAAAAATGTTTTATTGTGAAACTTTTATGAGGAAGCAATGAATCACACAGAGTTTGGACACACTCAGCATGATGGCATTTTGCAATAGGAAATGTTTTTCATTTTGAGCATCATCCTAAAGTACAAGGACATAACTTTTGTGCAAAATTCAGTGTTTCTGAATCAGATTAGTGGTGACTCGGCTCCTCTGCTCATCAAATACTGCATCAAGTCCTTTTTCCAGGTAAGAAAAGGACTTTTTCAAAATATGATCAAACTGATTATTTAAGCATTTAGTCCATTTAAGGTCTTTGATTTTTTTGCAGGGCAAATAGTTGGTTTTTGACTAACTTTTAGCCTTTTAGCATGACATCACCCAAAATTTTTTTGATGACATAACTAAAAAAACTTTAGTTGAGAGCTCAAAGAAGAAAAGTTTTAGATAAACCCACCCTTTGAATGTTTTACCTTACATTTTTTATGTTTTCTTTAATGGAAGAAATCATGTATATGCAGAAGAACATGTGATATAGATTATTTAGATTAGTATAAATAGTAATAAAATCTACTAATCATATGAAAATGTTCTGATTATCATCAGAAAACATATTTATGTGACATGCAAGTGAACACACCGAACAGACAAACTCAGTGACCTGTAAATTATTTCTCTTCTGTATTGTAACAAAATGACTAGTATGTAACTTTTTTCTAATTAATGGATACTTCCAGTTTTTAACCTGCTCCAGAGTTGACACTGACACACAAAACTTTTCTTCAGGGTTTTAACCTGTTTGGTTTCCCTGCTTTCCCTGACTTTGTAGCCTTCTTCACTTTCTAAAAACAGTTTTTGGATATTGCGTGGTAACGTTTTTCTGCTGGCTCTATGTCCAAGATGAGCAAAGCAAAGATCGACTGGATAATACAGTGTTTAAAGTCTGGATTAGGGTGAAAAAAAGTGTTTGATCAAGATTACCCACTTTTGTAAAATTTTGCAGCACATTGTTGAAGTAAGGAAAGGGGATGTGGTGTATTCCTATAAAAATACCCCAAACTTCCTTACAATATGTCAAAAATATGGTGGGATTAATGAAAAATATTGTGAATACCAATATTATATTCTAATAAATACTTAGAGGTTTTTTTTACAGTCAACAATAAGTCTAGTGTTTTTTATATGATCTTAAATGTGAGATTTTCTATTTTTAATACAAATTCCAAATTGGATTTTTTAATTACCAGAAAACATTACTTTTGCTTTGTTTAATCTTAAAGAAATGTTTCTTCTCCAACCATGTTTTTAAAATATTTGACTCATTATTTACCTAATTAATACTTTTCCTGTAATTGTCAGTAGCCTAAAGCAAAACATGTTCATGTCAAAGGCAATCAACAAAAGTTTAAACAGTTTGACTGTCATTTAAAAATACTAAAATGTAACATTTAAAGAGCCAAATAAAACTTAAAAACCTCCGTTTTGATAGTTACATTTATGTATATGTTGATCAATAGTTTTTTTTTTTTTGATTTGATCACTACAAACAATCTCCATGGAATCTATTATAAATTCACCCACCTTGACAAACAGTTTCTTGAGTTACATAGTTTAAAATAAAAAATTTGATAGTTTTTTACTAAATTACCTAAACGTTGTTAGTTGTCAAGTCACATAAAGAGGCAAAACAGAAATCTTTGATGCTTGTCAGAATGGAATGAAGTCTGGAAGACTCGGGCTACATTTTAGCATAAAAAAATGCCATGATGTACGGATTGAAGGGGGCTGGGATTTTTTTCAGATTAGAAGGTCGTAGGTCAAGTACAACTCTTAACATTTTTGCGTAAACAACTTTGACCTGATTACACAGCACATTTTTTGTTCTGAATCCCAAATCACAGTTAAAATAAAACAAACAAACAAAAAAATCTGTTTCTGCATTTAGTGAAATAATGCAGGATATTTTAAAGTGTTGTTTTTGTAGAGTGTTGTATCAATGTAAGCACTTTGTAAAATTTCAAAAGTCCTCTCTCATGCTGTGTCTTTAATGATTGATGAAAATGTCAACATGTGTCCATTTGCAGTCCAGGTCCAGGCGGCAGCTTTGATTCAGAACAATTCTTGGATTTGGAGATAGGGCTTCCATGTTTCGGATAGTTTTGACACAATGCCATTTTAATTTGGAAGAATTTGATAAACTTTTTAACACCGTGGATGTCTAAAGGTGAGAAGGCAACAAGGTTTCCACTTTGTACTACATTTTTAAACATAAGTCAAGACATTTTGAAAAATAACCTCATTTTTAAACTTGTTTTTTTCAGATAATTCAAATTTGTCCTGCTTTTACGGAACAATATGGCATTGATTTTTGTGAAAAATGTTGCTTTTCTCATGTTTACAGGTGAGGTTTGAATTTCTTGTCTTCACATTTATACCCCAGCCTGTCTT
Source organism: Adrianichthys oophorus (assembly GCA_036245035.1). Lineage (NCBI taxonomy): Eukaryota > Metazoa > Chordata > Actinopteri > Beloniformes > Adrianichthyidae > Adrianichthys > Adrianichthys oophorus. The sequence continues at coordinate 16,273,301 of BSAI01000101.1, read as the reverse complement.
ATCCTAAAAGCAGAATTGGTTAAAATGTTGGAAAGGGTTTGTGCTCCTTTTTAAAGGATCATTTTATGACTAACAATTATCCAAAGCCAGACTTTGTTTACTTGCTTGACAAATAAAAGAATAGCTAAATTAAAGTCTAAACATTAATTTTTTTTGTAGGTTTGTTGAATCTACTACTTTCTACAGGTGAGCTTTTTGAAAAATAAGTATTTTCAAAAAGGGAAATACTTCCTTGTCATTACTAATTTCACAGTGACTCAACATACAAAAGTAAGATCTCAGGTTTCATTTATAGACTGTGAAAAAATTCGGTTGGTTGGGCCTTCACGTTGCGCTGGCAGAGTGGAGATTTTCCATGAGAACAGCTGGGGAACAGTGTGCGATGACCACTGGAGTTTCACCAATGCTGAGGTGGTGTGTCGAGAGTTAAACTGTGGCACGGTTCTGGAGGCCAAGAAAACTGCCTTCTTTGGCAAGGGCAAGAATGAGATCTGGCTGGATGATGTGCAGTGTATCGGGTCTGAGCCCTCCCTCATAAAGTGTTCACACAAGCCTCTTGGGATTAATAACTGTGACCACGGAGAAGATGCTGGAGTCATCTGTGCAGGTGAACTTAAATTTGATCTTTTTGCTTGCTTTAATTTGCACTTTTGCTTAAATTTGATTTGAATACTGCTGAGTTTGACATGACCTCATAAAAATGGTTTCTTACAGAATGATCATAAAATGTCATTTTTCTCTTTCAAAATTTTCTAACTATTTACTTTGGAAAGGAACGTGGGGTTTCTCTACGAACGGTCACAACTTTAAACTATGATTTGAGGTCAAGTTACATCATCAGAGCTTGCACTGGAAATTTAGTGTCCCACTCTGGTGCCCAAACTGAAACATGCTGCAACTGCATTCAAACTCTTACCTGTCATGCCAGTTTTGCTATCAAATTAATGTAACCATCATATATGTGCAATAAAATGACAAAAACATTTGCAATTCAAGTAGATAATTAGTGGCACCATGGTTAGCAGTCTCAGCTCACACTGAGAAGGCTCTGGTTCAAATCCTTGCTGGGATCTCTCTGTGTGGACTTCACAAGTACTCCTTGTGCCAATGTGGGTTCTCTCCAGGCACTCCAGTGTTCCCCTACAGTCCAAAATATGCTAAATGGTATCTCTAAATTGCCACAAAGTAGCTGAGTTGGCTCCAGCAAACCCAAGACCCCAGAAAGGACGTAGCAAGTTCTAAAGACGGAAAGTTATTGCATTCCCAGTGGTTTTGTGCAAATTCTACTCAAATCCCCTGATAAAACTCCCCAACTTGAATGTTCCTAAGTTAAAGCTACATGTCCTAAGATCAGAACTGTAGGAACAGCTGCTCATGACCTGGCTTTAGCAGAAATAGGAAATCATCTATGGCTGCTGCAACTTCTTTGTAAAGATGATTTGGGCAAAAAAACCTTGTTTGGTTGCAAATTAGCCAAAGACTTTCTAAATTGTAGAGGGATGAGAAGGCAAAATCCAACAATTTTAGGATGCAAAAAAAAAGTTTGAATTGATGCAAATGCACCAGACAATTCATCTGCATCAAGTTTGAAGATCATAAATGTGGTGCAGGAGTTTAGTGACTGTTGTTGCGTAAACAAAACCAGAAAGCCTTAGGGATCAGTGGAAGGATGAACACAGAATAAAGCAGATGTTAAAAGGAGCACTCTGTCGACTCATCTCTGTTTTCTTGAAGTTAGAATATCTGAGAAGAAACTGTCAGCATTTAATGAACTTTTGAAACAGGAAAAGCATCCAAAACACGTCCTGAATAACATCCATACAGTACAGGGAGATTTCAATGTTAAAATAGCATAAATAGATAGTTTTATGGCACAAAGTTACCGTGTTGTACCTTATTTTTGTAAAATGTTTGTACTTAAAGATTAAGAAGGGCAAACTGAGCAAGAAACGTATGGGTTTTGATACAAGGATGCATGAACACTCAGATACAAAACAGCACAAACGCAAATCAGACTTAGGTGATCATTTCTCTTCCTCCACTATTTTTCTGTCAGATAATGTGCGAGTGGTCAACGGAAGCAATCGTTGCAACGGAAAGGTGGAGGTGTATCAGAATGGCCACTGGAAGCGAGTGTGCAGCAGCGACTGGGGCAAGGAGGAGGCAAATGTGGTGTGCCAAGAAATCTTATGTGGCACTCCCTTGCTGACTTCAACACAAAATTATGGAGAGGCGCAAGGCCTGTCTGGGATCAAAACCAGCTGTGTTGGAAATGAAACATCAATCACAAACTGCCAACTTCAAGAATTTAAGGAGAGTTGTGTTGATGCTACTGTTTTCTGCACCAGTGAGTATCGTCTTCACATTAGTACATCTCTGTAGTCCCTATTGCTGGCATCTTGGATGGATGAAGTTACTTTTTTGCTTACTTGACAGGCAGTAAACCAATACGACTCATCAATGGGACTGATCGGTGCTCAGGCCGAGTGGAGGTGTACTACGAAGGACAGTGGGGAACCGTTTGCGATGACAAATGGGGGATGCAGGAAGCAACTGTTGCATGTCGAGAGATGAACTGTGGCAATGCGATTGGAATCAAGTCAAAAGCCTTTTTTGGCAGAGGTTCTGACATGGTTTGGTTGGATGATATTGAATGCATTGGTCATGAGAAGTCCCTTGCTGACTGTCCACACAGGGATTTTGGAGAACATGACTGTGACCACAGTGAAGATGCCGGTGTTATATGCTCAGGTAACGCATGTTCCTTTTGATGCGCAGACAAAAAACCCAATGTATCTGAAATGGCTTTCCTTGCAGAGACACTGCGTCTCATCAATGGGACTGACAGCTGCTCTGGCAGGGTGGAAGTTTACAAAGATGGCAAATGGGAAAAAGTATGCAATAATAACTGGAACAAGAAAGAAACCTCAATTGTATGTAAGGAACTTGGTTGTGGAATCCCAAAGAAACAACAAGGAACCCTCAGCTTTAGCGACAGCTTGCTGACAGGGTTGATCAGCAGGTGCTCTGATGATGTGACTTCCATCAGCCAGTGTACACTGGAAGAACATGTGGGGAGGTGTGACAGTGCCGCTGCAGAATGTGCTGGTAAGTACAAAAATTCCAATCCATAACAGTTGCAGTCTTGCCATGTAGACATTTGGCAAAAAATACGCTTTTTAAAAAAAAAAAAAAGATGTTAAAAACATAGCTTCCAAATGACGTATACTTACATAGCGCTTTACTACTTTCTTAGAATGCCAAAAGTGCTTTACAGTCACAGTCCTATTCACACACACATTCACTCACTGATGGCAGCCTTACACCGGCACCAACCTATACAACACGTTTGACCAATAACCACCAGGAGGAATGTGAGACTCAGTGTTTTGCCCAAGGACACTTCGACACATGGGGGGACTGAACCAGTGATCTTTGAACCAGAGGTAAACCCCTCTACCTCTGCACCACAGCTGCCCCAAACTAAAAACTCCTGTAAGATAATTGGACAAAAGCATGTATTTAAACTAATCAAAGCTTAGTACCAAAAAATCCTCTCCCCTTTTTGTTTTTAAAAGTATTTTAGAACAATAGCTCCTAAGACTTGTCGACCTGTCGACGTGCCCTTGGGCAAGATACTAAACCCCAAATTGGTCCTGGTGGTTATAAGTTAGCGCCCGAGTTTTGCATCAGTGTGTGAATGGGACTGTGACGCGCTCTGGGCCTTTTAAGATCGTAGTGAAGTGCTTTTTAAGTTACGGCATTTCTCCCAGAAGGAGGAATGGAATGAGGAAAAAAATGTTTAGGTTTGACTATAGTAGGTTTGACTTTAATTTAATTGTGAAATTAATTTCGCTTCACTGTTTGATCTGCCTTTAGGTAATCCATCTGTTAGACTGGTGAATGGTACTGACCAGTGTTCGGGGAGAGTGGAGATCCTGCATGATGGCCAGTGGGGAACAGTGTGTGACGATGAGTGGGACATCAGGGATGCTGAGGTGGTGTGCAAAGAAATGAACTGTGGAACAGCTCTGACGGTCAAACGATCAGCTTTCTTTGGTCAAGGCCAAGGAGAAATCTGGCTTGATGACGTCAACTGTATGGGTAATGAGACCTCCCTCTTGCATTGTCGACGCCCCTCATTTGGAGAAACCAACTGTGGCCACAGTGAAGATGCTGGAGTAATTTGTTCAGGTAGTTCCACAAAGTATTATATTTTTTGTTAAATATCTTTAAAAAAAGCCTTGTACTGACTTCTCCACACTTTGACTTTTAGCCACCATTAGGCTTTTAAATGGAACTAACCAATGCTCTGGCAGGGTGGAGGTCAACACTGGTGGTCACTGGGGACCAGCATACAATGTCAATTTTGGAATGAACGAAGCTGCTGCAGTGTGCAGAGAAATGAACTGTGGAGATCCTGTCAGGGTGTCGACAGGATTCGGTCAAAGTGAAGATCTCCGAGGCTTTAAGATCTCATGTGGGGATAGGGAGAGGTCTCTTTCACAGTGTTCATTGAGAGATTATGTGAGGAGCAGAAACGATCGCATTCAGGAGGTATCTGTTGAATGTTCTGGTAAGTAATTTGCTTCTTTTTCTTTTTTTATAAGAGCTTTTTTAAGGGACAGTATATCTTAGCTAGTTTCAAAGAAATACATGAAAAGTTATATTTTTTTGCTTAAGTTATATATATGTTTATTACAGATAATTTACTAGGAGCATTATTAAAAAGATCTTGTTTTGTTATCGTAATATGCACTCTCCAAATATTTTTGCTAGCGCAGAGCAAGTTTCACCCACATCCCGTCACCCATCTGTATATTTGATCCCTTGAATGTACTTTGCAAGAACGCTATAAAAATTACCAGCAGGTGGCAGTAGTTCTTTACTATTCCCACTACTTAACAGGAAGTAAGAAAATTAACATCAATGGCTAATGTACCTTCCTACCCTAAAATAAATACTTTTATTGTTTACTTTTTTATTCTTCTTTGACATTCATTTTTTTTTAATTCTGACTGAGTTCCAACATATGGGTCAAATTTGAGAGTCAGTTTGCTTTTTACTGGCAAACTAATAGACCCTAAAATGTTTAAATAAACCAATGTATCTAATTAAATTTTTTTATATGTATATATATATATAAAATACAAAGTTAATGGAACTTTAAAATGCTGTCACAGTACAATGACAATAACTATAAAAGTATGAATACACAATCAACTTTACTGAAAAATAAATAAAAACATGTTTTCTTGTGTCACTTAAACTTCATAAACAATTTTAAAATGCATTTTCAGGAAACGTGAAGTTGATTGATGGTCCTCTTTCTTGCACTGGACGAGTTGAGTTTTACAACAACGGTCAATGGGGGACTATTTGTGGGGAATCCTGGGACCTCAATGATGCATCTGTGGTGTGCAAACAGCTGGACTGTGGGAAGGCTCATAGGATTTCTACAATGACTGAGTATGGCCTCGGGTCGGGACATACTTATACTCATCGACTTGAATGCGATGGAAGGGAATCCACTCTTAGCCAGTGCTCGTCGAGACCCTTTGGAGAGCCACTGTGCAACGCCACATCAGTTGCTGGTGTCGTCTGCACAGGTACGATGACAGATTTTCACTAGAAGAATCTGGCATTTCTTTTGAGGTTTTCTTCTCTAAAGTATGTGCAGCTACAGCACAGTTTGAATCTGATCACATGCTACATGATTTTACCGTCACAGGAAGTCTAGAGGCCCGACTGGTGAATGGTAAGGATGAGTGCTCTGGAACCGTAGAAGTTCACAACGGTGAGACTTGGCACACACTGTGCGACACAGACTGGACCCAAAGTAAAGCCAACGTGGTGTGCGAGTTGCTGGAATGTGGGACTGCTTCAAGCGCCCCTGGTGGCGCCAGTTTTGGTCAGGGCAGTGGGACAGTGTTGGAGGCGAGTGATTCATGTTTTGAAAATGTGACTTCCCTCAAGCAATGCTCACTTGAAGGATTCAGGACAGCAACCTGTGGTCACGAACGTGATGCTGGTGTTTTCTGTGCAGGTAAAGCAACAAAACTTTACTCTGTTGTAATTCTGTTTATTTAAATAAAGTGTTGCAAAATGTTTAGAATTAGATTACCATTACAATATAATAATTCCAATGAATTGCTCATAAAACTCAGATAATTAAAGACCCACTCCGATCATCTATTGTAAAAGCGTTCCCATTGATCTTATAATTATGATCATGCCCCATTTAACCTAAATGGAAACACCTGTCTTTTTCTAAAGCATAGTTACTGTTTTTTTTTCCTATTCTTTTTCGACTGTTTAATAGCGCGTCTGCCACCTTATTTGAAGAGGCTTGGTGTGAAATGTCAAAGTAGTGCAAATCTCACAAATCTTGATCCAGACTTTATCTTTCACAGCTCTATTTCGATACATGACAGACTTTAAACTGTAATTAATGTCTCCTCCACAATCATTTTACCAATAGTTGGCACTTCCATTAATTAAAAGGGACGCCATCCTTTCGTAACAATTAAATAAAAGTCCCTGATAAGTCAAAGTTCAACCAGGTTTAGCTTGCAACACTCATTCAGGGGCTATGCATTTGTACGCAGAGCCTGAAAATACTCGTTAAAAACAGCTACATGTGAAAGTGGGAGTTCTGAACAGGTACATTTACAAAAGCATTTCATTGGAAGAGGACGGTTGAACGCGCGTTGCAGAGGGTGGTGTGAACGAAGCTTACGAGTTTGATGCTTAAAACTTCTGTGAGAGCATGTTTTTTTTTTTTTTTAAATTACTTATGAAATGAAAACCCTTTTTATGCTACAAATGACTTAAAAGCTTTGGTCTTGAATTAAAAAAAAAACTTTAGCTCAAGAAATGTGAAAAAGAAAAGCAATGTTTCTGAATTTACTTCGATCTTGTCTTGTTCTCAGATTATAGACCTCTTCTCCTTTATTATTGCTTTTAAATATTGTAGTAAAAAGCATTGTTAATAAGTGATACACACGGCTTGAATTTAAATGAGCACATTAACTGTTTTTACTCTAACATTTGATGTTTTGAATGCTCATTATGAGCGTGATTCTCTTTTAATGAATAATGCTATTCATTTAATTCTTTTTGGAAATGCTTGAATCCTAATCTGCCCTCTGCATTTGCTCCTTACCTTCCTGCTGAAATGAGCAGCCCGCCTGCGGCTGAAGGGTGGCTCCAGCCAATGCTCCGGCAGATTGGAGGTCTTCTATAAAGGGCAATGGGGCACTGTGTGTGATGACGACTGGGAAATGAGCAGCGCTGACGTGGTGTGCAAGCAGCTTGGCTGTGGTCATGCGGTTTCTGCCCCTACTGGTGCACACTTTGGAAGAGGATCTGGTCCAGTATGGCTGGATAACGTGGTCTGCACAGGAGAAGAGAGTGCTCTCACTCACTGTGTTCATAATGGCTTTGGAATAAACAACTGTGGACATGGGGAAGATGCCAGTGTCATCTGTTTAGGTAAGAGAGTTGACTCATTTTGGTTTATAATCAGTATTTTACATTGAATTTCTACCTTGTCATGTTTTTTCTTTTTTCATTTTTAGGTTCTTTACAGAAACCTCAAATTACTTTACACCCTGGTCCGGAGGTGGTCTGGGGTGAAAAAGTGGAAATCACTTGCACTGTGGCGTCGGAGTACCTGGGCGGGACATTTTTCCTGAAAAATACCCAGGGGTCATTTTCAAAGGAGAAATTCTCTGAAAACGAAGCTGCAGCTTTCATTTTCCCTTCTGCAGACTTCAGCTTGAAGGGGTCTTACTTTTGTGAATATCATAAGAAACTGCCTGACCAAGTTATTTATTATCCTCAGGGAAATGTGGCTGACATCTCTGTCATAGGTAAAGAAAATCTGTTGTTTTCCCTTTTGCAAACAACTTAGATAAGTATTCATATAGTAAATGTAAGTAATCGTCAATCTGTTTAGGACTAAATACTGCACGACAGACTTTGGTTTTCATCTGGTCCTAAAATTGTTTCCAAAAACTTTAAAAAGAAATCAAAACTTTTGCTATGTTGTGCTTTCAAAGAGTATTTGTTAAAAATTTGGGCTTATGTCAAGTGTGCTTATTTATTGGAGATTTTTATCATCTGACTTCTTTGTGGATGAGTTTTGGTTAACAATTTCTACCATATTAAGTATATGTATAGCGATTGCCCATGTTGCGATTGCGATTGCAGAAATGAAGCCACTGCTGCTAATTCTCATGAAGTTCCATTTTTATTCCTCCTCCACCACCATGCATGTGTCGACAGGCTGTGATTGGCTTTCATTAATTGCAACCATGTACAATTAAAAAAAAAAATCCCAAATAGGTTGTAGATTAAAATTCTGTGATTTTTATTTTTCATTTTTTTTTTCAGAAAACTAACAAACAAGCCAAATTTGTGCAGAATGTTTTTTACTTTACTCTACTGTATTTACCTTTATTTATATCAAATAAAAATAGTACTGTGAAATTCCAGCAATTTAGGCAGAAATTGACAAAAAATGAAAGTTATGTCAACTTTTTCATGCTTGTGATGATCTTTCCTTTTGTTTTCCAGTAAAGCTAGAACAGCCCAGCATCTCTCTAACATCTCCTCACTCCATGGTGATGTACAGTCCTCAGAAAATCTCCATCTCCAAAGGCAGTTCCTTCTCCATCACCTGCTTCACTCATTCTAGATACGCAAATGGTATCTTCTATCTGACGAATGTTAAAACAAACACTTCTGAAGAGAAAGAATCCTTTGGGCACAACATCTTCTACATGGCGTATTTTGAATTCCATGAAGTCGATCTTAAGCACCAAGGAGAGTATGCCTGTGTTTATGCGATTAACATCTCCTCCCAGCCCTTCTGTTCCCTTCCATCAAAAACCCTTCAAGTCGATATTGTTGGTAAGACATAAACAATATGTTTATTTCTTTTTGAAGTTTTTCTACAGTTTGATCTTCAACCAACATTCTTTTTAGAACATTATATTAATTTTTATTACTTAAAAAGGCTATTTTGGTTTTGCAAAATTATCAGTAGACTAAAATAGATTGGATCAGATCAATCTGAGCATAAATATACTGATTTTATTAAATATTTGATCTGAACATCCACAGCAACAACGTCCTCTTCAGTTGTGGCCGCAGTTGTGAGTGTCTTGCTTGTGTTGTTCCTTCTGGTGGGGGTTGGTTACCTGGTTTGGAGAAAGAAATGGCGAGGCGCTGGTAAAGTTTTATAAAACCTCATGTTCACATTACGTGTTTTGTTTTAAGTCCTGATATCAGATTTCAATGAGTTATCGTGGAGGATAAAGTTTTGCCTTCTTTTGAAACATTTTTTTAGGTGTCATGGTTCAGTTTAGCAAAAGGTTTGGAGAAACGGTGAAACAAGACCAGGAAGACAGAAGCAACAGGGAACTTGATCAAAGGTAGGAAACAAAATGCATAATCCCTCAATTCTCATGGTTTTTTTTTTTTTTCTGAATCCTTTTACTTATTGTTTTTCCATATCCTGGTCCTAAATGAGCAATTTCTCTTCATCAGATTCCTCAAAGATCCACTCTGATGAAAATTGAGTTTTTAGCATATTCTAGTAGCATTTTTTTTATTACTTTATTTAAAAAGAGCTTGTATTTGTGAGGTAGAAACTGCAATCATTGGGCCACAAGCTCGCTGCTTCGTTCTGATGCATCCACTTATAGACAAAGAGATCTTCATCATCTTCCTTTTCCTCATCCGAGCTGGCATCTGCCTCAAAACTGTATAGATGGACAGCTCCAATATTGCTCACTATTTTTGTTGCACCACTGATGTAAGGTTGGGGGTATGAGGGGCTGTAAACTAACAAGGGAGCGTGTATACAGAAAGGTGATGGGATATGGAGGCGGGGTTGCTCTGTGCCGATGATCCCACCCTCAATTCAGACATGAATTTCTAATGAATTCCTTCCACTTTACAGAAACTACTCCCTAGAAAACGACACAGATTATTTATTTATTTTTTGCTAAATACAGCATAATATTAATTACAAGACACTGGGAACGCTTTTAAAATAGATCAACCATAGGTCGGAGTGGGACTTTAAATGAGCAATTTCTTTTTATTTTCTCTGATTCCTCAAAACATATAACTTACTGATATTTAAAAGAGGCAACACATTACAGATAAATTTAAAAATGTGTATACTAAATAATGATTTCATTTGTTTTTTAGTTACTTTCTTTTATTTTGGGTTGTTTCGTATTTCTTTGTTAATGAAGCACCACACAGGCTGTGTGAACATCTGACGTTGGCCAGTTGTCATGTCAAATTAAGTTTAATAAGTTAAATTTAAGTTCAAGCAAACAATTGAAAGTCCAGAATGGTGCAAAGTTGATCATTTCCAGCAGGTTTCCCAGAATGCCTCATTCCAAAGTTCTGATCAAAGGTTGAGCTATTTTTTTAATCCTGTTGTAAGTGCTTTTCAGAATTTTGAGGATTGTTTCTTAAAATGTGTTTAATCTTGGATCCCTTAAAAAGTTTATTGAAAAACGGAAATATTGGATTGGAAAGAGATACTTTGTGTGACCGAAGTTTCACTGCACAATTTCTACATTTAATACTCAGTTTAGTTGCCAACATGCACAGTTCGGTGCTGGACAATATCTGCTTATATTTTTTTGGCAAAAGTTAAGTACAAGATTCCATGGTCGAAAAATATTTTCCAAATTTTTATAGTTTGTGTTTGCAGAAATGAAATAAAGCATAAAGGTTTTTTGTTGTTAAATGAGCAAAAGTAGCACTTACAGAATTTTTTTTTTTTTTGCCTGGCTTATAAAATCTGACTTCACTGAGAGATTCACATTTACAGATTTAAATGATGCCCTGTTTATTTAAATTTAACTTAAATTCTTTGACAAGCTTCAAACCTCTGTGAAGGTCATCACTCTTAAGGAGCTGTTCCCCAGTCTTTCTGAAAAAGAGTTTGGATGTTCTTGTTACTAATGATCACCTTCGGGATTTTCTTCAGAGAGCGCACCAACCAGCTGTATGAGAGGAGCTTACCAAGTCACAGTGGAGAGGACGCCAACGCCACTGCAGAGTCGGACAACGCTGCGGAGAGAGTCCCAGAAGATTTGGCAGGGAGGGTGTGTTATGAACTTGAACCTCTGGTCGATTCCTTATGAAATTTTAGGATATTTCTGACAAAACTCAATATCGGGCTGGAAATCAGCATAAAATTGAATGTTTTTTTGTGTGTTTCTTTATCCAATCGCCTTGTGCTGTTTGTAAACCTTCCGATAAATTTGTATTTTCCTAAAACACCTTCCATTCAGAGAGATTTTATTTCAGTTTGAAACTGATGGCGGAGACCTCCTCAGATGGAAAAAAATTGGCTCAAACTTGTTCATGAAACTATCACATTTTTATTAAACTTAAGCTGAAAAAGAAAGACATATTAGGTGTTTATATCTGTTATTAAGAAAAAAAATATCTGAATTCCTCTTCTGTATTTTAAAAATTATTTTACTATTTGAGAAAAATCACAATAAAATAAGACATAAAACAAATCCTTTTTGTGTTGTTTCATTTAAACAAAGCAAAACAAGGTGCCAAGCGCTACACATGCTGCTTCTTATGTATGTGGAGTTTGCATGTTCTCCCCATGCATGTGTGGGTTTTCTCCAGGTACTCCAGCTTCCATCCACAGTCCAAAAACTTGCATCGTATGTTCATTGTATTTCTAAACTGTCTCTAGATATGAATGTGTGTGTGTGAGAGAGTGTGGCCCTGCAACAGACTTACAATCTGTTCAAGATGTAACTCCCTCCAGCAACTCAAGACACCAAAAGAAATTCAGCGTATTTAGAAGATGGATGGGTGGTTTTGTGATATCAAAACAAATTAATAAGTGAGTCCTTTTGCACATTTGTTTAAAGATGGCTGTCTTCTTTTGTGCTTCAAAGACAAAAACAAAAAGAAAAAAGGGTTCCTGAACACTGTTCAACATTCAAAGAAGAAATTCAAAGACAATTCAGCCCTTAAGCCTGCATCTGACTATTTTAAGACTCCTATTATACAAAAAAAAAAAAAAAAAAACTGCAAAATTGTAATCTTTGTAACTATCTTAAATTGTAATCTGCTGTAAAAAGCTATTAAGATCTTGCAAAGCCTATGGTAACGGGTCTGTTCTTGCTCATGAAAAGACTTGAATTAAACATTGTTGCAATCATGGGCTGCATTAAATCACTTGCTAAAAACAGTAGTGTTTCAGTCATGAAAAAAGCAATGGGTTTGTGTGTTTGAGTGTGTGCTTTCACAATTGACAAAAGCATGCCACAACTGGAATGAGGAATGGGTGTGTTCATGCAGGCAGGTAAGCTTTGTTCAAACTTGCTCACCTTGTCTGCTGCTTCAGCAGTCCAGCACCCCATACTTGCACTGAGGATCCTGGAACTCTCCCTCATCAGGTTATAATTTCTAATTCTGTGTTTGCCTTGTCTGGGCAGGAACTTTCAGAGCAGGAGCTATGTCGGTGACCGTGTTCTATGCCAGTGTGAGCGGTTCGTTGGAGGTAAAGTAGGCTTTGTTTTTGGACTTTCCTAAAAGTGTGTTTAATAGCATGATAACTTTAACAGATGCTGTTTCATTGAGGCTTTGTTCCAGTAGTTTATAATAAAAAAAGAAAGCACATCGCAAGCCAAAACAAGCTACACCTAAACATTAAGTCATTTCTTGTCTTCTCTCTAGGTGAAAAAACGCCAAGAGAGGATCATGTCTGTGCTAAGTTCCAAGAAAATCCCCTTCAAAACCATCGACATCACGCAGAAACCTGAAGATAAGGATTTAATGAGGAAAATAGCTAACAACCCAAAAGCAATGCCTCCTCAAATAGCCAATGAATCAAATTACTGTGGAGTAAGTGTTGCACAGGAAAAAGTCACGAGGAGTAACTATTATGTTATTTTCAATGAATACAGAGAAAAGTTTTGGTGTAAACAATCTGGGAGTTTGCAAAATACAAGGAAAATGTGTCAGAATGGGGTGTGGGCATTTAATAGTATTGACAGTGAGACACACCCTCAATCTGGCTTGACAGGTACCTCTTCAGCTCTTACAACTACAAAGGACAAACATTTTTTTTATCAGGATATTGAGATTAATTAGACTTATTCTAACTACAGGGAAATGCTACTTTGGGTTTGTGCACGTTCTAGTTACAACAATCATGTAGAAACAATCCTTTGGTTAAAGAATCCACTTTTGCATCAACAATTATCCGCCTGTTTCAAGAAACAATTGAAACTTTGGTCATACTGCTTTTTAAACTAAAAAAGCAAACAAGACCTTCAGCAGAAGACCTTTGTGGCAGGCATTAAAGATATCTCTGCAACTGTACTTATTTCTGGAAATCTACCAAAAAAACTGCATTTTGATTTGAAAAGAGGTAAATAAATATAATAAAAAGGACAAATGAAGGAGTGCCCTTGATTTGAGAAAAAAAGAACTATAAAATGTCACCCACTCATTTGTAAAAAGGCATTTAAAACACAAAGACTTTTTGAGCCACATATTATAACATTTAAACAAGAAGGTGGGGTTGTAGATGAACATACAAGGAAGCATTAAGTGATATAATGATATGATTTTTCTCCTGGTCGATGTGACAGGGAGAGTCAGAAAGCTCTGTCTGCACCTATAAAAAAACAAAACAAACTCAGTATTAAAGAGAAGAAAACAGTATTTTTTATAGCCATAAATCTAGGCCATCGTTGTTTTCTTTGGGCAAAAATTTGGACACAAAGACAAGATAGAAAGAAAAAATTAAAAATTGACTGATTGAAAATGCTAAAAATAAAAGTATTTATTATTTATCTTGTGTACCTGCAAATTGATTATATTATCCTCTGTTTGTGTGGAAATACTCCACTCCTATGTTTTAATCGACCTATCTTTTCTTTCTTTCAGGATTACGAAGCATTTGAGAATGCAATTGAAGTGGAACAGTTACAAGAATTCCTGAAAATATAACTGTATTGATCACTAATGCCTGATTTGGTGATGGATTATGCAGTTTCTTTTGATGAGAAATCTTTCATTTCTGTCTGATTAAAATAAACAAAAAAAAAAACAAAACAACAAGTCTTGTTATATGAACATAAACCAACTCCTATCTCTTTACATGAATATTCTGTTGTTAAAGGAAAATAAATGATTCTGTTGTTTGAATAAAATTTCTTGAAAAGCTGGAATTACTTTTGTGATAATGTTTTTTTCCTTTAATCTAAGCAAAAGTGATTCTGTGGTACGGGGTTCCTGTAAAACCTTCTGTGCCTACAAAACCCTCCTACAATAATAACACAATTAGCTATTTACAGTTTAATAATGAATAAACTACCAATTAAACAATTTTTATTGACAAAATTGTATATTTTTTAAAATAGCAACCACTGTTGTTCTAATTCTACTTATTCCAGGACAAGAAAATGATTAAAACAAAGAAGAACTAAAATAAAAAAGAATTTCAATTTAGTTAACAAAATATACATGGTGTTGGTACTTCAGACTTGTGAACTGTTTGTCTACTACCGGCAAATATTATTATTATATTAATTGATAATAATAATTTGACTTTTTTATTTAAAAAAAAGAACTTTTAAAAAGAGGCATAATGTAAGATGGTTCCATTTTAACTTTTCTATAGACATGCCATTGATTTTCTTTAAATTGATTTGCTTTAAATTTTGCATTTGTACTCAATAGGGTATTGCTGTTTTTCTAAATCTCATAATTTGATAATTTAATTTCTTAATAAAGATTGATTTCTTGTATTTTTGTAAGATTTTTATGATTCAATTACTGTCTAAGTTAGTTGATGTAATCAAAAATAAACATTATGTAGTAAAAAAAACAAAAAAAAAAAAAACAAGACAAAACAATTAATTAAGAGAAACAGGCACCACACTGGACGCACATTGGGGGCTTGCTGGTTGTAAAAATATGTCGCGAGCTGATGACGTCCTCTTTCTCCGCTGCCCGACAGGAGCACAGTGTATGTTTGTTACTCTGCGATGACAATCCATGGATTAAATAAGCATCATAGCTTCTAAAATCTTACCCGATACATTTTTGCGATGGATTATAACTGTTTTCCTCTATTTTTGCTTTATTACAGAACCTTGATTCCGCCATCCATCACATTTGAACAATGGCCGAGGAAGGGTGAGCATGACATTCTGTTGGCTAAACGTGCAACCTCTGGGATCTCGGTTGTTTACCGGTTTGAAATGACTGAAACTGTCGATAGAATAGACTGACTTCCACACAAGATTTATTATAAAATGTAACTATCTTAAATGATGGCGAATGGGTCCTGTAAAGTCCAATAAGTGACGACACAGCTAGCTTTAGCCTAGAATCCGGTTTTGGAAGCGACATTTTGTGAAACACGAATATGTAAAACAATAAAAAAAAAAAAAAATCACAATATTTGGAAATAGAAGGGTTTATGAACGTTTACCTGTTTTAAAAATTTCTGAAATCATACGATCTATGCAGAAAAACGCTTAAAAAAATAGTGGAGTTGGTTTAAATGGCCTAGACCGTATGAAAGACTGAGTAAAACATTATATTAAAGATTTGAATTTGTGTTCCATGAAATATGCTTTTATTTGTTTTAACAAACAAAATACACGAGTTTGTGTTGCTTCTGTCCTGTGGGTTTGAACTGGTGTAAAGTATCCATACAGAAACTGTTTTAAAACAGATTAGCTAGCTTAGCCTGATTTGATCCTGGCAGCTTTGTAAAAAGAGTTCTCCGGCATGAATGATGACTTTATATTCTTTTGTCGGATACCCCTTCACTCTCCAATGAGTGATATCCTCTTTCTGACATGCCAGGAGCTGAATATAATCACATCTCTTTAGTGCTACACGTACACTGTAAATGTAAACCCTCTTTTTTTGTTTATTTTCCTCTTCCTTGGACAGCATTAGTGCCGGAGATGGGATGGATGTGAACACTGCTCTCCCAGAGGTGCTGAAGACCGCACTCATCCATGATGGCCTTGCCCGTGGAATCCGTGAGGCAGCCAAAGCCCTGGACAAGTACGTACGTCTAAATGCCTCTCACCTGCCTTTTGTTTTTAAAACAGAGATATTTCTGTGATGATATCCTGGCTCCCTCTGCTGAACTTCATGTAGAAGTCTGCCATTGTTACCCAATTTCTGTCTGAGATGTGTCATCATCTCAGTGCATCAGTTTTTGCTTCTGTCCGTGCTTGAAAGTAACTGTTGGTTTTGCAGGCGTCAGGCCCATCTCTGCGTCCTGGCTGCCAACTGCGATGAGCCAATGTACGTCAAGCTGGTAGAAGCCCTCTGCGCTGAGCATCAAATTAACTTGATAAAAGTAAGAATGCTTTACATATCTTATAATGTTAGAAATGTTTTGATCTCCACAGCAATAGAAATGCTGCTCTGCACTTTTTATATCTGTATCGGTGATGATAATTTGGCTCCCTCTACTGAGCTTTGTGAGGAGATTGCCATTGTTACCCAATTTCTGTCTGAGATGCAGTCCAGGTGGCTTAAATCACTCACTTATCTTTGTATTTTAGCATAGTTTTAACACCTCATTTGAATTGCTTTGCAGGTTGACGACAACAAGAAGCTCGGTGAGTGGGTCGGCTTGTGCAAGATCGACCGGGAGGGCAAACCCCGCAAGGTAGTCGGTTGCAGTTGTGTTGTTGTCAAGGTAAAACGTTTTTTTTTTTGTATTTTATTCAAAGGAAAAAAATGAGAAAAGCTGTGATTTGGAAAATCAGTTGTGTTTATGGTATTTTAAATTTATTTTATCCAAAAACAAAAACTTTGCCAAGCAAGTGCAGTTGCTGTGCTTTGTGCTCCGCAACTGTTTAATTCATGGCAAAAATGAAAGCCATAGTACGAGCCCCAGCATCTTCCTATGATATCTGGGGTCCCTGAAAGTGGCTACATATGTTTGCAAAACAAGCTAATATTGAACTAAATAACCTTTATTCGTGTCAATATTCATGGCTCTGACATATTTTTGTATTTGTGATTGACATACACACACAGGGAAGAATTTGTTTTTATGACTTTTCTGAATGGTAAAAGTTTATAAGTTGCTCATGGAAAGACTTGGTGAGCTTGTACTGCAGCTCATTGTTTTAAAATAAAAAAAATAAATGTAATTTTTTTTAACCATCAGCCACAATTACTTCTGCAAGTGATGTGAAGTTCTAAGAATTACCATACATCTAAAAATATATATATATCTTTGGTTTTAATGAGCATCCTTGGAATTTGGCCTGGGAAAAAAAAAACTTCTCACCATCAAATACTCTTTTGTTGCCTAATCCTCAATTAGTACCTTTAATTCTAGGATGGCTTCATCTTAATCTATGTTTTTGTTCTTTCAGGATTACGGCAAGGAGTCTCAAGCCAAGGACGTGATTGAGGAATACTTCAAAGCCAAGAAATAAAGTGTGAATAAAACACTTGTGTTAATAATCCTTCTTGATTCCTCATTTGTTAAGAGTTTGGCATAAATTGTTTTACACAAAGTTTATGGGTTTAGACTTCTCTTTAAAATGTATTTAGTTTCGATGCAGCGAGTTACGCAATTATATCTTGAAAATAAAGAAAATACCGAGATCACTTTGAATTTCTCCTTTTTATCTACAGACATTCCTGAAGAGACATTCAAAACAAAAGGCACAATTTAAATCTGAAGCCCTTCAGAAGAAAGCAATACAAAAAATGATGAATAAGACATTCTTAAAATCTGCTTCCATGACAATTGAAACCAATCAACTGTACTTTGTTTATTGGAAATAATTTACATTTTTTTATACCACAGACAGCATTGTGTTGTGAATATACCACCAGGAAGAAAATTATTTTTTTAAGTCCTAGTATTTGTACAGAGAAGCCTTTAGGTAAAGCTGGAAGTTTTGCTGCTCCCAGAATGCTCCATGTCATCTTCCATCCTTTCTGCTTCAGCTGCATAGACATTATAAACTGGGGGTTTCACAGAGGTTTGTCCCTGCATCAGGACCAGGGTTGCTAAGGTGACCCCTTTGTCTACCCCTCTAAAACCTCTTTGCTTAAGACCATTCAGAATTATTCAATCAGACATTCAAAAAAAGATGAGGAAAAAAAATCAAACAGTTGCAGCGTAGAGTGCTTTTGTTCTTAAATAGTAATACAAAAGGAGGATGAGGAGGAAGGGGGCTGCCTGGCTGACCATTTCCATGGTAACGTTGCATGAGTCCATATTGCTATGACAGTTACAGGTATTCAAACTCCAGTGCTTGGTGTAGCGCCAGCAGGTCAGAGTGACTGGATATCCTCCAGAAAGGCATGTTGTGCTGTGGAGTGGATACAGATGGTTAAAACCCAACGGCGTTCTGCCCCCGAAAAGTCATGCAAGCTACACTACAGTAGCTTGTTTCTTTGCACCGCAAACAAAACCCCCATGCAGTTCAAACTGAGAGAACGGCATTTTGGGAAATGTTAGGTATGAAGGTAGGATTTCCCTCACTTGCGTCCAGAGAAATCTGACCACAAGTGAAGTTAGCTCAGTAAAAGACAATGCTTTATTGAAAAGGATGAATTTAAGTTTTCTGTAAACATTGAGGACTACATATCCCAAAATGCAATGCAAAGTTCCAAACAATTTCAGTCCCCCACAATATAAATGAAAATCAAAGTAAGACATTCATATACAGACCACTACTCTGCTGCGGCACAATTCCAGCTCCATAAGCTACAGCACTGATGAAAAGCAGCATTATTGGTCGACATAAATGGACCACCAAAGCTTGATTAGTGTGTACGTTCACAGACTCAGTTTCATGTTAAATCTTTAATCCAGATTATTGTAAAGATTCATAATCTTGTTTTAAAAAAAAGAACGTACGCACTAAACCAAGCTCCAACCCTGACAGTTGTAATCAGGTAACCCGTCACTCAAAAGAATAAAAAGAAAGCCAGTAGACCGGAGAAAGTCAAAGATTGAAACAAAACTGTCGCAGCAAAGAAAGGCAGGACTCGTCCAACCAGAGCTCACACTGGGCGGAGTAGGCGGGGTTGGTGCTAAGCTTGCGGGTCCATTACCTTTTTGGCCGCCTGCTCCTCTTCCACACCGTCCCCAATAACAACATACACAACTTTTCTGCCAAACCTTTGCATTATGCGCTCAAAGCAACTCTCTTTTCCTGCAAAAAACAAATAAACAAGGGGAGGAAGGAGGGTCACATGGTCAGAGGGGTCAACGTTCCGAGGTCATTTGATTACCTGGCTGGCAGCATGCTCTTCATCCTTCCCATCGCCAATCACAACATATGTAATGTTAGTGCCAAAGCGGGAGACTATACGCTCAAAACAGCTTTCTTTGCCTGGAGACAAACAAACGGCTTTCACAGGTTTTATCTTTCTTTAGGTGGAATCAAAAATGCAGGGAGAAGAAGCAGAGCTGTGCGCCTCAAAAACAAACATTCACAACACATTTAGATTATTCCATTTTATTCCTCACAAAAGACAAAAATGCAAAAAAAAAAAAAAAGAAAGTTTTGAATTTTCCAGTCAATGCTGATAGGAGGTTTTTGTCTTGAAACCTCTGTGTAATTAAAACATTGCAGGATTCTTACAATTTAACGTGAAAACTCCAAATTTAATGGGTGATGGGTAGTTTTGCATTTTGGCTATTAATGTACATTATTGGTTTTATTGCACGAGTCAGATAAAGTTGTTTGAGCTGTAAAATAGTCATGTTTCTAATTTTATTGTGCAATAAAATGATTAAAAAACATGTTTAGAACAGTTTTTAATAAATCATAATTTAATTAATCAGAATCAGGACTTGAAAACTAATCCTTAAGAACCTAAAAGACAATAATCCTGAAATACAGTTTTTTAAACTAATGATTAAAAAGTGTCATTTTAGAACCACCTGAAGGTTAATAGTACTGGAGCTCCAATCAAATAGTTTTTTTTTTTTTTTTGCTATTTTTTTCTTCCCTCCTTAACAGACATCATAACACTTTGTTACATCTCTGGTTTTCTTGGGGTCTTCTGAAGATGTAAACAGGTTTTGTGCGAACAAATGAGCCAGAGTGCCCAAAACCATAGTTGTTACCAGAGAAGCATCTGTGTGAGTACGCTTCCTGTGTGTTTTATACAACTCCATGCATCCCCTCAATTCATATTTGCTGCAAACTGGAATGTTTAACAAGGGGTCCCATCTCACCTATTTTCGTTGCACTGTAAATGTTCTCGACTGGGAAAACTGATCCGAGACTGTACAGGAGAACTTTAGCGAGCGCTGGTATGAGCTGCGTTGTGGTCACCAACACGTTTACACAGTTACTCCTGTGAGACAAAGAGAAGGAACACTCGTCTAAAGATCCACTTGACAAATATTGTGCTTTTAACATGTTCTTGTGGCCGTTTTCTAATGATGGAGGACACAAAAAGAAAACTAAGATTAAAGCTGTGTTTTTGAGTATTTCTTCATTCAAATCGATGTGAATTAGGAGCAGACAAACACTCTCAGACAAATAGATCCATGTTTTTGTTTTCCCTCGTCTGAGCTGGTATCTGGCTCAAAATTGTGCTGCTGGATAGCTCCAACATTGCTCACAATTTTTGTTGCACCGGTAATGTTAGGTTGAGATGTGAGAAGCTGTAAGCTAGCAGCAAACAGATGGATAACGGTAAGTGGAGACGAGTTACTCCACGCAAGTGGTCCCGCTCACAACTCAAAGGTGGATTTCAAATGAACTGCTGCTGCTCTGTAGAAACTATGTCCTAGAAAACAACACAAGTTTTTGCAAGAAACGGCATAATCATAATTAAAAGACCACTGCGAATGCTTTAAAAATAGATCAGAAGATAATTGGAGTGGGTCTTTAAAGCTTTTTATTGACCACTTGGCATTCAGGATTTGTCAGGGGGAATTTAGGTTTGAATTTAAATTTGAAAAAGTTGCACCTTGAACTGATGATGGAAAGGGACTTGAGAGCGTGAGTGAGCCAGGAGTCCGTCAGAGCCTCCACCTCGGCTCTGAGCTGCAGCCAGGCGTCTCTTTTAGCAGGACCAAGAAGACCTAAAACACAACAAGACAGAGTTCATCTAAAGATTATGCATCAAAAGCTCTGTGCACAAACACTCAATGTAGCAGCATTATTTTTCTCCGTCATTCTATTATCTGTTTAGCTCTGGGCAGCATCTCCCCTCCTGCTCAAAACCTGCAAATTCCATTCTTATTGGCTTACCCCCCACATTGTTTTTGTACGTGCTATACAACTCTTTGACCCGTCGATAGCGGAAGGCAAGTTTCCTCATCCAGTCGACCCCCCCGCGGACGCCCGTAGCCAGGCACAGGTTGGCGCTGGTTGCAGCTGCATGGAAGCCATCAGTTGCAAAACTGTAAGTACTGTCAATAATAATAATATGTTTTATTTGAAAAGCTTGCTCTGACAGGTACAAAAATATATGTATTGCTGTATTATTCTTTATTATTAACAAGCACAAGAATCTTACAGTAGAGCTCAATCTACAATTTCAAAGTGGAAATTTTCAAAATAAAATAATTCTAACAATCACCTTAAGTCCTGGCCATTGTCGTCCGATGATACGTCATCGATATGTACTTGATCACATTCCTAAAAGGCATGAATAGCAACACAAATTGAGTCCCAAAGCAAACTTTGTTTACTGCATGTTTGGACCACTAGAGGGCAGTAGGAACATGCCATTTTCAAACTTCAAGCTCATTTTTGTTAAGCACAATTTTGTAAAAACTGCTCAACTTCAGTGGGTAAAATGTGTGTTAATTTCATGTCATGTAGCTCACCTCCAGATCAT
The DNA here is from genome assembly GCA_036245035.1 of Adrianichthys oophorus. Lineage (NCBI taxonomy): Eukaryota > Metazoa > Chordata > Actinopteri > Beloniformes > Adrianichthyidae > Adrianichthys > Adrianichthys oophorus. The sequence continues at coordinate 16,251,419 of BSAI01000101.1, read as the reverse complement.
TAAAAAACAAGTGTGTGTCGGCCAAGCTGAAGATCATCTCCTCCATCCTTAAGCCAAGAGTCACCGCCATGGGAGGGTCCTGCGGGGGTGAGGGGAGACATCATTTAGAGAAAACGAACAATCAATTGCTTCAAATGCTGTTCTGAAGTTATTAAATCCAACTGTCCTCAAAACTATTTCGTCTTTGACACACTTTCCCAATTCACACCTCTACTCTCCCACCTCTATTTGTAGAGTTGGTACATTCCACCCATCACAGTGGGTACTGACAGACAGGTTGCACTTGCTCTGTTCCATCAACATTCCTACTGTTTGCCCGTGTGTGCATGGGGGGCGGGCTAAAGGAAGAGCGTCGTGCCATTGCAGAGGGTGTACACCCCCAGATGCTGTATGTGTTTTGTGTGTGTGTGTGTGTGTTCGTAAACCATCATGTGTGATAGGTCAGCGAGAGTTGTGAGCTGCTGCACAATTCGCTGACGCTGTCAGACGACCAGAATAGAAAGAAACTGACAGGAGGGACAGAGAAGTTAGTGACGAGAGCGCAAAAAGAACAACGTGAAAGTAGAATGACTTCGATTGAGAAGTGTGGATGTGTCGGATGAACTGATCATCTGCTTTCCAGCTTTCACTTGAGCTTGAACTCTTCATGGTGATGCCATATTTACCTCTGGTTATTCACGGATCCTATAGTAAAATATGAGGAATATGACAAGCGTGCATTTGACCGCATGTGCATTCTCTCAGAGAACCCATGTCCTCAAAGCCATATGTTAGGGGAACGTAGGTCTTGTGGTTTCTGTTCCAGTAGCATTAAATCTATTTTGGGTAGAGGTGTGAACAGGCACAGCTGCCTCGATATTTCCTTATTAGCAGAAAATGAGGTGAAAAATTGTTTCTGAAAATATTTTAGGCAAACATTTAGAGAGGTGCTTCATCACTATTAATCATAAGTGCTTGTTAGCCGTCACAAGTTTCTAAATAAAACTTCATACTAAAGTTAAAAACAAGCTTTTTTTTTTTTTTTGCTGCTGTGTTAAAAAATTGGGATGAAAATTCTCAATTCTTAAATAAAAAAAGTTGTTCTCCTCTAGTTGAGACTAAATCGAAAAGTTTGTCACAAAGAAAAACTAGAAGAAAAGTTTGGAGAAGCCTCCAGAAGAAGGCAAGTTTGTCAATATCAGCTCGTTCTCTTCCAGCTCTAACCCCTGGTCATGAGCTGCGTCTGTGACACACTGGATCAGGATGAAAAGTAAAGAAAATGAGGATATTAGATTACAGTGTAAAAAAGTAAAAAAAAAAAAAAACAGTTGAGAGGCTCTGGACATGTGGTCAGGATGCCTTCTGGATGTGTTCCAGTGGAGGTGTTTCAGACATGTACCACTGGGACAGCTGGTATAAGAATGCTTTACCGACCCTTGGGAGGAGCTGAAACAGCTGGCAAGAGTGGTGAAGAAAAGGGATGGATGGGGTGCTATCGCAGAAATGCAGTTGTATCTTCATTTGAATCAAAATTCCTTTTATTTAAAGAACCACCCTGATCATCTTTTGATCTATTGTAAAAGCGTTGCCAGTGGTCTTTTAATTAGGATTATGACATTTTTAGCCAAAATCAAAAAACCTGTGGGGTTGTGTGGAACAACACCACCTTTTCCCCTCCCCGTTGCTGAGAGATCTCTGTCTACACGCTCTCCCACTAGCTTACAGCCCCTCACACCCCCAGCCTAACATTACCAATGAAACAAAAATGGCGAGCAGTATTGGAGTTATCCAGCCTTACAGTATTGAGCCCGATTCCAGCTCAGATGAGGAAAATAAAGACATGCATAGATAGAATAAGGTTTTTTGCAAATGGCATTTTTTCGTCTGCTCCTGGTTCACATTGATTTAAATAAAAAATACACAGAAATGCTTGGAGTGGGTCATTTATACAAAAATAAACAAATCACCAAATATTCAAATTAGCAGCTGCAAAGCATGCAGGACTTCAATCAGTGCCCACAGTCTTTTTCTTCTGCAGCTTTGTGCAGACTTGCCTGCGCTGTGCACATTTCAGCTTCCGCCTGTTAAGAACCAGAATAGGTCAGGGAAGCAAAACCCACGCAGGCAGGCTGGTGGCTACCAAAGTGCCCACAGGAAACGACATCACCCCATAAAAATCAAAATCCTTGGCTGCATGTGATAGTCCCAGATCGGAGCCAAGAACCATTAAAATGAAGGAAACTATAAACATTGCAGCTAATATTAAAGAATGCGAGACCACCGAATCAGTTCACAGAGAAAACTGATGTAAACATCGCTCTGAGGAAAAAACGAAAGGAAGCTGATGCTTAAACTAATGAAAGAACAAGCAGTTATTAACAGCTACGTTTAAATACCTATTTCATAACTGATGCGAGCACTAATTAACCATAGAATTCCTGTAGCAGCTGATGTAATGTAAGTAACCTACTGAGGGAAATGAAGCATATGAACGATGTGAGCTCACAGAGAGTTGTCAAGTTAGCATGGATATAAGCCAGATCAGAATTATGTGGTCATAATAGACATTTGATATAGTTTTACTACTATGAAGTTTGGTTTCCTTGAGAAGAAGGCTAATGTTATTTTATATAATAGTATTGATTTTAAGAAGTAGGTATATATGTTTAGTTGACTATGACTGTACAACAGACCTGAATCCTCTAGACTTTAGTCTACCTCTACTTCAGTATTAAAGCATGTTAAAAAAAATGAAAGCAAACAGAGCTCAAAACATTTTATCAAGTAACTGTTTGGGGCTTGTTACAATATATCTATAAAATATATAAAGTTGCCTTATACATACTTGCAGTCTGATTTGAAAAAAACTCCTTGAACCTCTGTGGAAGACTTACTTTTGGCACCTTTTGGACCCTGAGGTGTTCCCAGACCAGTTGAGAGACATATGTCTGCTTTACACTGATTTGTGTAGTACGGTACGGTTTAAAATGGTCCAGGCAATTCAGGTGAGTGTTTCCACTCAAAGTTGGACCATCATGACACATGTGGTGTGAAGACCGATAGCATAGCTTTGCGTCAAAGTAGTGCAACTATAGTCAAAGCAATACTGACAACAATGAAAATTGAGATAATCCAGCAGCTCATATTTCCTGCTTGACTTTTGGTACTTTTTATGTACAAAGCATTTAATGCTGTTTGAGAAAAGATTATTTATTTAGAGAAAGAAAGAAAACTTTTGGCTTGGCTCTGCTTTAGCACTTTCTTTAGTCATAATGACCTTCCGCCAATCAATGGGTTTCATCGTGTGACGACAGTAGCTCCACCCTAACCTTTCTGCTCCGTTTCCTATGGACCTACAACCAGCAGGGACCCAACAATGGTATGGTTTGGTAGGGTTAACGCTCAAAATACCAGAGCGGACCAGATCTTATCATTCCGCTCAGTGGAAAAGAGGCTATAGTTTCTCCCGGATATGTTGGGTTCTCCCTGGGGTCTCTGCCCAATGGGACATGCTCAGAACACCCCCTCAGAGAGGCACCCAGACCAGATGACCGAACCACCTCAACTGGCTCTTCTTTTTTTTATGAACTTCATCAATTTATGATTTGCTGTCCTTGGGCCAAAACGGCTCCACTCTCCTAGAGTTCACATACTTGGTGAGTGTGTTACAGCAACTGGCAGTGCTTCTCCACATATTTTCAAAAAGGGTTTTGCAACATCATAGCAAAATTTATACTCTCCAAAAAAACTCCAAAATGGAAATGATCAAGGACCTACAAAGCACGTTTCCATGACAACCAATGAGAGATGTAACCACACGCAATCTTTCCATTTTTGAATATTGTTATACTTAAAGGTAAATTTGCAACTTGGACAGTAAAATGAAATCAAGATGTTTTAACTATGATAACTGGGTGAACAAACCGGCCTCACCTTGCCATATTTCTGCGCATAGGAACCTGTGAGCAGAGAATGGAAGACAATGATGGTCTCATCCAGATCCCAAACAAACACTCTCTGCAAAACATGGAGAAATTTGCCATGAGAAATTCTCCTCACAGAAATATCACATCAAATGTGTGCATGCCTGTAGCGCAAAGACAACAATTTCTTTTAAAGACTACAGTCTGGATGAAGAGCAAAAGGAGACCCACATATTCATGGAGATTTGAAAGGAATATCCAGCCAGTGCTCCTAGTGCAATGTCAGGGCATGTGTTTTTAGGTTCCTTACCTCCAGGTCACTGTCAGGGGCGGGAGAAGGATTGTTTTTGCGGCCCCTGCCGCGGGACTTGGATCCCCCACTCCGGCAGGCTCTGTCATCCAGCTCTTTGATGGGCGTGGAGGGGCTCTGCACTGTATCGAAGTCCGCTGAGAGGAAACGTAAACACAGACAGGGCGTTTGAAATATAAAATATTAATAATCTCTCAAACTTGACAAGCAATATAACTAGGATGTGCTATGCAAACGCACCCAATTGGATTCCACAGGAGTAATATCCACCACAGGAAGAGCAATAACCTTGCGCAATCAGCAGCCGTCTTGTCAGGTTTAATAGATCAACGTAATCTGTATGACTTAATGGCTACCGAAAAGAGCTCTTCTTATTATGATTGACTGATGGCGAAGTAAATACTTGCAGATTTATCAGAGGGGAGAAAAGACAGAACTTTGCATTAAAGCATTTGAGTTATGTAACCTGATGCTTCAGACAAAGACTCTGCACATGCAACAGTCTCATGCACGAGCTCCCAAAGCCATATGGTCCCACTGCTGCTCAGTAATTAGAACCAGACCCTGAGCTTCGCCTCTTGTATTGTTATGTCTCAATCAGAGCAGAGAAAGAGCGCGAGGGTAGGGGAAGATAACAACAACAGACAGTTTTTCACTGACAAATTAATTAATACTAAAAAAAAATGGCTAACTAGGAAAAAAAATGGCTTTAAAAAGAATAAAAGCAGTGACGCTGGAATTATGACAAATTCCTTTAATCTGGTTTCAGGAACATCAGCCAAAACAAACCACAAAAAAAAAAAAAAGTTCAATTTGAAGCCACCTTTCTGTGCTCAAGGCCAAATTTTTCTAAATCTGGTTTTTCCTTTTTCTTCTTGTGGACAAAATGGTAACATTTAACATAAATTAATCCTAATCAAAGTATTTAATGTTACACGTCAGCTCTCCTAATTAGCTACGGGTAACTACAGCTGCAGAGTAAGGCTACTTCCTGTGTTTCATCATGGTACTTTGCTATTTTAAATAAAACATAGGCAATAAAAGTGTGACAAGGAGCAGGTTTGCAGGTATATTGGGCGCGTCTTTTTTCAAAAAATCCTGGGACAAACCTGGGTGAAGCTCAGCCGCCTGTCCGGTCATGGCAGGAGCGGGATCCTGCAGCTGGAAGGCTGCAGTGGAGCCCGTGCCATCCACACTGTTGGAAGCCATGTATGTCCCATACGTGGAGGCAGAGTAATACTGCGCATACTGGTTTTGGCCAAATGTTGTGTATGAGGGATAATCCTGCAAAAGAAAGCACAAAGCATGAGCACCATAAGATGGGAATCAACAGGAAAAAGCGATCCTCTTTTTTGAAGAGGGGCCAAGGCAGACTTTTGAGGACGGATTTTACAAGCGCTCCCTCCTCCTTCTCTAATCTTTTATCCCCACCAATCTGTATTTTACATTTCTGAGACAATAAAGGTCCTGTGCTGCTTTTTACTGACCCAGGTGAGATGGGTACTTTTATGAGTCAGCTCTCTTAACCTGTCACCACGTCCATCTCTGGAAGCCCTTATAAACTAAAGCATACCACATGAATGCACACACATGCATGCAAAGTGGATGCGCAGTACCGCTGCAACAGCTGCACACACTTTAACCTATTTGTTTCCATTCCTTGCACTGGTCTTTGTTTCTATGAAATGTATAAACACACATGGCATGCTTTCATGACTTCAAAGATGATTTTCAAACTTCAGCAGAACTTAAAATAAAGCTCATTAGAACATTAAACCTACAGAGTTTTTATACTCCTATGATAAAGTACTTTCTTGTTTAAAAAAATGATAATTTGAACAGATGTATGGCCCCACAGCATGACTAACTCAAATAGACCATATTCTCTACAAGAGTGAAAAAAAATTGGTTTTCTTCCTGTAAACAGCAAAAAAAAAAAAATCCCCCAAGAGCCTTTTACTGTAGAAGTATTCATCGTATGGAGATGAAGAACTATTCTGCGCCAGCCTTTCACTAAGACTAATTGTCTGTTTCTGTTAGACGCTTTCCCACATTTGAAGATTTGAACATTTTATTTTTAAGTCTCGTCTGAGTGAGGAATGTTGCGTGGGAGCACGGCTGCAAAACCGATTCAGGTCTTAAATATGGTTGGAAACAAAATGGGAAAAAATGTTTTGCTTGAAGGCGCTTTGAGAGTTTTTTTGTCTTTAACTCTATTTAATCATGCTTGATACACACATTTCTCAGACATCTATCTCATTTTGATTTGAACTTTCTGTATAAGACCGATTGTCCATGTTTTCTCCTCCGTAGTTCATCATTATTCCACTAGAGGCAGCAAAAGGGCTTTCCTGCTAATTTCAAAATGGCTGCTTCCATGAAATCTCAAAACACTTTTGGCGGGAAAAGTTTTAAAACTTGATGGTGGGAAAAAACTCATCTACTGTTTTTTTTAAATTACTACTTGCTATATAGAAAGAATGCAAACTTTGTTTATAAATATTCATTACAATACAGTTACACTATGTTAAATGTGAGCATCAAATTTGAGACGAATGGTAAATAAGATGCTTTTTTCCTAACATTTTTGTGAGCAAAAACTTACCAAATCACCGAACAGATCATAATTGATACTATGTACAACATGTCTCATAAAAATGATATTACTTTTTAATGGATTTAATCAAATGGTTTAAAAAACACATCTTCACAAAAAAAAAAAAAAAAATTTCTGTCAATTCTCTGTACTGGACTGTAAGGAAAAAAAGAATAACCTGCAACATGAAAGTGGCCGCTAACTGTCTGCATCCCACATTCACAAACTTAAAACGTCCAACATAAAACTTATAATTGAATAGGGACCTTCTTAAAGTTGCAACTTTGCTTAGCAGTTAGCGCTGTGTTCTGCACAAACTGCGTACAAATGGCTACATGAGAATGAGCGCGAGGTCTTCCTTCTGACCTAAAATATGAGCCCACATACCAAACTGACGGCATCAGTGGGAACCAAGCCAAACCCATAATCAGCTGTTCTTTCTCCACGCCCTGACTGGGTGAAGTTCTTCAAGCAGGAAAAAGATCTTCTTTATTTTAGATTGGTGGTTATAATGTTACAGCAGATCAGTGTCATTGATGGGAATGCATGCGTTTTGAAAGATTAGGGTTGAATCCAATACCTGCTGTGTGGCAGTGTAGTTGGCGGGGTTGGAGACTGAGTTGTTGGTGGCGTAGAGGCCTGAAGACGGAGTGAAGCTGGATCCTTTAGGAAGAAGAATATCTCAATTTTACTGTGAATTTTCATATTTATTTTTTAATATTAAAATATCCAAACATGTTCAAAGAGCTCCAACCTGGCATCTGATATGGTGAATAGGCAGTCTGTCCGGGCTGAGGTGTGGTGAAGCCGGGGCTGTAGCTGAGGCCTGTCTGTAAGGGAGACTGACTCTGGCTTAGGCCGCTTTCCGTCTTAATGCCTGGAAGCATTACACCAAGGTCTGTGAAAAACAGAAATAAGACAGAATAATAAAGCAGAGCATTACTGAATGATTTACTGTAAAATAAAACAGTGTTTTAAATAAAAACAATCTGTCAGAGGCAAGTTGCTAATTCAATCAACCTATATAAAATCAAAATATTGTGTCAAAATTAAATAAATCAGTTATATCCATTTGGGAAAATAAAATTTAGATTAAGGTACGGTAGGTTTATCTTACTATAACGTAAAAAGGGCCACAACAACAGACAACCCTCATGTGATGTGTTACAGTCCAATGTGTGGAAACACTTTGAATTTAGCGAAGGAAGTTGACATTAATTCTTGTTTACTTGTTTTTTTGTACACATATTTAAATCACATTTGATTATCTTGGAAAAAATACAATGAATCAGAAAAACTTCATTCATAAAGTTATATTATTAAGTTGTCGGCTGTAGCTCTTTTTGTTGTTGTTCATGCATACCATAGGTGGAAAGTCCGTAGGCCTGTCCTGTCTGAGAATAGGCTGTGTAGACAGTGGACTGCTGCATGCTGCTGAACTGAGGTTGACCAGCGTATGACGGCATAGGAGGGGCTGCCGGCGTGGAGAGGATGTGAGGGTACGGCCTGGGAACAAACTGCTAACGTCAGTTACTGACAGCAGAAAAGTAACGGTATAGTGAACGTCACGCCAAAACCAGACTTACTTTGAAGGGTAGAGGGGAGGAGAGTACTGGTGGGCTGAGCGAGGGCTGTACCCACTACTGGTAATGACTGGAATAAAGCAAAACAATATACTCAGAGCAGTTTACGAATGGTGCCAAGTGACATTTTATTCATGTTTTTAGCAAAAACTGTTCTTGAAAAGCTCAACTCAAGGCCAACTGGAGCTGAAATACCATTCCAGTGAACATTTTGAATGGACAGAAGCCAAGCTAAAACCCCTACAGCAGGCCTCATAGCAAAACACAATGTCTGTTTATGGTCATTGAGATGTCAGAGCGCAGCACTGACAAACACCTCGGTGCTTCTAAGCCCTCTTTCTATTTTGTCTAATGGCTTTCAAGTGACAGTGTTGTGTGTTCTGTTGTGTAAAAAGTAGCAAAGGGTCATGCGTGTGTCTAAAAATGTCTTCCTGTGCCCAGTCTTTGATGATGCAATCCAAGGACAGGCAATACTTGAGTGGATTAAAGCTTTCAGCAGGGTATGCACTGATGCATGATGGGATTCGTGTGACTTTGGAGCAATCGGAAGCGACGTAGACAAAAGGAATGGACCATACCTGAGCTTCCGTATGTGTCAAGTGCTGTGTCGCCCGTTGTAGTGACTGTGTCGCTGCTGTTCAGAGGCTCTGTTTTCACTAAAAGGACAGGAAAGCATTACTGTTTGAGTATGACACTGCAAATCTATTGCACAAACACAGGAAAAAATAATAATAACACTGGCTAAAAGCACAAAACTACCATGCACCTCCCACGTGTGAAGTTAATGTGTGCAGCCCTCCCTTCTGATGAAACGCCACATGGCTTTCAGATTTTATGGCTGCTTGGCTTTTTCTTGTGATTTTTTTACTCTCAGGAAAAGTATAAAAACCATAGAGTGTGATGACTGAGTCTAAAAAAGTAATCATGCATTGTGAACCTCTGGAAAACCTCCCTTAAACATGCTGCAAGTTAATCATTTTTAACATGTTGACAGGTGGGAACCATGTGAATACTGTGTTTAAGCAGACCACACACACTGTAGCAAATTCACAATGGGATGTGAAAAGGAGGGACAACCTCACAGCAAATGAAAACAAATCACAGCAAGGGGAGACAAAAAAAAGTCCTTTCCGTTTAATGTAACACTGTGTGCCTACTGAATTCACACACATGCACCTCTGTACCATAGTCCTTGGAACTGGAGGCGGGGGACGGGCTGCTGCAGCCTAACAGCCAATCAGCCGTGTTTAGAACAGTCATGTTTTCACCTATAGAGGGTGTAAGGTGGGAAGGATGTGAAGAAACATTGAACTCCAGTGTAGTGGAGCAGGTTGAGTGCCAAATTTGGCACGCATGTACCTCATAAGATCCCCTCTTCCAGAAAAGCACGTCAGCCATGAGAAAAATAATAAAAATGGCGGCTATTTAAATAGATGGCTACCACACAATCAATTGTTACAAAAATATTTAATATCTATTTGCCCCAGTCTCACCAAAATGGGCTGTTAATGCATAAATGCAGTCTTTAGACTTGAGAGTTATCTACGGAATACTATTATATGTATATATCATTTACATTATAAAGTCTTCAATTTTTTAATGGCTAACAAGCTTTTCTGAAACAGGGGATCCTACGGTACATCCATACCAAATTTGGGACTTGTACCACAAAATGCACAATCATTTTAATAACCGGTTCCACTACTGCAACCTCAGATGAACCCTTGAATTGCCACATACTCGACAAGACAAAACATTTGCATAACTCAGGGGTCTGCAACCCGAGGCTCCGGAGCCAGATGCAAGATATTTATCCCTCCACTGTGGTTCTTTGGCTTTGAGGAAAATTCCAGGCATTTTTTAAATAAATTTTTATTTTAAATAAAAAATAGGTTTGTAGTTTTGTTCTATTTGTTTTAAGTAATTAAGTTTTAATTTTCAGGTTTTTAATAAGTCAGAAATCTGGGTATCATGATAGTAAAAGGTTAATTCCACTATCAGAGTGGTTTATTATTAGATGAGCTTAAAGCAAATTTTCTGATCTTCTGCAAAACAAGAGTGTCTAGTTCAGGAATAGGCAACTCTAGGCCTCGAGGGCTGCAGTGCCTGCATGATTTCCAGATATCCAAGCCCTACTCATGACTGATTACCTGGTTCAGGTGTGTCAGGCCAATTAGAACATACCAGAGCATAGTATGTTGGAAAACATGCAGGTATGCGGCCCTCGAGGCCTGGAGTTGCCCATCCCTGATCTAGTTGCTGCTCAGCAATTAAAATATGCATATGCATCACAGGTTTAGATTTTGCATTTAATTCAATTTGATAGAAAAAAAAAAGAAAAAAGGCCTAATGATAGAAAAAGAAGTGTTTAGCTTAGCTTCATTATCTTAGCTTATTTAAGAAAAATGGTTAAATATGTGAACATATATATGCACTGTTGGAATTCAATTATTGTAAATATTTAAAAGCTACTTTTTATCATAATTGGCTTTAAGTCACCAAAAAATGAACCCAAATGGTTCTTTCTTCGTTAAAGGTTGCAGACCCCTGGTATTAAGTCTGAAGTAAGGTATAAAGAAGCATATTTGCAGTTAGAAAGAACAGAGTAACGTTCAGCCAACTTTTACCCACTGTTGTAAAGGGTAACAAATTGAAACATGATTTCCAACATTTTTTTTTCAAAATTCAGTGAAACATATTTTTTTCTTGTAAATTGCAAAACCATAACCTGCTGCTCTTACATTGCTCTGTTATTATTCACATGCTTAAATAAAGTGAAAAGTAATGTTGTAATAAAAAAAATGTGCAATAATGTCTTGCATTAGCTGAACTGTAAGACACATTTTGCTTTAAAACAATAATTAGCCAAATTTCTATTCAGTTTTAAGCCAATATTTTCCAATCTGTGCAAAGAAAATATATTATTTCAAGTATTGGTAGGTGTTAGCAATGTTTGAGTGTTTAGTAATTTTTAGTAATAGTTAGTACTAATATAGCAATGACGTTCAAACAGGGCTTTGGATGAATTTAACAACTTATCAAGACCTTTTTTAATTTATCCTATTTATCCTATTTGGCTATGTTGGTTTTGAGCCAGTTTAACTGTCTTTCCTTTTAACTTCTTGCCCAGTCCTCAGGCTAAATAAAACTTGGATACAAGTGGTTAAAAAACAGATTTTTTTTCTTGGGGAAACTACAATTTCAAGTGAATGAATTAGTCCAGTAAATATCATGAATAAATTAAGTAAAGTTGTTGAAAATGTAGCAAAAAATCAGCAGTGACAGTGATCAAAGCATTACCTGTGAAATAAAACCTCAATTTGTTATAGTTTTCCAGATACTTTCTATCCATTTGATTAAGCTTCATCGCCGTATGAAAACCTCATTTAACTCATCTTCATTAATCTCTTAAAGGAGTAAAAAACATGCTTTGGTGTAATAATGAATGTGAATGTAATAGTGAATCAATTTCTGTAGAAATGGTGGGTCTGAGTGTTGGCTGATGTAAGGTCACAGGAATGTTGGGTATGTAGTTTATTTTGGCTTTGTGTGTACGCCTGGCTTTGCCTGCTTAAACCATTAACCGTGAGCTCATCAAAATGGATTTAACGGCTCTAACACGTTTTGTTTTTTTTTTTCACTCCGAGGTTGACTGTTGACACATCAAGATGACTAAAATGCCACATCTCACTTTTTCCATCACAATGAGAATTCTGAGACAATTAAGAATAAAAAATTGATGGATGGAAAGAAACAGATGGGTAGAAAAGATGAGAAGAAGACAAAGTATGGACAGGAAAGAAAAGGCAAGCAGGTCAATGACAGATAAGAGCCCAAAAAAAAAGGGCTAGCTAGTATTGACACATATGAGAGCAGTTATTCTTTAATGTTGTTGTAAAGAAAATAGTTTCCAGGAAGGTTTTTGGGCTCAAATACAAACATTCTGACATACAAATAAACGGAATAAAAATACTATTAAAGCAGGAGTTCGTTTTATTCGTCTTTGTTTTAAAATTATCTGCCAAATTCTGTCCATAAATTGGACTTTTTTCTGCATGCTTAAAGTTTCTAGATTATTCTGGCTAACTGCAGATAGATTAAGAGAGATAATTATTGACATCAATAAAAAGTTGTGGGACTACAAATAGGCTTGAAACATGCTATAGTGGGTTCAGTCGGTGCACAAGTGTGTGACCCGAGCTTCCAGTCCAAAAAGTGCTGAGTAATTTTGAAATCCAGAAATTTAACAGTGGTTCAGAATATTAACATAAAGGTTACATTTTCATTTTCTCTTTAAAGAATTCGAAGGGCGATCAATAAAAAAAATGACTTGAGGTCATGGTGGGCAGTGGAATCACAATGTTTTGACCATCTCAGTAAAGTTAAAGGGGAACTGAAACGATTCCTGCTTTAGTTTTCCTCTTTATTTCCTTTTCATTTGCAGCTAGGTCAAGGCTTAAGGTTCAGTGTTTCCTAACTAGCGTTAAAATAAAGGAAAGTCTACATAGTATTTTGATATTTTTTTTATACTTCCATCCTTGTGGAGCCTTCTCACCTCCTGTTCCATTGCTGGTGATGGAAGGGCTTTCCAGGTTGCTCTTGTCCAGTTTGGAGCCTGTCGAATCTCCACCTCCAACTCGGTTATGAGGACTGGCTAGGTCCTGCATTTCCATAGACCTGACAATGGGGAGTATGGAAGTGAAGAGGGTGAAATGAGGTGTGATCTCTGAAAGAATAGCACATCCTCAGCAGTGATCACTCTCGTTTAGTGTGGGGATCCCGCTGAGCACAAGCTGCACATTCACAGGGATGGATGGTCATAAACGTCCTCATATTCCGCAGCAGTTTGCTGACATGAGCATGTGTTCAGAGGCGCTGCGGATTGTCTGTGGACCTGCTGGCTTCTTTATGGAGTGACAGCATGCGTGTGAATGTGCGCTCTCCAACACAAACCCAAAGCCTGTCAGCATCCCCCCCCCTCATTTTACAACGTGTTCCACATGCATGATGGGACAATCCAGCGCACAAGGCGAGGATGGTGAGTTGAAAATGTGCGTGATGCTTGGAAACAAATTGAGAACTTAAAAATGCATAATTAATGAAGATTTATTCATTAAAAAATGTGTTTGAATTGAAAAAATCTCCACACACTGCCAAAAGACCCTAATTTGGAGTGTTTTCAAAAAGTGCATAGCATGAAAACCAGAGTTTATAAATCACTCTCGCCACAAACCCCTACTTTAACATGTTTTTAAGTGGAACACATACTTTAATGCTGAGTCAGCCCTTGTTGTGAACAAAACGTGTGTGTGTTCTGACTCATGCCGCCTGCAGGTTTGGTCGCACAAGTGCTTTTGTGCGAAACATCAAAGCCAGAAATGACAGAGATGGAGAAAAAATCAAACAAATGCGGGTTGTTGTGGAAGGGAGTGCACATCTGTGTGGAAGCGGCACATCTCCATGCTGGGGCAGATAGCATCACCACACATGAATGCAAGCCACAATCAGACTGCAAAGGATGAAGGGCGCAGATCGGTCCTTTTAAAAGTTCAGGTTTTGCTTTGCTTTTTGTTATGTCAGTCAAAAAAATCCTGAAGTCATCATCAGAAATACAGATTTGGAGCAATTGAATTCTGGTAAAGCCATCAAGAACTTTTAGAGATGAGATAGATGTTTTCCCTTTAATGTTCTTAGAAGCTCTTCATTTATCCTTTTCTTTTTGTCCTTCAGCAGCAGGAAATGATTCTCGCTCCCCTCCTCAACGCCTCCTTCTCTGTTTAGCTCCTCTCGGGAGGCAATGGCAGGAGTTGGTGTTTCATAAACTCTTCTGGTTTCCACATTATCTCCAGCGACTAAAAAACAAGCTATATTTTGATGGAATGCGGCACATTCTGAGTTTTTTTCCACATTATTATTGTTAAATGAAATCACTAATTTCCTGTGCAAAGGAGGAATAAAATAAATTTTCTATAAATATAATTGTCATGTAGTTTTACTTTTTCTCATTTGAGTATGTGTGCAAATGTATGTGGACACTGAAGTCTTAGGATAATACCGATGACCTTATCGCAGCCCCAAATGCAGTGAAATCTCACCTCTCTGCGCCATGACCGAAAAGCTGAGACACACATACAGCTGCACGAACACAGACTATTGAAAAGTCAACGTTTTTTCTTCTTCTTTTTTTTTTTTTCTCTTCTTTCTCAGGGCAAACGTGTGAGTGTACCTGACGTCTGAAGGGTCTGGAACATGAGATTCACTGTGGGATTTCTTCACCTGCAGAGAAACAAAAGGAAAGTAGGTTACTTCACACACAAGCTCCCACGCAGTTGATAAGTAGCACAAAACATGTTGTACACGATTCCCATAAAAGTGACAAGGCATTTCCAGCTTTGTAATAAAAGAAAAAAACATTCACTCATCTCTTTGCTTTTTTGAAGATGCTAAATTAAGGTAATTTTGAAGCCGAAGTGGTTTCATGTATATGTGCATCATAGGCGTCACCAGAAAGTGCATTTTTGCCTTAAAATTAGGATAAAAAAACTATAAAATAAATTAAGGTGTCGTCATCGTAGTAACAACATGACAGAAGTGCTAACTGGCATCTAAGTGACAGATATTAACTTTCCCTTGTGACCCTGCTTCCTCTTGAACTGGATCACCATTATTAACCCTGCGTGAGCTGAAAGGTCCCTGCAGGGTCATGGCGTTCACCCTTAAACACGCCCCTGCAGGGACTAAACTTGACTTTGAGGGGGACATTTGGTTATGTCAATCAAAAAAATAATAACTCCAAAAATTGGGAAAACACAGCCTCAGTCCCTTTCCACCACAGGGTACTTTCCCCTGGTTTCATGTGTGGCTCTGTGGAGCAGGACCAGTGGTTATCTATTAAAATTCCTCACTCTTATTTGGAACAGGAACTAATTAGAACAGTAAATGCAGGGTGGAGTGAGGGCCAATGTGTACCAGCTGCTCTATAATCACTGTGTCAACACACTGTCGAGGCGAAGGGCACGCGCGGGCTGCCAAACACACACACAAGCGCTTGTACATGGAAATACAAGTCACACACGCGGCCAATTCCACCCAGGCGGCATAAATCCAAGTCATCTCCACATTATTGCAATCACAGGTAAGTATGTGGACAAAGTGCCTGGGTAAGCAGACACAAAACTGCAGGTATGTGGAGACTGAGAGTTCTGTGTGCAGAGAGGACGCCCATGTGGTGTTATGGTTCTGATTAGAAGGATCCTGTAGAGAGCGAATAAGAAGCAGCACTTGGTTGTTTAAGGCGGAGTTCAGAGGTCAGTTGGTCCGCACCTACAGATCGCTTTACACAGATGGGACGCACACACACAAGCCACTTTCATGTCACTTTTCATGCTTTACTGAAATTTAACAAGGCTGTCAGTCACGCCGTCAACGGCAGGGCCGTGAGAAACCTCAGTCCACATGTAACACACACACGCAGGAGCTTCACACACTAACACACAGGCCATAAAAAGCTTGGTTTCTGTCTCAACACGATCTGTGAAAACACACGCAGGCTTTGATCCCAAAAAGCTTTTATCAGTGGACCTCATTCATGCACACTTTCCCTGAGTCTCCCTCAGCATCTGCACGTATTTGTCTTTCAAGCACACCTGCCTCAGATTCAATGATATTTACCAGATATTGCTTAACAATTTAGAAATTCTATAATATTATATATTTTTGTCTTTCTTTAGCTTGATGACAGACTCCGAAGCAGTAAAACGTCAAGGATTCTGTCAAAACCCGAAATCCACAGCGCAGTCATAAAGTTACTGGTGTTCCTTGACTCTAGTGCAAATGTTTGGCATCAGTATTCCTGTATTTCACAATAAAACATACATTTCTCTTCAGAAACAAAGCACCTCTGAGAGCAGTCCAAGGTGCCTGCGATGTCTGAATAAAGCATCTGTGTCACCTGAGCCACTTAGGTGACCTTTGACCTGGTTGGCCAGGTGACCGCATTCAAACAGTACCTGGCCAGAACAATGAGTCCCCGAGGGATCAACCCGAGCAGAACTCGTAATTACCATTTCTAAGGCTCTACATTTTAAAGAAAAATCAATGTTCTTGTATTTTCAAATAAAGGAGGGATTTTACCCTAAAGTTCAAGATCTAAGGTGTAAACTTCTTATTCTTTTCCACTGTGGAAACTTAAAATTGCCCAACAATCATGAGGTTGTCTCCAAATGTGTACGGATGAAAAGAGGGAGCGAGGAGGAAAGAGAAGGAAGTCTTTTCGGTATGAACAGAACCCATATGCACCGAGACACGCGATACCGTGAGTCGGATTTACTTACAGACACATGTACAACTGCTATTTGACGCCTATAAGAAAAAAATCGCTAAATCAATTCTTACACTCGGTTCAAAAGAGTATTTTTATTCTACAATTAAAAAGGTAATATTAAAATAATGTTTTATCAGGTTTTTCAAATTCATTTATAATGTGCATTTTTGTCCTAAAAACTAGAATTTTATGCAATAAAATTAAGTGCTTAAACTGAATAAAATATTTTATTCCTGGAAAAATCTTGTTCAAACTTTAAAAAAAATGTTTTGATATTTTTGATGTGCTTTAGAATGTTTGTAATGTACACAAAAATCATTTAAAATGTTTCCAACAAAGCTCCTTAAACTGCATTTGTATGCTTTTTAAAATGCTTAAGTTGTCCACAAATGCATTGTTTTTTTAAAGTACTAAAAAACTAGCAATAAAAACATCAGTCGGCTGTCAACCCTTACCTTAGAGAGTAATCAGGTTAGACGGGAGTCCGATACCTCCACAGAGCATTACAGAGTGCTTGAATCCACAGCTTCCCCTCAGAGACAGATGAACAAAAACACGCGTGCTCCTTGAAGGCTTTACCTGCCTCTCTCTTGGGGCGTCACGCACTCTTCTTGTTTCTCTTCCCGAAAGGAAAATGCATTCTTTTTCTCTTTCCCTATGAGCCCCTCTCTTTCGCTTTGAGCAAGCCTGCTGTGACTGGACAAAGGACAGACTGCATGTAAGCTCCACTCTTCTCCTGCGCTCTAGAGTCACTCCATGTGCGGCTGCTGCCTTCTCCCACTCCAATAATGGGGAACATTTTGGTAGTCCCGTCTCCCTGCTCCTCCTGCCTCCACCCCCTCTTTTGCTCCTCTCCTCCTCCTCCTCCTCCTTTTATCAGCTGTCACTCATTAAAGTCGGCTCAACAATAAAGACTTTAGCAATTGTGAAACCTCCAAATTTTCAACTTTACCATAGTTTCTAACAAAAAAAAAAACAAAACAAAAAACAAGCTGATTGATTCATGGATGGAGATCAGGCCAACGTCTTGCTGCGGAGCAAAAGCACAGGGTGGACCATAAACTTCACACCATGTAGTTGACCCCCAGTGCCTCTGCACACCCTTCCACAAACCCCCCTCCATCTAAACCACAAGGCACATGGACACCTGAGTGCACAAGTCGAAGTCTGGGTCAGCTGGAGCCACACAGCTGCAGACGTGTGTCACAAACGAAGCTCAGCTAAGCTGAAGGGATGGAGGGCGCCATCAATTCTGAAGACATACAATACAACTCTCAGATTTTCTACAGGTGCTACTTTCATACTTTTCTTGTTAAGGTGCAATTAGGGAACTCCGTAGGTCCCAAACTTACCTACGGAGCTAAAAACATCTTTTAAAATTAAATGCATTTGTTAGAATGATACTAAAATGTAGGTTAAAAAGAGACTAACTTTTTTCTGGGTTGTTTTAACTTAGGAAAAAAACTCAAGAAAAAACACATAACTTAGGTTAAAAATGAGATCATTATAAGCCAAAAAATTAGGATCGCTCCACAAAGTAACCCAACGATATATCCCAACATGAATGACCAAAGAGTTGAAGAAATTACCCAAGTGTTTTGAAAGTGCAAAAAACGAGATAGCATAAATCCTTTGTTTGGTTCATCATATGTCATTGAATTATCAACTCTAGTAGAAAAAAGTAAAAAACAAAAACAACTTTTACTCAAAATTATTGCGATCTTCCGATCAGAGGTTGACCACTCTACCTCTGCACCAAAAACTAAGAAAATGGTCCAGTAGGACAAATGAACAAAAGCCCAAGCGTCAAAGCTTAGTCCATAAAAATCCTCAGTGATCATCACAGTTACTTGATGTGAACCACACACAAAAAAAACCTCTGTGGGTTTCACAGAAAAGAGGCTTTTGCTTCAAACCTGACATTATTTATGCTAAAACTGAAGGACATTGATCTTTAGAATGACTCAATATAAATAATGACTCAATTTTATTTACATCTGCAAAAAAAGCAAATTTGTCTTGTCATCTAAAGAAATCCTTTGTCCAGAAATTTGTTTTTATTTGTTTATTGAAAATATTAGCCTACTTCTTAAAAACACTTTTAACTTTAATGCTATTTTGTGCTATTACCTGTTACCTATTTAAAGCAAGTGGATTTTAGCATCTCTTTATACATTTGTGGCTCTGTGACAGGGGCGGAGCTACAGGGGGGCAAGGGGAGGCCGACCCCCCCAAGCATAAAGCTTTGACCCCCCGCAATTTTTTGAATCAATATTGGTATAATTATTGACAAAGGTTAAGAAATCATCACTACAAGAATCTTTAAGCAATGCAAAAATAACAAAAGCAATATTTTATAAATACAATAAAAAACAAAAACAATAAAGACATATGCATTTTTGATCATTTTATCCCCCCAATGTCTTCTACGTTCTTCCTGCCCCCATATAAAATTTTCTAGCTCTGCCCCCATTTATATGGATTTTTTAAAAAAGGAGATAAGCTAAACCTTCAGTAAAAATACAAACCGATTCTAGTGTTACTGTACTTCCACTCCGGAGCAGCAAACAGCTGAGAGGGGGTAGTAGGTGTTGGTCAAAGGGGCAGTTTGAGACAGGGCCACCAAGTCCAGCAAGGCATTGGCTACCTTCAACTTGGTCACCATGGTAACAGCATGTAGCCCTATCCTTGAGAATTCATTCCCAACCGTAATAAACATTTTGATGGATAGACTGTCTGCAGACCTGTGTGGACACATCAGGACAAACGCCTGTTGAGAGTGTGTATTCGTGGCCGGCGACGTGCGTTTGTGTGCATGTGTGGGACGAGCTGTCAGAACAGATTAGGGTGCTGCCGAAGTGCTTGACAACTCAAGCACTTTATTATTAGACAGGCAAGACCCCATTAGGAGGGGTCGTCCAAAAACATCCCGATGAAATATTTTCACAGCAAGTGGAGAAGGGAGCCGGGGAGGTGTCCCCAAACATGCCTGATGAAATATTCAACCACCTCCCTTTTCCTCACAAGACCCAAATTACAGAAAATAAAAAAATAAACAATAATGCTAGTGTTAAATGGACTCATTAGAGCATTAAACTGAGCAGAAGAAAACAGTGCTGCATCATTGGAGTCAAAATATCACTCTTTTGAAAACGTTACACTTCAAGCAGAACAACAACAGATTATCTTTCCCTCATAAAAAGAAGCCTACAGATGACTATTATTCATTTATTTCATTCTTTTCACAAAACACAACCAATCTTCCTTTTAGCAGTTTAAATATTACTTAAAATGCGTCCCTGTTCATCAAAAGTTGATCCAATGTTTGAGATTAGAAAATGTATATTTCTTAACCAAGAAGTGACATGAATAATATGCTAATATACTAAGAGAAAAGAAATAAATCAAATAGCTTTAAACACAGCATCCAGTTAAATTAGTCAATGATGTTCAGATATAAAGACGTAGGAACAGTTATATATATATATATATATATATTACATTAAGATCAGCTCATTTTTGTTTTCTTTACATTGTGATTTATTACATTTTGTTCATAGGTGCAACTCAAAATTATGTTACTTGGAAATGATTTGTCAATTTCCACTTCTTTTGTTACCGTAGACAACTGTCAGGTGCATTTACATAAAAAAAACAATTAGGATAAATTTAATAAATGTTTCACTACAGCTTTTTTTTTGTTGCTGTTTTTCATTACATAAATAGAAAATAAGTAAGAAAAAATTAAAGTAAAGAATATGCACATTAACTTGAATGGTGCAATGGGTATTTACTTACATCAAAAAGAAAAAGGCAAGATTTGTTTGAACTACTGTCTACATTGTAGATCCAAACCAGACAAAAAGTAAACAGAAATCTGAAAAACACTATTTCTGCCTCCTGAGAACCAATAACTCTAAAACTGTAGCTTTTAAGGCAAGAAGAACAATGCACAATGTTTAAACAGAGAAAATTAAATGTACATCTTTTTTTTTTTATTATAACTTGTTTTGAAAAAAAATGAAAGAAGTAAGAATACAAATCAGTCATTGTTTCCAGTTTTTCTAATCAAACATGTCATTTGAGCAGCTGAAATGACTTTTCAGTACAGTTAGCAGTTTGAAAAATCCTTTAGAAAGGAGACAAGTATCCATTACTTGATCCATTTTAAAAACCACAAGTAATGCAAATGCTCAGAATTAATATTAAAAAATATAAAAAACTATGAAGGTGATGTTAAATTAAAAGGAGCCCTGAAAAAGAAGGCACGTTGCAAATTGGCACTTGACATACAGCAAGAAGGGTTATACATTTATTTAAAAAAATGACCTTTAAATGTCAGTTATATGAATTGTTTTAGACACAGAAACTAAAATGACTTTGTGAGCATTTCCAGTTTTATAGTTTTCTCTAAATATAAGTAAATTTTGAATTTAAAAAATTTGTGAATTTGTAGCAAAAGCTAACAGCCGTTTGGAAATATTTTAAAATATGTAAATAATTTCATGTAAAATCATTTTTTTTCTATAAACATGCAACTATTTGTGGTAGTGCACAAACACAAGCACACAGACACACACACTGCAATGTGATCATTAGCCGTCACTCTGTCGTATATCGGCTGGTGTGTTGACCGCAAAACACACTCCTGAAGGTCGCTGCTCCCAACAGCAGCTTCATCATCCATCGTCCACATTCAGCCTCTGCCTCACCTACACTCACACAAGCACACACTCGTGCACAAAAGTCTCCCTCGATTACCTGTCCCCTGCTCAAAGCTCTCTGCTGTCCCCATTTGTATGAGTGGTTATCAGCGTGGTAACTCTATCCCCTTCCTTTCATGTAAAATACATTGTGCTGAGCCTCCTCCCTCTCACCCCGCTCCTCTTCTCCTTCTCCCCCATCCCTCAGTTCACTGGCCTGGGAGGTGTAAATCTATCCCTCTCTTTATACCTCCAAAAATGCCCCTTTTTCAGGTGTAGTAGGAAGCTATAAAAGAGGGAAATAAAGGGTCTGTGGAGTGAAAGGAAAGAACAGGGTGACTCTGTGGAGCTAGCAAAGGGGGAGGAGTCGCTGTTCAGGTGAATTGGGTACTCTCCATAAATGTCTCTGCACCTCTTTGGCAAGGTGCACCTCTTTCTGAGGCATGGCGGACACACTAAACCCTCTTTTTTTCATCTTTTTAATCAATTTTGGCCAATTACAACAACATCTTTTAATATAAACAAACAAAACATTGCATACAAAAACTTTCATTAGAATTTAGTTTAACTTTTTTCAAATGTGTTCAACTTTATTTTACTATATTTATAGAGACAGCTTAAATCTCAATCATCCTAAAGATTCTATTCAATCAAACCGCTTTCAGTGAATCCACAAGTTTGGAGAAGGGAGGGATCAGGACCAGTCGAGGAGAACGGTGCAATTCCTCGCCCCGCTCGCCTCACTGGTGGTCCTCCTATCTGCTGTTTCATACGGCTCATTGTCTCAGGGAGTGAGGGAATCACAGGCCCGATTTAATGCAGCTTTGCTCAGTGGAGACAAATGAAAAGTCACTGACGGATGTGTGCATTGGTGTGTGCGCGTGCCTGAGCGTGTGCACCGGTTATGTGCTGTTAACTGTGCGTTTGGCCTCGACTGCCCCCTGCTCAGCTAATCTGATGAGAGTGATTAAAAAAACAACTGGGGAAACCTAAACCAGCCCACGGCTGACCAGGCACAAACACACACACACACACACACACACACACACACACTGGACATCACTCAAATCAGTGACAAAGACTCGATTAACAACACAACGCTTCATGAAAGGTTCATACGTGAGTAATATTTGGTTGAAAGAGGTCTATTTCATTCAAACTGAGGCAATAATATGTGCAATAAAAAAAATGAGGTCACCTAGACCACGGAGTCTGCTACACTAAAAGAGCCAATTGTATCTGAAAAAAAAAATAGAAAAATAAACTCTATTAATGTGATTGTGGCCATTATTTAGAAAATATAGCTTTTAAATGTTTAAGATAATTTAATTAAAACAGTGTTACATTTCTATTTTAATATGTTTGACAGCAGCACATACAAGTTCCTTTCAAAATAAAATACATTCTGTGTCAAATAAGATCCCACTGCTGTAGATTTACAATTATACTTTAACAACTTTGCATCTGAACAGCAACATAAATGTAAACTTATTGTAATAATAAACCACTTTATCAATAGATAAAACATTTTCCCATAATTTTGTGTATTTATCTGACATTTTGCACATTTTGCATTTTGGAGGAATAGTAAAGCTCTCACTGCCTTTTGATTTGGTGTAAAGTTGTTAAAAAAGAAAAGTTCATTAATTTTTACCCATGTAAGATCACCTCTGATTTAAAATCTAAAAATAAATGACAAAACTGAACTCACAAACTAGTTATTTACTCAAAATGTTTGCATTTTTCTTCAAAACCAGAGAGCCACAATGGAGGAATAAAAAAGCTGCATGTGGCTCTGAAGCTGACCCCTGTTTATTTTGTAACGCATAAAAGGGCCAACATTTGCCAATAAAACACAGACAAACTTTATTTTACTTAAAAAGCTTTGACATTGTTGAAAATGGCAGGTTAGTTTCACACGCTTTATTTTGTGTAAGTCTTCTGGCTCTGCTAACAACACCTTCTGAGCTCTCTGGCCAGGTTGGAGCTGAAAACATTTTTGCTAATATTCATATTGATGTTAAATCTGCACAGGCTAGCCTCATTCTTTTTGCTTCACATCAAATCCCAGATTAGGCAGGAAAATCTATTGGGTTAAAGCTAAAATTTAGAATATTTAGTGGATTGGGCTGTCAAATAAAATTAATCAAGACAAAAACTATTCATCAGAATAACCAAAATTGTCAAGTAATTTGGAAAAAAAAATAATTTAAATTTGATCAGTTTCAGAGGGTTTTGAAGTAATTTTTAGGTTGTCAAGTACAAGATTTTGTTAGATAGACCCATGATAGATTGACAAAGAGGAGTGTAGCGGATGTGAGCAGGAAGAATTCCTCTTGCTGCTGCGAGGAGCTTAAAGAAACACAACACCGTCAAACCCTCCAACACCCCCACCTGTCAAGCGGACTGCAGCCGCCTCATCCATGATTGTGTCTCTCTTCGTATGAGTCTAGCCCTCCATGCAGTAAAGTGGATCAACAGGATTTTAAAGGAATAAAGAAAAAACAAAAAGTGAAGTAAAAGAGAATCATTTTCCTTTTACAAGAGTTAGAATAACCCCAGTGGACATAGCTGGAGTGTGTGTCGGTGAGTTTCTGTGTGTGAGTCTGTGGCATGAATAATTAAAGCTAATCTCATTAGGCCTCAGATCTCTTTCAGACGCTTTTAATTCAATAATGAATGAACTCCCAGCTGCCTGTTAAATAATGCTGCTCATGACATCACGGTGCGAGGGGTCCAGCATAAGGTAGATATGCGCAGGAAAAAAAAGCGGAGAGAGGCATTCAACGAGGAGAAAGGTATGGCCTCACACACGCACACACACAGACCATCTGCTCTTAGATTTAATATGCAGTCGATTAGTGGAAGTTACTGCAGACAGGGAGCAAGAGTCAAATGTCTCACAGACCACAAGCTGTTCTGTCATACCACGTCTTGAAACACTTCATATCGCCTTCCTAATAAAATCACTCACAATACCATATGTCTACATGGAGAGAAGACTCACTGAAGGAGCAGGGGATGTGCATTTGGTGAGGAGAAAAGAAAAAAAAAGGAAAGATGAGTCCACAAAGTGATGGAGAAGAGCCAGAGGGGTGTCAGGAAGGAGGACAGAGATGGAGAGAAGACCACAGCGTTACTGAGAGCAACAAGTGAATTCAGGAACGGGTAGGTTGCCAAAGCACCTGGGGCTCCAGACAGCACAGACACGGCTATGATAACACCCATAATCCCTCCTGTTGCTCATCTCTGGCCTTCTACATGTCCCCATCACCACCACCCCACCCCACCCTATCAGCGTCTCCTCACCCTTGCTCATAGGCTCTGTATCGGATTGCCAACTTCACAATAGACCCTGAATCATCACTCTGAGCGCAGAGAGACGAAAAGGCGGGTGAGCCGGCGGGGAAGGAGAAGGTGGGACAGATATACAGACGAAAAAAACAAAACACCCCCACCAGCACCACCACCACCATCACCACCACCACCATCGAAGGCTAAGAATGATAGCAGGTCAAACTGAAACATGGTAACTGGGAAAAACTAAGAACACTTCTAAAAATTAAGAAAAATATTGTTTCTGAAACACTGGCTCTATTAAGGATGTCCCATAAAGCTGTGAGGGAGAAGAGCCAGAAGGGTTTCAGATTCTGAACCACTATAATTCAAAATCTTAGGATTACAATTTTATTGTGAAAAATTAAATAGCTTGAGGTGTCACTACTATGCCTTACAGTCTTATTTATTTCTTCATTTCTCTCTATATAGCAGGAACTTTGACCAAAGCTATATTAGAATTGAAAACCAAAATATTTCTAAAATTTATAAACTAGGATATAACTATACACATTTCAACAAAAATGCACCAATGCAATATTTAGTGGTTACCAGTGTTACAAAAGACTATGTACGGGTCAAAATTTGGATTTAAATGTTGCTGGAAATGATGAAAATTTGACATTTGTTAATTAATGGAGTTCATTAAATTCACTTCTGAGTTGTGGGCGGGACTGTTGGCACGGAGCAACCCCGACCCCCCATTCCCCTTCCCATTGCTGAGAGCTCTCTATTTACATGCTCTTGCTAGCTTACACCCTCAACCTAACATTTCCAATGCAACAGCAATATTGGAGCTCTCCTGCTGTACAGTTTTGAGCCAGATGCCAGCTTGGAAAAAGAAGACATACATGGATGCATCAGAATGGATCGGAACAGGGATGTTGTTATTTTTTATGTCACAAATACACTCTTTTTCAAACGTTATGTTTTCATCTGCTCTTGACTCACAATGATTTGAATAAACAAATACTCAGAAATGCAATTTTGAGCTGAATCTTCCTTACATATCCATCTTTGGAAAAATGACCCAAGAACATGCTACAAACACCATTTTCATGTAAAGAGCAGAAGTTTTGGTGAGGAGCTCCTTTTATTCATTCAAACATCAGATACTAATCCCAGCTTCTCGTCAAGAAATAATATACACGTTAGGTGCAAAGTACTGAAATAAATGTACTTTAAAATGCAACTTCCTAGTAAACTCAAAATTACCGGCTTAACTAATTGAAATAGACATGTAAAAATGTCTGTTTGAAGACAAAATAAGCAGCAAAGAATTCTAGTTTTACATCATCTGGAGTCGGCACCCACTCTGTTTCTGTACTGAGAAACCCAATCTTCTGACAGAGCAGCAGAGGAAGTTCTCACAGCAGGCAGGACAGGCTGGTTCCCTCACAACCAAAGCACCATTGTTGTAGTTTAATTTCCTTCCCAACAAAATATGAAAATGTGTTTTTTTTTCCTTCTAACCTAAGAAAGAGAAGTTTGTCAGAAACTGGCCTGAACAAATAGCTGGCTTCCTTCCCAAAGGCCCAAGACACATCAGAGATGTTTCATTTGTCTCCACTGTCACAAAGCCAGACAAACGGCTTCACAATAAATTTGCTTAAGTTAAAAAGCTTGAAAGAAGGAGAAAATGGAACATCTGGCAATAATGTGTTTTGAAAGCTCCTTGAGTAATCAATAAAGCGAGGAATCCTGGCAGGAAGCACCATGCCCTGATTGACTTCCATCAAACAAACCTACGAGACAGTCTCCGCTCAGATGACTTCAGCTGCCCCACACCACAGAAAGTATATGTCTAAAACAGAGCTCCAAACACCTACACACACATACTCTCACATACAGCAGACACTCAAACGCACATATCATGCGGTTTCCTGTCTGGTGCGTTCTTGTAGAAAGCCCACGCTGCTTGCTGTGGGATTCTAGATGGATTCTCCAGTCTGTTTCGGGGGGTTCGACTCTGGGCCGTCTGTGACCTAATAACCTCACACCTAGCTGTCTTTCCCTGGCTTGTCAGACGCTCACTCAGCTCTCATATGTGAATTATACATTTCAGCTGAAGGACAGACACTTCGTTTATTTCACACATCCTAAATAAAGCCACGTCAAAGGGTTTTTGAATCTTTTTTTTAAATTTTTTTTTTACAATTTTGTGCTTCAATGCTTTTTTTTTAAATCAGCGGAGATCAAGTTTGATGGATGGGATGTTTTTATAGCAGAGCTTTGGATGGAAGCAGCAGTGAACTGCCAGATTATTAGGAGTCAGAGGAAGATTTTATTTACTCTGAGATCAGAGAGCTTTGTGGGGCTCTGATTCCTTTTAGAGACCTTCCAGCTTTTTTTTGCAGGCTGCTTCAATGAATTCTTTTGTGGAGATCCTTAATTGCCACAGAAATTACATCTCAGCTGACCTGGCAACACCTCGGTGTCCACACCTGATGCACAGGTGACAGCTGATGAAAGAACTCACATTATTGTCTTTTCATTCTAATTTCTCCAGTGAGCATGAGATACAACACTGAAATTTGTGAAAAACAGTAGTTCTTCCTTCTTTTTGTCCCCATTTTAAATATTTCTACCTTTTGGTTAGACAGTTCATTTGTGTCTTTACAAATTTATGCAGCCCCCGTTTGAAGATCCTCTAAATCCTACAGAATGGGTGCTCTCTCATCACTTCTTTTTCTATTTTTTTTTTTTGTTTTTTGCTTTTTGGGGAGTGCATGACCTGTTTCAAGGCTTTGGACATGCTTGAGTCAAATCTATTGTCTGTTTTATAAAGGCTGAGGTCAACTTGTGTCTGTTAAATATTTATAAAGACTCACTCTGATAAAAGAAATTGTGTTTTTGGTGTTTTTAACATGTTCTTGTGCTCTGGGCTTACAGTCCTGCCCACAATTCAGAAGTGAAATTGTAATGAACTCTAATGAACTCGCAGAAACGATGTCTAGAAAACTACCCAGTTTTTTTTAGGCCAAAACAGCATAATCATTATTAAAAGACCACTAGGAACACTTTGAAAACAGATCAAAAGAAGATGGGAGTTAAAGTTCTTTAATGAACGAGTGTAACAGTAATTAACTAATTAATCAATTAACTTATTTATATTCCTACAATCCAAACAGAGTTGTTAATTGAATGGACCTATACCAATATAAAATTGTCTCAAAATGAAATAAATTGATGATATTTGGAAAATACCATTTGGATTGAGGTACGGTAGGCTTGTTTTACTGAAATGACCAAGTACCAACACAGCAGACAATAGGCGTGATGGCAACACAAAATGATCAAGCCATCATTACAGTCCAATGCTTGGAAACACTAACTTTGCAAAGACATGAGACCATACAGTTAAAATAAGAACCAAAAAACGTTTCACGCACATTTTGAATTCTCTCGCTGCAGTACTTGGCTGTCAGCTAAGCATAAATCTTAAAAAGAACCACGGACACTGAGATAAACTAAAGTGCACTTTGGTGCCACAGCTAGGCTGCCAACCTACAAGTAGGATGCCAAGAGGTAGCTGTTACACTCCACATGCCTTGTTGCCGGGCAGATTTTGAAATGGCCATGCATGACGCCAGTGCAGTCTTAGCTATCGGGGTTGGGTTGTGCTTGTATAAAGCTGCTGCTGCAGCATGTAAGTTTGTGTCAGTGTTTCTGTATGGGATTGTAGGAGTGAAAGGGGGAGCAACCTGATCCCTTTTCCTTGTCTTTCTGGATCCCTCTCACTCTTTTTCTGTCGCTCTCTCGCACACACACTAGGTCAGCTGCTACATGGGCCTCTCCCAGTGCACCAGAGGAAAAAGTCTACAGCTTAAAGACCCTTTTTAACCCCTTTTTTATGTTATTGTCTACTTCATCCATGAGTGTTGCAGGGGTCATTGCTGCCTCCACAAGATCTAATATTTACCAAACTCTAACAAGAGTTTGTGGCTCCTGATGTATTGAGCTGATGAGTCTCCGTCCCGTAAAAACAAAACAAAAAAACAAACACCTTTCCCCCGTAATTCTTCTAAATGGCGTGATCCAACGCATCTTAAACTGCGAGACTCCAAGGGAGCATCACTCCAAAACAACTGCAAAAAAACTGTTATCACCTTTTCTCCAAAGCTAAGCAAGTATGTGACAACAGGTGGAGTGAGACACTTAAACAAGCTAAAAGTAGCATTACAGGGCTAACTACTGTTGGCCCTGCCCCTGACTCCTTCCAGCTCTCCCCGAGGGGCCCAGTCAGCAGGCTGGAGTTAGGCGGGCGGGCGGAGCCGACACCTAACCATAACCCAGATGACGTGCGATGGATAGGGTGGGAAAAGGGTGGGGCGGAGGAATCAAAGAGTAGAACAGGGTACTTTAAAGGGTAGAGAGAGGAGGAGTGTGTCTATGTGTGTGTGTGTGGGTGGGTGTGTGTGTGTGTAAGGGGGGTATCAAGTAACCACAGACAACTCCCCGAAACTTTGTGTGTGAGGTCTGCGCTGTTTTTTTCAGTCACCCGAGACACGCCTATTTCAATGAAACAGCAGCGAACAAATTAATCACGTTCAGTTTAAATTTCACAGAAAAAAACTGTACAATACAATTAAAGGTCAAGAATAGTGACGTCATTTCAATTAGTGCAAGAAGCCTTAAATCACCTGATACTTTCCTAAACCTATAAAGAAAAGAATCAGCTCAGAAATGTACAAAGATTGATAACATAAGCGAGATTTTTCCATAAAAAGGGTTAACAACAGTTACATTTTTTAACTCTCTGTGTCACTTTGATAACAATATTTAGCACAGGTATATTTTGAGGATATTTTGCAGCGTTTTTATTGTCTACCGCATATAATAAGACAGAGACTAGAACCACATTGGTCAGATGGACTGCAGTTGAGACACATGCCGTATAAAGGCCGTTCCTGGTAAAGTAGGTGGATCTGACAGTCTAAGACATTTCGAAACAAGCCGTTTGAGCTCTAGAAGACTCGGTGGTTTGATTAAAATTTGCTGTCCTTGCTTTGAGATCCCATTTCCAACAAGAACAATTAATCAATGTCTCGGAGCAGCAGCTCAAATTCACATTATAAATGATATCACTGCCCTATTTAAAGCAGGTGAGGTAAATGAGGACTGCGGACATCAATATTTTATGTGTGGATAGCAGAAATGGATGTTTCTTTTTCTTTTCCTGCATTTCTTTTTCCGGCCCTTTTATGTACAGTAAGCATGTCTGAGTGACATCAGCTCTGCAGGGGTCAGCCTGTCATCCGACCCGAAGCGAGTCTGCAACAGCAACACAAAAAAGTTGGGGAAAAACAACATACTTCGTGGGCTCTGTCCCACTTTGTGCTATTATTACTGTCGAGGCTGGCAGGTCAGAGGGAGAGAGAACCCGGCTTGATGGAGGACCAGGAGGAGGAGGAGGAGGAGGAGGATGAAATTACACCTGTTTTGGTGGCTGACTAACGACTTTGAAATGCGAGCAGCCCTTCCTCGCCGCCAAAATCATTTTCCCAACAATAAGGAGTGATCTTTAAACAAGCAGAACTGGGACGCTGGGCTGACGTGACGCACAGATACCTGCCGAGCTGAGACACTTGCAAACCCTCCGGCTGTGTGTGCGTGTATAGGTGTGTGAGCATGAAATTAGTACATTTTTTAAAAACATTTTTAACCTTTTAGTATTTTTTCTCTCTTTTAAACTGAAGATTCTCCATTTCCACTCTGGATCACTTTGAGTGAAAGCTCTAACTTTGCCATCTGGCTACCGTACAGTCACTGAACCACATCTGCAGTGCATTAGCGAACACAGTGTCTCTCCAGTGCTCCCATACCTGTGTGTGTACGATACAATGCATATTACTCTGTGGCACACACACATTTGTTCAATAGCCTTTTACTCACCATCTGCTCGCTGACGTCCGCTGAGGCCTCCATTGCTTTTCTGGTGAGCGATCCATCGCACAGTTGACAAGCAAGATAAAAGAAAATTAAATGTGTGTCAATACAATTACATAAAAAGGAGGGAGAGTTAGTTGAATTGCAACAAGTCTTTTCAGTATGTTTTATGGGTTAAAAACATAAAAAACAACTTTTCTTTTTCTCCTCATCTTTGATTGTCTGAGGACTTTTATGGTGTTTATATTCGAGCAACAGGAGTCCGGAGGAGAGAAGCAGCAGTGTTAACTGCTGCATATCATCTTTGGCTGAGGGTGAGGTGCAGAAGTAATTGCAGAAGTAAATATCAACAATGAAAATGGAGACGTGTAAATGATAGGGCCGCTTGGCTGCCTGTGGACCACAGACACAGTGGCTGGCTCGAGCTGGAAGACAGTGAGTGACCCTATTATATAGACGGGAGACAGGTTGGCATAGGAGCTGCATGAGATAAGATGCGACAGTTTGCAACATGAAGACAAATAATGCATTGCTCTACTTGCTGATTACAGAAGAAAACGACAAAAGGTCAAAAAGAGCTGCGAAATTCAAACATAAACGTCCTTCTTTGTCATCAGATCTGTGCTTCCCAGCAATGTCAGAATGGACCTTTTTCAACTTTTCCATGATGTTTTTTTATGCATTTGCAAGACTTCAGCTCTAAAACTCTTACATATTTAGAAGCTGCAGAAGCAGCCCCTTTTTTTCTGGAACTAAGCCTTTTTGCAAACTCTTTATTATTATTTCCAGGTGCCAGACAATGGAGATATATACGCTCCTGCTTCTACAGAGAAGTACACAAATCCGCATTGAACTTGAACTTCATTGAATGTGTGTAAATGCTAAGGAGTTTTCTGGCTCAATCCTTTAAACTAACTGGCATCCTTTTAATTTTTCATAGCGCTCAGTTCCTACTGAAACCGAAGACAATAATGCATCTCTCAGGTGAATTGATTTGTGCCTGAGCCTCCACCTCTCCCCCTTTTGTGGAGGACATAATCAGTCTATTCTGCTGGTTTTCTGCTCATTATTAAGTTCTTTCATGCCCTACATTGTAAACGAACCCACTAAATTGTATGTAAAATGCAAAAATATACAGTTTTTGAATTTGATTAATTGAATCCTGATGTCTTCAGGGTCTATGCAGCCGCTCTGCAAAGCCATAGTCACTTGACACTAAACAGGGGATCAATAATTCCTGCCATTTCCTTCTGCGTCCCAGAAGAGAATTATATTTCTCACTGCGGCTATTGACAGCGACAGAAGAAACATGCACGCGCGGGACGGCTGCTGGGAGAAGGAGAAAGTTCACCGCGCGCTCGCGCGCGAGTCTATGGACTGCGGTAATTTCACGCTCTGGGAGCCGCAGAGAGGAGCATGTTCAACAAACCACAGCGCAAAGTCACGTGGTCCTTTGCAATTTAACCTAAAACTTTATTGAGTTATGATGCGTAAATCCTTTGGCTTATGTTATAGGCCTATATGGATAAAAGGCCAGATTTGTCTAAGCTTTTTTTTTTAAATAAAATATATCCCAACAATTTAAAAAAGAGTAAATAAATAACTATCAGATAAAAGAAAAACAATTGCGCATTTTTTATGTGTTTCGTTTGAGGAAAAAAAATCTAATCATTATTTACAAAAATAGCTCATATTTTTACGCATTGGAGCGGGAATCCTTCAATGAAACTGAATCTGCGTGGATTATAACGCAGGGGACCCTATCACATTTTGCGTCGGCGTGTAACCTGTCATGTTGTTCTAGGGGCAGGCCAATGGCAAGGGCCACTCCAACCGCGCGAGCCGGATTCCCATTCCCTATGTCAAATATAAACACAAACTCCACGTGGGATGAGGAGGATGAGGAGAAAAAAAATCGGCGGAGATGGAGCCAAAAGGAGGCGGGTTGGAGATGGATGAATGAAAGTTGCAAATCAAAAATGATAATTGTAGACTCAATTAACGTATTTTGCATTAACAAAAAAACAAACAAAAACTAATAAATGTTTTTGTTTGTTTTTTAGCTTCTAAAAACCAGCAGGTAAATGGTGAAACTGCAGAATTGAAAATAACAAATAAGTTAAAATTTGTTTTCTGAAAAATCTACTAATGTAACAAGTTATTTTAGTAACTGAAAACGTGTTCCACAATAATTCTTTTTACAGGAGTCCTCCCAGAATGTTTGGAATAAGAAAAAACAAAACAAAAAAGTGACAGTGATGGGGAAATAAAAGTTGGAGGGATTTGTGGGCAAACATCACCTACTTGTGTTGAAGTTGTCTCGGTTCCAGTCAGAAATCAGTTCCCAGATTCCCCTCACTTGTTGGAAGCGCTCATAATCAGCTGCGGCGCGGCCGCTGCACAGCTCTCCCTGCTGACTGCAGGCTGTCACTGACACGCTGGAAACCGGTCAGCCGCTGCTGCCCATGACCGCCTAAAGAGCAAACTAAACAACAACAACAGAAAAACTCCTCAAATCTCTGCTTCGGTTCGATTACAAGCTCCGATTCGACTCCCGGGGCTCGGTTTCGGTGACAGGAACTTCCTCTTCCATTATTTTTGAGTCCAGGTTGGAGCTGTTCTGAGCGGCGGTGGGCAGCGTTTGGAAGCTGCGCATGCGTCCAGTTGCCATGCGGGCTCAGTGGGCAGGATGCCAAAGGAGTAATGAAGTTCAGTAAGAGAGGGGTGGGATGAGTGACTCCTTATTAATAGTTTGGTCCAAATAACGCACAGCTTTAAATAACCAAACCGACAGGATTTTCCAGAAAGTTATAAAACATTTAAACTGAAAAAAAAAAAAAAAAAGTCTCCCAATTTAAGACATTAAATATCATTTAATGGACCTCATTTGTAGTTGCAAATATCCATTAAATAACACACCCAGGAAAGAAATGTTAGAGTCAGAGAATGTTAATTCCTGATTATTAATTTACGTTTATGCTCCTAAATGATTTTCTTTCAGGCCAACATCCCACAGAATAATAAATGTTAATGTCAGAGAAAGAAACTTGACAATTGCATCTCAAAACAGGGACAATTAACATTAGGATGTCTAAAACCTTGCTGGTTTGTTTATTATTTTCCTTTTAGAAACATGATTCATGCGGCAAGTTGGAGTATTTCTACTTTTTTTTGGATGACAGAGCTATCCTTGTCCTTAATTGTGAATATTATAGGGGGAGGCATCACAGTAAAGTGAATAGGAATAACTTTACTTAAGCATAATGAAAGGCTGATTATATGGAACACCTTTTTCTATAATAAACAGAATAATGTTATGCATTGACCCAAATCCTACAAAAAATTAAACCAAGAATGTGAAAAAAAAGATAAATAAATATCTGGATAATGTGATTGATGGTAATAAAACCTGTGATGGATCATTGGGATAGAATTTATGCTCATGGCTTCATAAGAACAAAAAAAAGCCTAAAAATAATTTTACAATCAATTGCTTTTTAAAGCTTTATCTTGACAACTGCCATTCAGATCAAGCAAACAGAAAGTGAACATGCAGTTTTATCAATGTTATTGAGATGCCTTTTATTGTAACTATTTATTTAATAAAAAAATTAATGTATTTATAATATTTTTATAATGCAGCTTGCAAAAGTCCCACTCGGAGTCAAATTTTTGAATTTTACATTTAATATTCTTTACTTTTTCATATTTTTTGTTATTTTTTGCTTCATAGGCCATTTAAATTGACAGTGTGAATACTTTGAATATTAATAATAATAATAATTCAAAAAAACGTGTGCAGGATTTCTTTTAACTTTTATATTGTGTTTGGGTCAAAATGTACCCATTTTCACTCTTGAAAACGGGTTGATTTTGACCCGAACACAATATAAGGGTTCAGTTTGAAACATTCAGTGTGCAAAAAGTTTGAGTTTAGGTGTTCACATGACTTTATGTAGTAAAACAGAAAGACCTGGAGTTGTATTGTTACCAAACGATGAACATATTTAACTTAAGGTACATTATTGTTATTGTTAAAGCTTCATATTGACATTTCTGTTGACTCACTAAAATACAGACAAGAAATGTCATTTTTTGTGTTTTACAGTTGAGGATTTCTTCTGGTGTCATATTATTGCTCAAAAAAGCAGGAGGTCTCCCTGCCGTCCTGGTCCTGGATCCGGCTGCCAAGTGATTGACACACTCTGGCAAAATAAATTAAAACCTCAAGCTGTGACGCAGCCCAAAAATAGCAGGAATCCGTGGCTGACCTGCAGTCATGTCAGCGAGCTTAAAAAACCTGGCAGAACATTCTGCTCAGAGGAAGCATGTACAGGTGTTGGTCAATTTCTCCCTGAGAGTGTGAGTGTGTGAATGAGCCGACAAGCCACGATGCATGTGGATGCTTTTGGCCACACCTGCAGCCTAACTGCTTCTTTCAAAAAAATGTTTTCAAAAAGAGAAGTAACATGCAGGAAGTCTTTAAAAAAGTAACTTCAAGTTGAAGTTCTTCTGATTTTGATGGCAAATGGTTCCATTATTTAGTCCAGCTGTTCTCCAGAGGGGACGCTGATGTGAGGGCCCAGAGATGTTAAGTAGCGCAAAAGCCTGTTTGCCAAGTCACACAGCTCTTGGTTCCTGCCAAGCAGAGGGGGCGGGTGGGAGAAAATGCCATTTAGCTGGCTGGTATTTATAGATATGTGAAGAACTTGTGCTAGGGCCGGAGCGGGGTGCTGACGACGTAAAATGAAAGGACGATTTCAGAAGCCGAGTGTCAGGGAAGGCAGATAAAAATACTCGGTGAAAGATGGGCCTGGTCATTAGTGGCATGGTGTGGCATGTGACATGGCAGCATTTCAAGGGTAATTTATGATTATTACTACCCAAACGGCTGCCCTTCCTGTGCCCACCCTTCCATCTCCAGTCGGTTTGCCAAAAGGTTTGGGTCTGTTTCAGGAGCCTTTTAAGCTCCTTTATCCTAGTTGGGATGAACTGTCAGCCCCTTGGAAGCATCAGTCACATGATTCCCCACCAAAACCTTGTTGAAGACATCATCGCTTGTGTCGGTAATGAGCTCTCAGCAGGTCGCTGCCTGCTGTAATTGTCAGAGCGAGCTGCCATGGAGAGGAACAAAGGAGACATTTAACACATCATAAATTCCTGTTGTGAAGCTGCTGCTTGGGTTACACTTGCAACAATGAAAACACAGGACACGCTTCGCACAAACAGAATTAAAACTTTATGAATTTACTGTCTGCTCAAGCAGAAACCTTTATTCTCAGGCAAATGCGTCTAATTATTTTTCATGGTCCCAAACTGTTTCTTGTTGAATTCCTTCCGAGCTTTCCATCCCTCAGGAGGGATGACGGAGCAGATTTCTTCCTCGCAGAGATGATGATGGAGTGCATGTGAGAGCAATGCAGACAGAAGATGGAAAGAGCAAGGCAGTGTGTGAAAGCATGTGTCTGTGATACTTTGGTGGGGAAGAAAGCCAACAAAACGAGTTTACCATAAGCTCTTGCTCAGTTTGACTCCCAGACTCTTGTCCTGTGTTTCCTCCAGCTCCCTCCACCTTAATGGTGGCCCGGGACAGTTTTACTGCCCCTCCCTGGGGAGGCTACTGTAGCCAGATCTGGACCAATTGGTTTTATGTGCATTGAATGTTTTATGGTTATGGATATGATATTTAAGTGTAGAAACAGTCACACGTAGATTGACTTCTGGACCACAATTCCCAGTTGTAACAATTACCCGGGCCTCGGAGAGTTAAGAGGGAAAAGTTATGCAAGTGAGCTTGCAGCGTGAAACATTTGGTCAGTTACACATATGGAGAGCTCGCTGGTTAATACCTGCACCAAATCACTGATGGTGGAGGACGGTGCACACAGCTGCTGTACACAAACCAATTGCATTGCAAAGAACTTGATCGCAATTTGGGGTTTTTGACATCTGCAAGAGTGAAAAAAACTTGGGGGCATCAGCTGGCTGCAGCATGGTGCATGCCATCATGTAAAATCGGTTAGCCTTTGATTATGCTGCCACAGCAATCCTGTCACTTATGGATTAAACTGCTGAGATCTCGATGTATGTAGCATGTGTCAGAGCTTTAACAGGAAAAACATGTTTCAGGAGGAGAGAAGCAAAAAAAAAGGTTGAAATTGACCTGAAATCAATTCTATTTTTTGCAGAAGTCGTAAGGAAAAAACCTTTTATGACCACCGATTGGGTAAAAAAGTAAGTCATGAAATCTAATTCTTTGTAAAAGTGAGTGCACTCTTGACTTCATCAGCAGAATAAACATTGTGTAAGTCTATTTATTTAATATTTTCTGCTTGTTGAATAATTTTGAACCTATTTCCAGATGTCGAGGCCTTTCTCTGACACAAATACTTTGTTGCAATCTTACTTATAAATGTTAAAATCTAATTTGGGCTTCAGTCGGGCTTGTTTACTTTCCTTATTGACCTTTCTTTTGGTGGATAAGTAAAGATCAATACTATTTTTTTTTTTTTAGTTGATGTTTAAATTCTCTTGTAAAATCACAACTAATTTGATGCAAAAAAAAAACAAAAAAAAAACGCTGCATTGTGAATTTCTCTAAGATGTTCTGCTCCTGTTAGAATGTTTTGTGCAGACTCTTCAAATTCAAAGACAAATAATTTAGAAAATATTCACGAAAAACAATCCTGAAAAAAAATCTAAAAACAAATGAAATGGAGTCCAATCAAACTGATTTAATAAAAGTGTCCGAAATTTCCCTTTCCAGAAGTGGGAGGTGGGAGATTTTGCGGGGGGGGGGGGGGGGGGGGGGGGGGTGTCACACCATCACTGGACTGTGGACCAAGCGACTGGTGTCTAAGATGACGCTTCCATCTTAGCGTTTTGCACCCAAAGAACATTATCTTCTTGTTAGAAAAGCACGGTGGAGGATGGGCGATAATATGGGGTTGTTTCAACTTGGTCCCTTATTTCTGTTGAGGGCTCAAGTTAATACCCAAAAGATTTAGGATAGTCTCATGCCTTAAAATCCAAAAAAAAAAAAAAAAAAAAAAGTTAAAGTGCCTTAAAAGTTAGCTTCATTTAGCATTTTAGAAGGATTTTATTGAAATATGAGGCACAATTTGATGGGTAAAAACAACATTCTTCTCAGATACTTTACATAAACAACAAAAGATTTGTTTGTTTACTTAAGTGTAATCTAAGTTTTTGCACCATTTAGAGCCCCTACTACTACCTTTGCATACATTACTTAGCGTACATCTACTTTTGCAAATATTTTGAAATATAAAATTGAATCAATGTGAACACCAAACACTTACAGGACAGACACAACAAGAAAAGTGAAAAAAAACCACGTTTTTTTCAAGCTAAAACTTGGGATTGCTGTTCACCTAAGCAGCCTTCAAGACTATAGAGGTCTTACATGCAAGATAAAAAAATAAAAAGTAAAAAGGCATAGCAAAAAAAAACCATCCTCCATTTGAACTTTATCAGAATGACTGCTGTCCCCCACTGCAGCGGAACTTTCTGTCTGTCTGCATACGTAGCCCACTGCTGATTCAGTCCAGGACGAATGCACGAGCCGCCGCCATGATGCCGAGGGCAAATCTCACTGGTATTACAATTGGAATGTATGCTATGTTTTCTCAACAAATGAAAAAGTGGAGAAAAACAAACAGAGGCCAAATTAAAGAGAAAAATGATTAGAAACAGGAAGGCCTGAGCTGGAAGAGGAAGTAAAGAAGAAAACTCGTGTTTCATTCATGGCCTCCCCTGCATGTTTTTGTTACAGTTTTTCAAGAGAAATTACGACTCTTTTTAAAGAAACACCTCATATGAGCTATTATACAATTAAATGATGTTATATATTTATAAAATTTAAGTAACTTAACTTGAAGACATCTCTTTAATTCTTCCAAAATAATAAATGCTTGTGAATTGGAAGACTCCTCTTTATTTGGACAATGTTGATCATTTAGCATTTTTTTAAATTAAATACTCGTTTGTCAGATCAATCAATTAATTGGGAAGCTTCACTGAATTATTGTTTCTGTTAGTGCGCCACTAATCCTCCTTGCAGATGAAAGAAGCTAATTAGTCAGAAGAATTTTGAAGAGTGTGGTATTACTTTTCACAAAAATGGAGTGCGTTTTGTCTGGAAATATCACTAAAAGAATCAATCGCATTTAACATAATGTACATGACCTACTGTACAGGGAGGATGAAAACAATTAGTGAGTGTTTATGAGGAAGTCACAGAGGTAGGAACTTCCTTTCAGACTTGTAATGAATCATACAGAACAGGTGAGAGGTGAGGAAGCAGGAAATTAATAATCCCGATAAAAAGTATGTCAGATCCTGGAATAGTGAGCAAATTTGATCTTAAGAAATAAAACTGAGGGAAAATAGGAAAGAGGTAAGTTGCCTTAATCAACAAGAAGGTCTTGTTTGAACCCAAGGAAGGACCTTTCTGTGAAGAGTTTGCATGTTCTCCAGTGCATGGTTATTGTTCAATTTAAATAGTACATAAACCCTGCAATGGACTGGTGAGCTATTCAAGGCGTACCCCACCTTTGCTCAACAGTGGCTGGGATAGGCTCCAGCAACCCCACGACCCTGAGAGGGACAAAGCGGGCGTGAAAAATGAAAGGAGTGGATACGTTTGCAAGCTGTAAATCTGCTTATTTTGGCATTAGAATTAACATTTTAGGAGTGGATAGTAAAAATTATGTTTTTGGTGTTTTCACCTTGTTCTTGTAGCATTTTTCTCATGATGGGCACATATTAATGAAGTTAAGATTAAAACGGCATTTCTGAGTATTTCTTTATTCAAATCGTAATGGATCAAGAACTGACAAAAATATAAAACTTTGTTTGAATAAGCTGTCAATTGTGACACAGCAACTGAAATGGGCAGGCCAAAGTCTCCCTGCTCCGCGCCATTCTGATGCATCCAGTTGCAGACATGTAGACGTCTTTGTTTTCCTTGTCTGAGCTGGCATTTGGTTCAAAACTGTATGGCTAGAGAGCTCCAATATGGTTGCAGCTTTTGTTGCACCACTAATGTGAGTTTGAGGTTGTGAGGGGCTGTAAGCTGGCAGGCGAGAGTGTAAACAAGAGGATTGTTGGATATCGGCAGAGGGTTACTTCCACCCACAATTTAGAGGTGAATTTCTGATAAACTTCTGCCGTTCTGCAGAAACCATGTCCTAAAAAAACAACACAAGTTTTTTTAGTTTGGCTGAAAACCTCATTAATGATTCAAACTTAAAGACCACAATTTAACAATAG
Organism: Adrianichthys oophorus; assembly: GCA_036245035.1. Lineage (NCBI taxonomy): Eukaryota > Metazoa > Chordata > Actinopteri > Beloniformes > Adrianichthyidae > Adrianichthys > Adrianichthys oophorus. The sequence goes on along the minus strand of BSAI01000101.1, from coordinate 16,211,486 downwards.
ATCAAAATATAGTTGGAGTGGGACTTTGAGGTAAAAATGATTCAGTTTTACTTGAAAATCCTTAAACTTGTGAAAGCCACTCATAAAGGGCTTATATTATGAAACTTCGACGATGTTCAGTTAAAGGAGTAAAACCTGAGTTTCTGTTATTATCTTGTACTAAATTGCACTTCTTTTATACTTTTTAGACGTTTAGCGAAACCTGCAGTCATTTTGCAAAATCCTTGCTTGTAGGAGAGCTTCTCAGAGGTGTTCTGCTATTTTGTGGCCATTGCACACATCTCCATGATGTATAGATTGAGTCACTTTGAGGTCAGTGGCCAAAAAACGTCAGGTTACACCTCTGTGCTGAATTTTCTTTCATTCACAGCTCTGTGCCTGTGTGACTATTTCTATTGGGATTTAGGTTCATTTGGGTGTTTAGTCACATACTTTTGAACCCGTTTAAGATCTTTTCAATCAACTGTCTTTTCATTTTGTTGCAAACAAAAAATGGTACAGTCCTAAATTCCAACTGGTTTTAGCAGCTTCACATCAAAAATGTTAACTTTTGCACTGTGCCACAGCTGCTTTGACAACGTCACGGCTGCTAAACTTCTTTAGGACAAGTCATGGGATCCTTTGAAAGGGCGCTGTGCATTAATATGATCTAAGTGAGCAAAAACTCACAGTGAGAAAGTTCAACCAGAAAACTGACCAGTCAATATGCTGTGTTATAGAGATAAATTTCCAGACACACGTGGATTTCTAAGTGCTTGTTTTCAACATCTGCTTCTTGTTTTCAAGTCTCTTTTGGTCACTTAGTACTCGTGTTCTTGTGGTCTGGACATCTTCAAGAAACAGTGCTCGAAGCATGGGATGCTGTCATTTCTAGACTTTATTGTTTTGTTTGGCATTTGCGCTTCATTTGGAGGCAATCGCTGAAGAATTTGAACAGCACATGTCCTCAGCAATCATAACCGTGAAATCCCCACTGATCTGTCACACACATATATCACACACACACATATATCACACACACACACATATATCACACACACACA
>BSAI01000101.1:15900671-16201337 GCA_036245035.1 Adrianichthys oophorus | reverse complement strand
TATTCTATTCTATTCTATTCTATTCTATTCTATTCTATTCTATTCTATTTGGTTTTCCTTCCAGAAAAGAAGTATGTGATGATTTAATGAATCAAACACATCACAACTGCAATAATTCAAATTAAATGAGCTTTTATTTTGGAATTGGAATGTCAATGTTGTGGTTTTTTTGCAACAAAATGTTTTCTTCATAAAAATTATTTTTCTAAAATTTTCTCAAAAACTGTTGTGGCCTCAGTTTTTTTTTTTTTTTTTTTTTTTTTGTTGTTTTTTTTTTTGTTGGATAAAGTTAAATTTCATACCATATTAAATCAGATTGAATCTCTCTTAGCTTTTGGGTTTGACTCTTGGGGTGACTTTCTTTTCTTTTCCATTGATGCTCTTAATTTTTTTGTTTTTCTAAAAACGTTCTTTTGCTGCCATCTACTGGTTTCTAGCTTTTTTCTTTTTGTCACCCCCTCTCCCACAAACTACTAAGACAAGCCAACAAACACACGCAATTATTCAACTGCAACAAAACTTTTTCATAATTAAAAAAAATAAAAAATAATAAGCATGTCTGAACTACACATTAAATCAATTTTAAAAAGAACCCAAAAAAGTGTTGTTGTTTTTTTCTATTTTTAAGCATCTGTGCCTCCCTGTTTGGTTTCTTCACTTTAATTGGTTCTTATGTATTTATGTATTTATTTATTTATGACAATAATCAGATAGAGAAATTAGAAGACGACAGCAAACCTGAAAATGTTTTACCAAAACCCTTGCATTTTGTATAATATGAAGTTGTTTAATTGTGTGAAACTTTTGATAACAAATGCAAATATATAAAACTTGCGATCAAAGCCCAGAAAGACGTTTTCTTATGCCGCTAAAAATTGACGAGGCAAAAGTTTTCTGGTTTAACCAAGTGACTCTTTCTCCAGGAGATGGCGATGTGTGAGTAGCAGAGACAACAGGCAAGAGTCAAATATGAAGGTCAACTTAGCATGAAATATAACACTGGATAAGTAGTACAGCTTCTGAATTCCCTGAGAATCACATCTGTTTTCTCTTTTGTCTGAAGCCCACATTCATTCAAGATAAATTATTTTAAAGAAAACACTTAGACATATTATAATTTTAGCATATATGTAAAAATTCGAGTTTGAACAAAGCAAAGAACAAAGCTTATCATTTACTGTAAAGTTTAATTGAAAAATGTAAACAGTCTTGGGATTGGACAGCCAAAAAAATATGATGTTCAACAGGTCACAATTTAAAAAACAAAAATTAGAGCTCTAAAATAAGACTGCTTAGTTTAGAATTGGCCTTATGGTGTTTCTGAAATATTGACAGGGCCTCTGTAAAATATCCTTTGGGTGAAACTGATTTAAATAAGACGTAAATTATTAAAAATCAGAAGAAATCATCTTAAAAATAACTGTCAGGCACAGTAAAGGAAGCATAATGATTTGGGCCATTGTGCAGCCAACAGATTTGAGCTTAAATTGAAGTTGCCTGCTGTTCTTTTGGTCTTTTTTTTGTTTTTGCATTGTCACTGATGTTAGAACCTGGAACTGGAAGCCCTGTGATTGGGAAAATGCTTTTGTTTCTATTTGTTGGACTGTGTCTGTGCTGAATGACACAGCACTGTTGGAATGTAAACTGCACGCTTTGGTTTTTGGTGGAAACGCTGCTCATGATGAATGTGCCAATACGAGGTTGGTGTTGTGAAAGAACAACAAGGATCACGCAGATGTGAAACATGATGGGATCAGCAGGAACAAAATGTGATTTCTGTCCTCCCCTCAGTTTAGAGTACTTTGTTCACATCACAGTTTGGGCAGCCATCCAACAAAGCAATTAGCAAGTATGGGAATCCCAGCCGTGCTCTCAAACAAATCCCTCCCTCCCTTCTTTTGCTCTCTTCTTCTCTGGCTCTCTGTCCTCGGGAGAGAGGAGGCCAAGTTTATTTTCTTCACGGTGGTCCCTTTAAGGTGGTGGCGAGGCCCCTGCCATGCTGCTGCTGATGTATTAGGTGAGGGTCCCTGAAGAGACACCAGTGGGACTCTTTTATTACAACAGCACTCAATCTTGTTGTTACTGTTTGAGGAGATGCAATGGTGTCTTTTCTAGAGAAGATGAGGTAACAAGTGCGTAAAGTCAGAGAACTGAAAAAGAAAAGAGCCATCGGAGTGACAAATAGGGCTTTAAAGAAACCTATCTTTATATATAAGCCATAAAATGAGTCTCCATGCTGCAGGAGGGGAAGAAAATACATTCATTCAAGTGTTACGAGGTCAAGCTTTTCTGCTTTTCTTAAACAACAATTTAGTGACTTACCACAAGAGAAAATAAATGCAAATTCATTTAAAAATGTCTGATTTATTAGTAGAAATAGACATATTTCTAAAAAAAAAAAGAATTATAATATAAATCCTACAACACTTAGGAGTGATTTTTTTGCAAAAGCAATATTTGCAAAGGTAAAGATAAGTAGGTACATAGATTGATCATAGATTGATCAAAAACAGCAGGAAGTTAATAAGCAACATTTTTGATGTATGTTATTTTACAATAGAATCCTTCATGACACTGTGTGAGATTTTAGTAAATTTTTGACATATTATGACATTTGTCATACAAACATTTCTGCCTCATGGATGTGACAATTACACCAAGGCAGAGGGAAGAAAGTAATCAGATTACATAAAGGCTCTATATTTGTAGCATCCTTCTTTTAGGAAAAGTGCGAGAGAGGCCTTGTGTCAGACTGCATAAATAACTGTCCATGTTGTGTAAACAGAGCGGTCATAACCCGGGCAAATTAAAACAACGGGTCTGTGTGGGACTAAAACTCAGAGCATAATTTTTTTAACTATATAAAAACTAAAATACTCTCTGTTCTGATTGGCTAAAGACAAAACCACGTGTAATATTAATATTTGTTTTGTGTTTAGTCACCAAAACCTGACATAAAACACTTGAAATATTTGCCTAACACAATAAAGTCGATTTTTTTTTTCATTTGTGCTCCATTTGTGATGAATTTTGAAATGTCTGAATGAGGGCAAACGTTAAAGGCAAACATTTGTTTATGTGAATGACAGCTACATCCACTGTTATCATCCTGAAACAACATAGGAACTTATCTGCTCAGTGCTTTGTCCTAATCAGGTTCTGCTTTTTCTGAAGGAGAATGCTGATAAGAGGCCTGCTGAGGTCAGAAAGCGGCCCACACAGGGGAATAAAACAAACAGGAACTCAAAGGAAGTACAAAAATGAGTTGCAAATATATTTTATATGAAAGCTGTACAGTATTTTCAACAAAAAAGGCAACTAAAATGTTCATATCAATTCATACTGATGCAGTTCATAGAAAAAAAAAGACAAACTGTTTAAAGATCTTTGAACCAGCAAAGACAGCAGGAGAATTAAATACTTTTTTCATCTTTTTTAGATACGGGAACGAGGGGGGAGTGGATGCGCGCCCCCGTTATTCCCACTCACAGTCAGGGCAGACATGACATTGAGTCATTTTTGTTGTTTTTGTGTTTTTGTTCCTTTTTCTTCTGGAAAAAGTCCTTCAGAAATGGCGCGTCTCCGCATCAGGACGCAGTGGTTCCGCACAGCCGTGTTGCGCTCAGCATCTCCTTCAGGTCAGTCTCTGGTTTTCCCGCAACTATGAAAGGCCACGTCTGCACAAAGAAAGCATAATTATTACAATCAATAATTTACTATAGTTATTTTTTTATATATATCGAATTTAGATATTATATTAGTTTTTATCTTGCGCGCAATCAAAGCAATATTCGCTGCTTCTTTTTTTCACCAGGTATTTTTTGCATTAAACTGTTTCTAGGGTCTCACAACAAATACTTTAATTCCTAATAATTGTCTTACAAAAATACATTAAATGCAGCAAGCCAATACCTGTTCACCTACCTGCAAACCATTGAGCATCATGAGGCCTTTTGTCAAGTTGTTTGTATATTTAAAACATGTTAACTGAAACAATTAAAAAAAATTATAAATATATATATATGCTTAAATATCTGTGATTCCTGCGTCTTACCAGGTTAACTGGATGAATATATCCATTCTCGTATTTGTCATTGGCCAGTATCTGCCGGAGATGCGCGATGTAGCTGGACGCCAGGCGCAGTGTGTCCAGCTTGGAGAGCTTGGTGTCCGGTGGTACCCAAGGCAAGGAGGTTTTAAGCCGTGAAAAGGCTTTGGAGAGCACGCGCATGCGGGCCCTCTCCCGTGCGTTGGCTGCGTTCCTTTGCACCTGCTTGCCCTCCTGCTGCGCCCCGCCCTTGGCCGCACTCTTGCGGGACCCGGTCTTTCGCCTCTTCCCGGGCGCATCTCTCCGTTCGTCTTTTGCGCACGCTCCCTCGCAGTTGGAGCTCTCCTCCGTACTCTCGTTGGAGTCTTTCCCGGAGGAGCTGAACTTCAGGATGCCGTCCAGGAGCTCGTCGTCGCTGAGAGACCCGGTGGACATGGTGGATCTTAGGCTGGAGCGGCTTCAGAACATGAGAGCGAAAGCTCCGCGCCACATGGAGAACCAGAAACACGCCTGTGCGCTCATGGAAACCTCACTGGACACGAAACGACTAATGGAACAGGACTTTTTATCTCCATGAACAAGGAGGGCGTTTGCTTCGTGCTGGGAGGAGACAGGGGTTCTCATCTGACTTGTTGCTTTGCCAGAGATTCTGGGACCACAAGGGCCCCTGGATGAGTCACTAAAAAAAATCTGGAATACACGGTTTATTTAACCACAGTTTAACCCGCAGAATTTCTAATTCTGTTTACAAAATAATCCAGGAAAAAAGGGAAATTAATGAATGAAAATCTCCTCCCTGTTTTCTAGGCAGAAATGTTAACATAAACTAAAAAAAAAAAAAAAAAAAAAAAAATCAAAAGTGGAAGTAAAAACTCATTTTTAAAAGCGATTGGATTTTTGCCAACTATTGTTAAAACAAAGACAACATAAAACTTCAGTTTTTATGTTCAAATTAGTTGAGAAAAAAAACAAGTATTTTGTTTAATGTTGAATAAGATGAAGAGTCTGTGATAATGCAAATAAAAAATGTTTGTTTGTTTGTTTTTTCCACTGGAAAATAACTAAGAGCTGTAATTATGAAGCCCTGGACATGTCATGAAAAATAGTAAATTGTTTTCTCAAATTAGCATTTTTTGCACACAAATTAGTATCTAAATTGAGGAAAACTTTTTTTTTCATTTTTTCAAAATTTTATGTCCAGGGCGCCGTAGAAATGACATTGTGAAAGCATCAGTGTCTTCCGCTTGTGTCCACAAAAATTTCATCACATCCCACCAGTTAACAGTGCAAAGACAGGGGTGTCACTTCTCAAATAGCAAACTGGCGCCTTGGTCCCCTTCAGTGTAATGGATATCAAGCACCCACAATCCCCTGTTTGGCCTTCCACATCATTCCACACCGATGCTCTGTGCACCAGGTTGCTCAGGGCCAAGTCCAAAAAGAAAAACAATAAAAAAGAAGGAAGCTTTCTGACTCTGCATTTGGAGGAAGTCCACTTATCAACACTCTTAAAAGTCGCTTTATGCTCACTTCCTTTTTATTTTGTAGTGATATCTAAATATGGTTTACAACAGAACAACAATTTTTGCAAAAAGGTTTTAGGGTGTGCTTTTGTGAAAGCAGTCCCTGTCTGTACAGCGGAGGCGTGCCAGGATTAGAGGTGTGTCTCCAGAGAGCTGACCCTAAGACCCCGTGCTTCCGGTGTCACAGTCCATCCAAACAGACATTATCTCATTTATCTGTTAGGGTGAAGAACTGCTTTTTGGGTGAGCCGCATGCCTTAAAAATACATAGAAATTTAAGAGAAGGCTTTTTTTTAGGAGAAAGAACACAAAGAAACTGTTTTTTTTTGTTGACAAAGAAGAGGAAAGCTGCTAAAGGAGGTGATGGAATGGAGAGAGAAAAAAGAGGAGGGACTTGGTTATCTGGGTGGGCTGAAAATCAAAGCACTTTGTGGAAAAGTAATAACAGACTGTTAGATTGATGATCATCTCAGATGCAGAAATGTGAGAATCATGGACACTTGGTAAGAGTGAGCAGAACTAAAAAAGTACATAAAAATACTAAAATAGCTATTTTTTTTCTCCCTTGTGTAAAAATGACGTAATCCAAGCATCTTTTGCTGACTTGTTTTATTCTCGTGTAATCCGGAATAAAAATGTTAGAAAACGACTTTACAATATAAATACAGTTTAGTGTCTGACCTCTTGTCAGAATTTCCTGCAACAACATTTTGAAAAAAATCTGTTTGAGAAATGTTGGATTTTTTTCTCTCACAGCTTCGATCACACTTAAGAATGACATTGGGCAACAGGTGGAGAGGGGGAGTGAGAAAAAAGGGACCCTGGCAGCCATGGAGGGACATGCTGCTAATTAGCCGGTTTGGGGCCAAAGGTTAGTCTAGTTGTGTGATGTCACCACAAAAGGAAGGGTTCCAGATGTTGTTTGCAGGGCTGCAGACTCTACCACCTGATAATCCCATTCTGTATCATTGATTTCTTTCAGAAGAAAATGTTCATAAATGCATGTTTCATACCTTTAGAACAGCTGACACGTCTCAAAAATTATGTTTTACTGTGCAAAACTTTGATAATAGAGTTCCTATAGTATCATTAAAACAGCTTTTCAATTCAACTAATATTAAGTCAACAAACATCTGTTTTATGTTAGCTGATGCATGAAATGCTAAAGTAAGCTTTGTTTTTAAATCCCAAATGTTGTAAATAAAAGTTACATTCTAGCAACATGTGCAAAATAGATGCTTATACATTTTTTGACAAGCATAACTTGGAACTAAACAAACATGGTGTCTTTGGAGGACTGCTAGAATAAAGTTGTTGTTTTTTTGCCTAAAAAGCATGAAAGCTGTGAAAGATCAAGCAATTTAGGCTTTTCTTTTTCAAATATGATTAAGACTAAGCACAGATTCAGATTACTTAAGTCCCACTCCAATGAAAATTAGGTTTTGGGTGTCTTTTAGCATTTTTCTCATGATGGAGGACACATATGAAGAACACTAAGATTAAAACTGCATTTTTTATTTTTTTTTTCTGTTCATATTGTTGTAAATCAAGATCAAACAAAAAATGCTTTTTAAAAAAAGCTTGTAGATGTTACGCAAAATCTACAAGCTCCATGCTCTGCTCCATTCTTATGTATCCACTTGAAGACGATCAGACCCATGTGTGTCTTTGTTTTCCTCATCTAAGCTGACATCTGGCTCAAAATTAGACGTCTGGATAGTTCCAATATTGCTCACAATTGTTGTGGCAACGCTATTGTTAGGTTGTGGGTGTGTTAATGAAGTTCCTGACGGATAAATAAAGTTAAGCTATCAGGAGAGCATGTTAAGAGATGGATGATGGGAAGTTAGGGAAGGCTCACTCTCCACCAATGGTCCTGCCCACAACTCAGAGGTGAGTTTCCAATGAACTCCTGCCACTCTGCAGAAACTATGTCCTAGAAAACAATACAGGTTTTTAGATTTCACAGATTTCAATCATAATTAAAAGACCATGGGGACGCTTTAAAAACAGATCAAAGGATGACCGGAGTGGGACTTTAAAACAGAATAACAAATTAGAGATTATCATCTGTCTAAAAGTAAAAAAAAAATACAAATTTACCATTTAGGGATTACAAACAGTAAAGAAAACATCTTATTAAAATATTACCTTTGAAACTTTATTTCAAAAAGTTTAATTGGAGTAATTTTAAATACAAATTTTCCGTTGATGTTTGATTGTGAATATTGATTCACATATTGATTAAGGATCCTAAAACAATCAAAGGCTAACCTCAAAAATGCAGGGACAGTAATCCAAAGCACCACAGCAAATCTACATTTATAAGAAATTACCTGAAAAAAAGCTGTCCGAAAAGAAGTTCATGCAAGTGAAATCATGCAGCAGGCTTTTAAATGCCTTAAAACATAAAAACACTTGAGCAACGTTGTGCAAAAGACGGGTTTTGTGATATTTTTGCTCTGAAAGGAGTAAACATTGAATGTTTCTTAAGCAAAAACTCAGCTGTTTTAGTAAAATGTCAATTATTAGTTTGCAACAACAATTGAGATGAAATGAAAAAATGTGGTATGAACCATTTATTTACAAGAAAAACATCATCGGTGTACTTTAAATAAATGGCAAATGAGATTAAAGGCAAAAGTTATTATGTACATAAAAACAAGACTAGAACTAGAACTCTGAAGTTAGTCTTAGACTGAGGATAACATCATCCATCTATGTCTTTAGCTCTCCAGTTCCCTGTCCCTTATCACAGTTATACTCCCCCAAGAGTCACTCACACACATACGCCTGGATAGTCATTTACCTCAGTTCAAGCACCCTAAAAAAAGCACAGAAAATTCAAAGCAAAATAATTGAAGGAAAGGTTGCAGAAAGTGCAAAGACATTGTGGGGAGTAGAAAAAGCCAGGGCGAGAAGGATGTGGTGGACAAACAGAGCAATTAGAGAGAATTATGAACATGTTGATGGGAGTGAAAATATTATGTTTCATAAAAAATCTTTCTTTGAAAATCAGTGACAGTAACATCCGGGAAAGAAGACAAAAATGATTCGGCAGAGTGAGACAGATATTCTGTCACAGGGTAGGTTATTGACCTGGAAGTCTTGTCCTTAGAGTGTCAGCGAGCAGGACTGCAGGATCTGGAATGTTGGAAAACGTGTATTTATCAGTAGATTGTTGTGAATGTGGCAGACCTTACAAGACGCAGCAAACAGTTCACAAATGGGAATGCATTTGACAATACGGACTGATATATTGATGGATGGATTGAATGAGGTGACGCACCAAGAGACTTGCTCCATCTAATCAGATTTCAGTTGGGCATGTGCTCATGCTGGACGGGTACCAACTGAGCATCACAGCAGTAAAATACATATTTTCTGTATTTTTTCCAACAATTTTCATTTTATGTAAAAAACAGTGAAACCTTTACTGTTAATTCAGACAACGTACCCAATTTTCATTGTTTGTGTGCTCATATGTAGAAATTAGATTTAATTTTTATTGTAAAAACAAAGTCCTAAAGACCCACTTTGATAAGTACTGTGTTTCTGGGATGTTATTTATGTTCTTGTGGCATTATTCTCATGATAGACATAAAGAGAAATAATCTTAAAATTGCATTTCTGAATATTTCTTTTGAATATTTTCTATGCTGATGAATCTGGATCAGACAAAAAGTTGTTTGACATAGAAAGTATGCTGGGCATACCCAGCAACAGCGAAGGGAAAGGGGGCGGGGTTGCTCTGCACCAAATGGTTCCACCCACAACTCAGTAGCAAATTTCTATTAAACTCCTGCCGCTTTACAGAAACTATGTCCTAGAAAACAACATACATTTTTTTGATTTTGGCTAAAATCATAATTAAAAGACCACCAGGAACTCTTTTAAAACAGTTGATAGGAATGGGACTTCAAGCTCTAGTGTGGTACTTTAAAAAGTATCACTCAATAGTAGATTGACCTAATTTTAAAGCTTCTGATAAATACAACTATTGTATGTGAATCACAGCATGCACCATTTATTTATGTCTTTATTGTCCTTTGGTTTCAGATTGAGCCTGATAAGCCATAGCAATGTTTTCATGCTTTTTTTAAAATTGCTTCAGAGTTGTTTTTAAGAATGAAAGGGCATTAGACTGTTTCAGAATGAAAGCAGAGGGAATAATAAAATTTAAAACATCCTAAGACGTTTAAAAGGAAAATAAAATCCAAGATTTATCTAAAAATACAAGCTGTTTATGAATGATTTTGTCAACTATTCCAGCAGGTGCCTCCGTGCAGATCAACTTGTTGAAAGAACGCCAGACAACATGAGGCTGCGGTTTGTGAGTACCTACAGCATTTGCCACATTCTAACCTCTGCTGCAACCTCTGGACCAACACTGGGGTTTGGGATGAACAGATAAAGAAAAGCAGGGCGTGTGCATGTGTGTTTCTGCGTGTGTGTTAGCCGAGCGGTACAGGTCTGTTTCCAGAGGTCTGGTCTCTGTCAGAGTGATTGAGCTTTCAGTTTATAAACATAGAGAAGGAGATGGACATTGCTTAGTTTTCTATCCCACACAGTGGTACCATTTAAATGTGTGGAAACGTTTGCATTGTTTGATCTTTAAACAGGCCAGGACTGCCTGTAACCTATTAAATGCCTGTCAGTTTCATTCCCCCCATGCATATTCTTAAATGACTGCTTTAGAAATGCAGACACCGATGTTAAAAGGGTATTGTATTTTATCTTTTATGCTGAAATCGTATGCAGTTTTTCATCGGTCAAAGTAAACGAAACAAAACTGTTGTTGAAGCAGAAATGTGCTGAAACAGATTTTGAGTTTCACTTCCAAATTGAAGCACACTCATAGAGACAAGATATTTAAGGCAGGTAGGTTTAACAAGTAAGTGATATGTGCTAAGCAAGTCAGCACACAAACATGGCAAAATAAAACGATAAAATTGTAAATGGCACATACTTATATATAGCACTTTACTACCTTCCTTGGAAGCCCAAAGCGCTTTAGAGTGACAGTCCCATTCACACACGCATTCACACACTGATGGCGGCTCCAGGCGCCAGCCTGTAACCACCAGGAGCAGCTTGGGGTTCAGTGTCTTGCTCAAGGACACTTTGACACATGGGCGGGAAAAGCAGGAACCAAATCTGTGACCTTCCGATTAGAGGTTGACCGTTATACCTCTGCACCGCACGGACAAATCATAATATAAAATCATACAAATTTAAAACAAAGCTTTCTTCTTGGTTTAAAACACCTTGCAAGTACTACTTAATAGAAAAGAATAGAATTTCATTAATCTATTTGCCAAATATTGAAATTGGTTTTGGTAATGAGTAATATAATGATGATTATCTTTTACACGTCTCATCATTTCGTTTTATTTCTAGTGTGTTTGGTATTCAGAAAGAGGCGTGGCCTTGTCGTTGATAGATAATTGGTAAAACTTTAGCTCTTTCATGCTCTGACTGCATGCTTCAACAGCTAACCATCTTCTTTGTCCCATCGATTTTAAAAATATAAATACAAATTTTGTTTCAATTAAAAGTAATGGCGGATGTCCTTTACAAGCAGTGGATATCACTTTGTGAGTTAGCTTGTTCCCAAACTAGAAAGGTCATTTTCAAGTCTCTTGTGATTACCTTGTTTGATCTTACCTGTAGCACAGAAAGTGGCAAAAAAACCTGACCGAATAACAAAAGAAAAATACCTGAATATGACACCTCCTGGAAAGACTAGGTTGAACTATTAAACTCCTTGATGCCTACTGATGCAAATTTGCATCAAATCACTTTGGACCAAAGGTTAGCACATTTAAGCATCTCCTTCAAAGCAACAACCTCACAGGATTTATTTTTTTAGCTGGAAATAGATTCAAGCATCAAAGGGTTAAATGTGAAACATGTAATACACATTACAGGAAAGGACATCAAAAACACTCTGATCCCAAACCAGAAAAAGGACAGATCACAGCTTGGATGGATAAAAATGTGGGAATATTTCAGTTATCAATATAAACTTACCCCTTAAGAAGAGCAATTCTGGGCCGTCATTTGCATTATTCTCACTCGATTAGTCAGGCTGTTGTTAACATCAGGCGTAAAGATGAAGAGGGATGATGACAGTGTTAGGCTCTTATTTGCTGGATCAGGTTCTTTGCTTTGATCATCTTTTCTCCTCATTACTCAAAAGAAAGCGGCAGGTGTGTGCGTCTGATCTGTGGTGAAACGTCTGCAATGTTTTAACAAACTGCATACATTTAAGAGCTGTTAAGAACCCACTCCAATGAAAATTGTGTTTTTGGTTTTTATTTTGGTCGTGTGACAATTTTCTCATAATGGAGGGCTTAAATTAAGTTTAAAATTGAATTTCTGAGTATATTCAAATCGTTGTGAAACAGGAGCAGACGAAAAAAAGCTGTTGGAAAAAGCTTTTAGCAGTGATATCCACTTGTAGACAAATAAATCCTTGAACGTCTTTGTTTTCCTCATCTGAGCTGGCATCTGGCTCAAACTGTACGACTGGATAGTTCCGATATTGTTCTCCATTTTTGTTGCACTGCTAATGTAAGGTGGGGGTGTGAAGGGGCTGTAAGCTATCAGGAGAGAGACTAAAGAGATGGATGATAGGAAGTTAGGGCAGGCTTAAGGTGCATTCACACCAAACGGTATTCAAGCGGCCAATTCGCGTGTCCGCCCCTTCCTTTGCTGCGCGGAAAATTCGCTGCTTGCCGCTCATGATCAAAAATGTGTTTCCTAAGCTTGCGTGTGGGAGGAGCTACCAGCTAATGTTTTTAGCCTGATTGCTACACAGAGCGGCGTCTGTTTATCTCATTTACAATGCATGGGAGACGTGGATGATGTTTAGAGATCAGGTTTATTTATTTCGAAGAGCTCCACAGAAACATTGGTGATCATGTCTCCATGTTTGGGTTCATGAAAACATTTAGTCTTCCGGTAGCTCCAGCGAGTTTCTCTGCTGCTGCTGTCTCTGATTGACGGCCGCTTCTGCTGTGTTTCCGTCAGTCTTTGATGCTTACTGTTGCACATTAACCCGAGGGGGCAAAAATATAAACAAGAATAAAATGAGAGGACCTTTTTTTTATTATTGTCTCAATGAAAATAAGAAAAACATCATAAAGTTCAGGAGGCCGGCATAGTGAGCTGGCTCCACTACAGCTCCATAGGTCATGTGACACTCTCTAGAATGTATCCGCCTTCGCCCAACAGTAACAGGGACGGGATCTGGAAACCCCGCTGCCCAGAAAGGAATGCAGTGGGTTAAGAAAATGAATGGAAGTTCAGGAGAACTACAGTATGGATGGATGCACCATGTTGGATGTTTTCTCCCCGCCGTCACTAAAAACATCACGTGCCCGAAGCTAAGTCCCTGATTGGTTGAGCAGAAACAGCCACCTCCCCAGAGTTCCGATTTTTTAAACTCTGGCCAGCCGTGGCGGCCGCTCAATTCACGCTGTTGCCAGATTTTTGCACCGCGCCGACTGCTCAAATCGCGCCACAGAACCTCGATTCGCATCTAAACCATTGACTTTACATTGAAACTGTCCGCCTCTGCCACACAAATCACGTTCAATGTGTAAGCACTTTTACTTTTGCACCAAAGGTTTTCCAATACTGCCACTCTGCAGAAAATATGTCTAAGAAAACAACACAGGTTTTTAGATTTTGGCTAAAATAAATCCTACTTAAAAGACCACCGGGAACACTTTCACAATAAATCTAATGATGAATGGAGTGTGGATTTTATAATTAACTAGTTCACCTACAATGGAATAATTTTAAAGTAAAATGTTTGAAATGTAACGTTTTTTTAGAAAATTTAAATGAAATCATCCAGCATACCTCCTCTTTTGGGTCATGGATATACGCTCCCGACTGACCACTGATACAGGCAGACACAGATTATCTGTTTTCTGGAATCCAGAGAAACTCAGGAAGAGATAGAAGCAGTCCCAAAAGACACCCTGCAGTTGGACTGAGGCTCCTCTGTGACTCGTCTGTTTCATTTATGTATTTCCCTCATGTCTCTCAGTGAACGGGGGTGTCAGCCTCCTTACGTCTGCATGAACAAACTCCAGGCTTTGCTCAGATACACCCACATACCCGGCTGATACTTCTTGATAAACCATTCGGAAATGCTGATACTTGGGATGTGCTGACTGCTCAAAATGCAAGAAAAACCCCTGTCTTCCTGGGAGAAGACATTAGACATTTTTCCACCTTCCTTGGTTGCCTTCATCCTGTCTCTGAGCAGGAGAACCGTCAAACCCATGTTGGCTCCAGTGCAGAGGTTCCTCCTGGTTTGATGATAGAATCCACGATGCATCCTGGAAAGGGAGGAAACTTGAACAACCACTGATTGCTCACTTGAGCTTTAAACACATTCTGTAACCCACCAAAAAAAAGGAAGCATAATTTAATCTTTATTTCCAAATGACCAACATTTACCACAAATGACCACTTTTACACATTTGTTTTGGATTATGATTTCTTATTTATGACTATTTACTCTTCCTTTACTGCTATTCTTTCATAATGTTTATCACTTGGCCACTGTTTTAGTCTATTATATTCTAAATCCTGACAATGTTAAAAATGCACTTTTTTATACAGAGATGACATAAACTGTTTGCATGTTTTTGCATGCACGTGTACTTCTATTCCACCTTCGCACATCTCATTTCAGTCTAATCAGTGTTTGCTCAAGTGTGTCTATCAGTTGCCCCTTGAGACAAAAACATTTTACTACCGGAGGCCAACAGGAGATGACTAAGAGGTGAGATGTGAGTTGTGATAAATGCAACCCCCCGACATTAACACACATGTGCGTCAACTCTCTAGAGACCCCCTAAGATCCCCTGAACCTCGACACTCCAGGAAGGAAGAAGGCAAGTGCGGCGGTGGCTCATTAGTGTGTGCATGTGTTTGTTTGTGTGGCTCACAGACAGAACCACTTAGAGGTAGAGGACAGACACAACAGGATCAGGGTTTCACACTGTCACAACAGATGCATACTCACACCTACAACTCTTTTTTATGACATTTTGTAGCAGAAAGAATCATTTGGTAAATTAAAAAAGAGGGTTCGGCAGACAAAAACAACAAAATTCCAAAAAGGCTCAAACATATAATTGCCAAACAGGCTGTCCTGAAATTGTAGCCTCTCGCTTAAAACTTACTGATTTAAGAGACTGATTTACAGTTTTAAAGGTATCTCATGTGTTGGCTCAATGGGAAAAAAAGCTTATCAGAATATAACTGTGTTCCACGCAGTCACGCAGAAACCCTGTCTGTTGGTCTGCCAAAAGAAGGCTGTGCAAGAATCAAAAAAGTGTGTGTTACCTCTCCCATCTGCTTTGAAATGCACTCTGTTGAAGGTTTATATTTGAAGCAGGAAAAAAAAACAAGAGGGACAGCTTTTTTTAATCTTTAAGTACAAAGAAGAAATGAATACATAAATATATACACTTTGCTGTATTTTATAAATAATGATAACAAATTCTGAAAGATTGTAAGCACTTGCCCGTCTAAGACTGCGGTTGAACATCAGAATTCTTGTTTTTTCCATTTTTTATCAGGATTGATGTCAAATTTGCCTATAAAATAATTCTGGTAAAACTAAGCAACAAATTTTAAAAAGCTAAACTTCAGTAGAATTAAAGGTATCATAAAAAACAAATAATGCCACCCATAGTTATGTAAAAACAAAGTTTCATTCATTCAATCAATCAATCATTCATTCATGCATTTGTTAATTCAATCATTCATTCATGCATTCATTAATTCAATCATTCATTCATAATTCGAGCTTGCAGTTACTGGATGTGACTGGATGAGGGAAAAAAAAAACAAGAAATGAATACTCATCTACAATTATTGTTTAGTCGTAAATATCCTACATGTTGCAAAGAAAGAAATACAAATCATAAGAAATGGGAAATGTAAAAAGCAGAAGGGGAAATGGAGAAAACAGAAAAGGAGTGCATTTTCGTGAAGAACTCTATACCAGCTCTAACAGACTGGAAAGAAGGTAAAAGCAAACATTTAGATCTCATGTCTATTGTTTAAAGTTCCACACTAATCATCTTTTGATATACTGTAAAAGTGTTCCCAATGGTTTTTGAATTATGATTATGCTGTTTTTCCAACAAAATCATAAAGCCGGCTTTGTTTTTCGAACATAGTTTCTCTAGACTTAGAAACTTTCTTCTGAGTTTTAGGTGGGACCTTGGACCTTTCCCATCATCCATCTGTCATCTGTTTACACCTTCTCCCAATAGCTTACAGCCCTTAACAACCCCAACCTACATTACTGGTTAAACAAAAATGGTGAACAATATTGGAGCTATCCAGCCATAAAGTTTTGATCCAGGTGGGTCTATTTGTGGATGCATGAGAATGGAGCGGAGTTGGGAGGTTGTGGCCCACCGTTTGTAGCTTTTTTTGTCTGCTTCTGATTCAACATGATTTGAAAAAAGAAATACTTGAACTGCTCAGAAAAGCTTAGTTTTCTTTATATACATCTTTCATAATCAGAAAAATGCCCCAAGAAAAACACAAAAAACACAAATTTCATCAGAGTGGGTCTTTCATAGACTGCTTGGTCCAGACACCCTTATATCTTAACTCAAAATGCAACCAGCAGATGGAGTTTTTTGGTCTACCACACCTTCAGAAAAGAAAGTGCTTGCAACTTTTGTTTATTATTCATCATTTATTCTGTGTTGCAGTAATTTAGCAACAAGTAAATAAATATTTCAGCAAATTTTCCCTCTGTTTATTTTCCAAAGGAGAGTCACAAACACACTTTTGTGGCTGTCAAAGCAGAAAAACGTTAACCAGTTTGACTAGCACTGAGAAATCAGGTGCTTCACATTATAAGCTTATATGCTGTTGATTAATGTCACGGTGACTTTCACTCTATTCAGTTGGCAAAACCCGAATTAATTACTTATTTTGATGTCATCAAACTTTTATTTAAAGGATAAGTTTTAGAAAGAGCGTTTCATCCATATTTTGTTGAATTTAGAGATAACTAAAAGCATCTGCCTTCATGCAAGGCAGATGAAACTTCAGGTTGCTTTTTTACACAATTTCTTTTCTTTTTCTTTTTTTTTTTTTTTTTTTTTTGGTCTGGGAATAAACACAGAGCAGATCCGTCAGCCAAATGGTGGTCTTTATCTCTTTCTTTCCCCCTTGGATGCTAATTTAAGATAATAAACCTCGCAGATCATTTCTCTGCAACTTCAAAACTCGCCATCACCTCACCTTCTCTCACACTCTCACACACATGGCCAGCTGGGGAAAGAACTCATTCACTTGCACACAGCTGTCACCTTCGTTCCCTGAGGCGGCAGGTGTGTAAACCATGCCTCCATGTAGTTCATAAAGACAGCAGAGAAATTCATGTTTAATTAAGAGTTGGATGATATAGCCTCAGTGGCTTTTGCACACACATAATGTAGAATCTTTTAACTTTAACACAGCGCGGCCATTCATAAGAGTGGACCCACACACAGAAAGATTAATTCTCTGTGTGCAGCAGTTTAAAGCTTCTCATTTATATCTCCTCTGTGCCTTAAACACAGGTGTTTGGAGAGTGCACAGAAAAAAGCCTGATTTCAGATATGATATCATGTTGAAGCCCTTTCTTTGTCATCCTTTTCCACAGAAAATTCCCCTTTATAAAACAAATGCTTCTTATTTTACTCTTTCCGTGACTTCATCAAAAGACATTTATTTAGAACAGAAATATAATTAAAAATAAAAAGCCAAGGCCTTATTATTTGGGCAGAACCGGAATGGAATAAGCTGTTGTGGTCATCCTCTCTTTTCTCTGGCTGCCATCATGGAGGCAAGCCAGAGAAAGGAAGACAAACTCATGGAACACAGAAACCATTGAGAATTTAGTGCTTCAATCTCCTGCTCCTAAGGTATTGCCCACGTCTGTATTTATACCTAACCAAAACACAGCTGACAGATAATAGCTGATGGGGCTGTCGTAAAAATAACCTGGCACAGGTCTGTTTGGATTTACCTCTTCATCTCTTCCCCCCCCCCCCCCCCCGTTCTGTTTTATTGCACTCTTTTTTTCTCTGGGCTTCATATCTTCTTATCTGTCCAGTACTAACTTACAATATCAAGTTAATGCAAAAGGGAAAAAAAAGGACAACTTTTTCTGACTCTTCGAGTAATATGTTGCATATTTATTTTGGAGAAGATTCAACAGATTTATCAACAGAAAAGCATCGGGTGCTGCTTATCTTCCCTCCAAACAAGCCTTTTTTGTTTGTGCAAGACATTAAATGCTTTTCCAAATATGTTAAAGCGCAGCATGAAGAGGAAAACAAGAGTAAGAGAAAAAAAATGAAAGTGGGCAGTGGTTTTGATGAAAGAAATTGATTTAATTTGGTTTTTTAATGTGGTTGTTTTTGCAACCATGGTTCACTTTTAATAATAGCTCTGACTGTAGTAAAAGTGTCTTGTGTGTAATCAGTTTGTTTTCCTACAGATTACATTTTCTACTTGAGATGTGACCATCCTAACTTTCTGAAAGAGGCCAGATTATGACAACATAAATGCATTTGTGTCTTAAATTAAAAAGGTTGAATATGTGGTAAATCAATCTTTAACCACACCTTGTCTGTGACATTTGATCTTGCCCTACTGGAGTTTGGATCTTTCTGATTGGTCAACTTCTCTATTTTATAGATGCTCTTTGTCATGCATCACTGTGGAGCTTGTTAACCATTCGAATAGCATTTAAGTTAACTCCAACATTAATTATACAAAGGCGTAAGAACACAAAACACTATGGTGACCCTAAAGTGCAAATCATATCAACAAATCACTCAAAAGCATATTAAAGATCACTATTAATAAACAAAACAAATAATAAAAAACAACTTAACATTTTAGAAATCAAAGCAAAATTTCAAAAACTAAAATGTAAAGAAATAAAGATTTGGAAAACAAAAGTAATTTCTAGAAATCAAAACGAAATTTATAGTTAAAAAATGAAATAAAATAGCAAACCGGAAAAAGTAGATATTATAGGACACTGATTACTGATTAGACGATGATGCTAAAATTTTGAAGAGGGAAAGCAGAAGGATGTTTTACCCAAACTATGATAAAGAGTTGATTGAGCAATCACCGAACTTATGGTGGTTTTGGCCAGAAGCTTAAAAAAAATATCATCTGTCAGAAGATATTGCCATGCCAAATAACTTCTGGTTGACAAGGTGAAAAAATGTCATCATCCAAACCGTGGCATCCCATAATACCTATCTTTTCAGGTTTCTTTTATTTAAATTTTTTTTTTTGGAGCTGTGTTTTGGAGGAATTAGGTTTTGATTTCTAAAATATAATGCTGCAGTTAGAGCAAATGTTGGTTTTGGTGCAAATCCTGCATCCTGTTGAATTTTGTTCACGAAGTTGCCCTCTATGATGCCGTGCAACCAAACAAAATCAGCAGGTGAGTGAGTGGGCTAGCCGGCTGGTGAGCAGGCTAAAGGGCTGGTGGGTGAACGGGTGAGCGGATTGACGAGCTGGTGGGTGAGTGGGCTAGCTGGCTGACTGGTTGGCAGGTTTATACAGCCGGAGTGTTAAAGGGCACATGGGGTCCAGGTGAGTAGGAGAGGGATAAGGGGATGAGGCAGCCATGGCAACTCTTTGCCCAACTCCTGCAGCAAGAAAGAGAGAGGCAGAGACAAATGGCAACAGACAGGAATCCTAACTATATCATTTGTGCTACAATTTAGTCCCATGCATCCTGATGAATCCAAGATGTAAAAGGGTGCAACTAAATTCTCAAAACAAAATATTATTATTTAACCTGTTGGCAAATGTAATGGATCATTCATTCATTCTCCAATCCGTTTTATGTCGGAGCCTAACCCAGCTACTCATGGGCGAAGGCAGGGTACACCCCTGGACTGGTCGCCAGTCTGTCGCAGGAGCCACAATCACACACCCATACACCCTCACATTCACATTCACACCTAGGGACAATTTAGAGTAACCAATTAACTTGTGAAGCATTTTTTTTGGATGCTGGAGTACCCAGAGAAAACCCACGCATGCACGGGGAGAACATGCAAACTCCACACAGAAAGGTCCCCCAGCCAGGACTTGAACCAGGAACCTTCTCGCTGTGAGGCAGGAGCGCTAACCACTGCGCCAACCTGCAGCCCTGTAATGGATCAAAATGAAAAATATATTTTTTTCTACTAGGGCAGACATGACAGGGTATAGATATGACACCGCTTTACCTAAAATGTACTACAAATGTATTGAGACTAAAAAGAAAACATGTAAGGATAAAATTATGTACGACACAAAGTGTGTTGTTTCAGTCATTAAGGATTACAAGAAAATGCTCAATCTAAAGTAAGATCTAAGTGGGATTGGTTTACAATGAAGTTCAGTTTAGTTGAATTTTAGTTCAAAGCCTCCAAATTAACCATGGTAAAAACTTTGGTAGTTTGAAAATATTTCCAGCATAAAAGCAATATAGAAGTTGATGAATGTGTCCCAGATGTGAGTAAAACTTATGGCATTGATTTATCTGCACTTCATCAACAAAAAGACTCGCTGGTGTATTCTGAATGAGCAATTTCTTTCTGAAGCACCATTAATACCATATTTATTTTAAAGGACTTTACTGAAGAAGAAAAAAAATAAAACCACTGAGGCCAAAAATACAGCAACAGCACCATAACTATTACAATAAAAATGTATTAGTATCTGAAGAAAATCACTGAAAAGATATCAAACCTTTTTGTTTATTTTTCAATTTGCTAAATTAGAAGAGGATGCTCAGTTACTTCCAGGGCATTTCTGTTTAAGAGAATCAAAGAGGATTCAGACAAACCGATGGTGTTACTCATTTTTAGCAGAACAGTAGACAGGCTTACAAATTTCACCAAATGATTGCCATGACAACCGACATGGCTGCCTGCTGTTGCATTGGCCCTTTGGGAGCTGCTTGGCTCATCACACTTGAAAGTTTTCTGACATCAGTTGTTCAGTATGACCTCTGGAAAAAATATAAGCATGTGTTCGAATTTATTCTGGATTTTTGATGAGATAGCATTTATTTATTTACACTTTTGTTTATTTACTTGTATACTTAGTTATGAGGAGAGAATTCTAAATATAGACTTAAAGTGTGATGGTGCTTATCTTAAATACTGTATTTTCACATTACAGCAATTTAATTTGTTCATTCTTTTTGCAGAGAATCATATTTGATGCAGTTTGATTGAAAAAAAACATATTTATCTGGTAATACTAGAAAATTAAAAACTGTAAACTTTGAAAGTAAAAGTCCCCTTATTCTGGAGTGTATTTGCAACTTTTAAAACTGTATGAGTAGGACAAACTAAAGAATGCCATATCAGAAATGTATCTAATGACCACAACATTTCTTTTCTTTTACTCTTTTACTAACCAAAATAAATAAATAAATAAAAAACACAAACAATTCTTCATTTAATAAACCTTCTCACATATCACCCTGGAAGCCTGTTTGGTACAAATCATGTTCAACAAAACCGGAAATGATTACACTGAAACCTAACAACAAGCCTGTTTGAGTAAACCCTCTGAACTCCAAAGGAGGACACTGTATAAAACACTGATCTTCATCTCTGATATGAATGGGAGGCTAGTGTTTTATACCTCTGCAGAGGACTGGGAATACAATATATCTGACACGACTTTATTGGCTAACTCTTTAAAGACTTCCTGTGCAGAGTGAGCTTGAAGGAGAAAGAGAGTCCAGCACACCAAGAATTAAGATTCCTTTTTTACATTTATGTTTTCATTCCCTTTGAACTGCCTTTGTTCTTTGCCTCATTTCTTGTGCCAGCGTCATCATCCTGCTTTCTTCCTTGTACTTTTATTGACATTTGGAGAAACTGTAAAGCCTCTTCGACATGATAAGTGTACGGCCTTGTCCGTGTATTCCTTTGTGTACCTCTGTCTCTCTTTGAATGGCTAAGATGGGGTTACTAATGAGCAAATGTTCATATGATGAAGCCTTTTTCCAAGAATCTCTTCTCCCAAATGCCTGTGGCCTTTGGATGACTCCCCGAGGAGACCATTAATTTAGATATCTCTGCACTCGTGTGTGAATTTGTGTGCACCAGTATGTGTGTGTGCGTGTGTGTGTGTGTCACTTCCATTAAAAAGGAAGATTTTCTTTCTTTTTCCTTTTTTGCTAGGATTTATCATACTGCAGACCAAGTAAATGCAAATGAATAAGATGTGTTTTTGAGTGTGCAAACATGAGAAAATGCAGCACCCTATTCAAACAACAAAATTCCAGGTTGCCAAAACAAAGTACCCCTTATCACGGACCCCCCTTCTCCTGACATCAGTCTACACCTTTACGCTGCCTCCCCAGATGCCACCCAAAAACGTCTTCTGTGTCAACACCTCCCACCCCCATTCAGGAAAACTTGCGAACAAGCAAGAAAAAGAGGCTTTCCAACTTTTTTATTTCTTTGATTGTACATGTCTGACCATTCAAAAATACTGAAAAGAAGTTCCTATTGACTGACGACAACATTCTGGCTTTGTTTGAATCTTACGTCAAATTGTGAAATGAGTGGATTTGTCCAGTCATATTCAATTTGGTATTTTCCACTGCACAATCTGTCCTTTTACACTTACTGTAAACGGTGGCCTTTTTATTGATCAACAAACTAAATTGCATCAATGTACCTAGAAAAATAAATCATTCCTTTGGTTATTTTATAGATGAAAATTATTTTATGATTCATTATAAACGTCTGCAACACAAAATTCAGTGGAACTTACAACAATATTGGATCCTGTGGATATGATCAAAACAATGCATAAGATGTTCCATAACTGACGTAATCCCCTTTTGGGGTCACAGGGTTGCTGGGCCCTATCCCACTGACTGTTCAGCAAAGTCGGGGTTCACCATGGACAGGTATTGGCAGTGCTTCCACCTTTTCAGTTACAGGAGAAAAGTAATATTTTACTGTTCCCTAACACTGGTCGTTAGCTGTTCATTTTGGTTATAATCATAATTTTGGCTTGATACGTGTCCCTTTCAGATGATATTATGAGAGATGTCAGGTCTCTGCAGTGAACAACTTGAGCAGCTCTAAGCTGTGATTGCTAGGTGCTGTTCAGAACACGCTTCTCAGTTTGTATTCAAAGCATTTGTTTTCCAGTGAGAGGAAGAATCCACTCCAAAACGCTCACAGCGAGCCCTTTCCTATCCAAACACTGTCCGTGCATCCTTATGACTAATTGGCCGGCCGGCTAATTGGTTCTCAGGAAGAAATGTACTGTTCTGTCGTCATGGAGCTACAAAGGAAGTTGCAGTCCATCCATTTACTAAGCTTAATTTGTAAAATCAACATCAACAACATCAATGAGGAAATATGCTTAGATCTTCTAAATTAGTCAGGCAAAGAAACTGAGAACCCACAACAGGCTCAGTCCATTACAGGACAATGCAGCAACTAAACTACTACTAGAATATTGAAACACAACCTGGATTATGTATATCAGTGTATTGAATTCAGTTTATCATTATGCATATTTGCACAATGTGTTTAAATGTCCATCTCTAAAGTTGTAAAATTAAAGAAAAAGGGTGGAGTTTTCTCAATACTCCTCTATAAAAAAAAAAAAAAAAACTTCAAATGACAGGCAGCGTGTGCAGGAAATTGCTTTCTTATTAAAAAAAATGATGAGAAAAAAATTCAGCATTAACTGATTAATGTTACATTCAGTCGTGCTAAAATGAAGACTTTTTTTCCATTTTGAGGAAAGACGAATTTTCAAATGTCTCTCACAATGCTTTGTCCTCTGATTATTTTGCATCACTTAATTAGTTTGCATTTCAGATATTAAATTCAGATAAAAATTTGGTCGTGTGAACTTTATTTTCTTTCATAGTTTATATTTACTTAAACAAATAAATATGGAAATTTGTCAGATAGTGGCGATAGAATGAAGTTATTTTATCTTTATGTGAGTGATTCTCTGAAAACATGTAGTGCTGCCCTCCATTGGATGTCTGCAAGTCTCCACACAAACTAATGGATGCGAGTTTCCTGGATCCCAGCTTTAAGATTCAGACTGAGCTTTTCTTCTGCAATGCAAAAGAGTTTTACTCGTCATTAATTCTGTCATTGATCAGTAGAATGGAGAAATAACTGGATCTGATCCTAAGTCCTCAATAAGTTCATCAGGAGGCTTGGGTTTCCTCCTGATGCAGCTGCAGGAGTGTTTCACTGCTGTTCTCAAAATAGCAGCTGCTTTCTCTGTGGAACATGGCTGCATCAGATAAAGCTCATGGCCGTGTCACCATTTCCAAAACCAGCCTAAACATGGACTCTGGTATTTTATATTCAGCCAGTAAATCTGACAAAGGGGTCCATGGGGTGATAAAATCTCAGAGTTCAAAGCCACGCAGCAGAAAAAAAAAGTATATTTTCCTCTTATTAAAAGCTTCATGTTCAATTCACCATTTTGTGTGGTATTCCTTTGACCCATTATTTGCCCTGGTTATCCCCGATTGACCTGACACTTCAGCAGAGTAAAATAAAGAGATTAAATAGCTTCTATGTTTTGCTTATCAATGTTTACATGACATCAGGACTTCAAGATGCATTCACTTAAGCCGTTTTCCTTTTATTGTGGAATCCAGGATTTGCAGATCATAGCCCAAATGTTGATCCTCTGTTCCATTGGGACTGGAAGGTCATTTTCAAATCTGTCATATTACCGTCCCTTTCACGTCGCCTGCAGAGCTGAATGGATATTTACACATAAGAGACCTGTAGGCTGGCTTTGCCTTGATGCCTGGTGGACTGGTCCCAGTAAGAAGGGAGTTCGTATAAACAGGCTTGGTCATTCCCACATATCTGTTTACACAGGAAGACCTTTGAGCAACGTTACTAGAGCCCTGGATTCCCTTTATGCAGCGAGCTCACACACCATTAATCTCAACCTCACACATAAATAAGGGGACAAAGATACTCTTTTTTTGTTTTAAAGTTAAATTCCCTACAGGAAGACAAAATAAAGGTATATTCCTAAAAAAATTCTAACAAAACATTATCCCCATTTTTTTGGTAAAAATATTAACAATCCAACCTGAATGTTTTTCACCATCTTTAGGTTTTTTGAAGAGTCAAACATCCGATAACCATTTGACACTGAGCTAAAGGTTTATTTTAAAGCTCTGCCGGTGAGTCTCTCCAAAGCTTTACTCTCAAAGCTCTAAGCTTTAAAATGAGTCTTTGAAGTGCATTAGACATAAACAAAACACTGGGGTCCTAACAAACACATCCAGTTTACTGGCTTGTCAGCTGATCTCTGCATAGAATACTCATTTTTTTGAGAAATATATATATATTTCTTGGGAAAGTTACAGGGGCAGCTAGAAAAAAGAAAAACTTTCCATTCCTTTGGGAGATTGGAAAAAAAGTGACTTTGCTCAATTTTTATTTAGCATAGAGATGTATTTACAGTACTGCAAGGATTCTCGAGAAAAAAAAGTGACTCGAGCATTAAAACTATCATAGCTCAAAAGTCAAAGATAAACATGTGTCTGTGCAAAACATGTGTGCAGGCATCATGTTTCATCAGTAGCATTATTACAAATGAATTTCAAACTGGACAGTATTCAAAACCGTTGCCAGTCTTTTCAGGAGTGGACATCCCAGAAAGTTCATTCCAAGGTCAGGATTTGCAAATCCCAGAACAAAAAAAAAAGCAATTTTTATTCCAGACTGCAGTAGTCGAATGTTTGAATCTGTACATTAAGAAAACTGCTAAGTGATTTGTTTGATTTTGTGTATACGTGAAGTTCTGTAATTTTCCTAAATAAGATCTAAGCAGCAAAGCTGAGCCTTGAGGACTGACCTGTGATCAAAGCACAAAACTTTAGGAATTTGAGACTTTGAGTTAAAAGGACATTAGCAAAAACTATAATGAGAAAATAAGCAAAAACCTTTTAAATGGAAAAGTAAGACTTTTTTTAAGACTTTAGATGATACATTTTTTTATAATCAAGTGTCAGACCATCTCTCCAACATTTTGAACTAGATTTATGAGGAAGTGTTTTGAATTTTATTTGTCATATTGACAACACACATTAAGTGTTTTTATCGTTTTTTTGGTATATGGAATATTTTTTTGTTTTGTTCTTGTAAGAAAGATCCATAATTGAAAATCGTTACTCCCTTGATGAGTTTTTTTTTTTTTTCATCTTTCAGGTTTCATTCAGCCCCATTCTATCCCGGACACTAACCTATAAAATCTTAAAACTTGAAGAGAAGTTTACCTCTTATCCTTTTTTTCCCGTGGCCAGGAAGGAATGCCACACTTTCTCTTCATCTTTCTTTGACACACGAACGATGAACCGTCTATTTACGCATTCATGAATTTGCATCTCTTAAGTCATAAGTGCTTGCATCTGTGGGTTTATATGCAGTTTCTTAGGACCTAATGAGAGAGGATTATTGTTCCCCTGGGAAGAAGCTGCCCCAATGATATGCAGCCTAACAAACTGTAAACATATTCCGGCGCCCTGCGTCAGCCCTCTCACAATACACACAACTGCACGCTCACCATTATTGTTAATGGCCTGACTCTCCTAACCTGCTTTAAATCTAAACCTTTATAGTAAACATGTTAGGACAACTGAACAGGGCTATTTTACAGAATGGAGACAACTTTAAGGCTATATTTCACCATGAGAAGCCCAAGAAGATTTAACGAGAGAAGGAAAGAAACAATTTGGTAACCTAGGAGGGAGAACAATAACAACAAGGCTGAATCATAAAGAAGCTATTTTTCTGTTTTGTTTGGGAGCTGGCCAGTCATGAAAAGTGTTTTAGTTGTCTGAAGATATAGAGAGGGTTTCACCACACAGTGCACAAATGTTCATAAGAATGCAATAAGTCACAAATCTCCACATGTATAAACTAAATAAAAAAAGTAGGTGCTTGCATGCAAGACCATCATAACTGCGTTTGGCTCAGGCAGCTTTATCTCATGCAAATACTTGTCTTATCAGTTTAAATTTCATGCGTGAAGTAAAACATCTCAATCTCAAAAAAAAAAAAAAAAAACTGCAGTTAGTCTCTACCAGTGTCCCTAAAGATCATGATTTCTGCACAATGTCAACATTTGCAGGCATTTCTGGACAGTTTTTCCCAATAAGCCACAGGGCGGCTGTGAATTATCTTATTGATAACACAAATTCTCCATGTGGCTCCCAAATCGTACTCCTTTTTTTTTTTTTAATTTAAAGCTAATCTAGAGTTTTATGCTTAAAGCAGTCATGCGCCAGACGTGATGATTTTCTGGAATGATCCAGAAGGTTCGCTTTTATGAAAAATAGATAAAAGGACAAAGTGCTCATTGTAAATTATCTTAAAATAGTTCCCTGTTGTAATAATTTTGGCAGATCAGATTGATAAAAAATTCCTCATATATTAATATTCGTTTGTCCTACACACAAGTTCAAATAAATCAAGTTTGTTTCATTTAGCATATTGGTAGTACACATAAAAAATGAGAAAAGGTTTTTTTTTATGCAATTGAACTCTTGGACTTTGTTGTGAAATTGTTTCACCGACA
Source organism: Adrianichthys oophorus (assembly GCA_036245035.1). Lineage (NCBI taxonomy): Eukaryota > Metazoa > Chordata > Actinopteri > Beloniformes > Adrianichthyidae > Adrianichthys > Adrianichthys oophorus. The sequence goes on along the minus strand of BSAI01000101.1, from coordinate 16,174,094 downwards.
TTTATTTTTACAAGTACAGGAAACTGTGTTGTCTCTTTATTCTTACAAAATCCGGTCAGTAAAACCCTCATCAAATATGCACAATGTATATTACCTGAATTTGAACATACATTTTTCAAAATTAAATTAAAATTATTACACGATAGACTCAAAATGTCTTACTATTTTTGATTTAACAATTTCAACAAAAAAATGATGTGATGTCCTATTTATGCCCATTTCCTGATGCATAAATTTATTTTTAGCTCATTTTTCAAATGTATTTCTTTTTTTATTTTTCATCTCAAGTTTTTCCACACATAGAATTTGTACCAATTTTCTTGTTTTCGCATCTACTTTTATTTTAAGTTTTATTTTTTTATGGTCTTGTAGCTTTTTGAACGACGGAAGTCACCCTAACGAAACCATTGTTTTGAAAGGATAAACCGGAAATTTGATTATATTTTATTCAACAACACAGAGAAGGGGTTGTCAACAAACATCTGCTTTTGAGGGAAATATAAAAGACTGTAGCCACACTGAGGTAACGAGAAAAAAATGAACACAATTCGCGGGTGTATACTTTATTTTTATACAAGACGTGTCCTTTGCCATTCATCAGGAAATTGACCTAAAAATGGTGGAACTTCAACACAATTTCGATAGTTAGCCTGTTAGCATCCATAGCTAACAACTTTTCATTCAGAAGCCTTGTCTCTCCTCTTTGTTGTGTGCTAAGGGTTAGCATTTCTAATGAAATATTACATTTCAGAAACCACTTTCATTTTGCCACCCTTATTTATGACGTATTTTAACAGTGACAGGAAATGTATGGTTGTATTTTTGCCTAATGTACATTTGTTATATTCATAAGTGACATGCAGTTTTTGCTAGTCGGTAAAACTAGCTAGCACAACTTGTCATCGTATTTGTTTATATGTTTTTTGTTTGTTTTTTTTTCGAAACTGGACACAATAGAAAGGGTTTAGCAATTGTGCAGGAATAATTGTGTCCTTTCTCATGAAGTTTGATTATAATTTTATCACTAGAAGTGCAAAGATAATCAACAGATTTTGACTTTACTCGTGTGAACAATTTATTGTCATATTAGCAAACAAGGGCTCTCAAAAAACGTATATGTGTACTAGACATATGAATATGCAGCCAGTATGTATGGATATGGAGGCTGAATAACTGTTTGTAGTTGGAGTCAGTTGTTTGTGCTGAAACAACGGGGACAGCATGTCATTCTTTAAGTCGTTAAGCAAACTGTATATCCAGTGTAGGATTCTTTAAAACATGCATAGCCATTTAAAATGTTTTATTAAAGTAAGGCAAAACATTAAATCAATGTTATGTTTTTACACTTTGCAAAAAATATTTCAGTAAAGAGTTTTAAACACTAACTTTTTTACTTTTTTCTTTAGACTTTTGTCTCCTAAATCGATTAAGGGAAATATGGGGTTGAAGGCAAAACTGATGCATGTGTGAGCGAAAAGCCCTGGTGTTCCTCCTGCTTCACTGCAAACTTCCTCATGGATTCCAGTAATGATGAGGCAGTCGACATCATTGTCACTAATGTTGTTGCAACGTTTCGAACCAGATGTCATCTTAATCTGCGTACAATTGCTTTAGAGGGAACCAATGTCATCTATAAGCCTGAAGTAGGGGTAAGTGTGGGAAACAGTTTTTTCTTACTTGCTGACAAATTTCATGTGGAAAAAAAGTTGAGTCAATATAATTGGTGATTAAAACATATTTTTTGTTTTTAGAAAGTTTTGATGAAACTTCGGAAACCAAGGATAACAGCCTCAATCTGGTCATCAGGAAAAATCATCTGCACTGGCGCTACTAGGTAGATAATCTCAGATTAGCAGAAGCAGAAGTGTTAATCCTGGTGATTTCAGTACATTTTGTAGCTTGCATGTTACCTTTGGAATTTTATAGTGTTTAAAAAAGCAAAGAGTTACCATAAATGAAATAGTTTAAGTAATATGAATTTGTTTGTAGTTTCTTCTTACCATGTTCAAAGCTATCTCAGCTGCTGTTTATTTAAAACATGTATGCATTTGTAATTTAATTTGGCAAAGTTTTTAATAACGGCACAAACACTTGGACTCAAATTATACAATTTTTCAGTTTTAATATGGGTTTAACTTGCAAATATTTACAGAACTGTGACCAGGATACTTCACTATGACTAACTTAGCAGAATTTCTCCTTAGCAGAAAAGTTGAAATTTTGCAGCTAAATCAAGTTTTTGGAAAAATAAGGTACAAAGCTGATTACAAAAATGCTAAACCCAAACGACTTAAATTCATTCATTCATTCATTCATTCATTTCCAAACCGTTTTATCCCTTTTGGAGTCATGGGGCTCTCGGAGCCTAACCAGGCCACTCATGGGCAAAGGCAGGGGGCACCCCTGGACAGGTCGCCAGTATGTCGCAGGGGACGATTTGAATTACTTGGGAAATTTAGGTGACAATCAAAACTGATTTTCAAAAAAACTTCTGAAAACTCATTAAAGGTTTACTTTTGCACGGTTAGCTGATTTAATCTTTTAATATCCAAATAATCACCTTGTCTTAATGAAAAATCTAAGAATTTTCTTAGAAGTTGGATGACTATTAATAAAACAAAAATCACAAAATTACAAGTTATCTAAAAGAAACATTCAAAATTACAGTTAGAGAAATAAAAAATAATTTAAAATTTTGTTGGTAAAGGAGAAATGTGATTTAAAAAGTACCAAAGGGGCCACCACCAAGATAGAAATGCTATTGGATTGTCTTGCACTGAAATTAAATCAAATCTGTGGTTTAAACTTAAGTGTAGAATTACTTTTTTTAAATGTTATACTCAACTTTAGGATTCTGTTTGACTTTACATTTCTGTATAGATTGTATTTGTAAGTGTCATTAACATTATAATTAGATGACATTGGAGGGTTGGCCGAATCATCAGTTGCTGTTATCCTTTTTACCACTGACTGCTTAGATACTATTAACACAATTTAGAAGTCTTTGTTATATTCTCTTTTTTGTTCTCAGTTGTGCATTCTTTATTTATACTTTAATGTATAGAAACCTCTCATTCTGTCTCTTGTTCAGTGAGGACGAGGCAAAGCTGGGCGCTCGCAGACTAGCTCGCTGTCTGCAGAAACTTGGCTTCAAGGTAAGAATATGCATACATGGAGCAAAACATGTTTGATAGTTGTTATTCTGCAAGTTGTCCCACTTAAAAAGATAAGAGTTCAGTAATGTTCATCATACATACACTTTAATTGCGAGAGACAGAATTGAAAAAAGAATCTAGGAATTCACATTGTTTCATTTTTAAAGAAATGAATGATAAATCATTTTTTAAAATAAAAAATATTTGTAAAATGGTGCAGAAAATTTATATTTAGTCAATAACAGAAGTTCACCTCAATACGTTTTAGTACTTGTAATTTAATCCTGGTTGTCAATAACTGAGGTGAAAGGTTTTTCCGTAGGTTATTTAACAGGTTTGCAGACACTGTGGCTGCTATTTTGGTCCATTCTTCCATGCAGATCTGTCTCCAGAGCTGTGATGTTTAGGGGGAGTTGCTAGACGACACACAGATTCTCTATTGAATTGAGGTCCAGAGACTGACTTGGTAACTCCAGAACCTTAAAATTCTTTTCACGTATTCACTCTTTTGTTGCCGGGGTGATGTGTTCGAGATCATCGTCATTTTGTAAGATCCAGCCAAGTTTTATCTTTAAAGCTTTCACTGATGGGAAAAAGTTTTCCCATCAGAAAGTCTCACCACACATGGCCCCATTCATCCTCTCCTTAATACAGATCAGTGGTCCTGTCACCTTTGCAAAAAAGCAATCCCATAGCAAGGTATTTCCACCCCCATGCTTCAGAATGGGGGTGGAAATACCTTGGGATGAAACTCACCATTCTTCTTTTTCCAAACACGGCAATTGGTGTTTCTACCAAAGGGTTCCGTTTTGATCTCATCTGATCACATGAAATTCTCTCAATACTCCTCTGGATCATCCAGATGGTCTCTGGAGAACTTCAGATAGGCCTGGGCATGAGCTGGTTTAAGGGGATCTATGGAGCACCGCAGCATGTGAATCCCTAACAATATTGTGTATCACTAATATGATTTAATAGTGTTGTCTTTTACATAATGTATGCCAGTAATTGTTATGAAGCAACCAGTCTTTAAAAAAGACAATGATATGCTGCACAGCACAACCAATCACTGTGTTAATATCCAGTACTTAAACACACAGATAAAGCGGAAGATTTTCCTTTGCTGCAGGCTGTGGGTGACAATCGCCTTGGACCTCTACATCTATAAGACTAACATATAGAAGCTTCTGTTCTCTGGGATTACCTTCAGCAACAACTAACAATGTGGGCTGAGAAATAACTCATGATCAGGTGTTCTGACTGGAGCTAGAGGTTATTTATAATGTGTACTCGTCCCAGATAGTCACACTGCTGAATACTTACTCAGGTCTGCCACCACAGCTCACATGCTGAAATTGAGATAAGCCAAATAAAGTGTAAAAAAACTCTTTTTGATAGAAAAAAATCAAATATCTACAACATGCTGCTGACTCAAGCAGTCAAGTTACTAAAAATCAAGTTATTTTAACTGCATTGTGACTGCATTTCTGACCTCTCTTCAGGTGAATTTTTCAGCTTTCAAGGTTGTGAATGTGCTTGCTGTTTGCTCCATGCCATTTTCAGTCCACCTGATAGACTTCACAAAGAACAATCGGCCCATAGCCAGGTAACACATGCATTATCATTTATTAGCTCTTTAATGCGCTCATGTTGATGTTCTTTGGTTGTTCAATTTCACATATTTGCCTTGTTTTCATACAGAAAAACATTTTTCCCTCCCCATTTGCAAAAAAAAAAAAAATCTTATTTTCAGTTTTGGATTATTTCCTGGAGATTAGTAAGAAAAGCCTTTGCAGAGTAAAGTTGAAATTTAAAGCTTTTTGATTTTATTTACCATCATAAGTGTTAAGTGTTAATTTCATCTGTAGATTATACATTTTGACTGGTTAGTGAATTATTTCTAGTTATGTTACAGTCCTTTTTAAAGCTTTTATTTTTTATTGATGTATAATTTATAATTCAGAATTATTACTAAAGTGCTGCTTGACTGACTTAAGACATTGTTCATTTTTATAAAACTTGCACATTAAATTCTAGTTAATAAAAAATGTCCCTAAATGTACTAGTTAAAATGTTCTTTTTTATGCCTTCTTTTCACATTTAATGTAGCTTTCTGTACTGGAAGGGAAAAATAATAAGGAGGAAGATCAGTTTTATGTAAAAAAAATATAAATGAATGAACAACCTGCAACATAGCACAAATAAATCACATAAATCAATATTATAAATCAGTAATAAAGACTTTTTGTTTTAAAGTAGGTCTTACTACCAAATCAGTTTTCTTTAAAATTCAACATTTGACATTTTATATAGCTGTGAAGAAAAAAGAAAACAATTGGAATGTATTTTTAGAATAAAGCGATGATATAAGGTTAAAATGAATTTCGTTTAAGATCCTTCTTTTTTGCTTTAAGCTCAACTTAATTAACACCTTTTTTTTTAAAAAACCAAGACTTACATTTTAGGTTTGTTTTCAAAGATAAGTGTTACTTTTCTTAGTTTTTTATTAGTTCAAGTTCTGTAAGACAGTTCTATACAGTGAAGTCTTTCTACTTTTGTTTATTTTCTTGCTGTTTGCAAGAGTAGGGTAACCTCTAGTGGTTGAAAGAAGCATCAATTCTGCCTGGTGCTTAGAAATCATGCCCAAAGTTGTTTTTATGCTGTCACTATAATATCTGTATACAGTCTGTCTATGAAACACTGACCTGTTTATACAGAGTCATACTGAGCCTTTGGTTTGCTTCACCTTTCTTTTTTTTGTCAGTTATGAGCCTGAGCTTCACCCTGCTGCTACTTACAGAATCAAAAATCTAAAGGCTACTATACAAGTGTTTTCCACTGGAAGCCTCACGGTTACAGGTAAGTCCGTTTTACCTGTGACCACAAAAGGTGTCAAAAGAAGGCATCAGGGGGCAATACAATTCTTTTAGTCAAATTCCACAAAGTCTGCAAAGCTCCAACAAGCTCACATTTTTTATGTGTCAGTATGAACCAGTGAAAACTGTCGAGTCACTTTGTTTGAATGAAATGAATGTCAGGAATTTTCCTTAAGAACCTGAGACTCATTAGGTCAAACTGAAGCAATTTCTATTATTCATCTTAACCAGTTTTTAAAAACGCTTAATACCTAGTGTTCAACCACTTTCTACAATTTAGAATCAATCAAAATGATTGACATATAAAGGAAGTGGTGTGTGTTTACTTTCATTTAAAGACCCACTCTGATCAAAATGGTGTTTTTGGTGATTTTAACATGTTCTTGTGGCATTTTTCTTCTGGTGGATGACATATATAAAGAAAATTAAACTTAAAATTGCATTTCTGACTGTTTGTATTCAAATTGTTGTTGATCAGGAGCAGATGAAAACAAGTCATTTTAAAAAGATTGTATTTGTCATGTAGAATATACGCAGGGGAGGGCACACTCAAGACAACTAGATCCATGCACGTTTTCTTGTCCGAACTAGAATGTAGCTCAAAACTGTACATCCGAATATTTCCAATATTGTTTGAAAGGAATAATAGAAATACATGTTGTCAGAAAACTCTAGTTTATAGGATGAGTTTATGCTCTTATTTTGGTTTCTCTATCAGAGAAAAGCAAATCCAGCTCCCTGATGAATTTCACAGGTGAAATAGTTTGCATCTGCAATTTACTCCTTTCTTCTTACAATGCAGGACCAAATGTGCAGAATGTTGCAACAGCTGTGGAGCAGGTCTACCCACTGCTATTTGAGTGTCGGAAACCCCTCTGCAAATAGGACAAAAAGATGTGACCTACATGATAAAAGAAGACTAAATACTGATAAGGAATCATTTCGCTCCTGTTCTTTACAGTAATCCCTGCAGGACTAATTAGACGGGTGTGTATGTTGAAAGTTTTATAACCCTTGCTGGAATTTATGAGAAAGTTGTCACTTTTATTCTGCTTTGATTGTTTTGCATGGATACCCAAACCGATTTTATTAATGCAAGTACGTATATTAAAGCTCAACAGTTGTGACCAATGGTGAAAGTTTGTTTGCTCAGACCAGCCTCTGGTGCAAACTATATCCAAGGCGAGTCCTGTTGGAATCTCCGTCCGCAGCTTGTTTTGTAGAGGTTCAACCAACGCATTCACTCCATACTGCTGAGATGCACAGAAAGTCAAGTTCTACTGGTAGATCACCAGATCTTACCCCTCGCTTTACTCAAGATTTCCTCTCTGCATCCCTCTGTGCAAATATCTTTGACTTCTTTGTGGTTTTAAAATTATGTGTATAAAAAAGTGTCATTTCACAGAAAAACTTGTCAGTTTAAAGTCAAGTTGATCTTTTTATTCAATTTTTTAAGTTATGAGATCCATAAAATTTTGTGCATAATTGACTTGTTTTTACAGGGAGCAGCAGCAAACAGAGAGTTTGTATTACATAAGCAGACACTCCTTGGAGTCACACCAGGCAGATTTACAAAAGTATTTCATGTAAAAACTAACTGAAGAGAAATAAATTCATGTGAATTTTCACAGAAACTTCAAACATATTGCATTACAATATGATATAAAACCCCTCAAAGTTCACAACTGTAAGAAAAAAACTTGTTTTTATCATTCTGCTGACAGAACTGTACAAAATGTATGCACCAACTTTGATATGTTGTCTGTTTGTGTGATGGATCTTTTTTTTTTCTCAAATGGTCTCAAGTCAACTTTGTGACACTTGAATTTTTCTATTAAAAATAAAAACAGATACATTTTAGTAAAGGACTGATGTTCATTTTGTGTACACATAGAGATGGAGTGTTTTAGTTTCAAAACAATGTCAGAGAAAAACATTTACTACAATGCTGGATTTGGTAAAAATGTATAGGCACTTGAAGTACAAATAAAAAAATGTGCAGAACTGAGCAGATCATTTACAGAATAAAATCACTGCTGCAAAATATTTCACTTATTCATTCTCTAGGTATAATTTTGGCAACACGTTAGAATGTCTAATTAAAAACAGTAGTTGTAGTTACTCCTAGATTTATCAGCGAATCTGTCTGTATTGATGTTTCTCCACATTCAGTCCCTTGCCAGGTTTCTTGAATTCAAATTCATGTTCCCCAGAAATAAAAAAGCAGGAAGTTGACTGGCTTCACTGGTCTGATCTGTTAGAGCTCTCTTTAGAAAGTTGTACTTTTTAAACAAAACATCAACACAAAACCAGAATTCAATCAATTTCATTTATACAATGCTAAAATCAGATCAATAATAAAAAATAAAAAAAAACTAAATGTGATGTGCTTTTAAGGTGCTACGTCAACTGTAGAACAAAAGCTTCTTTTAACATGCCAACATTTTTAAAAATATCTTTTTTTTTTTTGGGAGAGGTAATGTTCACAGTTTTCTGCACTTAAGTTTCGGTTTCCCCGTTCTGGTCCTTACGAAGGCATTTGGAAAGTGTATGATGATTCCTGGTCGGCCCTTGTGGAGTCAAGCGTTGGCTGGAATCTGCGTGGATGTGCTCCTGATCAGACTCTCCTGGGGTGGTGCTTGTCTAAAAAAACTCAGCTGAAAATTTTTCCTGGAAAAACACAAAATAAGATGTAGGTTTCACGGTTTCTTTATTTTAGAAGGATATTGATGTTATAAAAATGAGCAGGGATACTTTTTAGCGAGCTCTTTTGATATCTCCTCCAGCGTACGACCGTTTGTCTCCGGCACACAGAGGATGACGAACACCAGCAGAACAAAGCTCATGGCGGCATACAGGAACATCACACTGGGTACACCAATTTTTTCTGGAAAATGAGTGAAAGTAGACTTTTGTCAGCTGAAAATGTAATAAGCCTAAAATTGTATAGAGTAAGTACAGAATTACATGACCACAGAAAGTATTTTTTTTACACTGAAAAAGATTTATTTCCAACAAAAAAAGTGAAATTTAGAATCCATCTTCATTTGCTTATAGTTTTCTGTTGAAAATGCACCAGATTTGCCTGCATTTTGACTTTTTCGAAATAATGTCACAACTTCAGCTGTTTTTAATTCTTTTTTAAGCTTATCTGGTATAAAAGCTAGTTAATCATCTACTGTTCGAACAATTGCCTATCTGGTTGTGACCAGCAGGGGAATTTTGAGACAACCTTTATAATACAAATCCATGTTATTTTAAAATAAGTTTACTTTTTTCATTGTATTACAGCTAGAAACAAATGAACCTGTGATGGTGAGGAAAGTCATGGAGATGAGCAGGTTTGTGGCCCAGTTGACAGCAGACACCACGGAGACAGCTCTGCCTCTGACTCCCATGGGAAAGATCTCACTCAGGACCACATACACCACTGGGAAAAAAAAAAAATTAGTGGCCATAAATGTAATTACACTAACGTTTGTACTTAGTTATGTTGCAGCTAATGAGCCCAGTTTCAAAAGTTTTCTAAACGCAGCATGAAATCAGCCAGTGATCATGAGGAAAACTCTTCTGTAAATTCTTTATGCTTAAGAGCTGGTTAAGAATGTGGATTTTTTTTTTTTTATGGAAAATAATACTTACTTGGCCCAAGGCTTATAGAGAAGGCTGCCACATATACTAAAAGGCTGATCAACGAAGCCCATTGTAGTGAAGAAGACACCCCACGTTTTTTTTCTGCATCAGAGTCCTTTATCCCCTCAGTGTCGGTCCTTATTTCCTCAGCGATCCACTGGCTGGGAAGGTGTGTAGAAAAGATGCCACCATCCTCAAAGTCCTCTGTGGTTGTGTTCAAGTTCCACAGCACCTCAGTGCTGTTTTGTATTGTCTGACTTTTGCACAGGCTTGTGAGGTGAGTGCGGCTCTGCAGCGTCAATGTGCCGAGTGCGGCCAGGGACAGCCCCATGGAGACTGCTCCCACGCACAAAAAACTCTTTGGTCCCACGCGGTCCACCAGCAACACGGCGGGGATGGTGCCCACTACTTTGACCACTCCAAACCCCGTGGAGGCCAAGGTTGCTGCGGCGTCGCTATTGAACCCAACACTGCGGAGGAGCGGGGAAGCATAGGAGAGGATGTTGGGCTGTCCAGTAGCCTGCTGGAGGAAAACTAAAGCCACACCGGTGAGCAGACGCGAGCGCAGGTTAGCTTTAGCACTAAACAGCTCCCAGAAACTGTGCTCAGATTCCTCCTTAAGCCCAGCTTGGATGTCCCCGAGTTCAGTTCCCACGTGCTCCATGTGACCGTTTCTCATTCTGGCCAGCACTGCCCTGGCATGCTCCACCTTGCCCTGAGCAACCAGGAAGCGTGGGCTGGGCGGGAGGAAGACTAATGCACCAACCTGGAGCAGTGCTGGAGGAATTACAAGCCCAAATGTGTACACCCAGCCATGTGGTATGGTGGCAAAGGCGTAGCAACAGCCAAATCCCAGCATCACACCAACAACCAGCATCAGCTCGTACAGAGTCACCAACAGACCCCTCCTCTCCCTCGGGGAAATCTCTGCAATGTAAAGACAAGCTGCTGTCCCTGACAGAGCTGTCCCCATGCCAACTATTACACGCCCCAGGGTGAGCGCAATAAGCGAAGTGACGGAAATGAGCACCAGGGTTCCTCCAACTACCATGGCGGCGCTGACAAACAATGAGCAGCGGCGGCCGTAGCGATCCAGAATGGGGCCTCCGGCCAGACAGACGAGCAGAGCACCGAGCAGGTGGGAGCTTACGAGCAGTTCCTGCTCTCTGCAGGACAGCGAGAGGATACCCCGCAGCTGCAGCAGGACCCCAGAGGTCAGACCCATCTCATAGCCCAACATCAGGCCACTCAGGGAGGCCGAGACAGCTGCCAGCACCACCAGCCAGCTGCAGCCTGGACAGAAATGGAGAGACGGCATTGGAAATGTGGATTACAGGAAAAACAGGTCATTTTTTAGAATATGATACTAGTTTGTTGAAATATACAGTAGATAGTAAAAAAAAAGGAAAAAATCTACATAAAAATATATAAATATTCTCATAATAATAATAATAATAATGTAAATCCAGGCATTTGGGTGAACAGAAAAGAAAAAGACCAGACAGCAGAAAAGGTTGAGTGACCCCTGAACTCCTCTACAATTCTGATCAAAGGTGAAGCCACTTTATTGACGTGAAGACAAACATTTCTACTTCTTACACCACATTTCAGAATGCCCTCTGCAAACCAAGTAACCTTTAATTCTCTTTCTGATGACAGATTTTCTGATTTTATTTAGGATTAATTAGGGTAGATTTATTTTAGTCATAATTTATTCATGACAAAACCTAAATTATCAGACTATGACTATCAAAAATAAATGCTGAAAAACATTGGCATATGTTTAGGTACAATTAAAAAATAGGATAAAGTAAAATAGACCATATATTATTGATTATAAACTTCATATACTTTTTTTTTCTTTGCATGTGGCACAAGTTTTAACAAACAAACAAAAAAAAGATGGAAATTCCAAATCTTTGTGTGTTTTAAGCTTTTTTTAAGTCTACGTTGTAAAAACTCCAAAAGCTAAGGCTAGACATTTCTTAAAAAATAAGCAGTTAATCATCAACAAAGAATAATTTTGGTTTAATCCCTTCATGCCTGATGTTATTTCCACCTATATGGAACAATATTCTTCATTGTTTTTCCTGTAGAGTCCTTGATAAAATGGTATTTTGAAAACTAGTGACATACTTCATGAAAGCGTTAATATGCATGCAATACATTTTTGCATGTTATTTATTGGTAAACAAAATAATAACCGGGACTTTCAGCAGAAAAACTAGACACTTACTAATGTACTAGTAGACATAATGACTTGGTCCCACCTCTATAATCTTAACAGAGGATTATTCGTACCCACTGGTTCACTTATCAACATAGTTTAGGCCAATATTTAAGTTTAAACAAATATATGTATTACTTTTTTTCTTAAATATGGTCAAAAAAAGCTATGGATGGAGCAGAAGAAAGTCAATGTTTTTTTTTAATAAAAAACACTTTTACCATTATTATTTAGTATATTTTTTGATCATTTATTTGCATATGAATCTGTGCAAGTACAATGGCAAATTTCTTTAGTCTTTGAAGTGTACTCTTATAGAGGAAAAACCCTGTGGTCTGCTAGTGCATTGATAATTATATAATTTAGTTCGTTCATACAAGTGATTAGTTAATGATTTGAAAATGTGAGCTGGTCCTGCTTGAAAAGCCGCTTGCGTAATACTGTTTTTCTGTTGCAGGGGTCACATTGATATAATTATTATAGATTATAGAGTTATAAACAATATTTAACTTCATCAGTTAATTTTTTGGGGGAAAAAGTGAAAGTGGCAAATAATTTGGAAATTCAGCAGATATTTTTTTATTTTTTACTTTGAACGATCAGTATTGCCAGGATCTAGAAAGTGAATATGCCAACATCAGCATGGCGGTTTTATTGAGTTACTTAAAGGAACTTTGCTGAGCAAGACTTATCTCATTAGTTCAAGTTCCAGATTTACTTAGCAGTCCCTTCAAAAGTCACCTTTGGGGTCAACTTATCTTTGCCACATTTTAAAAAAGAAGGCATCATGATAGGAACACTTGTGCTACACTCTGGAAAGAGATCTACTGATAATTGAGTAAATTATTATTTCCCAATAAAACACTGACACCCCTTTTGCTTGGTATTGTGTTCCCCCAAACTCTGCTTTTTTGCACTAGTTTCTCTGTAAGAACTAATTTATATCCAAATAAATGAAGTTATGTTGAGCATATTAAAAAGACCTAAATAAAAGCAAAAATAAATGTGTTCTTTGGAGTGCAAAAATTTTTGTCCTTTGCCCAACCAATCCCAGTCAGCTGATCTTCATATCAAAATGCTCAATCTGCTGAAATTCCCTCAGGAATTCTTCTGAGGTGTCGATCCAGTGAAGGTGATGGATCATCTTACTTTAAGCTCAATGACCACAATCTGTTAAAATATGTCACAGGGCTTTTTGGTCTACCTGGAGCTTTTAGCGGGGTCAGTCTTTGGGTCTCAGTGGAAAGGTTGGCTGGGGCGTATGAGGAGGTCATCTTGTTCTGACTGTCAGGGTCCATTGTTATGCACCAGGAAACCTGCATGAAAACGTGTTAAAAACAAGAAAACCGGAAACTCAGTTAGTCAGCATTTATTTAAAACAGATTCAACCCATTTTCAATATAAAACTAAACCTAGAAAGAACAAAAGTTATCCAGCTTTTTATTTAAAAACACAGAAGAAGCACATTCTGAGCCAATATGAAACCTCTGTTGTTGTTTTTTTATAAAACCACAAAGACATTTCAAAAACAATCTGTGCACATTGTGTTTTTTTTTTTGTGTGTTTTTTTAAAGGATGCATGGGATGGAATTATGTTCCAAAAACATTCTTAAATTTACATCATAATCCCCCCAAAAAATCTAACAAAACATTTAGTTTGACCCATGGAGACAAAAGCATGTCCATTGTCAGACCTTTTCTAGGAAACAGCATGGAGATAAGATACATCAGTACATGGGGTTAAATGGGGTCTATAAAACACATTTATAGCTGTAGTCATTATTCAGATTTGACCTTATCAATAAAACCTTCCAAAAATGACGGTAAACCAAGTTAAAAAACATTTTTTTAAAGCTTTTTGACCCAAACTCAGGTGTATTTTAGTGTTTGATCAAATCTAAATGCATGTACAGGTTAGATTAAAAGATTTTGTATTGCAAAACTGGATTAAAAAGTCTTAACCTTATTTTTATTTTTTAAGAGTGCTCCCCAAGTGTCACTCCCAACAGCATTTCCCCCTTTTTTCAGTGTTGTGATTTGAATAACAATGCTGCATTCACTTATTCCACGGTCAGCAAAGGCAATGCTCCAGGAGTTTTAAGACAGTAAACAAACACAATAAAAAGTAACAAATATCCTGACAGCTGTTCAAAGTTGCTTCATTCTTACCTTCAGCTCCTGCTGAGTAACTACTGGGGGTTTAAACTCGACTTAGCCGAGCCATTCGCTTGATTTTCAGCCTCGCCGTTCTAACTTTCACCCTCCTGCGAGCTTTCTTTCAGCTCGTGTTAGTGCACGCATGGAGCTTGTTATGGTAAGGTATTTCCTTAGGACCGCCCAGTTCTTTCGTTCTCCAACCAATAGGAATTCTGGAAGGGAGGTTACGCGTCCCTACGTGGTTTCCCATTGGTCCGCTTTCAGGAACACTTTCTAGTGAAAAAGGGGGTGAAAGAGCATGCTATTTTTCTCAATAAAAGAAGTAAAAAACTGGTTGTATTATATTTTCTTTAATAAAAACTATCTTTAATCTATTTCCCAATCATAAAATAATCTAAGATTGGTCTTATTCAATCCATTTGATAATAAACAGAAACTGCACCTGAACAAATATGACTTTTCCCCTCACCCTGAAAGTTAAAACAAACATGTCTACCACCTGGTGTATTGTGAGTTACACATGTCCCACTTTTGCTTCACTGCGCTGCTGCTGTCACATCCGTCATACCTGCTTCAGATGTCTTTAACATGCCAGGAATGCTGTTTACATCGCCTTACCTTTCCTGGAAACTGATCTACAAAATGTGCTTCAGTCAGTTGATGCTGAGGTCAACTTAACAAGGCGGTCGTGAGGTGTCCAATTGGGAGGGGACATCTATCTGTTCACGTACAACGAGGTGATGTGACTTTAGAAGCCTTTTACTCGTGAATGTGAAGGGCTGTATGAATGTGTGAGAGTCTGCACACATTCATGCTTATGCTCAGAAATTACTTGCTATGGATGAAACACTTGCTCAAATTTCACCTTGGGCAATAAGAACAAAACACTTAGTCATGTGTTATGCAATAGTTTTAACTACCAAAAATATATGGAGTGGCCCACTTACTGAAGAGTACTCTTCACTGTGTCAGCGTCTACCATTGACAGTCACAGATAAGGCTGTCAGATTTCTGCATTGCATTTTCTCACTTTAAATTAGAGTTTTATCTGAAAACTTAATATATTGTCTCACACCATTTGAAAAGCCATTGTATCATCCACGAGAGCTTATCAACTCCATAGAACAAAAGATGTTTAGATTACTTATCTTAAAGCAAGTACATGCGAGTGAGACAATCAACAGGGAACTGATTGATTGTCTAAAGTCCATCAGATGATGCTACTAAGAAATAATAAAAAAAAGAAATCAAATGATTTTTAGACTAAAAATTCCTTGAAAAAGCATTTCTATTTTTGACTTGTGTAAAAATAAGTATACAAACTATTGCTTTTTAGAGAGGGGCTGTGAGAAACAACTTTTTTTTGTGGGTCGGACCTAAACGTGTGTGATTACATCACGCAGCACTCATTCACATTGACTTCTTGGGAATGCTCCCTATATGTGAATTTTGTTTGACTTGCATTAACTTGTCACAGTTCAGTTCAACACCGTTGCTGTGTAATAAAAAAGCAGAAAATAAGGTATGGATAAGCTAATAGGGGAAAATATTTTTGTCTTAAAAAATAAGTCATAAGCTGCTATGCTTATCTTTTTAAATAATACCTTATGAATTTGATTGAATGACAGTGGCATTCTTTGACCCAAGTTGTTTTTTATATAATTAATTCAAATTTGAAAAATAGAAAAAAAGTTTTAATATGTAAATTTTACTTTTAAATGTGTTAAGACTGGCTTAGAGTAAATTGTTCTTTTTCCCTGCTGAACTGAAACATGAACATAGTGAACATACAGGAAATGACACTTTTCTTCTGTATCCCAATATTTAACTTTTATCGTTAATGCTCATAATTTTTTTTATCTAAACATTTAATTTAGAGTATTAGTCACATAAACTGTAATTTTTCATGTCAAATGGACTAATACCATCAATTATTTATGCTTAAATTGTGTCATTGTTTAACATTCACATCAACAAAAGGTTGTTTTTGATTCTAAACAAACCACGTACATCATAATTTCAACAGATTTACTTTTCAATAAACGTGGTTGTAATTTAAACTGAAACGCTGACATATTTGAAAGATTTGCTGAGAGGCGCTTTTAGAAGAAAAAAAGGCAAAACAAACCCAGACATTTGCAAGTTTAGCAAACTTTCACTATTTGTTTCTTGGGATTCAAAAACCGTTTCCAACAAAATGGGTTACTCAGTTACGCATAACTTTCCTGAGCAGCCTTTTTTGGGTTTGGTAACCTTTTAAGCATTGCTGATAAAGTGATTTCATAGTCTGGATGTAATCATCTAAGATGTTGTATTTGTTAAGTATTTGGTTCTTGTGCATCGTGCATCAATATTAGCTCAACTAACATTCATTAATATCTGAGAGATGCTCTATCTGATCAGATAGTCTCCCTGGATGGTGTAAATATAGCCTCTAATCCCACAATTTGAAACCTGGGGGTTTTATTTGACCAGGATTTATCATTTAAGGCTCACATATCACAGGTTTGTAAAACTGAATTTTTTTCTCCTACGCAATCTACTGTATCTAGGATCAGAAGTATATTATCGTGAAGTGATGCTGAAAAACCTCATTCATGCATATGTTATGTCTAGGCTGGATTACTGTAACTCTTCAGTTTCTACATTCAAAGTTAAGCTTAAAACATTCCTCTTTGGACAGGCTGATTGTCAGGCTAGCTAGCAATCAGAGAATATCTAACTTACTGCTGCCCTTCCTCACCTACTGTAATGAAGATTGTGGTAATACCATCCGCTATCTGTGCCATGTTACATGCAACTTACCATTAACATATTTGAATCAAATCCCAATACCAATTAGTTTCTATAGGCTACTAGAAGTTAGAAGCTGGGGAAAGTATGGTGCACTGGGGTTCTGTCCTCTGCTATGTCTCTCTATTCTTTATCATTTACTCAGTACTATATTTTATTTAGTCCATTATCCCTCTGTTTGGTGCAGTGCAATTCATGTTGTCCCTGTGTCCCACTCCCGTACGGGGGAGCGGGAGAGATTCCAGTTGGATCGTCTGTGATCCTGTCTTTGGCCATGGACCTTGTCTCGGACCCCCAGCTGTCCCCCAGTTTCATCTGGATGAAGCCCATCTGCTACACTATTCATACATGTAGTTGTTATTTAAACATGTAGTTGTAGAGTTAGATAAGCTAATTTTTCTTCAACAGTTCTAACACATCGCCTGTCAGTCCTGGGAGAGGATCCCTTCTTCATGCGGACATCCCTTTTTCCCATCCCTGTTTCTTATTTTTTTTCCTTCAAGATAGGTTTTTTTTTTTGTTTTAGTGCCCAGGCCATGTGTGGAGGTGAGCCTGACATTCCATGTCCCAAAAGTCAGGTTCCATGACTGGGGGTTGGCCCGCCCAGGCATCCACCTTCAACCACCACCCTCGACCGCCATCCAAACCACATTGTTCTGGAAGGGCATGAATGGAAGGAATGGCTTCCCCAATCTGAACCTGAGCAGTGGTCTGTTGTTGGAATTCTGGGCTCTTAATGGCTCGTCCATAATACACCACGTTTAAGCACAAGGATGACCATCAGTGCACGTGGCACCAGGACAACCAAGGCGGTAGGTTGATGATTGACTTTGTGGCCATTTCAGGCGACCTTTAGCCATATGCCTTGGACACTAAGGGTAAAGAATGTCATGGGTAGAGCCCCTCAAAGACATTGCAGACCCAAACATATGTGAGGGTTTCTAGGCCTGATACCCCAGGATTTTCTGCAGAAATCACGCCAACATTCAAGTTTTGTGCTTCCTTTTTTAAAGTTACAGAGAATGCCATAACTTTTAAGCAATATTTTTAAAAAGTCAGTTGTTTGCCAGTTTTACAGATAAATATGACTTGTGGTTGATGTTCAAGTTCAGTCATTATTGCTCCTGTCTTCAAAGACTATCCTGACATGCCTTGACTGTATTATATTTCCCTTTATGGACATAGAAAGGTCAAAAGTGACATCTAGTGGAACATTTCCTATCATGCATCCACTACATGAGCTATTTCCAAAGACAAACTCAATGAATAAACTGAGACATGTATGAGACATTAATAACTTTGGATAAATAGCTCAATAATGTTGACCTGCAAATATCACATTTTATTTATTTCATAATATCATTTTTTCATTAAAGGTGTCTAAACTTGAATTACCTGGAATGATTTTGATCTGAAAGAATTTAGAGGTAAAGTAAAGTAGGAAGCAGAGTCATGACGTCTGAATTCAGTGTTTGTCACTGGGTGCAAAACATGAGCACACATATTTTTAGGGTTAATATAACAGGTCACGTGGCAGTCACAACATTTCTGTAGAAAATCTGTCAAAATATTACAATGATAAAGATAAATAAAAAAAACACCCACCTCTTTTTAACTATCTTTTTCACACATTTGTTCACAGCAGCTGAGTTATGTTGTCTCAAAGGGAAGAATTGGAGAAAAGGAAGGCATCAAGAAAATAAGTTACCCAAATGACTTATAGCTAAATTACCACAAGTATCCACATTCAAAGTACTGATTTATGTTACATATTGCAAAATACACCTTAAAAACGCCTCAATGTTCTTTTTATTGTTTTATGTGATATCATGTCTTTGGCTCATCCTCTTTTTTGGTATTTCTGCTGTTAAGTTTTATTGTCCAAATCTTTAAAATCATTCATGAACTTTGAGTTCATCAAATGAAAAGAATTCAATTTTGTCAATGTTTCCATTTTTATCATTTCACTGCTTGCTTTGTACCTGTTTCTTTCATAACCCCACATAATTTCAGAGTACTTAAGTATTGATGTTAGTACATGATGGATTTGATCCCTTCTAGTATTATTAATAGGCCCTTACCCTGAGTGAAGGTTTTTCTTCAGTTGTTTATCATTAAGATTGTCTCAATTTTTCATTTTCTTTAATTCCAGAGTGTTACAGTTTTTTAGTAAATCTGTCAGTGTTATGTTTGATAATTGTGCACTTTTTGTCACGTTTTTGGATGCTTGTGACAGAATCCTGGCCTTTCCCGAGTGTTTCAAGTTTTGGCCAACAGGTGGCAGGACAAAACAAATAATAATTTGCAGCACAAGAAAAAGAAAACACTGAAAAACTCAAATGAAGAGAGCAGTGTTGCAATAAAACACCTATGACTATGTATGATAATGATGTCTGATGTATATGTTGGGGTCTGCATGAGCCAAACTAATAAAGTAAAAAGGACACAATTTTCTTATCAATAATGCTTTATTTTTCCATTTTTAAAACACTATTCTTTCTTCTTGTACAACCCAGAATATAGATTTTTAACAACAAAGTTTCAGAATTATTCATAGATTAATTTAATCACTCCTAAGAGTTTCTGAATCCATACTGGTCTCATAAATAAATAATTAAATCCCTTTTAACTACAGAGATTTAAGATCAGCCAAGTAACTGTGTGTTTTATGTACAAAATCAATATCTATTAACATCTCAAATACTATTGATGACATGTGTAGGATTTCCCAATTTGATTAAGCATCTTCCACTAAGCTGGGTTGAAAAATAAAATGACATGACCTCCACTTCTACGTCACAATCAACGTTGTGTAAGGCTGCTGACGCACAAGTGAGTGTAAGGTCCACACTCCACATTTATGGGATATAGCTGAGCCGTTGCGTCCTATCCATATGGTGCCACGAGGAATGTGCTTCTTCATTCTAATTTATCGGTTTATGATATAATCTGGTTGATTACTCTACGGCCGTCAGTATAAATTCATTGGCAATTTTCTGGATGGTGGAGAGATAAAAGTAAATGAAAGGCAAAAACACTTTTGAACATGTAATAAAGTTAAACTTTTATTGCAAACTCAACATGGTCACATAAACCATTGTACAATTTACAGTACATTTAACATGAATTGTTACATATACATAATAAAGCATACCTTAGGTTGTTTTCTTTCAATATACATTAAAACTAGTACACATAACTTCAAATATACAAGCAAACTTAAATACAGTCCAACTGCAATACAGCAATATTAAAGTGGAATGTTTCAATGCTGGCAGCCTGACAGTGTGAGGCGAATGGAAGACCATGAGAGGGGGAATGCAGTTTTCGAGCAAAGTTTGAGGAAAGCAAACTACTTCTCAACCCCTCCCTCTCACCTTAGCAGCAGTGCTCCCTTTTTGATCTCGCTATTCAGCATTAATGTGCAAATGAAGGTAAGAAATGTCATCCGAGTCCCCGTGTCTCACATGTTCAAGGCAGAACAGGCGCACTAATTTAGTGCTAAATCCCTCCACTCAAGACAACAACAAGTGGATGAAACTGTAATGTGTATACAAGCAAACTCCAATGACAGTAAAGACACCTCTGAGAGAAATGAAGATTCATAACATTAATCTATTGACTCCCTTCTCAAAACAAAACAAAAAAAAAAAAGAAAAACAAGAGGAGAAACTAAAGCACCAAACTGAATGCCATCTCCAAGCTACTTATTTTGACTCAAAAGGCAGGTCCATGTTAGGGAATGAAGATGCTTGGCTACATGGATGAACATGGACCTCTCTAGAGCAGAGAACGTGTGGCTCAGTCCACTATTTTCAAACAACTATATTGGGTGTGTGCTTTTCAGATGTAGAGTTAAAATAACATGGAGCTGCCCGAGCAAAGTGCAAAAGACCTCCACCAGAGGGTAAGAGATGTGAAGTGAAGGCTACTAAAGGAGTCAAGATGATATTAGTCCCAATTTGTGGTGAACATCTTGCATCAAATGCATTCAAGAGCTGGGCAGAAAGAGTAAAGTACACATGAAGCCGAAGAGCTCTTGCAGGAATTGTTTTGGAGATATCCGCCATTCTGATGGGAATTGCTGGGTGGGGGTCAAGATGCAAGTCTTAGGACACGGTGGGTTTCAGGTCCAGTAGATCTACACTGGATCCCATGGCCTGTGTTTAAATCCTATAGGTATGAGTCCATAGATGGGGCATAGGAAAAGCCCACAAAGGCCTCAGCTGCCTCTTTGATGCTGGCTGTGAAGAGGGCGCTGTCCGGGGAACAGCCAATTGAGCTGGGAACCGGCTCGTCCGTGAACTCTGGATCAAAGTGCCGCAGGTCATTGGGTCCAGTCTGCAGGTGGAAGCAGAGGGGAGACGAGCAGGGATTAGTCATGCTCTCCAAGCACCTGGCCATAACTGGTCTAAATCACAGCAAATATGTCCAATACGTTCAGCTGAAACAAAAGAAATTATTGAAGAAAAAAGGAATTTACCACATTAGGGTTGAAAGGGGGGGTGATCTTCTTGGCATTAAGCTCATCCCAGTTGATTGGGGAGAAAAATACATGGTTCTTGATTTCAATCTGCCAAAAGAACAAAAAAAGTTCTTTAGAAAAAGGAACCTTTGAGTAGAACAAAAAATAAACACATAGAAAGACACAGATTATGAGAAGAACACTCACAAAGTCGTCTGTGCAGCCCAGCCTCTTGGTGCGATCTTTTTGCAACAGACCCTCCAGCAGGTTCCGGGCTGCGTTGGAGATGTTAGGTTTCAGCTGCAGGGGCTTGTTCAGGATGTTGTCGTACATCTCTGCTGTGTTACGGCTGTAGAACGGAGGCTGGTGAGGGACAAAAGCAGCTGATTACCAATT
The DNA here is from genome assembly GCA_036245035.1 of Adrianichthys oophorus. Lineage (NCBI taxonomy): Eukaryota > Metazoa > Chordata > Actinopteri > Beloniformes > Adrianichthyidae > Adrianichthys > Adrianichthys oophorus. Next base: position 16,152,392 of record BSAI01000101.1, on the reverse strand, counting down.
GATTTCTTTTCTTGCGGTTTCACAAAGGCAGATAATAGTTAAAATGGTTTATTGACATGGCAGTTTAACTCCACTTACCAGGCCATAAAGCATCTCGTAGAGAACAGCTCCTAAACACCACCAGTCTACTGTCCTGTCGTATGGCTGCTTGTGTAACACTTCAGGAGCCAAATACTACAAAAAAAGAGAAATATGTAACAAAAAAAAAAGAAGAAACAACAACCAAAATTTGACATTTAAGGATAAGGCCATGTACAGCCAGAATCTCATCTTCCCTTACCTCTGGCGTACCGCAGAAGGTCGATGTGGTCCCATTAGGCTCAATGTTCTCCTTGCAGAGCCCAAAATCTGTTAGAATGATGTGTCCTTGAGAGTCGAGCAGGATGTTTTCAGGCTTCAGGTCTCTGTAGACGATGTTTAGGGAGTGAAGGTATCCCAGTGCACTAGCAATCTCTGCTGCATAGAACCTGGCTCTGGGCTCCAGGAAGCAGCGCTCTCTCTGCAGGTGGTAGAACAGCTGCAATAAGGAAGAAGAGACAAAGAACAAGTGTTATCAAAGCTTGTTTAAAAAGACACACAGATGAATAAAGATATCCTATCAATTTATGTTCTTCCCCTAAAATTGCAATGCCAAATTTTAAAAGTAGAGGTTGGAAATGTATTAAAAGTTGGAATAATAAAGCAGAGAGTGAGAGGAAACCGGATGGGAGGATAAAAAAGGCCGGAAGGCAACTGCTTTAAAAGTTTGACAAGGGAAGACAGATGAAGCCGGGACAAGAGGTGGAGATAGAACTGCAGGATGGAAGGTAAAAAAAAGCGGAAAAGGAAAGAACAAGAGTAAATGTGTCCCACTTCCTGATGAGCTCCATTTTTAATCAACTTTGTCTTCAACAATCACAGGAAATTAGCTCGATTCGACAGACACACAGTCTCAGCGGTGCGGCTAATTTTGGTCAGAGTTTAAAACTGCCCATTTCATAACTTCCTGAGCGGTGGCGCTGCTCTATTCAGCTTCTCATGACAGGATTTCCCCTGGACTGTCCCTGTGTCTGCCTCACCTTTCTATTTCACTCTCAATATTCCATTTATCTCCAAATTATGAGATTTTTTTTCAGGAAACAGGACCTGAAAGTCACTCACCTCTCCTCCGTTGATGTAGTCCAAGATGAAATACAGTTTATCCGCAGTTTGGAAAGAATAATGTAAGCCAACCAAGAATGGGTGCTTAACATTCTTAAGCAGAACATTCCTCTCTGACATGATGTGCTTCTCCTGAAAAGAAAGAGATGTGGTTTGACATCAACACACTCTGCAGCTTGCGTGAAGCCATATGCATGTTTTCCCCAGTTTTGAGAATAACTTTTTTTACCTCCTTTTTCTTGAGAATGGCCTTCTTCTGTAACACTTTGACTGCGTAAAACTGGTCGTCTGTGCGGTGGCGTGCCAGTAGCACCTTCCCGAAGCTGCCTTTGCCGATCACTTTGAGGAAGTGGAAGTCGCTAGGTTTGGCTGAAGGATTGGAAGATGGGCCGAGGTTGATCTGCTGGGACGGGCTGGACTGTGAGGAGCGGAGGACACAGAGGAAAGGTAAACTGATGGAAAACGTATGACCAGAGAGCATGTGCTGCACATATCAAAGGCTAACAATGTATTGTTTGCAGAGAGCGTACATACCGGAGGCGAGGGGTTTGCGTTCATCAGCTCGGCATCCTGCGGGGGACTCAAGTTCAGAATGGATTGAACTTCCGGGCTGAAAACAAGCAAATAACAAAAAGGTCAGTTCAAGTTGCAACTGAACAGATAACTAATTGAGCACATCATTTGTTTTCTATCTGAAGCAGCTGATGTGGGAGTCGCGTTTCGACACAGAGTGTGCCCTACAGGACAAACAAACTTGTGTTTTCCTAATGCTTTGTCCTCCTGTGAGAACAGAACAACAACATGAGTCAGATGATACTCACTGCTTGCAGGCGTAGGAGTTTGTGGCGAGCCTCTGAATGAAGTCATTCAAACCCATCCTCCTTTGTTTCATAAAAGCTGTGAAACAAACAGAAAAACAAAGGAAAGAAAGTTAGAGACTTCAAAAAAGAAAAAGAAAAACTTGTTGAAAGTATCCAGACTTGGTGCGTACCGCTGACTAGTCCAATTAAGCCTCTAGCTTTGGAGTAAGTCAGTGCAGGTTTTTCTGCTTCTGTTATGACCGTCATGATGAACTCCCACTAAAAAACTGTCTCTGACCTCTCAGCTTCTCTAGTTTATAAAGACAGCTAAGGAGGAGCCAGCTGCTCCCACCCCCTGGTGGGCGTGATCCTCTGCAAATATTGACTTTAATAATAGACCGTGAGGTAGAGATTTCGACCAATCGAGGGCCGTTGCGCTCCGTGCGCGTCACTGCCACACCTTTACGCGTGTCTGCAAGTAAAAAATTCAGGAGGAGGGGAGGACGAGGAGGGGATAACTCCCTCTCTGTTGCTCAGTGGAAGGTTTCTGTTTGCGCAAATTTATTGTAGGAGTCCGTCAAATATCAAATGCGTCAGACTTTGTGACCCATTTTACTGTTTGTTCAAAAATCACGACATAGCATTGTCCAAAGAGCTTTCAAAGGTTTGCAAAGAAAAAAAAGGATACAAGTGTCCGCTTAGGCTAACCTCACAGCCATTCTGTTCAGCCCATTTTGGCTGCTTATCAATTAAAAAGAGCCCGTGCGTGACGCAGGCCGGGGGTGGGGGGTGGGGTGAGAGCAGAGGGAGGGCGCGTGCCAAGAAAGCCGCTGGTAGTGGAAAAGTACAGAGAAACTCCTGAAAAGCTTCCACGAAGCTCACAAGAAGAGAAGAGTTCATGCACAGACTGCAACGTTGCAGTCTGCGAGACGCAGCAAATGAACTTTAAGCTGATAAGAAGGTAATTAAAAGGTAAAAGTGCGCGCCGCATCCCGAGAAGGAAGAACTAGGACGCACGGTTATGCAAGGCTGCTGGTTCGAGTTTTGAACCCGCTGTCAGTGGAGGGAGTAGCACACGATATGGATAGAAAGGGGCAAACTACAATGTCAGCCGAACATGGATTGAAAACTGAGGAAAGCTCCACATGTCCAGACTTCACTTGTTTTTACGCATCACATATTTTGAAGAAGAAAGAACAAAGAAAGTTTAAGTTTGTGTTGCTTAAAAAACAATAAAAAAGTTTCAAGTGCTTTAAGTTTTTTTAATTAAAAAACTAGTCGAGTTTCAACATAATCCAAACACAACTAGAGTTGAATCAAACAACAGTTACGATGCATTTAAAACACAACTCCAGCCGTGGTTTTTTGAAGCGCACAGATCGGCTCGGTTTCAGGTTTAGGTTTCAGACTTGCAAACTTCACACAATCCTGAATAAACGCAAACCAGTCAAGCAGAGATCCGGTTGAATTAAACATTTCAAATCTGAATAGTGATTTTGTAGCGGTTTACTCACACGTCAAAGCGGTGGTTTTGTCTTTCATAAGGATGCTCCAATCTCCAAATCTCAACAAGGAGAGAAGGTGCGGGCGGCAGGTCGAGAAGAAATCGATCTAGACTACATTCCGTGTTTGAAGAGCTTAATCCCAGACCTCCCCCCCCTGCCCTCATTTTTTTTCTCTTCCTCAGGGCGGAGACGCACCGCCTCTATTTTCTTCCACTCAACAGTTTTCTGTTTCATGGATGGCTTTGCCAAAGGCCGGAGTAAATGCTGCCTTCAAGTGCTCCCACTGAGCCTGATTTTCTAGAACTGGAACCTTAAGAATACAGAAAAGTTTGGGGCTTACTATTTTGAGCCTCAGAAAGCTGAAATTCTTGAAGATCACATGATGTGTGTTTCCAGATTATTTAAATACACAAATTAGGTAAAATAGAAAGCCACCACCAGCACTGAATCTGTCTCATCAACAGAAAAGCATTCTTGGAAAATTACTAAACAATGAATTAAAAAAAATGACAAAAACATCTACCTTGATTAGATGGAGTCAAAGTATTGGTTTGCATTAAGTAAGCGCAACAATCAATGAGGTAAAACAAGGTTAATCAGTCCAACTAATGACCTGAAAGGACAGTGAAGCTAGAAAAAAAACGTTTTTCAACTCACAAACATTAAAGACATACAGTAAGTACTTCAAAGTATTGTGCAGTTAAGTAACAGTAGTTATTCCAGCTAGAAAGTGAAATTTTAAGAAATGGGAGGGAGGGTGACATTTCCTACATTTCCAGTTCAAATGGCAAAAAAGAAAAAACCCGTTCCTTGCACTTGGGCAAAAACGGTGAGGCATTGACATTTTGGCCACTGCTGAGAAGTGTGGTCATAATTATTAACCTGCCACCGTCTGTTTCACAATCTTGTGGATTATTGCATAGATCTATTCTTGGAAAAACAAAAGAAAAGAAAAAACATTTGCTAATTTTGTTGAGAGAGTTCAAGGGAGCAAGGATGCAGATAAAATGCCAAAGCAGTGACATTTACATATTTTTACATGCATGTGACATTAGGGCACATCCCATTTCTTATCCTAAAGCCTGTAATATGACATCGGTCCACTCTTTGCTGCTATAACAGCTTCAGCTTTTCTTGGAATTCTTTCCACAGGTTTTGGAGTGTGCTCTTTGGGAATGTTTGACCATTTTTCTAGAAGCTAATGTGTGAGGTCAGACTCATGTGTGGAGCGAGAAGGCCTTACTTGTGGAGTGTTTGCTCCAATTTTTCTCAAAGGTTTTTATCCTCGGGCAAATAAAACAAAGACAAACATGGACTCATTTGTCTGCAGGTGGATGCATCAGAATGGAGCAGAGCAGGGAGTTTGTGACCCGTCGATTGTAGTTTGTACACAAACACTACTAATATTTTCACACTTTTTCATCTGCTCCTGATTCACCACAATTTGAATTAAGAAACTCTCAGAAATGCAGAAATCTTTATGGTTTTTTTTTTTATATTTGTCATTCACTGTGAAAAAACTGCTACAAGAAGAAGTTAAAAACACAATTTTCACTGAGTAGATCTTCAAATAAAAATTAACCGACTAAGCACAGCTCGTAAAAAAAGAGCCCTCATCATAACAATCCCTCCACCAAACTTAACTCTTGACGCAAATCAGTCAGATTAGAAGAATTGTCCTATAGCATACTTTCCATCAAATTACCAGATGTGGAAGTGGGATCTGTCTCTGCAGAGAATCTGTCTCCACCGCTCTATAGACCAGAGGCAGTGTCCTTTAAGCACTACATCCAGTGCTTTGCATTGCACTTGGTGACATATGGTTAAAGCATGAAAACATTTTCCATAAAGACCTCTGATCTGTTCTTGCCACATGAACTTTGGAGATTTACACCGACTGATCTTGCAGAAAGTCGGAGTCCTCTGTGTGCAATGTGCTTTAATGTCCACTGACCCTGCTCTGTCGGTTCACGTGGCCTTCCCCTTCGTGCCTGGATTGCTGTTATTTTCCAGTCACTATCAGCTTGTTAAAATCCCACTGACAGTAGAACATTTAGTCGCGTGGACATGAAATCACAGAACTTTTAAATGTCTCTTTAAAAAAAGGGAATTGTTTTGTTTATTTTAAATACTGATTAAGTTTAATTGGATTAAAAATTCATTTTCATGTAATTTACACAGGTGAAAAGCAAACGTTCAAACATAAATAAATCCATGTAAACAATAGAATCCAAATTGAAATCAATCCTCTAAATCCATCTACTCATTTTTAATAGTTTCTCTATGCAAAAGTGTTCTTTATTTAGTATTTTTAATCCATAATAAGACAAAGCTGCTGCTTTCTTTATTCTGTTCATGTCATATAAAATTGCACCTATTCATACTATTTAGTGCTGAGCATTTAAGATACTCTCACGCTAGTAAAAATCCAAAACATAATTTTCCTCCAAACAACACTTTTAAACTTATGATTACTAATAAAACAGGAAAAATGATGAGTTTTTTCACAATGAAGTGGAGAAACAGAGGCAAAGAGAGCCTGCAAATATGAGTAAACCACAAATTCTACAAAACAAGATGACAAACACCTGCATGACTCTGCAGTTTTAAATATAGTCTGAACTTTTACTGCTGCTACTGTTTCTCTTATAGCTCAGGTCAAATCTATTATTAATATTTCCACTTCAGCCACCTGAAGAACTCACACAGACGCACACATGCTCAGAGCTACGGGGGGAAGCAAACCTGCAGGGAGATTGGACGCGCACACACTTTGCACACGCATGAGCTGGAGGGCAAAAACAAAGTGAAGGGCAACACACTTTTTAAAGCAGACAAGAAGAAAGGGCACTTTCCCAAAATAATTCCAGCATGCCCTACAAGTCTCCTCCTGAACTGACAGGAGCTTGCTAGAAAGAGGCGCTTCTCCTTGAGACGGTGCAGCAGTACCACCCTTCAACAGGCATCCCATTCATTACTCGTCCTCTCTAAAACAAAGCGACAGTCTCTGTGGGATATAAGCTGACATCTCTCATCAGTACAATGCCATGCAAGCACAACCTTACATTTTAAAATGTTACCCTATAATAAATGTGCGTATATATATATATATATATATATACACATTTTTTGAAAGTGTTAAAGACCCGGTTTGATCATCTTTTGAACTATTTTAAAAGAAGGGCTTTTAATTAGGATTATGCTGTTTTTACCCAAGACCACAAAACCGTCATTTTGTAGGGCACATTTTCTGCAGTAGTTCATTAGAAATTCACTTCTGAATTGTGGACAGGACCGTTCCCACAGAGCAAGCCCCGCCTTCCCTGTTGCAGAGCAGAGCGGACCATGGAGCTTGTGCCTCGCCTTGAGTATTTTTTATGTCACAAATAGGCTCTTTTACAAATGACACTTCTTTCACCTGCTCTTGATTCAGAATGTTTTGAACAAAGACAAACTCAGAAATGTGGTTTGAAACTTAATTTTTTTATACATGACCTCCAGCATGAGAAAAATGCAGGAAGAACGTGCTAAGCTAAATCTTTTTCATTTTTATCAAGTGGATCATTAAGGTCTTTAAGGGTTCACATTGTGGTCTAATGGCCATGGCTTAATCAAAATAAAATGAATGTCTTTTCTACAAAGAGTGTAAGGTTTTTAAATGTATTTTCTCTTAAATGACAAGCTGCTCATTGCTGGTGTCCTGAACAAGTCTCCACAACACTACAGCTGAGTGTTTGTTGCCTCTTTCCATACGTTTGTGAGGCTTCAGTAGGTTATGTAAGCCACTAGTAGCAGTGTGATAGGCACTGACTCACACACAATCCCTCTCTGTGGGTCATTCCATGCAAGGACAGGAAGGGCTCCTCTTCTCACAGGAAATAAAAGATGTTTGAAGAAAAATCCCTCCACAAAAGCTTACTTTTTGTTGTGCTTTCTGTGAATGACATCTATCCATCTAAGGACATCTGCCTTTCATCAGCCTCTGCTCTCAGCGATGAAGATGAATGAGGTTTTTTTTTTTTGATATAGTTGATCAGGAGATGAATATAAATGAGGCGTGGTGAAGAGGAACCAAGTGACACCATTACATAACGACCTCAGTTATTAAAAGGAGGGCATCTACGCCGTCATTGTGTGTAGAGTGTGTGTAGCTTGTTTGGCTCTCTGGGCTATGGAAGAGTGGCCTACTTATCACTTAAGTTACTTCTGTGGGCAGTCATGTGACGATCATAGCTGCGGTTCATTGGTTTCTGGTTTGGCTATTGTGAGTTTTAGTATCCTTGTGTAGCTGTTGAATCAGTTTTACTGCCAGATCGCCTGTGATTAACCAATATTTTGTTTTGCAGCTAAAGGTCAATTCCAAGAAATGAACTTTCTTGTAACCGCTTTTATTGGAAGATTCTTGGAGAGCAATGCAACTGGGTGAACATTATGGGAAAGATGGAAAAAAAAAGTCTCCAGAGAAGGAATCTAATTAACTGCTTAAACAAGGAAAAATATGTGGTTACGTTACAATAAATGCATGACTGCTGAGCTCCAGCCTAACAGAAGTCTTCTCTATATTTTTGAGGTCAGCAAAGGTCATAACCCCTAAGTTTCCAAAGATCTGAAACAACCTGCTCAACGTGCAGCCTCAGCTTTTATCCAGATAATGTTGATTGATGAAACAAAATATGCTGTAAAAGCCACAGATCCATTTTCTAAACCTGACATATTTCGATCAGGGGTTGCTGACAAGCCACTAAAGGTTGGGTACACCCTGAACACCCCAAACACAAAGGCCACACAATCACACACTCATTTTAATCCTTAATGGACAATTTTAGAAAAAGCAGTTAAACTATTGCTTATGGTCAAAGTTACGGTAGGTCAAAAACACGTACATTATTTAGATGTTGCTGGCGACAGCTCCGATGTGAAAAGCTTAATTTATTTCAGGGTCACAGGGATACTGGAGCCTATCCAAGCATCTATTTGGGGTAGTTGGGATTCACCCTGAATGGTTTTCCAGTCCCTGGCAGGCACACACAATCACACTCACACCACTTAGCTATGAAGCATATTTTTGGACTGTGGAAGGTAGATGGAGCGGCAAGAGAGTCATGCATGGGGAGAACATGCAAAATCCACACAGAAATGACCCAGCTGGGATTTGAACAAGTCTTCTTGCTGTGAAATTAGAGTACAGCCCCTACATATATCACTTAAATTTACTATAAAAATAAAAACCGTTAAGCTTTTAATGTAAAAAAAACATCACAGTTGGAGGTCTTTGAAATTGCTAACCCAGAAATTGCAGGTTGCAGCAATAAAAAAGCTGAAATGGTGTGAAGCTTTCCCTCAGGTTCTGGGAAATCTATACCCAGCTCTGGAATTGGGAATGTTCTGACGCATTCAATGTTTTTTTCTTTTCTTGTTGTAAACAAAAAGTAAAGTCTTTCTTCTTAAACCTCACGAGGTTTTAGAGTGTTGTCAATGATTTATGCTAGACATGAGTGTTGTTTTTGTGAACATGATGTCTTTGTTAGGGTTTGAAGGGCAGGTTAGCACAGGTGAGGGCTGCGTCATACAATGATAGGAGAAAATCCTGAACAACAACTGGAAAAAAAAAAAAGAAAAAAAAAAGAGCTTTAACTTCCACTTAGGAAACAGAGAACAACAGTTGTGAAAAAGCACACCCTCAAATCCCTGCTGAATAATTACATGTTATGCAATGAAGCCTGGGAAAATGAGGCTGCATAAGGCAGTAATTAAATGCCGGTCCACACATTGATCATTTCTTTCTCCACATGTATTTCTTACCAACATTTTTTTTATGTATTAAAATAAAATAATTTGGATTATGATTTCATCTGGATCTTTTCCTCTCTATTGTTAACTTCTGCTTTCGGGGACATGGCACCATACGTGTAAATCAATCATATATGTGGCACTTTTCAACTTTTAAGCACGGCTACAGCCTCTAATTGCTGAGCTAGGATCGACAGGGTGTTGCAGCGTGACAGCCAGGGCCACAGGAGCAGCTTGTCACCAGCTCAGTTAATTGCTTGGATTCCTCTCACGGACTAAAAAATCCCATTACTTACATTGCAGGCACATCACTTTTTTTAAAATCAGAATGTAGTCTGTGTCTTTCCTGGACATGTTTAAGTAGACCTTTTGCAATGAACATTTTGCTTAATACTGTACATATTCTCCTAATGTGCAACTCATCCTTATGTGCACTAACCAAATTTTTGAACAGACCAAATTTGTTTATTTTATTAAATACATTTAAACCAACATAGAGAGCCCTCAAGCCAAATTTATTGCTTACAAATTACAATAAAAAATACTCTATAGCCATTAAACCATTAGAGACAGCATTCTAGGGAGAGATTCTGCTATTGATGCACATAAAAGTGTGGAAATATGCAATATTTTAGCAATTGAGATTATTTTTGACAATTGCAGTTGCATAGTTTAGAAAACATGACATGTTGAAAAAGTACCCATGCATTTAACCTATACTTGTTTGTTGCTACATATTTGTTGCAACTAAACAAATAAAACAAGTATTCAATGAATGTAAATTCTACACTAATAGGACACCCTAACAGTTTTAGTATATTAAGCATACCAGCTGCTTGACCTTCCTGATCTTATGAGAACATAATGCTTGTGGAACACTTGATGACAATAACTGCAGTGACGTTTTGTTGTAACTGGCAAATCATTCATTTTATGCAGTGCACTAAATTATTATTGTTATGATTTTTTTTTTCTTTTTACTAGTAAAACTTTTATTTTGTGGGGTTATGGACCCAGGACATTTGTTGGTTTTGTGTTTGGTTTCCACTTCCTGTTTTATTTTGTTGTTGGTTGTTACTTCCTGTGTTCTCTCCCTCCTTAATTTGGCACACCAGTTTTCACTTACCTCATCCCCTCCTCCTGGTTATAAGTCTTCGTCTCCCCTGCACTGGTTGTCGGGTGGTTTTTGTACCTTCATGGATTTGTGTTCTAATTTCGAGTACCTATTCAAATAAATGAAAGACTTTTCATTTATTAATACCGTCTGCTTCTGTGTTCGCACGTCAACCCTGACATATTTATTTTTGGCATCATATTGTCTTGGGTGTTCATGGCAACAAATTGTTACTATCAGGATTTCCTGGCACGTATAGGAGAATCTAAATTATAGTATAATATCATAAAAAAGGAAACTTTCCCCAACCACCATACTACCACCACCATTTTTGACTTCTTCTATGATCCTTTTTTAGGATATATAGCCTTTTTTTTTGGCTAATTATTTCTGATAAACAATACTTTTCCAAAGTTGTAGGTTCCTTTTTAGATTATTTGGATCCATCAGTTGCTGCATAAACAGAAATATTTTCTGGATGCATGAAAACAAATTGAGTCTTGTCTGTTCTTGCATTTATTTAGTTTGATGGATGAATTACATTTTTACTTTTTTGAGATGTTTCAGCATGTTTTCTAGGGAGTTTCAGTATCTACCAAGAGACAACAACACATTTATCGCATACCTTTTATCCTTTAAACTTGATTTTGCATTTCTTTAGGTTATTTTTATGTGACATCACTATTTGTGTGATTTGATTTATAATTAAGTTTAAATAGATAATCACAATGAAAAATGTTATGTTTTAGATAGCAATAAGTCTTGGTATTAATAAGAAAGTTGGTTTGGGGCCAAAAAGTGTCACACTAGCACTCAGTTTTTGCACTTTAGACTGAACCGTGATTTGTGGCAAAATAAGAAGCGTGACGGAAAATTAAAGTTCAGTGACTTACAGTCGTTTTGACAATAAACAGACATGGACTCTCACCCTGTGGCCCGCAGTTAAGCCAAGAAGTAATAAAGCAGAGCTTGCATGAAGTCGACAGCTGCAGGGAGGTTGTAAACAGAGGTCACTGTGTCATCATGATCGGTCATGAGCCTGTAACTACTGTTTTGCCACAACCCACAAAACAATCAAGTAATCATGGGATTTCAGCAACAGTTATTATTTAGATCTGAGATCAATAAAAAAGTGGTGAGGTAAGATCGGTTCTTTGAATGAAGAGGTAACAATATAAAGGAGAAGCATTGAACGGGAGATGTTATTGCACATTTGGAGGAAAAACATACAAACCACAGATGACTAAGACAGAGATCCCAAGTGGATAAATAACAGAAGAGAAAGAATTTTTCATGTGAGGTCAGAAAGTTCAGAGCAAATAAAAAGAAGAAAAAAAAACAAACAAACAGAAAACAACTGGTTTGTTGCTATTTACTTACTGTTGTCACTGGGGAAATAGTAGCTGTCCAGGTCTGACTCATTGTGGTAGTATAGGTCCATTGCCTGGGGAGAAATGTGGCATTTTTTAAAACTAAATATGCCACTTCAGGGTAATTCAACAATACAATAGTTTTTATTATTATATATTACACAGCAACACTAAAAAGAAGCAACGTATTAGTAATTATTAAAAAATTCTACATATTTAAAGGGTGTTTTAAAGTGGATGAAACATGTTAGAAAGTATGCATTTATTGTGTTAAAACATGCTGCAAATTGTTATATAAAAATAACATTTGAGGACTTATGCACAATGTTTTGCTCCAACATGAAAAAAAGAAAGAACAAGGTTGAGAGCACTTCTAAGAATGGCCACAGACCAAATGTTATGTGTATTTGGGAGATTAAATCCAGGATTTTTCTTTCTGTCAGAACACTGCAGTTCTTCTGCACACTCACATCTGTGGGTCTCATTGTCTTTCACTGGGAAACTTTGATATGTGGGTTGTGGGCTCAAACCACCAGCTTTATGACTGACGGACAATTACTCTGTGTCACAGCCGCAACCCTCATGCTTTTTTTTTTAAATAAATACCCCTGCTGGAGGTGATTTGTCCCCATTCAACTGATGTCATGATACTGCATCAAATGTGTCATCTTATTGTTCAGTTTTCTTTGATTTAAAAAAAAAAAGAAAAAACTCAACACAATCTATCAAACATGGTGGCAGAGGGTACTCGTTTGTTTCTGCTTTGGCACTACATTGAACAGGCATCTTACAGTGAGGAATCTGACCACTGAACAACAAGCTTTCTGACATGCAGTAAAAATGAAAGAGTATTATATAAGAGTAGTATATTCAAGCCAACAAACTCTAGGCCATGAAGATAAAATAAAAGAAGCACATTTCAGAAAAGAAAAAAAAAGAGTAAAAAATCATGCTAAATGCCAAAACATATCAACAGTTTTTAAGCACCTACTGGTAATGAATGGAGACACAATAAAAAATAGTTTTTTTTTAGCTTGTAGGTTTCATTTTTGTTTTTTACATCTCATGAAAACAGTGTGTGCTGCTATTATACGTGTACACGTATTCATTGCTGTTGAAATGATTTCTTTTCAAAATTTGCCCCACTTTATCATTTTATCACATAAATAACTGCGTGATTGGCAGCCAACAGGGGACAAAGGGAAATCATTTCATATTCCCATGAAACTTTGCTGTTGTGTTAGATGTGAACTCTTTTTTGTCGCGTCGCTGTCAGTCAGACGCTTTTCAAAGTGTCTGGTGTCTTGCTTAATTACAGTCTTAGCCTAGTTTGCTCCTCAGAACCGCAGCTCTGAAAAGTTCTCTGAAACCTCTCTCTAGTGTGTTCTGCAGGCATGCATGTCAGTGTTTCATTCACACAGTGGGGACACGTTTCCCTCATTTTGTTGTTAAGGCTTTATGCTATTATGATTTTTTTTGTTTGGTAAATGTTCAAAGAAAAATCTGTTTGTTAGTTTGAAAGTGCCATCTTAAATGAGTTTTTTGTTCTCATGACATATTTTGGAGCTTGTTAAAAATGAGGATGAAAAAGAGTAGAGCGTTGTTATCTGGGATACTTAAATGCCAGGTAGTTTGTTGTCAGGGAAAAAAAAAACACCATTAGAGGCCTATCATGGTGAACTCTAATAAAGAGTTTCCAGTGCCATAAAAAAAAGCCTAAAACATGATCCAAGGTCAAAGTGTGTTGTTTAAAGAAATTAACGAGAAATAACATGATTATGAAAATAAATTATTTTTTCTTGTAGAATTAACTGCTCTAACTCAGGAAAAATTAGACTTTTTAATACAGCTACTTCAAAACTTTTTTCTTGGAAGGGTTTTAATGTCCATTCCAAAATAATATTTAAATTTTAATTGAGTTTCCTGGTATTGACAGTCAGGGAAGTATAAAAGCTAGCTACTTTAGGTTGGACTGCACTGTCATTCAACATTTGCTGTATTGTTGTTAAATGAACTTACCTGTGTGCGCTGGCGTGGCTGCCAGGTATCTTCCAGGGCGTAGCCGATGTAGGGTCCACTGCAGATGGCGCACTCCAGCATCACAGGGCTGGCAAAGAGAGAAGAGCCGTGGAGGCCCAAGCACTGGCAGCCTCCCATGGAGACTTCTGACTCTGCTTCCTTCTGCTTGTTTTCATTGTGATGGCGAGCCAGCATCTTCCACTTCCTGACCTGCAAGTTATAGGGATTTAGTCAAAGGAACAGTTATAGATTCCTGTTCATGCTCAAGAATAGAATAGAATAGAATAGAATAGAATAGAATAGAATAGAATTCATTCTAGGTGTTTTTGATATTTTTTTCACAAAAAAAACTTAATATAGCTTTCAAAAAGATTAAATGAACAGAAATCCTACTAATAAAAGATGAACAGATTAAAAATAGTAAAGTCTATGATAAAGAACAGCATATAATCAGCTTGGCATTAATATCCAAGGAGGGATGACATTTCTGTGGTACTACATTTATCCATTTTGAGCTTTTCTCAGTGATCCGGATTGTTTTAGCATTGATCATATGGTAAATTGCCAACATTATTTAACCTTTTTCTTTTTTATCATTGCTTATAATATTACAAGACCTTGATTCAGGCAGAAGCAATAAAATTAAGCCAGAAAACAAGCCGCTTAGAGAGACAAAAAACAGGCAAAAAATATACTTTTACCTCCAGACATAATTGCCAGAAAGCAACACAAAATATATTTTTAACTTGCTGATAAACTTTATGGTCCCGAAAGTCTAAAAAAAGAATGAACTCTGTTTCTTTTTATGAAGTGCTATAAACGAATCTGGAGTTTTCCAGCTGAAGTGGACGTCTGCTGAACAGCACCAGCAACAGTATTTCTAACTTTGTTGCTAAACATTTGCAGGTCTTGACCTTGGAAGATGAAACCATAAATGAAGGTATTTTTGGTCAAAAAGGTGTCCAGAGAAAGCATTTAGAGCAGCAGGTCAAAGCTCAGTAATCCAAAGAATGTTGCTGTTAATTAAAAACCCCTACTATAATCAAACCCCAATCCTACTAATAATTATCATCTAAAATACAAGTTTGCTTTAATTTTATAACAAATAAGGGTATTTTTTTAATAATCAAAAATGTTCCGAAAGGTTTTAAATCTAAAAAATATCAGTCTATGATTGCTTTGAAAAGATGAAGTTATTTAATCCTATAAAGCCTGAACCATTAAATACTTAACAGAAAATTCCAATTCTTTGGAATTAGAGCCTTTATAGGTCCCTTTAAACAAACAAGCAAAAAAATATAAATTTCATTTTGTATCATGGTCAAATATATATTTTTCCTGAGCTAACAAAAATATCCTAAGACAAAAAAAAAAAACTAGAAATTTGTATTTCCATTCCATTGCTCTTGCAGAGGGCTGACAGACTCATGTATCAAATATGATACGTTCGGCTTTAAAGAGTTAAGACATTCCTAAAAAAAGTGGGAATGTTATTTTCTGATGATAAAACGGCAGTTACTTTTTTTGTCTGGTGTCCAGATGGAGTACTTTATTCAACTTTAAAAGACTACTGCAATGCTCAATAGTTTTTGAGATAAATTAGTTTAAAAGCAGAAAAGGTGTAATGTGAAAATTGTTGTTTCATTTATCTATATATTTTTCTTTTAATGTGTACAGATAGATTTTAATAATATTAATGCAATTCATACTTTTAAATAAAATGCAAAATATTAATATAATGTTAGGGGGATGTACATATATATTATAATATAAGCTGCATATCCTTAAAAGAGCATCATTGCAGGAGTCAAACATGGTGGTGGTAGTATGGTGGTCGTGGGTAGGTTCCTTTTTAGGATATTTTGTTATAATGAATAGATTCACTTACTATTCACTACTTCATGGGGTTGTTCTTGGAATTGTTTACATACAGAGTAAGTAACAAGAAAGAACTGATTTTATGATGCATGTTTCAATTCACATGTATCTTCATGGAATGAGTCGGAGATCTTTTGAAAGAGCAGTTCTCTGAGTTTTAATTGTCTGCCATGTGAAGACCTTAAACATTGAACAGCTCAGAGGGTTGTGAAAGGGTAATGTGCGCCTTGGAGAAATTCTTCTATGGGATAGATGTTGCTCGTGCTGCAAAAGTAAGATGGGAAATAAAAGCTGATTGCAACTGGAATAATTGTGACTTGGCATGAGTTTGTGCTTTAATTAGCACTGCTAACAAGAGTCCTAATTATACGGTATTAAGAAAAAAATCATTAATGGTCACAGGAACACAAGTGACACTGAATCACCTCCTCCTAAGTGACAGCTGCAGTGACACACTATCCAGAGGACCGTTGGGCCACAAACCTCTTTCTCTGTGTCATCATGTTGCATGCGCCTGACAACACAGACAGTCGTTGAACAGAGACGCACTGAGAGCACACATACACACACACTCAAGTACAGTGAGGGAGATAAATATAAGATATATGAGGATGAAACCTGAGGTCAAGGTGCACACAGTTCTTGAGGAAGCTAGATTGCAAGTGTCAGTGATCCAGGCAGCCTTTTCTGTAAAGTAAAGTATGTCCTTGGCACTCAGATTGCACATGTGTGGAGAGTGCAGCATTGCAAAGGAGTTTTATCAGGTCTGCTCTCTCAGCAGCCTCTGCTCTGCTGACCCTCTACATTACTACAACTTGGCATGGTGAAATGTGGTCTGAGTGAGCCAGGCTGTGTGTGTGTGTGCAGTCCAATTTTGCAACCCCGGCGCATGGGTGACTGATCTCATGACTTTACTGTTTAGTTTTAGTAAAGGACAGAACACATCCAACATCAGCTGCTAAAACTGTTAACCCTAGAGTTTACCCCCCCAAAAAAAGGTCAAAACTTTACATTTTACATATTTTCCAGTTAGTCGCATGAAAGTAACCATTAAAAAAAAAAGGTCTACACACAACTTGTTCTTGAACAGGTTTGGACTTGACTGCATACATGAAAAATCCTTTGCACCAAGCAATGAACAAGCATGAAAGCAAATTCTGTTTTCAGCACTTTTTTTGCTGTTACTGGTAGGAAAGTCATTTAAAGTCAACTGAGTAAAAATGTTTGTTTTTTATTTTATAGTGAAGGTGGAACTTCATGTTTTGCCTTCATTAGCTTCTTTTTTATTGTCAAAATCAACAGAGGGCTGCACGGTGGCGCAGTGGTTAGCACTCCTGCCTCACAGCAAGAAGGTTCCCGGTTCAAGTCCTGGCTGGGGGACCTTTCTGTGTGGAGTTTGCATGTTCTCCCCGTGCATGAGTGGGTTTTCTCCGGGTACTCCGGCTTCCTCCCACCGTCCAAAAACATGCTTCGTAGGTTAATTGGTTACTCTAAATTGTTCCTAGGTGTGAATGCATGGGTGTGTGATTGTGGCCCCTGCGACAGACTGGCGACCAGTCCAGGGGTGTACCCTGCCTTCACCCATGAGTAGCCGGGTTAGGCTCCGGCAACCCCGTGACCCCGAAAGGGATAAAGCGCATTGGAAAATGAATGAATGAATGAAAAATCAACAGATTGTGGTTAAAGTCCCACTCCTATCATCTTTTGATCTGTTTTAAAAGTATTCCCAGTGATCTTTTTAATTACAATTTTGCAGTTTTTAGCCAAAATCAAATAAACCTGTGCCATTTTGTAGGACTGTTTCTGCAGATTGTCAGTAGCTTATGTGAAATGTTTCTCTGAGTTCTGGGCGAGATTATTAGCATGGAGTTACCCCAGCCCCACTTTCCATCAACCATCTGTTCACCAGCACTCCTGATAGCTTACAGCTCCTCACACCTCCAACATAACATTAGCAATGCAACAACAACGGCGAGCAATATTGGAGCTATTCGATTATACAGTTTTGATCCAGATACAAACGTGGTCGAAGTAAGCACAGACGTTCATGGATCTATTTTTCTGCAAGTGGATGTATCAGAATGGAGTGGAGCTGGGAGCTTGTGGCCCATTTCTACATAACAACTGCAACGTTTTTCAAAGCACATTTTTACGTCTGCTCCTGATTCCCAATGACTGGATTAAATAAATACTCATTAATGTAATTTTGACCTCATCGGGTATAATACTACAAGAACAAAAACAGGACTGGGTCTTTAAAGTCTTTAGTTTGACTTGTTAAAAACCGCTTACAGTTGAGACACATCTGTGGTAAAACTGGATTTTGTTTCCCCAGAGCTTGTTCTTAAGCCTTATTTAGGGGAAAGTTACCAGCATTCCTTAAGTGTAAAAAAACATCAACAGGAAGACCTTTAAATGGATGCTGTTGCTAAATCTCCTTCCGTCCGAGTTGTCTGCCTGCCCTTTCACCTTGTTTTATGTAATGAATCATTAAGGCAGCAGGGATTTGGTTAAATCCCTCTCAGCCGGATCTGTCTTCCACCTCATAAACTCAGGATGTATTATAGTTTAAGGATATTATTATCATAAGGTCATGATGCACACATCAGCAACCCTGCTTCATAAATCAAGGAAGGAAAACACAAATTTTCCTCGAGCCTTTCTTCAGTTTCCTCAAGCTGACCTCCTTTGGTAACGTTCAACTGTGTTATGAACAATCTTCATCTAAATGGTTGCCCTTTACCCCCCTGCAACATTAGCATAAGACGCTCAGCGATAAAGCCACAATCAACATCAGTCAATCAATATAATCACCCTAAGAAAGAGCAAACAATGACACAAAGGCATGTTTTTCCAGAGATTTTCTGTCTCAGTCTTAAAAAAATCTCAAATATGTTATAAAACAGTCTGAAAGGCAGAGATAATTTAAGAGTCAATTACAAAAAACAACAACAACAATGCTTTCCAAAGCATTCCTGTTTGTGATGATACATTATTGTTTGCATTTAAATGAAAAGGATGCTGCCGTCTCCATTAACTCTTTCATATGTCAAAGTAGTGGACTGTCATGGATTTCTTTCATACATATCAGTTAAGTCCCTTTTCCAACTTTTTTTAAAAAATGAAAACAGCTGATTTTTTTTAGGAAAGAAAATGAACTAAAATGGCTTTAAAAGTACAAAATAATTGCAAAACAGACAAACTTTCCCTTAGATTACTTTTCCTTGAACAAAAGGTCCTAGTTGGGAGTTGCTTCTTACATAATAAAACCGCTTTTACAAGTAAACAGGCTGCAAGTCTGTACATGTCCTTTGTTTGCATCAAGCTCCAGTTGGGCTTTAATAACATTAACACAGAGAAAATTCCAGCAGTAAACATGATGTTAAGATTTTAACAACCACTTGTTTGCCCTCAGAGTAGTTCGTGTCACGATCAGACAACTACCCTGACAGTGCATAACCACAGTAGCTTATTGCAGGGCAATAAATCCATGGCAAATCAGATCAAGTCACTTTAAAGAATCAGCCGTTCAACATGTGTCATAAAACTTGAGCACATAAAGCAACAGCGATGCAACCAGAACTGAAACTTCACAGTGGAGGAACCCCCTCTGCAGCGGAGTGGCTTTATTTGTGATTGATTCATTTGAAGTTTTAAGACTTTATGTTAGCCCAGACCACATGGAGGTAGCAGTAAAGTCCAGATCAACGATAACATTCCCAATGAGAGGATTTTTAAAAAACTAGTTTCTCAGAGGATCCAGATTCACTAGTTAGTTACATAAGGAAAAGTCTTTTTCCTCCATCATGTTGTTGAAAACTGGGTCGTTTGAGATACAGAAGCACTTGATCATCATGGTTCCAAAGGTTAAACTTTTTACATGTACATGATACATGTAAAAAAATATAAATAGTGAATTTCTAGGATTTTTTTAAAGCATAAAGACAATTTTTGAAGTTGATAATGAGAAAACCAAAGGAAATAAACTCTTTAGCTGACCATGGTGATGGTGTTATCATGATGTGGAGATGCATCTTTAAGCAACTCTAAAAACTGAATTTAATGATAGAACCAAAACACTATCATTAGTTTTAAAGTGAAATACTGTACTTTAGACATTTAAGCTTTGGCATTCCTTAACAAGACATTGAATTGAACTGGTTTTCTGTCAAATCTGAAGCAAAAAAAAAGTTTGTATGTAAAAGGACAAAAAAGGGGATGTCGAGGGGAGTTTTTTTTTTAAGCTGTATTCTCACAGGAAATGTTTTGTACAACAAAGATTTTAGGGGCTTAAAACAGAGGGCCTTAAACTGCCATTAAGCAGGAGCAGGAAATGTCTCAATGCACTTATTTTTTACTTAAGCAAACATCTGTGATTAAGAATTTGTAGATGAATAAATTTACACTAAACATGACCTAATTCCATTATTTCCAAAAAATTTAAAGAATTTTGTTTTTTAAACATTGATTTTTCCTTTGAACTTCTTTTATTCGTGAATCTGAAGCCGACAGTTGCTTAACGTCTCTTCAAGGTGTGCAGTCATGCAGATGTGTTACTCCCTACGTTCTTCAAATGTCTTCAATGCCTTCTATCACATCCAATGTGACATATTACCAAGGACGTCTCCTCCGTACCGCTTCCTCTGTTTCTCCTCTTCACCTCACATTTTTGCAAAGATTTATTTGGTTGCAAAACTGCAAACAACATATTCAGTCGTTCCTTCATATTACAACTAATCCAGGAATCAGCTGCACAGATATTTTCAGAGACGCCGATGGTGGAAATAGACGCGTGCCATTTCTAAGTGTTTTTATTTATTTACTGAAAGCAAAGGTGGGAATTCGTGCAAAGCATTTCCAAGTTTATTGTTCAAACCATGTTTTTCCAGAGTGCTTGGAATGAAAACAACGGAAGCGACAAATTCAGAGTTTTCCTTGGCTAAAATTAATGCTTCATAGTGGCTGCTTTCCAGGCTTGAGGAGAATGCCCCCCCATTTGATTCAAGCTAAATAAATATCAATTTAATCAACATAGATGGCATTAAACCTTAAAAAAGGTTAAATCTTAAAAAAGGTTAAAAAAATGTGTGATTTACAGTTGAATTTTAACAGAAGTAGTGAAGGTTTTGAGCGCCGGCCAACCAGCTTCAGGTTTTATCAGGTGCTGGACATTTGCCAAACTGTTCTGTGATGGATTTGCACAACGCCAAGTGGCCAATCATCAGTTTCAACAACTGAGGACAATGACACACTGTAAAGCTTGACATTTTAAACTTGAAGGTGAACATGCATGGTGTCACAGATAAAAGAACATACTCAGAAAAGTGGAAAGTTTGCGGTGACGGTTAATACAGCTTTAATGATGGGCGTGCAACTTTAGGAGAGATTTCAGCTCTGACTGGCCTTTTTTCAACTCTTCATAGTGTAATTGCAGTTTAAGAGGTCCTAATTCTAATCCTATTTCACTCAGACTGATTGGTGAAACCTTTTTGACAGCAATTCAGTTCAAGATAAATGCAGCCCAATCTGCATTTTAGTAGGGCTCTTTACAAGGCTGCAGCCTGACTGGCGGTTGAAAAGAAGAACAAAGACTCCAAGAGGATTTCATCTCATTAGAGAAGCTAAATTGACTGTTTTTATGGTTAAAGTTCTTCCAAATTTAAAAATAATTATCTGTGGTACATTTAGTGAAGTTGCATAAGCGTCCATAGTTTATCTTTAAATTTGTGAGCAGAAATGGTGTCCTCTTCCTCACAAACAGCTGCTGAAGGTGAGCAGGAAAGCTGTGTAATCTTTGCGTCCTTCTCAGAGGAGAAAATGTCACAATCCAAAGTCTGAAGTCCAGCAATAATCAGTTCAGACATCACAGAGAAAAGAGAAGGCTCCAAGAAACCGCTGCCTGCTTACTGTCATTCATTAATTCACACACTGCATGAGCTTCTCTGGGGCAGAGTTGTAACCCAGCAGGGATTTGTCACCATTATTGAAGCGTCATAGAACTCCTTCTTCTGTTGCCTCTCAGGGTCAGCTTACAAGTGACTCACTTGTGCTGAAATGAACATGAGCACACGAGGTGGGTGTCTTTGTCAATGAGGACAAAGGTACAGAATGATCAAGCTGACTCTTCCATGAAACATTAACAAGATGTACTTACTTCCCTGCCAAATGAGGGAAGACTTGAGTTTCATTAAAGCACATTTACAAAATGCTTTGGGTTCCTTTTTATACTCTGTAAAACGACTTTTAGTTTGAATCAAACCAATATCTGTTGGGATTTACGGGAGCAGATAAAAATCACTGTTCCACATGGAAACACTTGGCTTCTCTCTGGAATCACTATGGCTCTCACCTTCTTCACTTCTTACCTTCCCTTTCTTTCTTTCTTTTATTTTTAATTTGCTGCATGACTGAGTTTAAATGATAGACATGAATGCAACAAGAGACTTTTCCGAGTGAAGCATACTGAGTATTCACACTGATTAACACCAGCGCCTGATCCAGAGAATGAGATTGGGTAAGAAGGAAATAAAACCACTTACAACAACTTAGATAACAGCTATTAGCTTATATAACATGCTGTGATTTAAAAAAAAAAAAAAAAAAAAAAAGTCGGATGATTATGATTAAAACCTTGATTCCTGTAACTTAAAAAAATAATTATGTGAGAAGAACAACTGAAAACTTAAGCTGCGGTCTATTTAGTGACCTTTTCTTGTAATCTAAGTAAAATCATGAACCGTATTACTATGAGGCACATCTAAAAGCCTTATTTTTTTTTCAAAGTAATGACACGGAGCGGCCGTGGTGCAGCGGAAAGTGTGATCAAAGGATTGCAGGTTCAATTCCCAGTTTGCCTGCCCATGTGTTAAAGTGTCCTTGGGCAAGACATTGAACCCCACATTGACTTTGATGGAAAGTTGTGTGTGAATGTGAAGTGTGTGAATGTGTGTGTGAATGGGTCCATGACTGAAAAGCGCTGTATAAGTTTACTCCATTGTTGCTAACAAGGTTGGGTGTTAGAGTAGTCTCAGTAACGCTTGGTTTGCACTGGCCCGTTTGAGTTGCATCTCCCTTGCGTTGTGTGGGGAGTCCATCTGACAACCGTCAGTTTACGTCTCTGATCTCTGCCCCCCGCCACCTCCTTGTCGAGTAGTCCATCCTACTCTCTTCGCTCGTGGCCATCTGTGCTTCCAAAATAAACTTTCACCGTCCATGGCGAAATTGGACCATGGTGTTGTCTGTAGTGCTGGCGTGTGTTATTGTGTGGGCCGGTCGCCTGAATTATAAAATAAAATGTTCTGCATTTTATTTTGAAAGTACAAAAGAAATTTTTATTTTGAAACCCAGACCAGTTTCCCGTTTCTCCATCTTTTTGTATCAAAATCAACGCGTCGACAGACTGGAAAGAGACCTCTGGAGGCATTAACATTCCGATTGATTAATGAACGCTCTATTTTTGGTGTCAACGCAACAGAGATGCAACGCGATGGAGGCGCACTGCAGGCGGAGCAGTGTAAATCAGCTGTGACATTTGTTACAGTGGTATTTGTCTGTTTCTTTTACGTGTTGCAAGCAAGGTCGGGAGTGATAGGTATTGTGAATACGCCAACGTGGCTAACGTGTGGCGTGCTACAAACAAATTCTGGAGTTACTGTGAACGCAATAAAGTCTGACTGACTGATGGACTTATGTCTAACTTTTTATCTCTCTTAATGCACCTTGTATATCACGCAAGTTCAAAAATAGACCATTCATTGACGGAGTGCCTTATAATTCGGTGTGCCCTAAAGTCTGGAAAATACGATACTTATTGATGGTAATGACTTAGCAAAATGGCTAAATTTTGACTTGCAAAAGTGTAAATTACTGACATGATGGTTTAGCCAGACAGTTAAAGTCCACATTCTTGAACATGACCCCCTCTGAAGGAGGTTAACTGCGAAGCATAAGTTATTCAGGTGATCTAAGTTAAAAGAAAGCCACGGCTGACAGGTCAAAGGTTCTGGTTTGAAGCTCACAGTCCACACATCACATCACTGAGCTAATAGTTTCCCATGATGCTGCATGATCATCATGAGCTTGTCTCCCCACTTCTGGAACAAAAACACAGAAACTGGAGGATCGCTAAAGCAGAAACCACACATATCAGCTGTTTTTATCAAAGAACTCTAGCTTTCATGGGACCGTAAAACTGTTTTGAATGCCATAAGTACTTTAGGTTCTAAAGTAAAGAAGAGAGAACATGTTGAGAGCTGTCAGCAGAAGTTTCTTTTCCTATGATTAAATCGTGTACAGGAACAGAACGGGACTGATGATAGAGATTAAGAGAAAAGCTGACTTTGCAGTGGAGTTTGTATGTGTGTGCACGCCTGCGTGCACATTTCCAATCGTTTGGTGGTGTTTAAATGAAAAATCACCCCCCCTATCCGAAGGACTTATACAGTTTTGATTTCTCCTCATGCTCAGGCAGCTTTGGGGCAAATGGCCAGGCCACATCTTCTATCTTTGTAATAAAATTGTTTTCTCAGCTCTTCTCATCCTTTACTAGCACCATTCTTTCCTGTTTCCTCTTCAACTCCGATCCTCCTTTTTTTCTTTACCCATCTATTGTTTGTCACCTTAGATCATCCATTCGCCCTCATGCTTATAGTTGGATAGTTTTTCTTCAATTATATAATATGTGATTAATAGTGATTTAATAGAAAGTTGAACTCACAACCATGGAGTTTGTATATCCATAGTCCTGAGAGTCTTATCAAAAGAAGGTGAAGGCGGTGCAGGTCATTGGGTCAAGGCTGAGCTAAGCAACTTGCATTTTAATGTTGCTGACTTGATAGAAATGATGGATTTTTTTATTACAAGACAGGAGGAAGCAAAGGTAAACAGTCTTTCAGGGTGGCATTCATTTAAAAAAAAAAACTAATAAGAGTAAAAAAGGTTTGGTAAACATCCATGCTTTGAGTTACTTATCAGGAGGTAGAGCATCTGTCTTTTCAGCTGTCAAACATTTGTTTTGGGTCAAATCTCAACTGTAAGATGTTTACAGCATACTGTATGAATAAAAATTTTCTTCATGAGTAACCCCCCCCCAATATATTTTAATTTAGATGTGCATTCTCCAGCAACAAGTACATTTTCCTGCAAGTTCTGATTGAGGAGATTAAAGCTTTTGTTCAAAATGTATATAAAAAACAAAGCAAAAGCTTTTAGTGTTTAACTGATACACATTATTTCAGGCATTGATATATTCTGCAGCAAAATCTCTCAGCGTCATTCTTCAATCCAAGAAACATTTATAAATTTAACAACAAAGCATTTTTTCATTTGCCATTGACTGAGACAGTTGGTGGCCTTAATCTGGGGAATGCAATGAGTTGTGCCTGCTAGGAAAATGTTTCTATTAATGACTACATTTACAGTTACATACAAAATGGAATCTGAAAAAGTGTTTTCTGAAGAATGTAATATTCACTCATTTTCTTCTACATATTTTGCAAAAGCAAGGATACTTCTATTTTTTTTTCTATTTCAGAGCATATGATATACCTTTTCATCTTCTCAGATCACATCGTTCAGATTGGCATTTAGGAGAAAAAACAGAAAACTCTTTCATCCCTTTGTCAAAAATGACCCTTGTTGGCAAGATATTTTTTGTAAAAAACAAAAAAAACAAAAAAAAAGTGTGCTTTAGTCAATCAAAAATTGCATAGTCTTATTATTCAGGTCAAAACAGCCAATAGAGATTAGATAAGGTTCATCTAGTGCAAAAAAACTAAGTTTGAGACTTTTTCAGCTGATGAACGGGGTCATCAAGTTTAAAAATGAGAACTCCTAAGCTGTAGATCATCTGAATCCAAGAAACCCTGATAGAACAGCAGACTTCCCTCATGCTCACACCAGCAGTCTCCAATCAAAACAACTGACCTCCAAGCCCCAGTCTTCCATAAGCCCCGGCTTCTTCTAACCTTCATGAAACACCCATTAATTCGGCACACACCATTTGTGTGCAGTGAAATGGATCGCTGAGGCCACCGACAGACCAATCAATTTGAAGGGCAAGACATGGAAACAGCGGACAGATAGAGAGCCAGACAGCCCTCCAAAAGGATAAAATAAAAAGTCAGATCAGGGCGATTCTGCTTTCTGTTCAGTTGATCGCTTTCTCTCACACTGTGATGTTCAAACAAGCACAGCGTGGCTTTGTGAGGCTAAGAGTAGCTGGAATGGGGATGACTCACTCTCCCAATGCCCAGGTGACTGGAAAAATACACAATTGGGGGACTGAGTGATGGTTCCAATGACTGAGAAGTAGCAGGATAGCAGTTGAGACTGAATAACCACTCGCCACCTGGACTCTCAGCTACATTTCTCAACAACAATTCGTGCATGATCTGCAAGACATTTACCTGATCTTGGAGATGATTTTTTAGCTTTCAAGTGTCACCCCTGCAGAGTTTATGTCCTTTGTAATCATTTCAAAGAAAAATGCTGCAAATATAGCACTTCAGTCTACTGTTGCCTTTGAGTTGGGTTACATAACAGAGGCAGAGTGGCAGAGTTTAGAGAGAACACAGAGAAAAGCAAAATATAATCTTGTAATCTAACAACAGGGCAAAGAGAAAGTCTGCTATGAACACAACCCATCATTTTAGTAAAATTATTATTTTAGAACTGTATGTTTTCGAACTTTTTTGTGTTTAGTTTGCCCTCACATGAATCAGTGACATGGTGCAATATTAATTCCCACTTCTTTTGTTCCTGCATTCAGGCATGTAAAGCAGTGACAGAAGCTAAACGAGCAGAGTGTGAACGGTTGAGCCAAAACAATTGGCACGATGCTTGCAATTCAAACAAAATTAGCACAATCTAAGCTTCTTGCCTGTAAATGCACATTGAGTTTTATTTCTTTTATCTCATGTTCTATATTTAATAAATGTGTTGAATTAACTGGCCAACAAAACCTTGATGGAGTCCATGGCACATCACTCTGCATGTTGGCACTACAAGCAGACCCAGCCAAAACATTTTTTTAACCATCACTTGGCATGAGGTTTTGGATTCAGTTGAAATGGAATCTAAAGGGTTTTAATTAAATAGTTTTCAAAGAAAAGGTAACACTAGAGTCCTAGAAACGAGTGAAGGACGTGTTAGACTGTTGAAGTATTTACTGCAGGATTTTAAAACTGATGCACTTGTTGCTTTATTAGCTGAATACTATATAAATGCTTTATTTGATATGTCTTTTGACTGGCTGAATCATTAATTACATTTAATAATAGAACCACCACAAAATATGAAAGTGTTTCACAATCAGCCAAAATGTTTGTGGTACATAACTACAGCGTTTGGATTGAAACAGAGCAGAAAAAGAAGGATTTTCCCTCTGATCCAGTATCCCAAAAATCACAATATTTGTAACATTGGACACTCATGAGGAATGGTTCGATCAACTTATGTTATCATGAGATCCTCTGAGCCCATGACCAGTCAACCACGATTTGGCATCCCCACTTGTTACTTGGATGCACCATCCAGGACCCACATCGCTGTAGAAATGACTTAAAGCACTTTTAACAGTTTCTACACTTATCTGCAAAAACAGTTAAGAGCAACATCTCATTGCTAAACCATAATCCCCAAAAACAAACTAAAGACTAGAAAAATCTCTTTAAAATGAAATTGTAAAAAATGGAGGATGCTTCTTTGGCAAGACAAGACAAGACAAGTTTATATGTATAGCACATTTTGTGTGCTTAGTAATGACGGTGGTGGGAATTATGTGTAAATTAAATTTTCCATAATACAAAACAAGATTCTATTCAATAGGCTTGTGCCACATACTTGTATATTCAACCAATTGCAGTTGAACTTTTAGAGGAGCATAACTGATAGTGTAAATATTTAAAAAATTGTTAGTAATGTGTTATTTCCTTCTTTAAAACAAAGTTTCATGATGTTTAAACTGATATATTAGTACTACAAAAAAAGGTTGACGGCTGAAGTTTCTTTTAAACAAAGCAACTTAATAAAAAGTCAAAAACTGCCAAAAACTCTTCTTCTTTTCCTTACGGCTTAACCTTCAGAGGTTGCCACAGCGAATCAGCTTCCTCCATCTAACCCTGTCTTCTGTATCCTCTAACACCAGCTTATTCCATGCCTGAACTCGCTTCTTCACTTCTTTTCCACACGCTCCATTACTCTGGACTGTTGACCCTAGATACTTAAAATCCTCCACATTCTTTATCTTCTTCCTGTAAACTCATTCTCCCACCGGGGTCCCTCTCATTCATACACATGTACGCCGTCTTGCTGCGGCTAACCTTCATTCCTCTCCTTTCCAGGGCAAACCTCCACCTCTCTAGCTTCTCCACCTGTTCCCTGCTCTCGCTACAAATCACAGTATCATCTGCAAACATCATAGATCAAGTTCCTGTCTAATCTCATCTGTCAGCCTGTCCATCACCACTGCAAACAGGAAGGAGCTCAGAGCTGATCCCTGATGTAATCCCACCTCCACCTTAAACTCCTGTCCCCCTTTACAGCACACCTCACCTCTGTCTTACAGCCCTCATACATGTCCTGCACTTCTCTAACATAGTTTTCTGTCACTCCAAACTTCCTCATACAATAACCACAGTTCCTCTCTGGGCACTCTGTCATAAGCTTTCTCCAGATCTACAAATACACCGTGTAGCTCTCTCTGTACTTCTTGATCAACATCCTCAAAGTAAATATCCCATCTGTAGTGCTCCTCCTTGGCATGAAACTATACTGCTGCTCACAAATGTTCATTTCTGTTCTTAGTCTAGCTTCAACTACTCTTTCCCATAACTTCATTGTCTCAGCTTTGTCATCAGCTTTATTCCTCTGTAGTTGCCACAACTCTGCACATCTCCTTTATAATAATAATGGATTGGATTTATCTGCACTTTTCCAGAAACTCAAAGTGCCATTATTCATTCACACCTTATTCATACTAGGTGAGGGTGAGCCGCTGATGTAGACTGATAGAGGCGTGGCTGCAAGCACACGCCAAATGGTCCCTCTGACCATTACAGGTACATTCTTACACATTCACACACCAGTGGAGAAAAAGATTTAAGGGAAGCTTCTTTAAAAATCCCCAACATGCACCTTGCCCAAGGACGCAACATCGGCTGACCTGCTCAACCACCTGAGGTACTGCTACCCTGTGCTTTATGGTTATGCCTTATGCTTAAAAATGGGCACCATCACACTTCTCCTCCATTCCTCAGGCATCTTCACGGAGTCAAAAACTCCCCTGCCATCTCTCTTCGACACCATACCTCCACGTGTGTATGGTCAGGATCAAGCACCTTTCCACTCTTCATCCTCTTCAATGCCCCTCTCATTTCAGCCTGACTAATCTTTGTTTCTTACTGCTCCACAACAGTCACCTGTCCTATTTTTTTGTTCTCTCTCTCTTTTTCTTTATTCGTCAACTCTTTAAAGTATTCTCTCCAGCTTTTCATTACTGACACCTGTCAACACATTACCATCCCTATCCTTAATCACACTTACCTGCTGCATGTCCTTCCCATCTCGATCTCTGTCTTGCTTTTCTGGATAGGTCAGTTTCTCCCTCTTTACTACTCAATCTAGCATAAGTCATCATAAAACCCCTTGTTTGGCCTTTGAAACCTCTACCTTCACCTTACACTGGATCTCCCTGTACTCCTGTCTACTCTCCTCAGTCCTCTCAGTTTCCCACTTCTTCTTAGCTAGGCTCCTACTACGTATACACTCCTGCACCTCCTCATTCCACCACCACCTCTCCTTATCAACTTTCTTTCCTGATGACATACCAAGTACACTACCTGTCTCCCTGATCACATTAGCTGTAGTTATCTAATCATCTGGGAGTACCTCCTGACCACCCAGAGCCTGTTTCAACTGTTTATTAAAAGTCATGAAACATTCTTCATTTTTCAGCTTCCACCAGTTTGTCCTCTTTCTCGCCTTTGCCCTTTCGTTCTTCATCTTCTTCATCACCACCTTCATCCTACACACCACCATCCTATGCTGTCTGGAAACACTCTCATCAACCTCTACTTTGCAGTCTGCGATCTCCGTCAGATTACACGTCTACACAAGATGTAGTCTATCTGCGTGCTTCTACCTTCTCTCTTATAGGTCACCATACGTTACTGCCTCTTCTCAAAAAGGTATTCACTATAGCCATTTCCATCGTCTTTTGCAAAATAAAACAAGTTTTTTGTTTGTTTGTTTTTTGTTCATGGATAACTGAAACACCACACCCACATTTGAAAACAAACTTATCTTAAATATAAAACAGCCCAAAATCTTTTTTTTTTTTTTTGGATATTAAATATATGCATGGGGATAGTTCAGATTGAAGTAGGGAAGGACTTACTTGGGCAAAAAGTCAATCTTGTTTTCGAACCTGAAAGTCAAGGTATCGCTCTTCCTTTGAGTCTTTTAAATCCTTACTAATCTTATGGACATTTTTTTTTTAGTAAACTTTTTTCTCTGCAAACTAAAACAAAAACTTACAGGAATAGTGAATAGTGAATGAAGCTGCTCTTGGAGTTTATGTAAAGTAACTCAAAGGTCGTCATTACCTTGAAGCCTTTGCTTTTCTCGTGCACACTGCTCGTTCCGCTTGCAGCACAAGGTGAGCACGCCTCCTGGTGATAATACTGGCCCCCCTGCAGGCCTGAGTAGTGACAGCAGCAGTAAGGTGAGGGGAAGTGTGTGTACCACAGGTCTTCAGTTAGCGGACACTTTTGGCAAGCACAAAGGAGGCCGTTCCCCTGAGCTTTTTCTACGCTCACCTTGGGATTCCTCATCCACCTTCGCACCTGAACACAAAGAAATGAATAAAGAAACACCATCTCAGCTTCTTTAAAAACCCCCAACATGCTTGACCTTCTAACAGGTTTCAATATCAATGTTTACAGATGTAGTACTTTTTAAGTTTTTTCACTCAAATGCAAAAATGTAATTGATTCAAATCTAACTGGATTATCTTTGTCTTTGATACATCACTTCAGAAGGTGATGGATCTAAGGCTGTGCTGTTATGCCTCTTGTTCTACAAGCAGAGAAGACAATGAATTGCAGATGTCATCTGAGGCCAACAACAGACAAGAAAAAAGGAATGCAAAACTTTAATAATTCTGCGTATATAGAACCTTTTTTCATGCTTATAAAAATCATTCAATATGCATCTGAAGATAAATATGTATTTTTCTCTCTTATAATAATAACAAATTAAAGACATAACACTTATTTGCCCAAAGTTGGAAACTTCACAATCACGCAAAATCATACAGTAAAAAATGAAGTTGCATGAAAGCAAACTATAAATACAACAACAGAAATTCAGATGTAAAAACAAAATATAGGCAAACATTTGCAGCAATTTATTAAACAACACTCAAATCAAAACTCAACAGAATAAAAAATAGAAATAGGATGCATTATTGTCATCATACAAAGATCATGAAAAGGTGCATCTGGAGTAATAAGAATAAAACACAAAAGTAATAAAAGCAAAAACAAAAGGAGTGCAGAAACAGTATAAAAACGTAAGAAATTAAGATCTTAAGAAATTAAGTCAAAAATAAAATAAAAAGAAGAGTAAAAAAAATCCACCAGATTCCCTTTGGGATCAATAAAATATCTATCCATCCATCCATCCATCCATCCATCCATCCATCCACCTATTTATATAGAATAAAAGGAAACACTTCATTACTGTTAGTTAATGCATAATTAAGCATTAACAGACTATCATAGTTACCACTTTAATGCATAACTTTGCATTAAAGAGAGTGTTGCTGAACATGTTAGTTAGTTGTTAGAAAATGTTTATTATTCAAGCTTACTCAATGCATTACAACACATTAATACATGTGTCTTTGAATTAGTAATACAAAGTAATGCATAAAAGTGGCTGTTAACACTTTATTTAATAGTTAGATTACTATTATTAGTGCGGGGATTCTTATTGTAATCTTATTGTAAGTGTTATCATATTACCAAAAAAAATCAATTTCTGTGTGGATACACACAAGGCATGGCTTAAAAGACTATTAAAATAAACTGTTGAATTATTAAAATAAACCGTTTTCGGATAAATGGATGGAGGGAGGGACAGATACAAAGCTGGATAACAGGTGACCTTGCTTCTACATGTGTGTTTGTGTGTGGGTGTTCACACAATCTGCTCATCTTTCCTGAGTCATGTGTGATCAACATTCTTCTCCCCACACCATCTGAAGGAAGTCTCACAAAAAATGCATGTTTTTGCCACAGTAGAACAAAAGTAACATGAGAAACACAATTATCTGACTAGATAAAAAATTACAAGTGTTTCCCAAGAATATGACGACACCTAAAGTGTTACAAACTTTAATCAAAAAAGGTGTAAGAAAAACCGTTGATTTGTTAGATAAGATAAATCTCAGAATAAATCCTTTTCTGTGTTATTCACATAGCAGAATTATTAAATAAATCCATCAGTGCACCTCTGTTACACAGGCTTGAAGTATTGTCAGTCATTTCCTTCCTGTTATGGCTCACAGCCATGTTGCTCTGAATTCTGCTTTGATCTCATGCAAATTAGGTGTAAATTATTCACATTAAGGGAAGCAGTAAACGAGCTGTTTGCGAAAACAGTGTGTGCAGAAGATGTACTTAAACTACCCACTTGAGCAAAGCCCAAATTAGAAAGAACTTTTATGTTACCGTTTTATATTGTGATGCTATCTCTAACGCTGAGCAAAATCTTAGCTATGTGAATGCACTGGAAAAAATGTCCTTCTCAAAACAAGTTAAAAATAAAGAACACAAGATGTTTTTTCCTTACAATAAAGTGAGTAATTTGTCAATGAAACAATAGAAAAAAATGTTGTACTGTCCTGCCCTTTAAAGATGAAATTAAATTGTGAAATTATCTACTTACACACATATTTAGGCCTATTGCTTGGTATTTAGAAATAATGTGTCTTAAGTTTGTCTGTTGCTCAATTTTTTTAGCTCTTTAAAGTAGGTGTATTTCTACACTTTCCCCCAAAAATGTATGTCCTATCTCAGGTGCTGCAACAGTCCAACAATCCTTATTTCTAGACTTTGATCCTCTTAATGTGAGACTAGAATTTCACATTTTAGGATAATTTTGTCTTAAAAATTATATGTGAGTGTTACAAGTCAAAAACAAAATTCCAGTTTTCCTAAATTAAGCAACCTAACTTCTCAAAACACGACCACAAATTAAACTTTTGCTTTAAACTTTAGTGTAAAGTAAAAAAAAAATCAATTAACAAAATTTCTTACAAGATGATTTTTTCAAGTTCAAATGACTCAATAAGAATTTTGATATTCAGGATTTCTTGTCTCAAGACAAGTTACATCCTACTGAAAAGTTAGTTTTGTCTTCTATTGAATGTGAACTATGACAAAAGTATAATTTTGTGTTTTTACAATGGGTAGTAGTGATATATATCCAAAAGAATATGACAAACTTTAATATTATTTATCATTTATTAAAAATGCTTTTTAAAGACCCACTCAGATGAAAATTGTGTTTTTGGTGTTTTTAACATGTTCTTGAGGCATTGTTCTGATGATTGAAGACATGTCTTAAAAAATAGCTCAAAATTGTATTATTGAATATTTGTTTATTCAATCAAGAGCAGATAAAAAAAGGCTGTTTGAAAAATAGTTTTTTGTGACATATGAAGAACTTTCTGCTCCAAGCACTCAGACACGGTAAGGGGAAAGGGGGCGGGCTTGCCCACAACTCAGAGGCAAATTCCTAACAAACTACTGCTGCTTTGCAGAAACCATATATTAGAAAACAACACAGTTTTTATTTTTTATTTTATTTTGGCTAAAGATGATAACTAAAAGAACACTGGGAACGCTTTTAAGATGGATCAAATAATTGATTGAGAGGATTTTTAAAGTGAGCTTGCTTAATGCAAATACTAAAAAGAACAAAAATACATAACGGTCTTGCTCAAAAGTCTAAAATTACTTTATTGTTCAGATTCTAGGATTTAACTTAGTTAGGCAATCATTTTAGAATGACTTGATATTTAGACATGAAAAACTGAACAGAATGATGAAAAAATAATAAGCATACATTGATTTTTAAACAAGAATAAAAAAGACATTTTGTTGACAAAATATCTTACTAACAAAAATGACAATCCCTTTCTTTCAGATTATCAGTCCAGTCAGAAAAAAAATACTATTTATGAAATCCACTAATTAAGACAAATTTTCAATCTTGCACAGAAAATGTGTTCATGTATTAAACATCATAATCTGCTTAAAGCAGCTTTGTTTTAAAGTTTACAAAAGACATGAACATAGAGTCAATGATTGAGCTTCATTAGAGCGTCTCAGCTTCAACCATGACATCATCCCTGGCACGCACTCACAGAGCGGCAGCACTCTGGCTATCCCGGCTCCTCTCTCAGCCTGTGCAGGTACAGGTGAAGGCAAACACCGTCCCTCCTAAAATATTCCCCCTGCGTGTCACCCAGACTCACCTTTCTCTTGACAAACTGAAAAGCAGAGCACTTCTTAAAGGAGAAGGCAGATTTCTCTCCTCCCCCGCCACCTCCTCCACCATTCACCAGCTTCATGGCCGACACCGGCGCACCGCTAGCCTCCTTAGATCCCAGGGTGACGGACAGGCTGGCGAGCAGAGGACAGCAAAAGACTTGTTTAAAGCATCGGGAGTGGAAGAAATGCAGAAACAGAAAGAAAGGGAGATGCTACTCTGAAAAGAGGATGCAGGAGAGTGAGTGCATGAAGAGGGACCAAAAAACTGAGGGAGTGAGGCAGGATGCTGCAGTTAGAGAAAAGGAGAAAGGTAGAGATGCACAGGGGAACATATGCGAGAGGGGAGGCGGAGGAGAAAGACATCAGCTCCTGTTGCTGTGAAGATGAAATAGCTTTGTTTACGAATGCTTGCCAAGCACCGCTGTGCTGTCAAGTGTGTGGAAAGTTTATGTGCATATGTGAGTGGATGTCCTGTAGGAATCTGTACCTTTATGCTGTTGCGCAGACTTGGTCCCCCTGAAGGTGCTGAAGGTTTTGTTTTTTTTTTTCTAAAGTGCCCGGTCCCAAATCAGCTGCTCCTCAGCTACAGCCGTCCTTTTCAACTAAGACTTCCTCCTCCAAAGCCAGGATGGAGGAAGGAAAAGAAGATTCTTTGGTGATGCCGTGTAGCTTAAGAGGAGTCTCTCTATCTGACAGAGTGTGAGTGCAACTGCCTGAGGTACACCTTGGATGGAGACTCAGGTCGGTTGTGTGGGTGCATGATGAGGTGAAGGTGAAGTGTCCAGCTGCAGTCCCCTGGTTCACACCATAGCTGATTTATCAATGAAGGACTCTGCAGTGAACAGCTGCTGCCTCCCCTCCTGCCTCTCGCTTGCTCTCCTTCCTCCATCCCGCTTCGTCACTGGTCCTAATCTCCGCTCCCCCTCCCCCTTTCCCTCTGCTGGGTCATTCTTCTGCGGCAGTTGATGCCAACTCCTCCTCTTTCACCTCCTACGCTTTCGTTCTGTTTTTTATTTTATGTCCAATCAAGGGTGCAGCACGATTGTTTTGACTTCTTTATTTAGACTTTTTGTTGCTAGATTTCACACACCATATCAGACTTCATACTTTTGTGGCAGACCCTCCCTCTGTTCCCAAAATAAACCCAGACATTCATTTCCTGATGTGACACCTGTGGACATTATCTTTGGGGCATGCTCTTTTTATGAATCCATCAAATCTGCCTTAGTTGAATTAAAATTAGGTATTTCAAGTAAACAAAAGGTTCTGCAAAAGCTTGATGTTTTGCAACGAAATAATGGCAGATACTGAAATACCTTTGCTGAGTTCAGAGCTCACTCTTTAATACTGTCAGTTTGCTTTCTACTAGCTTTTCAGAAATTGATTGAATTCAATTAGCAAGGATGAAACAAAGCAGCAGGGTAGTGGGGGGGAAAGCTGTGGAGCCTCACACATCGCCACTTTTAACAGAAATAATTATACTATTTTTACATTTTATTTTGTGGAAAAAATAGATTTCAAAGCTTTAGGAGTGACTTAATTGACTTTTTAAAAAGTCTAAATATGGGGGGGTTAGTGTTAGGGTTATGAGCAAAACAGAAAAAAACAGAAGCTTTCTTTTTGTATTTTTTGTTAAACATTTTCACAAAATCTATAGTGTAGCTCTGCTGGTAATGTCTTTTTCCATATGCATTTGTTACTTTTGCAGTTTCTTTGGGTTATTGTTATACCTCCCATGACCCTGCAGGTTTGGATTTACTGAGAGCTGGTTGTCAGTCACGGTTTTTTGCTGTGAGGCAAGAGCGCTAACCACTGCGCCACCGTGCAGCCCAGTTTGACTATTTCTGAACTTTAAATCAACTATTTGACCAGAAATTTGACACATGTTTACTATTACTTTGATGTTTTAATTGTGGCCCCTTCATGCAGTAACTTTGGTATGTCCCTGAGCAGATGATAAACATAAAGCATTTCATCTCTATGCTTTTGCCCACAGCTTTTTCTTCTAGTATTTTTCTGAAATCTCTAGACATACATTGCTTGAATTTGGATTGATTGAATTTAAATTTTGGAAATGTTCATTCTAGATCATTAAAAATGTTGCTTCCATTTGTTTATTTGGTGGCTGTGGTTCCATTAAGTGCATTCAGCGTTCTGGGCTGATTCTTTACGTTTTTTTAAGATCATACCAATCCTTTCAGGTGGATACTCTCGGCAGAGGGTAACTATTGGTGTTTTTTTCACTAAACAAAAATTCTCCTATGCTTAAGCTGACACAATCTGATTCACTTAGCTGAAAAACTTTGCGAGAGTTTTCATTTGTATTCTATTTCAATACTTGTAGCTAAATAGCTGGGCAGTTTCATGAATGATCTTGCCTTGCTACTAGATTCAGCTCGTCAGCCCCCTGAGAAACAAACCCAGGTTTCTCATGTGCGAGTCCTGCGCGCAGCCAACTGAGCCTTCCAGTAAATCAAGTATTTATTGTTCCTACCATCCATCCGTTGATCCATCCATCCATTTTCCAAGCCTGCTTAATCCCTTTGGGGTCATGGGGTTGCTGGAGACTATCCCAGCAAAAGGAGGGGTACATGCTGGATGGTCTGTCACTCCATTGCAGGTGTTTCTACGTCATAAATGTTAAGTTCTGATGTTTAAAAAAAACTTTAGTTGTACACTCACATTTTCAAATAACTTCAGTTGCAGCAGCCATTTACTTTTATTGTCTTCCACTAAAACTAAAGCGACACTATTAGCTATTTGCTCAAGCATAATATTGTGACCTACAGCTACATTTTATGATCAAAACTCATGGTTATCTGTTATTTTAGTGGAGGACAATTACTAATCACTTCAACCATGACTCTTTTATGGTATTATCAAGTGTTTTATGTCATCCAATCTTTGTTTCCCGAACCAAATTTAGATTGTACTTAATCTTTGTCAAATTGGAGGCTTCTTTAAAATCCTGCTTCTGGCAATTTTACTCATTAGTCTTTTCAGAGGTGGAATTAAGTCAGCTGGACGAGTAAAACACAAAAGTTATAAAAGCTTTTAGGGACATCTTAATCTTCGCCTCACTGCATCCAGTGAAAACAAAAAGAAGAGAGCGCGTACTTTGTTATTTGGGAAAAAAAAGCACCAGTGGCATGCTTCACTGATTGCAGTGAGGGGAATGAAGACAAAAATGCAGTTTGCCAAAATATCTTCTCATAAAAAGGCAAGGCTCCAGGGTGCGATTACAGTCTCTGACAGTCTTACATAACCAAAACAGATTCTCTCTGAAATATATAGCTTCACAGTACAGGAAGGGTGCTGTGATCTCAAAGTCTATGCCACTCTTTAATGCAGCTTTTAAATAATTAACAATGAGGTTTCATAAATGCTAGCAAGAGTTACCATAATCGTAAAAAAGCAAAAAAATTCAAAATTTTCTTCAAAAGATTTGGTGTTTTCAAAAGCACTCCCAATAAAATTGTCTGATCGTGCCATATTTGAGGTTTTTGCTTCGTTTGAACTGTCATGCTCTGTAATCAGACGGTGCATTTGAGACCAGAAACATTCAACAGAAAGCCAAGTGTGGCTGTTTTTTCAAGCCCTCGTAACGGCCGGGGATGCTATGGAATCTGAGACTGCTAATGAGGTCCACTGGGTTTGTGTTGATCATATGACAAAAAAGACCTGGTTAAAAAAATATTTGGCGATTCCTTTCAGGTCTTTTTGGTGGGAAAAGAAAACTGCTGATCTACTCAAGTCTCAAAGCGAATACAAGATAAATAGTTTTCTGTTTCAATATTCTTTGAGGCAGACTTAAAATATTTTTTTAAAAAGCATCCAAAGCTTGCAGAAAAGCGTGGAAAAATGTATGTATTTATTTCTTCTGATTCTCAACTTTTCCTGTTGACTTGCACTGATGCAGATATTAGCTGACCATGATGTCCAAACTGTCTTGTCTTCCCCCCTAAAAAGATGTTGCGATGCACAAACTTGTCTTTGATTCCCATGACTCTAAGTTACTTTCATAAATTAACCATACTCCCACTCTGCTGCCCTGAGTGTTTGCACGCTGAGAATTGCCTCGCTTTCATTCCAGCCACAAGTCCTCTCTCAAAATAGTAGCCCGGCACTCACAGTCTCCCTCCGAGGGCAAAAAAAGGAACATGGGTTGTTCTGCACAGGAGTATTTGTTTTGTACTTTCATCTTCACAAACTGACAGAGCTTTAAAAGGTGAGAAAAAATCCAGAAGATGATGTTGAAGCAACATTAAACACAGAATCAAGTTCTTCAAGGAAAACGTGCTTAAAATTTCAGGATGGGTGAAAATCTGCAAAGTGCTTTCACACGCAAATAAGCTTTTATTTCTGTGAACAACTAATCACACGTCTGACAAATAAATGGTGTGATGAACTCTGGTTTGCATGTGAGTGTGGCTTTCCGTTTCTGTCATATTGTTTTTATTCGGAGCAATTTAGATCAAAGCTCTCAGGAATTAAACTCAAGCTTATTGAATTCATCATCTTCTACTGAGCTCCACACGTGCAGCTTCATGCACACTGTTAATGCAAGGATGTCTCTATGAATCAGGGGAGTTTGCTCAAAAGCAAAAGGATGTTTGGAATCTGGTGGGGTGTGTACAAGCCTTCTGGTACAAACAATTATAATAGAATAGTCCTTTTTTTTTTCCCTTTTGGTTTTGATTTTCATGCGACTCTCTGTGGGTGTGTGTGCAACCAAAAATCCCCAGAGGAACTGACAAAACTGCAGTGCTGAGGAGACAGGCCTGCAAAAAAAAAAAAAGAAAAAAAACACAGGAGGATCAATTAGATTTTTTTGACCATCCGACAATCATCTGTGAGCTCCGTCAGCAGGATTTTGAGGAGAGAGGGTAACTTTCGGTCAGGGAGAACTTTAGTTAAGCCTGAGAGGAGAAAAAAGTATAGCTGAGTACATTTGAAGGTTTCATATAGGATCCATTAAAGTTACTTTAGTAGGCTTTTACTCAAGTAAATAGAACAAGTGAAAGCAAAGAAGTGACTGCTTAACCGTTTAACACCAGATATGTCACCGGCGACACCTAAATAACAAATGCTCTCTAACATGTCATGGTTCTACGACCATTCCATTCAACTTGAATCAGCTGATTCTGATGCGGCGCAAAGCCACTTTTCTCCACGATGTAACCAGCTGGTTAACACTGACTGTGTCAGTACTTCACTACTACAAAGTGTTGCATGTCAGTGTAAGGCTGCTTTTCAGGATCCGCTGGAATTACGCTAAACAGTTGAAGAGTTAATTATGGAAAAAATGTCAACACTGGAGCTAAAGCTCAGGTGTTAAAGGGTAAAAAAGTAGTGACAGGTCAGATTAGTTGAACAGGTCTTATGAAATCAGATGGACCAAAGAATGTGTACATTTCTTGTACTAAAAACTCCACTCCAACTTTAGCATGTAGCTCTGGTATTTAAAATAAATACTAAAAAGCAAAACTGAATAAGGAGACAAATGTAGCTAAAGTAGGAGTGGTTCTTTGTCAGATTTCTACTCAGAAATAAAATGTTTGGTTCAATAGAATTATTTTAAAGAGGATTTTTTTGTTATTTTAGAGAAAGTAACTGAGTAAATTCACCAGTACATCTGAATAAATTACATTTCATGTTTTTTAGCTAATGCGGGAGAGGGAGTGCCACTTTGAGGTCAGTTAATTAATTCATATTTATGAGACAAAAAATAAAATGCTAGAAAAAAAAGCTATAAATGTACTGACAAAAAATCAAGTTTTCATAACTTTCACAGGATGGTAAGGGAAATCAAGAAGATTTTTTTTGGCCTACAAATGATCTCCAACCTTTAAAAGTGCACATGCATCCTAAATATATGTGAACATTTACTATAGTTTCTGATTTGAAACCCTTAAGTTTGCTATAATACCTGGAACCAAAAGGTGAACTCTGCTTCTGTGATGAACAATGTTGGGCAACACTAGTTTCACTGAAACTACTAAAGCACAGCTATGTCAGAAAGACAGAAAGTAGGAGTGTTTTTCTTTTAGGTTTTAGAAAGAGAAAACTGAAAGTAGGCGGGGGGTTATACTTTTACACACTAAAACTAAACTTATCTGCTTTATTCACTGAGTTCTGTTTGAGTTCCACAAAGAAAAACAATGATAGATACAAAGATTAGGGGAAAAAAAAAAAATTCTCACCTTGTGTTTTGTTGTTTTTGAAAAATTATGCAACATTGCAACACATCAATATGACTGACAGTGGAGAGGCTGTGCAAACATAAGTGACAGACCAATCAAAAACAGAGTTTAAAGTTGGGGTGCAAGGTGTGCTCGACCTTAGAACCAAGGGCAAAGCAGCATGAGTGTGTTGAGGATGTGTTTAAATAGACACAACGCAGTGCCTATGTCAACAAATTGAAATGCATTTTATTTTTTTGCTTGTTATTGTGCAGTTTAAAGAGGGAACAATATTGCTTTGTTGTACTGAAAACAACTAATGGGATTTGCCTCTCTTATACAAGTTAACTATGCAAACTTAACTAAAATTGTACATAAATTATGACATTTCTTTTTTGTTTCTGTGAAATGCTTTAACAAAATAAAAAGTTTTATTCATCTACATTTCATCTAGCAAACTGACAGTTATTGTATAATCAAACACGAAACATAAAGAGCAGTATTTCCCTAAAATGTTTTCAGGGAACAGTTTTATGGCTATTTTAAAAGCTACTCATCAAAGGTTAGGTCTACAAACTTTTTTAGACTTTGCATGACAAACGTATTTGTTGGGAACAAAATTTCAAAACAAAGAGAGTTCTTTGCTGTACTTTTCATGGCATATCTGGCTCATGACCCCACAGAGTGCACATGATCACTGTCTAAAAACAATGCGTTAACCTCGTAGTTAATCTCCGACATCCAGAAAGAGTCGTCGTGACACAAACAGACATTCCTACACTTCAATACCAGTGCCACAAAAACAAACAAAATACCTTTCATGCCTACAGACTTGTATAAATTGAAGGTTTCTGGGTGGGGAGCTGTTTTCTGTATCATTAGATGACACTGGTTTTGTTGGCTTTAGGGTTTTTGTGCCTGTGGGTGTCTCATCCTCAGGGGGACTGAGGTGAAAGAGGCCGACAGTCACAAGATTTTCACCGCTCTCGTGGCAGAATTACCGTGGTCACAGTACAGAACTGAAAAAAAAAAAGACAGGTCCTGGTTTACTGGCTGTTGAAGATTACTGCCATCTCATTCCTTCACCCTTGTCTACAGAGGATTCATTAGCCGCTTCCATGCTGCCCGCTTTAAATTTCTGCTTCTTGGATCTTTATTCTGTTAGTGAAATAATGAGGCGGAATCAGAGAACAGAAATGGTGGAAGCATCGTCACAAAGCCAAACAAAAAACAGTCTGTCTGTGTGCTTGTTTTAGAGGGAGAATTAGATGAAAGGCATATTTATTCTTGTGAAATCTTTTCACCAGAAGGCCCAAATCATAGATTTCAGCGAGAACACAGCCTCAGATGCCAAAGCCGACATCAATCTGTGAAGTTATGCAGTTGAACAGGAAGTTCTCTTTTTTCGCCCAAAATATGTGGACAAATATGCTTCAGAAGATGTCATGACAGGTGTGACAGCTGAGTCACCTGACGCTCACCTGATGTTCACCATCTGCTGACTAGTTTTGATTTAATATTTGTAATTTTCTTGAAGCAATATTTAACGCAGAATTGCACATTGTGGTCATTGCAAACTTGAGCAATGCAACCTATGTTCTCTCACTTTCAAGAAAAAAATTAACTTTATGACCTTTGCAGATATAAAAAAAGAAAAAAAACAAGAAAACTCTTTTAATCTTTGGCAAATTTGACAGTTACTTTAATGCAACTTCGCTTGCCTTAGAC
Source organism: Adrianichthys oophorus (assembly GCA_036245035.1). Lineage (NCBI taxonomy): Eukaryota > Metazoa > Chordata > Actinopteri > Beloniformes > Adrianichthyidae > Adrianichthys > Adrianichthys oophorus. The sequence continues at coordinate 16,110,306 of BSAI01000101.1, read as the reverse complement.
TAACAGCAGTACGTCACCTTCTGCATTTTTTAAATAATATTTATTAAAGTAACAAGCTAATTAAAAAATAAATACAGTGAGGTTATATTTGCACTAGTATCAAATAGATGTACTAGCAGAAAAAAATGAATTTCAGTCAGCAAGCACAGTAGTAGAAGAATTATAATTAGAGATTATTTTTTATTCTCCACATCGAAGCACTTTGTTGCTTTTGAGTTTCTCAGTTCTTGTGTGTAGAGATATTCTTGAAGAAAAAAAGTTAAAACATGTATCCAGCATGTTAAGTTTAATAAAGTAGGTCACGTAACAGAGCTACAATCAAAAGTACAACAGCTAACTATACAAAACAAATGTGTCTAGAGAAGGTCTGGAATCTGTATAAAATGTGTTACTGAGGATCTCCTGATTGTGCAACAAGTTCATGGATGCAACTGTCAGATTGAGGATTAGGACCAATCTACCTTTTAGAACAGAGTTTTTCCTTTGCACTACATCTAATGTTTTCTTTTTGTCTGTTGTTTGAGATAATCCCTTGTGTGCGACCTTAAAGAAACACGAGGAATTAAGGTGATGTGCTTCATTTGTCAACATGGGATTTATCTGTATTGCTATCTCAGATGCCCTGGTCAAAAGAAACCTGTCAGTTCTACTTCAATTAAAGCGAAGCAAGAATGCAGACATGCAGCGTGTCACATGCCTTTTGAAAAGAAAGTTCTTTTAGGATCATGAGACAAACAAAAGCTCTTCATCAAACAAAAATTTGAGCGAGAAGTGCTTTCTCTTTGCTTTCGGAAGATATTTCATGCTTAATCCTCCAACGCGGTTCTTGTTTTCCCATCTACGACTGTAAACATTCATCCATCTCACCATATGTCTTCTCATATTTGCAAATGCTTTGCAACCTTTTCACTAATTCAGTCTTCTCGGACAATTTAAAGGGATGAGCTCTGACATATTACGAGCACTCACATTGATAAACACTCATGCACTTGCAACACGACTCTCCAAGGACATTCATCAAAGGGCAGTTTATCATATCTTTTTATCTTGATTCTCAATCTTTGAGAGTCTTTTTAGGAAACACAAAGGCTGGTAAATACATGTGCATAATTATTTTTGTACACAGTTTTTGTAATGTACACCATCAAACAAGGCCACAGGAAACTAAATAATTATAACCAAATTAAAAAAGAAAACCTCAAAACTATTTTCTTTTTTCAAAATTGTTTTTTAATCAAACAGAAGGAGCACAAATGACAAAGTAACACAATCAAATGGTTTTTTTTAATCATGGGAGAAAAAAACATGTTTGGAAACTGCTAAAAAAGCTTAGACTTTTTATCTTGCAAAGAAGTCCAGGGACCGTTGTTCAGGTTGTTCTGTACTTTTAGTGACCAAAGTCACTCTCTGTAAATGTAAATAGACCTTTAGCAGGAAACACTGCTCGGACAAAAGCTCTCTTGACACAATGACTGAACAGTCACACATCCAAATGGTTACTTAGTTCTAATAATCATTTGTGATACATTAGGTTTTACCATGTAGAGTGTTTTCCAAATTATTATACAAATTGTATCTAAGTGTCAAAAAGATTTTGTTTTTTGTTTTTCAGTAAAACTCATGGATGATTTTGTGTCTCGGCTCTTTGGAGCACTGACATCAAGCTCAGAAACCTGTGATAGTTAGCTTGCCAGGCGAGCTAAAGGAAAAACTACTAAAGAAGGATGTTCCACACCAACATTTTTAAGCAATATGGAAACAAAAGGATCTCTCTGCTGCTGAAAAGCAATGAATTCCTTGGACAAGTATGTGAAAACCTTGGATATTTTATGAAAACTTAGGCGTGATCATCATATTATTAATAGATTTGTGGCTGCTTCAGAGCACGCACGGGTTCATGCAGATAAAGGCAGAATGAGGAAGGTTTCTGTCAGACAAATGCATCAGATTAAGAGAGCAGCTGCTAAAATACCATTACAAAGCAGCAGGAACATATTTGAAGCTGCTGGTGTCTCTGGAGTCCCACCAACATCAAAATATAGGATCCCCCAGAGACTTGCAGTTATACATAAAAGCGCACACACACACACACACCCCCACACACACACAAAGAAATAACATTCCCAATCAGAAAGGGCTGCAGTGGGCCCAGACGTACATGAAGACTCATTTTCAGTCTTGTTCACTGATGAGTGCCGTGCAGCCCTGGATGGTCCAGATTGATGGAGTAGTGGGTGGTTGGTGGATGGCCCCCATGTCCCAACAAGGCTGTGACATCAGCATTGAGGTGGTGAAGTCTTCGTTTAGGCCGGAATCTTATAGGGACAGAGCTGGTCTGCCCCTTTAGAGACCCTGAAGGTGTGAAAATGACCTCCGAAAAGTTAGTGGAGATTTCGACTGACCACTTTCTTCCATGGTACAAAAAGAAGAACCGTAACAAAATCATCTTCATGCCCGACAATGCTCCATCTCATGCTTTATGAATACCTCTGCATCATTGGCTGCTATGGGCATAAAAGGAGATAAACTGATGGTGTGGCCTCCATCCTCCACTGACCTCAACCCTATTGAGAACCTTTGACTCATCCTTAAGCCAAATATCTATGACAGTGGGACTCTGTTCACATCCAAACAGCAGCTCTGGGAGGCTATTTTGACATCCTGCAAAGAAAATCAAGCAGAAATTCTACCAAAACTTGCAAGATCAATGAATGCAAGAATTGTGAAGCTGATACAAAAAAGCGGTCCCATGTTCATATGTAACTAAGAAGATGTTTTTTATTGGAATAGCTTTAGATTTCAGTAAAATATGACCTCGAACGCACTGTCTCTGTTCTGTTATGTTAGGATTTCTTTACGGGGCTGAATTTCCGTGCTCTTAAAAACCTTATTGGTGCACAAAATTGCATGTTTAGGTCAAACTTTTTTCTTATTCTGATCCCAAACAATCAATAAAAAAATGTTGGTTTTTTTTATCTGTAAAAAAAAAAAAGTATAATGTAAATGACAGTCTCTGAGTGGTACAATACAGTCCAGGCCAGTATTTTAAGTGGTTCCATTAGAAAATGTACCCATTAAGCCGGACCGAACCATACCGTGTTTGGGCCCCTGTTGGTTGTAGGTCCATTGAAAAATGGAACGGACTGGTTAGGGCAGAGCTTCTGTTGAAACACATTGATTGGCGGAAGGTCATTACAACAAAAGGAAGCACCAGGAAAGTGTTTCTGCTCCTCTTCGTCGGCAGCAATCTTCTCTAAAACAACATTAAATGCTTTGTGTTATACGAAGTACCAAAAGCCAAGCGGAAAAAAATGAGCTGCTGGTTGACCTCCATTTTTGTTGTTGATAGTAGCATCGCTTTTGTTGTATTACTACTACTATGACGCAAAGCTACGCAGTCGGTCTACACCTACATGCCCCTTTGGGCGGTCCAACTTTGAGTGCATACGCTCACCTGAATTGCCTGAACCATTCTAGACCATACCATACAGCTCAGTGGAAACAAGGCTTTAAATACCTTGTAAGTAGGGCTGTCAAACTATCGCATTAATTATTTACAGACATTTGAACGCATTATTTTTTTTTGCGTTAATCTCTTGCTTCTGTGATGTCCGTTTAGGTCTAAAATGCACAACTTGAAGAACATCACCCTGCTCATAACATGGTCATTTGGTGAAAAAAAAAAACGGAATAAATTATTAGAACTTCACTCCTGTTGTATTTTTAAGTTTAAATCGTTTTTTACAAAATAGTTTTATTTAAAAGCGGTGCTTTTTACAGCAATTATAAGGTTAACAATATTTGCAAATAAAATCAATCAATTAGATTAATTATTTACAGGCCGCAATTAATTAATCGTACAAAAAATTAATCACATGACATCACCACCTGTAAGTAGTGTACTGTAAAAGGAAACTTTACCATATTTTGCAAGGTAGTGGATGTTTGACTTATGAAGCAAGTTGTATTCTTTTTCATCTATCTTGTATTACACAGCGCTTCAAATATTTCAAAAACACCTGGTACTTTACCATCTTAGTTAGAATACAATGACAGCAAAGAAAAAAAAAAGTTGTATCCAAAAAGGCATTGAGCTCTCATTGTTCTTCCATATAAGTCCAAGTCAACCCTTGCCTGGGGACCCTGCTTCAAGTACCATTGTACAAATTGTGAAATTCCACTCTGTCCAGGAACAATGAGAAGCGTTGACTTCAGAGGAGTGATGAAGCCAATGGCAGTGAGATAAGGAAGCGCACAGGAGCCTCCAAAAGTGCACAGACATACAGCGGCACTATTTACGGACATGCTTTGTTTTGTCTTTTGTTCCCAAGGCATCTTGTGGCATGTCAATCACATCCCTTTGGCTGGGCTGTGCTTTGGACTCTTCTCTATGAGGGAATCAAGTGACTAAACTCATTGCAATGTGATCCAAATTTGTGATTTCTTGTGAAACCAAAGTGAAAATCAGCAGTTTCTAGACATTCTCTATGCTTACTCTCATAATCATTAAAGATAATTTATTGAACTATAATTTTTATTTTAACAGTGAACCCTGTTTTTTTTGTTTGTTTTTTTTTATTTATCGGGCTATTGTGATTATTTTAATGAATGGACTTTTATGTTGAAATCAATTTGGTTCTGCTAATTCAGGTTAAGCACCATCACATGACTTTACTTTTATATTATTAATGTTATATTTAGTGTTTGGGAATTATTACTTAAACTACTTATGGTCATTTTGGTTTGATGACCTTTAATTTAAACTATTATTCTTGTTGCTTAGTTAAAACAAATCAAACAATTAAAGATTATAAATGTAAATGTTGCACTGAACAGTTAAAGAATCCCCCCCTCTTTTAAAATCACTCTGGCACCACTGAAAACAATGGTCTGCCTTGCTGCACACATTTACTGACACACATGATGGACACCCACAGGCGTTCCATTGTTGTTCAATAGCTCAAGTGGTCAGCTGCTTCCTATTTGGCGCCACACCAATAGGCAGTAGACGACACTCCACAAGAAGAGCAACACCAAGAGGCAAGGTCAAGGCCCGAGGGAATGCAGATTGGGATATCTGATAGGGGGAAAAAAAGGGGGACTTTTTCCGTGTTCCAAGGTAAATAGAATTCATAATGTTTCCACAGAACAAAAAAAATCTGTGGGTCAACTGCAAAGGAAAGTTGAATCTTGGCTGCCTGCAACAAGAACCAGAGCAAACTAGTTCAAAGTGAAATCCTGATGTATTCTGCAGAAAGACATTGAATCTACTTGGAATAAAAGAGAGTCTGCTGGAGGGGTGAGTCGGAGTGAAAAGAACAGAACAAGATGAATAAAAGAGAGAGATGAAAGGAGAAGAGAGAAAAAGAGAGAGATCTGACAGGGGCTACAGCTTACTTTTAGAAAGAGCATTTGATATGAGTCTACGTCCGTCTACCCGGAGGATGTGGCCTGGTTTATCTTTTTCCAAGACAAGTAAAAGACCAAAATAATAACTTGTTAAGCTGTATTTTGACCAAACTCAACAGACAAAAGTTTCCTTTTAGCATTTGGATGTGTAGAAAACAGATTAAATAGATTTGTTTTAAATTTTTATTCTGTTTAATTTGTCGTTCTTTTCTCATAATGATCATATATGAAAATGCATTTAGGAATATACAACATTTGAAGCAAAAACGTTTTTTGTTCAAAATGTCATGCCGAATCATGCAAAATAGCAAAAGTTCAAGCTGACTGTCTTAGAAACCCCTCAACAGGAATGTTTGACAGACTTGTAACATAAATGTTCCAAAAAAAGAAATCTGGTTTTGTTGTAGAACTGTACTCCAGCATGGGCAGTGTTGGGCATCTTACTTCAAAAAAGTAAGAAGTTATAGTTACATCCTCTAAAAAAAATATATTGTTTTTTTTTTACCCCGCAACATTTCTTTTTGAGTTTCAGAAAGATCCACCTCTATGTAGTGTTGGCTTCACTGCACTGCACAGCAGCTTGGATTAAATGCCAGAATTAACAAGTGGCATGTCCTTTGAAGCTCATAAATTAGCAAGAAAATTTAGTCATTGATGTATACTGTTCAAATCTGTGTAAACCTCTTAAAATTACATCACCTAATTTGGCCAGCTTATGATGCATGGCTGCGTTTCTGTTTCTGAGCAACATATCGTTTCTGGACATCAAAGGCCAACTAGGACATTTAAATTTTAATCTGTTTTTTTTTATGCCAACTATAATCTGGACAATTTACAACAAAAAAGTTTAAACATTTTAGAGTAAAGTTTATATTTGAAGGGAAGCTAAAGAGTAAATTGCAACGCTAATCAATTTTCACATAAAGGGGAGCAACGCTAACAAATGATTGCAATATGCATGAAGACTGCAGAGACAGCGGGTGCTGAGCCTCAGCTCATAAGCGAGTCACCTTTCTTATTCTGTTTGATGTGTCAGCCTCACTCTTTCACTCCTTCAGTTTTTAATGCATTTGTTATCTAAGCAGAGAGTTTCAAGCTCTGATTTTCACACCCACACCTCCTCCCATACACCTTCAAACATGGCCCCTCTGTGCTTTAGACATGTATACACAGATGCTGACTCATACATATTGCTTTGACACATGATCATTGTTTGATGTGCACTCTCTGATTTGATGTTGGAAAAAGGGCTAAACTGTAAAGAAAACTAATTTTCATTTGCCTTCTTCAATTGCAAAAGATTTACATTTGCCTCCACAGTCATTTGTGAGCCTCAGAAGAGTAGAAACAAGGGCTTATTAATAAAAGATTACAGTTCTGACTGTGGCTGAGAGGCAAACAGAGAAACACTGAAAGCCTGAGCAGCAAATTTAGAAAAAAAAAAGATATCCTTAAGGAGTGAAGGAGTTTGGTGTACGTACACACACAAGCACAGATGTGCATTCCCATGAACGCTCACGTGCACACTCACACAGACACTCTATGGAGACCCGCAGCGCTGCTTTGAAATGGAAATGTTTTGGCTGTGTTCTGGAAAAACTCAGCTCAGGAAGAAAATAGAACTCTCCTGACAGAAATAAAAAGACATGGAAAAGTATGGCATGTGACTTTGAAAGACTTGTAAGATTTCTTTATCAAAATATAAAAAACTTCTCATGAATCTTTGATGGCATCAACCCTGTGGTGTCAAAATAAAATGAAGCAATAAACCGAAACAAAAAATATAAATAAACACATCTAAAGCTGTCATTTCTAAGTCACAAAAAAGCAAGAAATATATCAACTTGCACACATGCTGTGCTAAAAGAATGGCTACTGCGTTGTCCTTTTTGGGGGGAAGGTACAGATATAAAAGCATTCGTGTTGTGTACATTTCCTTTTCTAATAAGGGAGATTTGTCAGTGATGCTCCCTTTGGTGTGCTCCAATGGTATAATCTTTTAATTTTTTATGTGAAAGTAACGCATTAATATCTTCATGGTGCAATCCATGACAGTGCTCTTACTAATTGTCCAAAATTGCTGCAAACTAAATTATTTTTTCAGATATCTGGCATGCAGGCAGGCTCTTGAGGTCTGGAGTGACCCACTGCTGGTGTAGAAAATAGGCATTTTGCTCCAAACAAGAAATTATTCTGTCTCTCACAAGCTTGTTACTTCTTCTTTCAGAAGTTCGTTTATCCTCCACTTGTTACATGTATTTATGACGCCTGATTGAACTGGTTATCTGTATAAAAGACACCCGTCCACACCTTTAAGCAGTCAGACTACAACCTTTTCATCATGACTGAGATTGAGCTGTCGAAGGATACCAGAGACAAGATTGTAGACTGAAAGAAAACTGGAATTAAACTGCTGAAGAAATTAATAGAAAATGGAAGCAATACAAGATCAATGACAATTGCTCTCCATCTACGACAATAACGTGGTCATGGATTAAAATCCTGTGGAGCTCCAAAGGTCCCCGTGCTTAAACCAACCCATGTCCAGGCCTCTGAAGTTTTCCAGAGAACATCTGGATGGTTCAGAGGAGTATTGGGAGAATTTCATCAGTTCATCAGAATTTCATCAGACTGAATCTGGAACTCTTTGGTAGAAACCACTTGCCGTGTTTGAAGGAGAAAGAATGCTGAGTTGTATCCCAAGAACACCATTCTCATTGTGAACTGTGGGGGTGGAAACATCACAGTTTGGGGTTGCTTTTCTGCAAAGGGGATATAATGACAGATTTGTCTTAAGGAAAGGATGAATGAAGCCATGTATGGTGAGATTTTGGATAAAAACCTTCCAACAGTGAGAGCACGGAGGGTAAAGTGTGTCTGAATCCAGTAGGACAATGATCCCAAATCCTTAATAAAAAGTGTCATTAATTATTTAAAATTGGCATTAAATATTTAAAATAGAAAATCAATAAATAAATGTTTAAATATATGTGACTTTAAAATATTAAAATTGCCATTAAAAAGCATATTCAAACATTTAATGACATATTTAATTATTTCATGGTCCCAATGCGGGCTAGAAGAGACTATATTAATTAAATCATTTTAATATGTAATAAATAAATAAAAGTGTCATTAATTATTTAAAATCGGCATTATATAAAAAAAAGGGAAATCAATAAATAGATGTTTAAATATATGTGGCAATAAAATATTAAAATTGCCATTAAAAAGCACATTTAAGCATTTAATGACACATTTAATTATTTCATGGTCCCAATGCGGGCTAGAAGAGACAATATAAAATAAATATATGCCATTAAATCAATAAATAAAATTGTCATTAACTATTTAAAATTGGCATAAAATAATTAAAAGTGTCATCAAATGTGTCAATATTTAACTAATTAATTTTTAAATGAACTAAGAAACTTGTATTTATTTCATGATTTAATGACACATTTCATTTTCTGGGTCACACCATTTCATTACGTTATCTGTCAGACTGTCCCATCAAACTCAGTGGGCGTAGCTAACTCAGAAAATCAGTACTCCATTTCCCAGACCTGGTCTAAATCTTATCGTGGCGGTTTCAGTGACGGGAACTTTTGTGATCTTTTTTAGCAATAGAGAGAATGTGAAAGCAGGACTCCTCATCTCATGAAACTTAGTAACTTATTAAAGTTTTCAAGGTTTTGTCTGGCACCTCACACACATTTCCTTCTCTGTCCACATGCGCCGGAATTTCGCGGTGCAGCCTACTTCCTCATGGAGGATTGGTGCTTGTCTGGCTCATAAGCCGGACTCGCCAATTATCCCTGGCTGCAATTTAAGTTCAAGGCGGCTGATAGGAAAACTGATGACCCAGCATTGTTGCAGCATTTAAACTGACTTACGCACGAATCTGGGAGACGTGAAGAGTCTCACATGAGATTTGTGTGTAAATGAGACGCACGAATCAAGAATTATGCACGCACAAACCTCAAGTTATGCGCGCACAAATCGGAGTGATACTTATTTCTCTCCATTCCTTCTACGTTTTACCAAAACAACGTTTATAGCGTGTATATGAGGTGCCAGACAAAACCTTAAAAACTTTAATACACTCCTGAGTTTCATGACATCGGCAGTCCTGCGCCATGATGAGATTCAAACTACGCAAGAGCAATGGAGTACAGATGATGCGAGTTAGCCACAGTTTGACAGTTAATGTAATGAAATGGTGTGACCCAGATCGTGAAATGTGCCATTACATCATGAGGTAAATACGTGTTTCCTAAATCATTCAAAAACAGATTTTATTGACACTTTGAATTATTTAATGCCAATTTTAAATAATTTATGAGACTTTTATTTAAAGATATAATGGCATATATATTTATTTAATATTGTCTCTTCCATCTCACACTGGCCATGAAATAAATACATATGTCATTATATATTTAAATATGCTTTTTAAAGGCATTTTAAATTTTTTAATGCCACATATATTTAAACATGTATTTATTAATTTCCAATTTTATTTTATTTATTTAATGCCAATTTTAAAGAATTAATGACACTTTATTTATTTATTTCATATTAAAAATAGTTATTTCAATTTGTCTCTTTTAGCCCATATTGGACAATGAAATAAATAAATATGTCATTAAATGTTTAAAAGTGCCTTTTAATGGCAATTGTAATATTTTAATGCCACATAAATGTAAATGTGTATTTTTTTCATTTCCAATTTTAAATATTTAATGCCAATTTTAAATAATCAATGACACTTTTATTTAATGATTTCATGGTGTAAATATTAAATTAATATTGTCTCTTCTGAACCTCCATATTTTCATGGGCAAAAATAACATTATTCCATGTATGTGGTATAGATGTTTTTTTTTTTTACAGCAGGTATCTTTATAGTTTGTCTTACCTATTCTCTTTTTTCTTTTTCACTCTCACACACCCACATACATGCCCCACAGATCACCATCACCATAAAATCTATGTTGCTATGCCATTGGCTTAGGCAGCAAAGCTCACGAGCCAATGAGCACATGGGACTGATCTGGGGTCCATGAATCCACTCAGTGACAGGACATGCTTTCAAAGCCTATGCATGTGCTAGTCCACAGCACACACTAACACACAGAGAGGGCAGGTGACGAGAAGGAAGACATGACTTGCACACAGAGCTGAGATATCCGTCTCAAGGTGAGGACGGGGCTCCGAACAAGTGACATCACTGTTTTTACCCTCGAAAGACTCTCTTTGCCTCTCTAAATCCCATTCTATTAAAATGATCTTCTGTACTTTACATGTCTCTTATCCTCATTTGTTCTCTGAACACATTCATTCATTATCTAGGCCAAAATGTTCTCTCCAAGGTCTTTTGTGACTGTACTAATTAGCTTTTTCAGTGATACAGATATAATGTTTTCTTTCTTAGTTTTTTTTTCTTTTCCTCTCCCTTGAGCTCTTACTTTTTCTTATCTACTCTCTTATTAATTAACATCTACCTGTTCTCACTGGTCTCTGCAAGTTGTTTCCAGTTGATGGAGAAATTGATTTCTTTTTGACAGTTAAAACTGTTTTGCCAATTAGATTCTTTTCATTCCTCTATACGTTGTAATGCTTTCCTGCATAGATCACAGGGTGAATTGGCTAATGTTTTTTTTTTAACTTACTACCCAAAACAGGATTTCAATTTAAAAAAATTTGGTTTAAAACAAAAGATTAAATATAAAAGTCAATAATTTTTCTCCTGTTGTCTTCAGTAATCCCCTGTAGTAATGTCCTTTTGGATTTGTTTCTTTTTTTTTTTTGAAGTGTTGAAATACTGCAACAAGTTTAACTTTTGTTTTTCATTCCAAACATAATAAATGCTCCACATTTTTGTACACTTACAACATGTGATCACAAACAGCATGTCATGTTTTTTCAGGAAATCGCTGCATGTTTTGATGGTGGATTGGCTGCAATGCTTCTGTACTCAAGTGCAGGACGTATGTAGTGTCAAGATGCATAAAGCTCAAATTCTCAGCCAAATCTACAGAAGAAATTACATTTTATAGACAACATGACTTTGGAATAAATGCAGGCAGCAACAAATCAAATATACTTGAAAAACAGAACTGAATAATAACACATGATATACTGACAAGCAATTCTTTAAAAAAGAAACATCAGGGTTTTCGATTTGGCACAATCACAGAAAAACTATCTCAGTTGAACCTCCACCTACTGAGTTTTGCCAGTATTTTAGTGAGCAGAAAAATGGTTTCCGCCATGGTGCCTGTGTGTCTACTGTCCCTTCAGTATATTGTAGGGGTTGGGGCACATAGGGATGAAGTCTAGAAGAGGAAAAGAAAAGACACTGGAACATTTCAAACAATGGCACTGGCCTGCCTTTGCTATTTTGAGGGGCTTCCTCTGAACAAAGTTTCATTTCAGACTTCACCCACCCATCCCTGCTACACCCTATTCTGGCTACAATGCGACCATGATGAAAATGAGTCATAATGTCCATGCTTTATGACTGACGAAGAAAAAAAAAAAAGTTTCCTTAATGATGTCTTTGAAGCAGCATGTTCAGTGCTCACAGAAAGTTAAATACTTTAAGCTTCGATGGTGAACTTAACACAGGATATGTGGCCTTTTGATGACAGGAAACATCTAAGCTGAATGGAGACAGCTGTCTGAGCTGATGTCCTGCAGGTCAAAGGAAAGCATTGAAGCAGAAAAGCAGTCTGATACCAATGTTGGATCTATAAAGATGAGATTCATGGAGCTGATTTATCTGTAACCTTAAATCTCTTGTGAAGAAAGATTCTTTCCTGCAATGTTCTCTCAGCTTTGTGGCCAGTGTAACTCTTTCAATAAGTACAAACACATGATAAATGTCAGACTGAGATGATATGATGGCCAACCTTCCTTTTGTACTTTTGTTATATTTTTACTAAATGTTATACTGCCTCATGATGTAGTTCTTTAGACACAACAGTATGAGGAGGTTGCACTTCAGAACTCATCAACAATTAGAGACTGCATGAAGCAAACCATATATTAAAATACTTTGTCTAGTGTAATTTCTTCAGGCAGCTTTAGTCCAGAGGTAGAGCAGTCGACCTCTGATTGAAGGATCGCAGATTAGGCTTATGTCTTCCGCGCACAAATGTCAGTGTCCTTGGGCAAGACACTGAAACCCACATGGCAGTGTAAGGCAACAGTATGTGAATGTGAGTGCAATGAACTGTAAAGCGCTTTGGGCCTTCAAGGAAGGTAGATAAGCATCCTCGTTTCCACTGAGCAGTCTGATCTGGTAAGGAGTGGTACAGTACGTTCCAGTTAATTCTGGCGAGCGTTTCCACAAAGTTAAGCCTCGCTTTCACTGAGATGTTTGTTTTCACGGTGCATGGATAGTGTATTCCGCTAGCGTGCCATTGCATCATTGTAGTGCGACGACGAGAAAAGCAACAATAAAGGTCATCCAGCAGATCATCTTTATATTGCTTTACTGCTGGTACATCATATATGACAGGAATATAATGTTATATGAAAGACGATTGTGGGCGGCTGAGAGGAATACCGCTGTAAAGAGAAAAAAACTTTACTTTTTAAGAGCTAGCTTATGAGTGCTTTATTGGCACTTTCTAAAAGTTGTCATCACTCTGTAGTCGTCATCACTTTCTGCCAATCAACGGGTGGCTACACCGGCTTCGCCCCAATCATTTCATTCCACTTTTCTATGGACCTACAACTGATGGGGGCCCCCAAGAGGTATAGATCAGTACTGTTTATTGGGTCCTTTTTGCAATGGAAACGCTCAAAATACCTGATTGCACAGTGAAAACAAGGCCTATGAGAATACACCATCTACCATTCTTTGCTAAGCAAAGACGTTAAACTTACAAAGAACAAAGTACTTACTGTAAATTTAAAAAAAATTCTTGTATTTCTGCCAGTGCTTTACTTCTGATCAGTTCATTCATACCCTCCAATCATGTAAGGAGCATAAGTGGTTCCCAAAATCTTTCATACGACCGTCATTTAAAAATCTAATTTCTTCTAATGGCCCGAAATATCAGGACCTTTGTGCTTCCTTCACTCAATGTTTATAAAAAAAAAAATAAAAAAAAAACAGAAATGAATTTTTAAGATATTATTTAAGGGCTGCTCTTAGGCAAATAGCCCTTCCAAATTGTTTGTGTAGCTTTAGACTAAAATTACAACAAAGATAATAATATTATGTTGATTTTTAGAGACAGGGAAATGCAATATATATTATATATATATATATATATATACACACACAATTTATCAATCAATATAGCTAATACACATCAGTTAACATCCAAAGTGAGTGTGTGTGTGTGTGTGTGTGTTTTTCTGTGTGTTTGTGCACACCTGTGTTTGTTAGGAACTTCCTGGAGTGTTTATAATCTGGCTCCGCTCTGCCCTGGACCCCTCACACACTTTCCAAATACACCCTCTTGAAAACCAAAACATTTACCTTTTCCTGCTCTCCTTGGTACCCTGCCTCTCTGTTTGTGTCTCTGTCTATCCCTTCCACCTTTTACACAGTGCAGATAGCCATCTGTAATGATGTAATGATGTTCTTTTAAAGTCTATAGGGATACTTAACTGCGGCACAGCTGCAACGTGATGATGAAGCAAAAGGACAAGTTACTTATCTATTAAGCGCCAGAAATCTAAGATTTGGGGACTTTGGGTACTTTGAACATAATAGGTTGTTTTTCAGGCATATGTGCTCAAAACAGTCACGAAAAACTAAACAAAAACTCACTAATACAACTTCTGTTTATGCTGTTGTAAAGCTGGAGTTGATATTCCAATCTAGTTGTACATAAATGCAAATGTAAAAACTATTTGATTTAGTTTAATTTATATGTTTTACTTATCTATTATGTTCACACCCACAAACTCATGGATATATACCAACACATGTCAAGCATTTTCTTCTGTCACACATAATTTTTATGTATGCATACTCCATACACTCATACTCCAAATTCTTATGTTCACAAATGTTTGCAAGTTTAATTTAGTTAAATGTTTTATTGATTTGCACATTTATATTTTAGACAGGGTGTTTAAATTTCTTTCTATAGCCCCCTCTTGAGTTTACTATTGGGATTGCATCAGTGTCTGATGTAAAATATTCAGTATGTGTAAAATGGAATAAATCATTTTTTTGGGTAAAATGCATTTGATTTTTTAAATGATAATCTAGTCTATTATGCTAGTTGAGGCACTTTTTTCCAACTGAGTAAAAAAAAAACAAAGCTACAGGTAACAAGTTGGCCACAGGTTATTTTGCTAATATGTTACTGGTCTGGCCCACGTGAGATCACACGGGCTGAATGTGGCCCCTGAACCAAAATGAGTTTAATAGCCCTGTCTTAGAGATTTAAATACATTTTTCAATAAACAGTCAGTTAAATTTACAATTCAATATCACACAGCCTTCTTTCCTGCTTCCCATCTCCTTTTATATGCCATGAATCCCTGTGGGCTCATAAAATCTTTGTCAATGGGTGGTATGCACTTTCCTTGCTTGTCTCTTATGTCATCTTTGTCTTCATGTTGTTTCTAAAGCCAGAGCCAGTTTCTGTGGCACGACACCGAGCACCCCATACGAAGAGAGCATGGCTTCAATTTCAAGCGTTCTTCAAATAGGAGGTTACGCAATGTGCTCATACAGACACAGGCACTTAAAAGTATAATGCCAAAGCTATTAGATGAGAGCAGAGAAGAGGAGACATA
This sequence comes from Adrianichthys oophorus, assembly GCA_036245035.1. NCBI lineage: Eukaryota > Metazoa > Chordata > Actinopteri > Beloniformes > Adrianichthyidae > Adrianichthys > Adrianichthys oophorus. The sequence continues at coordinate 16,095,123 of BSAI01000101.1, read as the reverse complement.
AAATATCTGCATTGTAAACAAAAACAAAATACTTGAAATTGTCTGAATTTACATAATTTATAATTTGATTATTATTTTAAGTTTTAAGTAATTTACACATTTTCTTAAAACAGCTCAAGATAAATGGAGACTAAACACCAACTCAAACCTACTTTACATTAATGGTTTAAGTAGAAATGCAAATCAATCCAGTTAAAATATTAGCATCCACCAGCAACTTATAGAAACCCTTCTGAGGAACAGCAAACATTCAACAGCAGAGCCACAGCAACATAAAAACTAGTGCTGGCAATACATAAAAAAAATTAATCAGATTAATCACACGTTTGGGTTGTGATTAATCATGATTAATCACAATGTTTTACGAGGTAAATTTTATACGATTTTCTTAATTTATACACAGCTTTCAAGCAAAAAAAATTGTATTAATTAATTTTCATTGTCTGAAATGTTGAAATTTATAGTGTTAACTCAGAAGCTTAACTTGGGTGCATAAAATACATCAACAGTAAGAAAGGTCTAACTGTAAAGACTTTAATGTCTGCAGTATTACCCTGATGCCGGAGTCTTTACGTAGTTTGAAAAGTGTGAGAGGCACTCACACTGCATCCAGTCTTGTACGGCCTCCGTTTTGTTTGCTTCAAATTTTTTGCCGGAGCAGAGCCGTAGCACTTTTTGTGAAGTTGGGGCAATTAATGACCTGCATCGGAAATCATGCGAGCGAATGTAAAGTGCATACGATACATTTTTCAAAATAAAACCTAATTTTCGCTGTACTCGCTGTTTTCACCGTGTTGTAAACATGACGTCATTTCCGCTCACACAGGGTCACAAAGTGTGTGGTAGAGAATAATTTTGGCCATATAACACCATGGACGATGAGAGGCTGATCACACAGATCCAGAGCTATCCCATCCTTTTTGATACAAAACATCCTTTTTTGAGGATAACGACTAAAAAGAAGTAGCCTGGGCAGAGATACCACAGGCTGTTGGACTAGATGGTGAGTTTGTGTAACATGGATATTTACATTCAGATTAGAAAGTTAAAAAAAAGTATGCCCACCTTTGTAAATCCACTATATGAAGACAAGTCACGCAGAAAAAGAAGTGTTGTGAATATACTCCAAAATCACGGTGGAATGAGGGTTTGTTTACTAGGACGTCTTATTTAAAAGGCGGATTCTCATGTGAATTTACGTGAGTTCAGAGGTCTGCAAGGTTGGTACCAAAACACCAGGACCGCAAGCAATCAGTAGCCATTGTGAGTTACGTGCCGTAGCTAAACCATGCCGCAGCCGCATCGGAGTCGAACCAAATGCGGCTTAAACCTGGGGTTACTCCAAGAAAACAAAGATGCGGATATACAGCCATAAGAAACAGTGAGTTTCTGCACTTTAAATGGTCCGGGTGAATACTCAAATCTGATTGGCTGCTGGGTGTTCCGGAAGAAGTTCCGATCAAAATGTTCTATATGTGCAGGCTTATTTAAAACAAAAGTTTCCTTCATGATGTGGACAAAAACAAGCAATAAGGTGAACTTTCTCTCTTAATTGATGCTTTATTTAACCTATCGTGACGATCAGCACATACATACATAGCACTGAAACTGCACTAGTTTGACTTGTTACTGGACACAGAAAAGGGACTAATCTCTATTCTGGTCCTGTTAGATCTGAGCGCAGCCTTTGACACTATAGACCACAGCACACATCTTACTCCAGAGACTAGAGCATGACATAGGGATCAGAGGATCTGCCCTTCAATGGTTTAAATCCCACTTATCTGATAGGTTCCAGTTTGTTCATGTAAATGGACATTCCTCCCATTATAGTCGAGTTAGCCACGGAGTCCCACAGGGCTCAGTTCAAGGACCCATCCTGTTTATGCTTTACATGCTGCCTCTAGGGAACATAATCAGGAAACATGGCATTGATTTTCACTGTTATGCAGATGATACACAGTTGTATCTATCCATTAAGCCCGACCACAATAACCGCTTTGAGAAAATTAATGCCTGCATTAGTGACATCAAGATTTGGATGACAGTTAATTACCTCCTCCTAAACCCTGAAAAAACTGAGGTCATTATACTAGATCCAAAATACCTCAGAGATACCCTACCTGTTCAGATGGTCTCCCTGGATGGTGTAAATATAACCTCCAATCCCACAGTTAGAAACCTGGGGGTTTTATTTGACCAGGATTCATCATTTAAGGCTCACATATCACAGACTTGTAAAACTGCATTTTTTCACCTACGCAATATTTCTAGGATCAGAAACATATTATCTAGAAGCGATGCTGAAAAACTCATCCATACATTTGTTACGTCTAGGCTGGATTATTGTAACTCTTTGCTAGCACCGTGTCCTAAAGGTTCTTTAAAAAGTCTTCAGCTTGTTCAAAATGCAGCAGCTAGATTGTTAGTAGGAACCAGCAGAAGAGAACACATTACTCCTGTGTTAGCTTCACTTCACTGGCTCCCAGTTCAATCTAGAATCAAGTTCAAAATCCTCCTGCTAACTTATAAGACCTTAAATGGTATGGCCCCATCCTATATTAAAGATCTCATATTGTCTTACCAACCAAATAGAACACTTCGCTCACAAAATGCAGGGCTGCTTGTGGTTACTAGAATCTATAAAAGCACAAATGGAGGTAGAGCCTTTAGCCACCAAGCTCCTGTTTTATGGAATAAACTCCCGGCTCATGTAAGAGACGCTGACACAGTTTCTACATTCAAAGTTAGACTTAAAACATTCCTCTTTGGACAGGCTTATTGCCAGGCTAGCTATAGCCAGGCTAGTCAGTCACTTAACTTATTCTCTACCTCATCTACTGTAATGAAGTTTATCACACTGACTCTACTCGCTCCTACTCACTCTTTGTCCGCCTCCTTCCCCCCACCCCCTCTTCCTCTCTCACCTACCCGAACCAGGGTAAGTATCCTTCTCCCACCCCCATTCCTCCCACCTGCAATCTTCATTACATCACTTGCCATCTGCCAATGCTTTATTTTATTTCGTTTATCATGCCTCTGTTTGGTGCAGTGCAATTCACACGTTGTCCCTCTTTCCCACTCCCCTACGGGGGAGCAGGAGAGATTTCTGATTCCAGGTGGATCGTCTTTGGCCGTGACCTCGCCTAGGCTCTTCCAGCAACCCCAGCTGTTCCACAACTCCAGCTGGATGAAGCCCACCTGCTACAGTATTCAAACATGTCATTGTTTATTTAAATATTTAGCTGTTATCTTTACTTATAGCTGTTTATCTAGACATGTGTTTGTTTATTAGAGATATACTTGTTATTCAACAATGTATTTGTAGAACTAATTAAGCTCACTTTTCTTAATAGTTCTTGCACGTCACCTGTCCGTCCGGGGTTTGATTCATGTGAGCAAACCCTGAGGTTTCTTAGTTTTTTCCCCAAAAAGAGACAGGGTTTTTTTATGAGTTTTTCCTCACCGAGAAGGAGGGTGTAAGGGCAGAGATGTTTGTTCAGCTTAGTCTGTTTAATAACCAGCTATTGTTTACTTTTTCATGTTTGACGTTTTTGTTCTTGCAATATACTGATGTCAGTTCAATGTGACGGCTATAGCTGTGATATTGGGATATATATAAAAAAATTTAATTGAATTGCATTGAATTGAATACTATATATCGCTTTCCTTTGCCACTGCAGTCGAGGTCTGCTGGTATTGGGTATGTATTGTGTTACCGTGACAACAGGTCCTATTACATATCAAATAGTCAGCCTTTTGTGAAAAAGTGATCTAAATCTATTAAATAACAAGAATAAAGTACTAAAAATCAATTGAATATTTATTTCTTTTGTAAGTAACCATGTTATAAGCTGAATTATGCTCTATGGAGTGTGCATTTGGAATTTGACGCACAATACGGAAGCCTGAACCTGTGGAAGATTGTTGCTTTGCGGAGTGTAATTAATCAGCGTTAATATATATTCACGTGCTAATTTTTTTAAATGTATTGCATGCGTTAACACGTTAACGTTGACACCACTAATCAAAACCCAAAAACTTATTCAGCCTTTAACTTTAATTTAAATATTTCAGAGAAATTTAATGTTAGCTGAATAAAACAGTGTTTGATTTAAAACGTGAATGTTATCTGACTAGTAAATTCAACTCTCAGTATAAAAATATTTTGGAAAATGTAATATTTATTTAAAAATTGTTTTATTTGATATTGCTTTAGTCATTTTTCACTTGATCATATGCAAAAGAAAAAGGCCTGAGGTTATGCTCCACAAAGCCTATATCTTAAAGTAGGCGCTATGCTACTTTGAATTAAAAACACTGCAATTTTACCTAAAAAATATCAGCCCAATATTTTTTTATATCACTTTGACTCTTGTGTTTTTTGTATTATTTATTAAGTAAGCCAAAATCTATAACTTCACAGAAAAAAAGTTTACTGAATAAACTTTACTAGATAAGTTTGCTAAACTAAAGTTTACTAAATAAGAGTTATCTTTAAAAATTATCAATTTCAAAGTGTCCTACTTGCAGTTGGTTCCAAACTCCTGTTAGCTTTAGAAATACATCATTACTGTCAGGAGTCAGCACTCTGTCTCCTGACTGCTCTTAAACTCACTACACCTCCCAGCAGCCCCAGCACCCAGTCCCTGGATCCCGCACACCTGACTACAATCTGACAATCACCCTCAGTTTAATAAGTTTTGTTTTAAATTACCATCCCCATAATAAGTCAACTCAAACTTTAAGTATATATTTTTTTTTAATTTTAAGGCTATTTTTTAAGTCCTTAAATATAGCAATGATTAAATTGAACATTTTCATTCAGGGTAGCTATAGTCTAAACCAGCTGTCATTTCTGTTGCTAGGTAATTTTATTTGTGTAAATTCTTTTTGTTGACCTTCAGTGTCAAAGTAATCACTCATGGATTTTTATTTACAGTAACAAGTGATACAAGTATAATTTTGTGATTGTATGACCAGACAGTGAAATTAGATTAAATTGTTTCATTTTCATTCTTCGCCTTGCACACAAGCTGTGTATGTTCAAGTTTGTTTAATGGACAAGGTCAGGGAAGGAGGAGAAGAATCCCCGGAAAGTTTCATTTTCTCGAGGCACCGAATCAGGAAACGCAGGGAGACAAAGAGGCATTGTCATGAAATGCTTGAATGAACTGGTTTGTGTCATTGTGTGTGAGTACTGTATGCGTGCAAGACAAATGATGTTCAGAAAATACTGAACTGATTTGTAAACCACAAGAATCAACCTTGCTCTGGTTTGATAAGTAAATAAAAGTTTAACAAAATAGACAAGACCTATATTAACTGTCACATAAAGCTGCAGAACTTTTTACGTAAAATATTTTTTATTAAAAATATATTTTTATTCAGATCAATGATTTTTCCTCATAAAAAAATACCTACATGGACTTTCAACATCTTTGTTTGCCTGGACTGTTTGTGTGCGTGACGAAGAATCTGTGTTGTCAGACAGACGCCCAGGTAGACTGACTGTCAGTCACCAAATGCAAACAGACAGGGAAGTAACACTGTCACGAAGGGGGCAGCTCCTCTTTGTTTTTTTTTGGCCTGTTTGATCCACTTTGATGAAGGTGGTGTGTCACCAGCTATCCAATAAAATGGCAGTAAACTTTAAAACCCTCTAAATCAGTTTTGTGTTATATAACCCCTAAAAAATGACAGAATTTTAACTCATGAAATGTGTTTGCCTGCATCTAATAAAAGCTAACAGTAATTTAGCTAAATTATTAATATTAATGTAAAATTCAAAGCAACTATTCATCTTTTTTTTTTTTTATTTTCACAAAAACGGTTTGTTTTATATCTTTCTTCGTCTGCCTGTTTTCTTTATCCTAACAAAAAAAATCAAGGACTCGTCTGAACATATCAGTGAGCCATGCATAAAATATGACAATACTAATTGTTTTAATCACTTTTTATTAAGGATTATTGACAAAGAGAGTTTGTACATTTCTATATTGCTTGAATGTATCTGTGTGTACATGAGTGCAGATAAATTCTCACTTAGAGAATGGCCAAAGGATTTAGAGGCCAAACTGTGCCATCTGTTCTTTTAGGCTACAACTGACCAGTCAGCACTTAGCAGGTAGCCTTTGCCTCTCTCCCCTCTATTTTTGCACACTCATATCCACCCACATGCTGACAGACAGGCCTCATCTCTGTATAGCCGCTCTGGAACCACAATGACCTGAGAAGAAGCCATGCTGGAGGCGACAGGCGCGGCACAGAGCGTCTCTGTGACATGCTGTCTTCGTTATTTCTCCGTTCAGGGGGAGGATTTGGTGTCATCCTTGTTCTTCTGAGTAGAAAATGAATCATAGTTTATCTTTTATGCTGTGGCATGCTAAAACCACTGAGTATTTTAATATATGTATTTTTTTTCCAAAAAAGAAATACGTTTCTCTGCAATAAAGCTTAACCTAAACTGAGATTATTTTTTTTCTGGCTAGGTTGTTCACACTATAGTATGCCTGCTAGAACCAGACTACGATGCTTTACGTGACTCCGCTGTTTCTGACCTTTATACCCGAACAACCTGTCGGACAACCAAGGGTTCATCTTTTGTTTGTCTACAGGCAGTTCAACATGATTTATGTTTGACCTGTTGGCTTCAGGCCATTCTATTTTTTTCAATTAAAACAATTAATTATTATTGGTTAACATGAAATATCATCTTTACCTTGTGATTTTTTTGGTAGGCATTAAGTACTGAGTTCTTACAGCAGCCACGTTTAGTAAAATTTTAACTATTTTCTGTGGTGTTCCTGACGTTCAAATCACACCAACAAATCACACAGTGCAAAAACATTTTAAAGATCACGATAGCAGCTTAAAAAAGCAAAACAAATAATAACAAAAAAACAACATTACATTTCACAAATCAAAACAAAATTCCAGAAACCAAAACACTATTCCAAAAAAAAAAGACAAAATAAAAAGGAAATTTTCTGGGGAACAAAAGTAATTTCCAAAGCTCAAAATTAAAAAATAAAACACAATTAGAAAGTGAAAAAGATAGGTACTAAAGGACGTTGCTAATTGGTTGATGATGTTTGATTTTTGACGCAAACTGACAAAACAGATAAAAGTTTGATGATCAATGCTTCATGCCAAATAACTTTCGATTGATGCGATGGACAGAAGTCATCATCCAGTCAGCGATATCCTCTTTTACCCTCCTTTCTTGGATTCTTGTTAAGTCTCATTTTGCTAACATTTCATTTTGATTTCTGGGAATTACTTTTGTTTTGCTAAATATTTTTCTGTCTTTTTACAAAAACCATTGAGGCTGCTTTATGCGAGTTTTTCTATCACAAAAAAGTAAATTTAACATGGATTGAATGAGTTCCAATTTGTTACTTTTCTGAATTTAACCCTTGCTATTCATCAGAATGTATTATTTCTTGTTCTATGCATTTTAGCCCCATATCAGGAGTGTTTCAAACTGAGAGATTTCACTGTAATACTTGACATGCTTTCAGAACCATCAAGAAACTTTTTTTTCTAATATGCAACTTATAAATTGCTCATCATGTGACTTTTTCAAAGGCTGATATAGATCAAAGCGTCTGCTGAATGATTCAAGGTAAATAATGCTGAGAATATTACAAAAAATTGTGGCGTTATTAGGGATTCATCAAGATTTCAATGTGAAGATCCATATTTATTTACTATTCCACCTTTAGGTATTGTGTGCATCATAAATGAGATTTTAACAACAACCTTGTGTTTCTGTTTCTTGCTTGACCCGATTAGGAGACAGCAAAGCCCTTTCGCAGTGATGTCCTCTCACTTTGGACTGCTGTCATTCAAAAAGAAAGCAGAGCCAAGCAGTGTGTAAACATGCCATTGTGACCGCCTGAAAAGTTTAAAAAATTGAATCTCAGGTCACACATCAAACAAACACATGAATTTGGAGTCAGTAGTAGTTCATGAATTTGATTTTGTTTTGATAACCTCAATTTACAAAAGAAGTAAAAGGAAACAAAGTTATAAAACCACAATGACACTACACTGTTATGTCAGGTTTTTATTCTGACCACTAATTCATTACTCTACTGGTTAAACGTTTTAAAACACCCTGAAAATCAAAGTTTTTTTTTTTTTTTTTTTTGTCAATTCAGCACACTAGAATACAAGATCGATTAAAACATAAAGTTTCCTGTCACAATAAAGATACGTCAAGTCTTCAAAGCTGGTATGAGACATTCTTCCTATGACTTACATAAGATTTTAATGACTTAAGTGTCATTTAAAAAACAGTAACAAAAAAAATCAATAGCAGAGGGAGAGATCACTATAACACAAAAAAACAAACTTCTTTACTCAGGACAAGTGTCAAAGAAAGCCAGGGTATCAATGAGTAGTTTCCTTCACTGTGAAAAGCTGCTCAGAAACAAGTAGAAAAACTCTGACAACAAGAGGTCTGGTAGATCCAAAGATAACTGAAAGAGGAAACATTTCTGAGCATTAACTCCTGCATGATAGGTGCCTCAGACAACAACTGTTTATTGTAGTGGTTGCAAGCCACTCTCAGTTTTAACTAAGAAGAGAAGACTTTCAGCTGCAGCATTGACCGGTTGAGTTAAGAAAAAAAGGCATTACTAAGGCATCAGAATATGACAGTATGGAAACGGCACAACCACTTAACTGAAGACGAGAAAAAGGTGCTAGGGACCAATACATCTAATTTTTTTCTTAATATTGGGATTATCATGCAGTCTTCAAAAAAGAGAAAAGACCTCTTATGTGACATCAACTGTTAATCATGGAGGGGGAAGTGTTATGGTATGGGCTGTTTGGCTGGATCCAGTGTCAATGAATTGCACATATTGAGAAGCACCCTGAATAAACACAGCTACTGCATCATTTCAGTACACCGTGAATTTCCCTGAATTTCGTGAATTTCCCGTACTTGTTTGGACCTATATATTGCATTATAAGGTTCGTTCCTCACTATAAACAACCTCAAAGTGATATTTTGATCTATTCACACATCTCTGAAGGATTCTTCTAAAAAAAAAAAACTCCACTCTGAACACCAGCCCCTCTCAACCCACGAAAACGAGCAGGTTTTCACGAGCTGATGTCATAAAGTGAGAAAAGCCTCTTCCAGGAAGAGTCTGCGATGTCATCACCTCCCCCAGGCCAACACACGCACTATCCCCGCGAAGCTTTCGCTGATCAGCAAAATGCTTTAATTTTAAATGCACAATACTGTATATCTTCTATATGTGTCCTGTCTCCAATATCCAGTCTAACAGGTATTCGTTACTTTTTAAACCTGGTCTCCAACAGAGGCTGGGCTCCTTTAAGACACGCACACACACCCCAGGCCGTGCACAGTCATGCAAAAGCTGTCTGTCGTGTTCGTGTTGTAAAAGAGCTGCCAAAAGACTATGGTCTATTTAATGCACACAAATCAATCTTTATTATTCATAATCCTAAGATCTCTCCTTATTGAAGTCCAGCTGTACAATCTTTTTTTAAGAGTAAAACAAGATATGATGTACTTATTCTATGAAAACTGGAAACTAAAGTGTTCTAAAAATTTTGACTGAAAAGAGTAAATTTATTTGTTCCGTTTTTGTTCCCTGCTCCCTGCCTGTAATACTGTAAATATTTTTTTTTCAAAGTGGAAGGTTGAAAACTGTGGCTCACAGTGTCGTCATACACTCAAATGTAGACAGAAAATACGTTGAGCACAAAACGTTCAAGAACTGAGATAAGGTACAGTCAGCACACATGAAAAGTTGTCCAGGAGACTGCAGCAACAAAGCAGCTTTTTCAGTCTCTCTTCACAGAACTCTGTATCTGTTCATCCCAATTATTATGGTTGGGAGGCAATGAGATACCAACTAGCTCTTCTAAAATGGGTGTGAAGAATTCCCAAAGGCAAAACACAAAAACGATAATGAGCAGAGAACTGCTTGAAGACACATAAGTATTTATTCAGCCATGAAGCAGTGCTGCCAGAGGATCTGAAATATTCAGCTTAAAATGGCAAAAGCCCTCATGTGAAATGATTCTTTAGCAAAACAGTTTCTCAAGAGCAGTTGCATTGATTTGTCTTGCTTTCATATCACACCTTCACCACTATAACATGAATCATGTCATCTTACTTGAGTTGCCAACATTAGGACACTCATTGGGTTTAGAGGTTGTTCTGATGCGTGTTTGAATTGTTCTCCAGTTTATACAAAGCATTATCACGGTCTCTTTGCTACATCCTTTTTTTTTTTCATTTAAAAATTTGGCCCAAAACATAAAGGCTAACATAATGATGCACAGTGATCTTTATGAATTCATAGTAGAGAAATCCAAATTTTTACTGATTTGCCAAAGATGAGCACTGACTCGGCTTTACAAGGAAGCAGAGACACTAAAGAATGCAATCTAGGACTGAACATAACATAAAACTGAGGAAATGGTCTTTGACCTCAAGGGCATAAGTCACTTCAGTGCCATTTTAGTGCAGGAACAGAAGACTTAGCAGGTCATGTCCTATAAGAATTACTTTTTGACCCACTTTTCAATTGACCTCACACGAGGACCACATCTGAGTGTCAAGGCCTTTATTTTACAAGGCGTCTTCAACTTCACGGTGCGAACAAAAACCCAAGGCTTCTTTTTTCATGACCTGTGAAGAGCCCATCATTAGGTACAGGATAAAAACACAATGTGGGAACTTGTCTCTGAAACTCAGGTCACAGATAAACAACTTAACTAAGAGGGCTCAGTTATCAAAGAGGGTCAAAGAAAAGCAAATGATCCCAACACGTGAACTGTCCCACCATTGTGAGGGTAAGCCCTCAAGTAGGGTGTACAGAATTCAACAATGCAATCTTAGATTGCAAGATTTGTTTTGCTTGTTATTGTACATGTGATTGTGAAAGGTGCCTTGTCTTTCTCTTTTCCATGTATTTTGTGCCCTGGTTGTATATAATAATGTACTTGAGGTGGCCATGGTGCAGCGGTAGGGCGGTCAACCTCTGATTGGAAGATTGCAGGTTCAGTTCCTGCTTTACTGCCCACGTGTTGAGGTGATGGACAAGACACTGAATCCCACTTTGCGCTGGTGGTTATAGGTTGGAGCCGGTGTTTGGCAGCAGATTTGCCATCAGTGTGTGAATGTGTGTGTGAATGGGTGAATGAGACTGTGACTGTAAAGCACTTTGGGACTTCAAGAAGGGTAGAAAAGTGATACACAAGTACACACCATTTACCATTTTTACATGATGGTGTGAACCTGTCTGCTTATGTCAAAATGATATTTCTCCACTTGAGAGACCATGAAAGCTTGCCTCCAGCTGAAAAACCCTACACTCACAGAGGGTTGAATTCAAACCCATTAATGGATATTAAATGGAAATAATTTTTAAAAAATGGGTTGATAAGATTTCCACTAACAACAGCCACAACTTTGAAAGGATTTTGATACAAACTCCATTCAGGAATTAAGGTCAGATTCACCACTGCTGAGTTGGTGCCTCCAGAGCTACAAACATGTCAAGAACAATGTCTTTAACCGTTACATTCCTTATGCAGAGCAACCGGAGTTTCCATAACATGACAGCATTGCTCACACTGGCCAGCCTAGTGAAACTGCTGCAGAAAAGATTCTTTGCAATGACATTTTTAAGTTAAATGTCCCCCAAAAGGTACATTTTTCATAAAATTTTAATTTACAGATTCATTTTTAAAATCTGATGATAAAAACCTTAAAGATCAGAATCAGAAACCTTTTGTAAATACTGTAAGCAGGTATTCACAAAGTTATTACAAAGTTGTTGAAAAAGTCAGAAAGACTGCTATATTTGATACCTTTAAATTTCTCCAATCAATGTGCAGCGACTGGTGAAAGTTTTATTTCCTGGTGAGAACCTTGCACCTCACAGAGACTGACACGTGGCTTTAACCATTTGGGCTTCTGTATCTAAGTAACAGCCCCCCACCCCCCCACCCCTGTTTCTTTGCACACTTGAGGTTTATTGGCTAAGCTTGTTTAACCTGTCTTTACCGCAACTTTTTCTCAGGACTCTGCTTCGTTTTGGAGCCTTATCTATAACAAATTTCAGGCCAGCCTGGAGTGGAAAATTCCCTGGGCCCAAATGTGACAAAGGCCCTTTAGAAATGGGAGCTCAGTGAGAGGAGCAGTGGGTGGTGGGTACCGCATGTGTCGCGTGACATAAAAAAAAAAAAAAAAGAGGAAGAAGAAAAGAAAACAAAAGCTGTAAGGAAGGAGCAGGTCTCAGACGGCCAAGAAAAAAGGACTAAAGTGAAGCTTTTCAAGACTGTTAATGAGCAAGGTCATAGGTGGTTATTTAAAGCGACGTCTCACTTTGAGTTGAAAAGGGTTTGTTTTCTTTGAGAAATGTCAACATAGCTTCTAAAATGTAGGACACTAGAAAACATGTTAATTCCAGGTCAAGCGAAATTTTCTTTTCCCAACTTCTGTTTACACAATTGACTGTAAAAGACAACTGGACTGAGTGACTCCTTCCCTCTGGCGTTCTGAACAAGAAGTACCTGCTGGCTCCAAGAAGCCAAAATCCAATAGACTTCTATTGAGAAATAAACAGCTATTACTCAGTTATTATAATTGTTAAAATAACATTTTTTCTCTTCAACCTTTTTTGAATATAGGTTTGATATTCCTAATATTGTACATTATATTTTTTTCTGAGGTGCAAGTTATTCAAGTTATAAAGTGACCAATCAGATGTGGTGCCTTTTGGTCCCCATGTCAAACGTTAAAAACGTTTGATTGACAGATTCTCCCCAACCCACTTTCAAGTGGTAGGGGATGGACATCTAACAAGCTCACTCCTGATTGGTGAGAGTGGTTGCCATAGAAATGTTGCCTCAGACCGACTCGGACCAATCACTGCTTACTGAGATAATTTGGCTTCAACATAGCAGCGTTTGTACCACAAAAAAATGCTGACTGAATTGACTTCATTTGGTTGGAACGGGAAGCCATTTTCAATGGGTGACGTCACACTCACTCAGTCCAGTTATCATATACAGTCAATGGTGTATGTTAAAATTTGTTTCTTCTTTAGCATAAAGATGCTAAAAAAAATGTTTTTTTTTAAATGTTGTTTTACTTGCTTTAAAATAACACCATCCCACCATCATTGTCCCTATTTATAAAAAGTAGCTGAATCAAGTATGAACTGTGAATAAAGTGATAAAAATTAAAGTTTAGTGTGCATCGAGAGACAATTAGAATATATTTCTTCGCAACATTCCAATATGGCTGAGGCAGTGTGATGGCATGGGCTGCAGCTTTAGCTTCAGGACTTGGATGATGTGCATCTATCAGTTCAGATCTGTGGAGGAAAGACCCTGAAGGACAATGTTCAGCTTAGAACCTTTGCCCCCACAAGGTTGAAAAACAGACCAACGTTTCGGAGTGGTAAAAAAACAAAACAAAAAGATGTTTTGAAGTGGCCATTTCACAATCTGGAACCTTAAACAGATCAATCACACGCACACGTACACAAAAAAACAAATTCTAATTCAAATAATATTACAATACAAGTGACTTATATTTCAAATCTTTCTGCAAGGACATGTCAGGGAAAAGCTCCAGGCATTAAAACCACTTGTTTTGAACTAAACTAGATATAACTGTAACTTATAGAGATAGAGTGTCGACACATTTCTTTAAAAGATCTGTTAGAAGAAAAGAAAAACATTTTTTGCTTGAAATCAAGGCCAGTGCTCTGAAAGTCACGTACAACTCTCTCAATGGGGTTTTTCCTTCTCAATGAAATGTTAACAAAAGGCAAGATTTTAGATAAAAATGACGGAAATGGAGGAAAATGAGGGAAATGTTGACTTACTGCAGCTCCATTCTGCTGTAATATGACTTGGTGTGCAACAAAACATGTAGCTACACTTCGAAAAACACAACTTTGGGTGGAATCAATTTCACAAAGCTTTTTTTTTGTATACCAGAACCGTGCTCCTGCTTGGGCAGTCATGTGGTGAAGTACAATACCCGTCCCCTAGCCAAAACACAGAGGGTGGGACCCCCCGGCTTTGTGGTGAACGTCACCCTCAGCTAAGCTGTGGACGTGATTTTATGCAGATGGGACACTTCCTGAACTTGGCATGTAGGGTGGCTCCAATTCAGAATGCATGCATCTTCATGTGCAATTTGGGAGGTGATGAAAAGGTGTTGATTGTGTGTTTTTTTTATGGCAGCTGCACTGCCCCAAAGTCTTTGTTTTACTCTTTAAACTGAATTTTCTGTTAAATATTAGGCTTTACCTTGAATGCATCAAATTTTAAAATTGCTTCAGACTTCTCAACTTTAAAACTTAATTCATTCCCATTCGTAGGGCCTCCTAGAGTACTGAAGACTCTTTTTTTTTAGCATGACACAATAATAACAACTGTTTTATTAGGTTTTTTTTTGTCTTGATTTGCCCTAAAAAATTAAAAAAAAATCAAGACCCAACAAGAAACTCTCTGGACTTCATATCAGTCACTTTAGTAAATGAGAGCAACCAGTGTGTATCATCGACCCAACGCCTATCACAGGTTGTATATTATCTCCGAAAACAGCTGATCTGCTCAGGAATATGTAGAATATGAGGCAATACAGAATGCATTAGGCAATCTTTTTTGTTTTTCTTCTTTAAAGTTATCTGCACGTGCAAAGAAAGTTACGTCAAACTCCGTGACGTAAGTAGGAGGGGATTTTTATTTAAAGGAAACTCATTGATTTCACCTCAATCACTGCTATGAAAAACAAGGATTTCTCCAGCATCACTTCGCCTCTGTTGTTGACTACATGAGGGAGTTCTGCATTTTTTTGGGCTCTCCCACGTCAGCACGCCAGACATAAAACGAGTCAGAGTAAAACAATTACTTGGAAGTACATGCTGTAAAGCTCGCGTGACGCACAAAACACCACAGACTTTGACCACTGGTGTCATCGTCTGTTAGGGTCTACAAAGATTTCACTGCAAGAATATGCAAAGATGGATGCTACTACGTAACATTTCAGCAAAAGGACCCGGTAAAAGAAAAAATATCTAAAAAAAAAAAAAAAAAAACATTATAACAAAGAGAAAACCCTGACTTAGAAAAATTACACCAAAAGTATATTTGTTTATAGAGCACCAGATTGGTAAATGAAGGCGTAGTGGCAACTTGGGCTAGATGAAATGAGGTTTATTTTAAAGGTTTTCATCCTTTCACAGTATTATATTAAATAAATTACTACATAAATGAGAGAAATGCTGATGTTTTTTTACTAAAACAACTCATTGCTACAAAAGAAGAGCAAATAATGCAGTTATTATTTAGCTTTTTAAGCTGTTCTGTTGAAACCTGGTTAAAACTCCACTTGTTTGGATTTTATTATTTAACTCAACTCTTGGCTTTCAGGAAAGTGGAAAGATTAAGAAAATAATTCAATGAAAAGATGAAACAATAGTGATGCTTTCAGATTATTTTTCTACTTTATTAGACATTTTGGCTGGATTCTGTTGTTTACATATGTGATTGAAAGGTTTCTAACAATTAACTGCATTGTTTTTCTCCCCATCAATGTTTGATGGTAATGCTCTTCACCTCTGTGAAGAAATGATAAGAATCCTTCCCTCCCTCCCTTCCCACACCAGAGTTCTTCATTCCTCCAAATGGAAGGTTCAGATCTCTCACCAGCCAGCAGTTAGTCCACACCAGCCCCGCCTGTAGCCGCTGTGCCACCCGGTGAACCCTCCCCACATCGCGGGACCACACGGTGGCAGCCAGACCGTAGCGCACCCCGTTACCCCTGGAGACAGCCTCCTCCTCCGTGTCGAAGGGGCTGATGCAGGTGACAGGGCCGAAGATTTCCTCCTGCATGAGGCTGGAAGTGTCAGATATGCCTGTGATGACTGTGGCTGGCATAAAGAACCCAGATTTTTTGCACTCAGGCAGTTCCAGCTTGTCGACTCCTTCACCACAATGGATGACGCCACCTTCAGATTTGGCAATGGCAACAAAGCTACGCACCTGGTGATGGAAACAAAGACACGATCAGACCCAAGTTTATGGGGAAAAAAAGAGTTAACGAGCAGAATATGATGTGTGCAAAGACCTTCTCCAGGTGCTCTTTACTTATGAGGGCCCCGTTGTTGTTTTTGGGATCAGATGGAGCACCAGTTTTCCACTTTTTAGCTGCAGTCACAAATTTTTCCAGGAACTCTGCATAAATACTCCTTTCAACATAGATTCTACTGGTACATAAACAGATTTCTCCCTATGAGAAGAAGAAAAGGAGAAGATTGTGAACTGATGGTCCAAAACCAATTTTAAAATGTAAGTAATTATCGCCCTCAAGTGGACAAACTATGTTATTGCAACTTAAAAAAACAATTTAAAGTTAAAGAATTGGTGAAAAGGAAATAAAAAAATCATTTACGTCTCAAAAGCATAAAGAATGAGAAAAAATGCAAAAGAAAATTTTGATCCCTCACTAAGAGGTAACAATCCAAAGGAATGATTATTTAAGGTTAAATGAGTCTGGGTTTATTTTTTGAAGCATTGCCAACTAAAACCTATTTGATTCATATTTGTGACAGATAAAGAATTGTTAGGATATGGGGAGAAAAGGAAAAAAAACATAAGAGTTCTCTAGAACAAAATACAACCATTATTTGATCATAAATAACTTGTTGTGATCATTTTTTGTCATTTTTATTTACTTTCTCTTCTTGTATGAAAATAATATTCTTTAAATATTTCCTTGTTTTTAATTCTGACCATTATTTTTCAAATTACAATTTTTAACTACCGTTGTGAATGACTTCACAAGGTTCAGGGTATACACTGCCATCACCCAACAGGAGCTGGGATAGGCTCCAGCAACCAACTGACCCCTTTGAACCCTGTTTATTTTCTATTCACACTTCTTCCCTCATCTCCCCCAAACACGTGAAATATCATTGGAAAAGCCAGGATGTCCTCTTTTAAACACATTAGATCAAACCAGTAAAATGACACAACATAAAGAACAAATAAATAAACAACAATAATAAACAACATAAAATAAATGTCTCCTACACATGACATAAATAATGGATTGGTTCATAGGAGGTCAGAAAAGTAAAAAAGAAGCAAAACAATATTTTAAAATGTTATCTTCAAAAAGGCCATAACTTAACAGGTAAAATGTACAAAATGTCCTAAAATATTAACTGATAATTGAACTTTTACCTGTTGTACAACTGAACCACAGTTAAGGGTAGGTGACGTAGAAGACTGATTGACTGAAGATTTTCTGACATAAACGGTTCATAAATGAAGGTTTGACTCACAATTTTACACATTTTCTAAAACTTTTTTTCCAAGTATAGAATAAGAAGTTAATACAGGAACAATTATGAAGTTCCCACACTTTACCCCCCTCAACAGAAAATTTCACCCTGTCCCAACAATCTTCCCCATCTAATGATGTCAAATATAAAATTACTTATTCACTTAATCACTTATTCATAAAAGCAAAAGGAAAACAGCAAACAGCTTCCAGAGAAACAAAGACATTTCCTTCCTTGTCCGATACTCACCTGATTGGAAAAGCTGGAGCGGACGGTGGTCTCAATGCATTTATCCAGGTCTGCGTCAGCAAAGATGATAGCTGGGTTTTTCCCTCCAAGCTCCAGCGAGAGCTTCTTACAGAAGGGGGCGCTGCGCTCTGTGATCCTCTGTGCAGTTTTAGTGGAACCAGTGAAGGAGATCAGTGGAACATCAGGGTGGCCAACGAGAGCATCACCCGCTTTCGGACCAGTGCCAAAGACGATATTGACCACACCTGGAGGGACACCTGCAGGAACAAAGATCATCCAAAAAATGTCCCTCAAACAAAAGTACTTTTTAAAGTAAATCTCCACTACTACAAATTCCTGTCCACATCTGCAGTACTTTATACACATTATTTAATAGCAACACAACGAAGAGCATTTTATATCTAAAATTAAGAAACTTAATGCGTTATGAGTCTGTGCCATCCAGGCTTTGAACAGTAGAATCTACACTCACCAGCCACTTTATCAGGCACACCTGTACAACGGCTCATTAACACAAATTTCTAATCAGCCAATCATATGGCAGCAGCTCAATACATTTAGGCATATAGACATGATCCAGACAATCTGCTGCAGATCAAACCGAGCATCAGAATGAGGAAGAAAGGTGATTGAAGTGACTCTGAAGGTGGCATTGTTGTTGGTTCCAGATGGGCTGGTCTGAGTATTTCAGAAAATGCTGATCTACTGGGAGTTTCACCCACAACCATGTCTAGGGTTTACAGAGAAGGGTCAGAAAAAGAGAAAATATCCAGTGAGCAGCAGTTCTGTGGGCAGAAATTGTTAATATCAGAGGTTAGTGGAGAATGGTCAGACTGATTCCAGCAAATAGAAAGACAACAGTAACTCAAATAACCACTGGTTACAACCGAGGTCTGCAGAAGAGCATCTCTGAACGCACAACACATCCAACCTTGAGGCAGATGGACTACAGCAGCAGATCACACCGGGTGCCACTTCTGTCAGCAAAGAACAGGAAATTGAGGCTACAATTCACACAGGATCACCAAAACTGGACAATAGAAGACTGGAAAAACGTTGTTTGTTCTGATGAGTGTCCATTTCTGCTGCAACATTCAGATGAGCCTAAGTACCAACTGAGCATGGTTACAACACCACATTCTCCCTGAGTATTGTTGCTGACCATGTCCATCCCTTTATGACCACAGTGTTCCATCTTCTGGTGCTACTTCCAGCAGGATAAGGCGCCATGTCATAAAACTGGAATCATCTCAGACTGGTTTCTTGAACATGAGTTCAATGAACTCAACGCCTGCCTCTACAGTCACCAGATCTGACAGACAGTTCTGTAGGCAAAAGGGGGTCCGACCCGGTACTACAAGGTGGACCTAATAAAGTGACCGATGAACGTATAATTAACAAAGCAAAAGTCCGAAGATGAACAGAATTATAAACTATTTAAACTTTACAGTAGAGTTAAAGTATCTGTAACTATGTTTACTCATATTGGACTTAACGGAAAAGTAGGTCAAGACAAAGTAACGCCTTCTGACATCTTTATTACATTTTGTGCAGAACGTCTGCTTTAATGTCAGCAACACTAAACATGCAATGTTCGAAATATCACTGAAAAGTAAATAGTAATGTAACTGCTGAGAGTTAATCTGCTACTGTGAATCATTTCTTTTTTAACTGCATCACTACCAGTGTTGCTTATCTGCCTCAGTGAAGCTCTGTGCTCCTACCAGCTCGCTGCATCAACTTGCACATCATCCATGCAGTGACAGATGTCATCTCGCTGGGTTTGGCCACCACGGTGTTGCCTGTCGCGATTGCAGGCGCAATCTTCCATGTCAGCAGGTACAGGGGGAGGTTCCAAGGACTGATCAATCCAGCTGCACACACCACACCAATCACACTGCAGAATATGCACCAATGCAGCTGTCCTCTCACAGGTTTCAGTGCAAACACAACAAAGGCTCACCCACTCCCACCGGGCAGCGGACGGTGTAGTTCAGGCAGCCCATGTGATACATCTGGCTGCAGTCGGTGGTGTGGTGGAGCACAGAAGATGCAAAGAAGCGGAAGTTGTACGCAGCTCGAGGAATGTCCACGGTTCGAGCAAATATTATAGTTTTACCTGTAGAGTCCAAGCAAATGAAGATCTTTGAATGAAAATAATCCGGCAAATCATGTCACGCGTATCCTATCAAAGAGTAAAGAACACTTTATAATTTCAGTATTTTATGTTCAGAAAAATTGTTTTAAAGAAACCAATTTCTGCAACATGGATGAACCAAGTTACTGAACTAGATTTGTCTTATTAAAGGAGACCTAAATCAATATTTATGCTTTAACATTATACATCTATTTAAATTTGGAAAAACAGTTAAAAATTCTGGGTTCACCATGTTTCTGAGTTGCATCTCAATGACCAAAATAAAAAGACAGCCACCCTTTGTAGCCCTTAGGTAAACCAATTTAAAGGTTCTAGATTAGTGCATGTGTGTATTGACCTACAAATCTAGAAACAAACAGGATGGAAGAAGAGAGAGGATGAAAAACAATTCTAACGTTAAACAGGAAGCGATTATGATTTGTTTTCATAAGAAGAAAGTTCAATTAAAGGGCCAACCCAGACCGTGGTTTATTACTGTTCTTACCCGCTTAAATTTTGTTCAGTTTGGACTATTTTGAATTAGAGCAAAAAATGTTGTGCAAAAAACATACACGTTTTTTCACGCTGCACTTTTATTTTACTAAGATGGCAACAAAACTGATGAATTGTGGGAATTTGTCTGATTTGTCTATCCTGTATCAACTTTGACAACAGAAATGTGTAAAAGAAATACTTACTTTTGCAGTTTAAACAACTGACTGAAACACAGGCCACTATCTGGTGCTAAATTTAACTATTAAACTTGAAATATTATTTTGGTATTGTGTTTGAACTTAGTACTGTACTAAAAGCTGCATTTATAATTCTCGTTTTGAAAACTCGGAAATTTTTGTCACACTTTAAGTGAAAGAAAGCAATCAAATGTTAACTGTTTGACAATGCAAAACTGTGGTTTTTAGGCTACATTTTCTGCTATAATTCATCTGAATAAACAAAGTAAGACACCTTGGTCTCTGGATTCAGCTTGGACAAACTCCTCCAGGTCGGCTTCAATCAGATCTGCCAGCTTGTTCAGGACGTCAGCCCGCTGCTGGGGACTGCGGGCCGACCACTCTGGGAAAGCTTTTTTAGCCGCTGCTACTGCAGCGTCCACCTGCAACCATCACAAATCAGCTCATGACCTTGATTTTTTTTTTAAATCATAAATCAGTTTTTGCCAAAAAATACACTTCATATCAAGCGATAAGCATGGGACTCAAATACGACATTGCAGACAATGTCAAAGGTCATTCACAGGGGAGTTTAATGATTACTTAACTGTTGACTCTCAAAGAGCAAAGGTGTTTCCCTCTGAAACAAGTCTTCAAAATACATTGTTCATATGTTTAGCAGTAATATGAGTTGATCCTAAAACTATAGCAATACAAAGCAAAAGATAAGATATTTAAAAGATTAATATATATATATCTATAGATAGAGAGAGATTATACAAAAGATATTCGACTATGGAATGAAGCAGCATAAAATCTGCACTAGGATGCAATCTTAGTTCCAATCATTTAAAAAGCATTACGTACACTTTTGTGCTTCAAAAGATCATTACAGTGCATAAAAATTGTCCCACCTCTTCCTTCCCACTGTCCGGTACTTTGCAATACACTTCTCCAGTGGACGGGTCATATGAATCGATATATTGCTGGCAGGAGACAAACTTTCCTTCAATAAAGTTCTCCAGAACGAGATTTGGACTCGCTCCTGAGCTTTTCTGCATGGCTGCAATCAAATAATGGTCTGTAAGAAAAGAGAAGGAACTGACAGGCAAGTGGCAGACTTCAGGCAACACTGCACAAACGTCACAAGATAAGTGAGCCTGAAGGGATCCTCCCACAACCAGGGACACCCTGTGTCACAGAAAAGTGCAGCTCCAGTGGTCATTTCCTGCAGCGTCACAACTGCAAATCCACTGGACATCTGGAGGGTTTCAGTGCCAATAATTCACAAAAATGTTCATTTTTCTTTGCATGAGGCATGCTCTCTATTGTAAATGACTATTTTGAAGGGCATATTACATCAATTGCTTTTTTAAAAAATATTTAACACAAAAAAACAACAGATAATTTGGGAAAAGAAGCAAATTTTTCTGACTTTATTGTGAAGAAAGGAAAAAAAGATTACCTTTTTTTATCCCTCAACCTTTGAAAGTCAGAGAAGCAAAGTAATGTGACAATTCTAACAATGAAAATTTTTATTAAAAAAAAGACAAAAGTCTGCTTCCAGCTACTCTTTTCATACAAAAACATACAAAAAATGTTTATTAGAATAAATAAAAGTTACACACTACACAGTTGAGTAACTACACCTTCACTTAGATATAAGAAAAATAACTTTTTGAAATTCAACTACAGTTGTGGTCATATATTTGTATACCTTGGAAGAAAATGTAATTTCGTGTTCATTTTTTATAGATTAATGGTAACACAAAACCTTTTTCCCAGTCATAGTTAATGGTTGGATAAAGCCACTTATTGTCAAAATAAATCTGTTTACCCTGTTTAAATCACGATGACAACAACTTCCCAAATGACCCTCTTCAAAGTTTCCATAACCCAGTTCTTTACAGTTTGTATTGTCTCCTTTTGCATCAATAACAGCCTGAAGTATCATGTGGTCATTGTGGATGAGGTTCTTTAAAGTTCCTTTAAATTCTTTTACTTTCTTGCTTGAACTGCCTGTTTGAGATCTCCCCTGAGTGGCTCAATACAATTGAGATCAGGAAACTGAGACGGCCCCTCAAGAACCTTCACGTTATTCTGTTGTAACCAATAACTGGCGGCCTTGGTCTGGTGATTGGGATCGTTGAAATGTTGAAATGTAGAAATGACCAAGTCCATGTGCGTCCCATGTGCAGCCTCCGAGCTGAAGTGTACGTTTTCCTCCAGTATTTTCTGAAAACGTACTGCATCCATCTTGCCATCAATTTTGAATAAAGTTTCCTGTGCCTTTGTAGCTCACACATCCCCAAACCAGCAGTGATCCACTTCTGTGTTTCACAGTAGGAATAGTGCTATTTTCATCATAGGCCTTGTTGACTCCTCTCCAAATGTAGCGTTAATGGTTGTGGCCCAAAAGTTTATTCTTGGTTTCATTATTCCAAGTTACTTTGGTCCAGAAGTTTGGAGTTTTGTTTCTGTGCTGTTTTGTGTATTGTAAGCAAGCTTTTTTGTGGCATTGAGCAAAAAAAGCTTTCCTCTGGTGACTCGACCATGCAGCCACTTTTCTTCAGGTGCCTCTATTGTGCATCTTGAAACATCCACACCACAGTTTTTCAGAAAGTCCTGGATAACAGCTAAAGTTATTTGTGGGTTTTTCTTTGCATCACCAATGATTTTTCTGGCAGTTGTGACAGAATTTTTGTCACCATGTTTTGGTTTCAACAGAACCCCTCACTTTCCACGTCTTGATCAAAGTTTGAACACTACTGACTGGCATTCTCAGTTCCTCTGATATCTTCTTATATCCCTTCACTGTTTTGTACAGTTCAGTTACCTTTTCCCATAGGTCTTTGACAGCTCTTTCACTTTCCCATGACTCAGGACCCAGAAATATCAGTGCAGCACTGGATGAAAGATGCTACCTTTAGTGCACACACATTGTTTACAGGCAAACGAGTGACAGGTGAGGAAAGCTACCTTTAGCTGCCGTTCAAACCATTTTGTATCAGCTTGTGTACATGTTTTCAGCACAACGTCATCAAGGCTGAGATAGGTAACTCCGGGCCATGAGGGCCACAGAGTCTGCATGATTTCCAGATATCCAAGCCCTACTCATGACTGATTAGCTACTTCAGGTGTGTCCAGCCAATTAGAACATGCCAGCGCATGGAATGTTGGAAAACATGCAGGAATGTGGCCCTTGAGGCCTGGATTTGCCTGCATCAGGGTATGTAAACTCTTGACCAGGGTCATTTGGGAAGTTTCTATTATGATTATGATTTAAAAAGGGTAATCAGAATTTTTTCAACAGTAAATGGCTTTGTACAACCACTAGCTATGAGAGGAACATCTTTTTTCATTCATTTTCTATTAAAAAGGACAAAAAAATAATTTCTTCCAGGGTATGTCAACTTATGAGCACAACTGTTCTATTTGGTTTCAGTGAGCAGCTTTACAAAAGTATGGACTGAATCAGACAGTAACCGTGAGAGCAAAACAATGTTAGTTACTGATCAGCTTACAAAGAAATTGAATTATCAGCAAGCTGACCCATGAAAGATGCAGCATTTTGAAATGTTTTGTAAAATCACAACTGTCATGTTTACTTGAGGTTTCAGTTCGACAGGACAAGTCACCCGAATTAATTCATCCAAATAGAAATCCTTGCGAAACTGAAGATGCTGACAAGTACCTATAAAACAACAGGAACAGGAAACAAAAAAGAAAGAAAAACAAGGCTGCATGAAGTGTTGCAAGTATGCATTTACTTTATTTCCCCTGGAGAAATGTAAGACTTGGCGTCATTCATCCCTTCTTTGTGGTCTGAATGACTGTGCCTTGTGGTGCCTTCCACTCCAGCAAAGACCAACAATCTCACAATGAAACCAGTTAAAATAAGTTTACCATGTTCATCATTTTGTACTTCTTAATAACAATCATGTACAGATGTGTTTTGAAAAGTTCAAAACCTCTGCAGATGCTGTTTATTGACATGCAGCCTTTCTAGTCTCTTGAGCCTTCTATACTGTTTTTGGTTCCCAAGATGTGAATGTGATTTGTAAACAAACAAAAAATTCAAACCAAAAACTACCTCTGTCACTCTCTTGGCACATCTTTTGATTCAAAATAAAAATATTCAAACCTCTAATTCATTCAAAACAAGATTAGCCCTTTCATTGTGCATTTTGCTGCTTTACTAAAAATCTCCCTTGCAGAAGCATTTCATTTTTTTCCCTCTCCCACTTTTGTTTTTCATTTTCTGCTTACATTCTAGTCTACAGTTGTATATGTGTGCAGTTATTGTTGGTTAAAGCCATCGATGGATGCAGATTCTGCAGTGGATGGATGCACTGATGGATAAAAATGGCACTCTAAAGTCTGCGAGCAGCTTCTCTTGTTCCGAGACCCTGGCGCCAGTCAAAACTCGGAGAGAAGTTGGACTCTTTGACACCCGGCTGACCTCTGTGCTGGTGGAAATTCATTCACTACTTCATTCCTTGATCTACAGTGGAGAAAAGCACATGTATCAGAGAAAACAGCACATAATTACAACACTATGGTGCCTCTGATAAATCACCTCAGTAACAACTCCTGCAGCAATAGTGGAACCCACGTATCGCAGCATGAAGCGACCCAGTTCTTTGTAGTCCTTGTATAACTCTAATGGCACCGGCCTTTGTGTCTGGAGCTCCACGATGGCATTCATACCCTTTGTCAAACACCTTAGAAGAATAAAACATCAGAAGTAATGAAAATCTTACACAAAAAATATTTTCCTTGAACAAAAAGCATCAATAAACTGAAAAACAGTACTTCAAAACCCCTCATGTACAAATAATCAACTGTTTATGTGTTTAAGGCATTACATTTAAAGTTATTTCAATTACTTTGCAATCATAAACTGTTGAGTCTGCTCAATAGTTGCTTAAATAAAAAAATCCCTCAGGTCTCTGTGATGTACATTGGAAGCACAAGCTGCACCAGCTTTGCAGCAGGTTGCAACGGGTTAAAACGCATCTCCATCTTCCCACACAATGCCGTGCAGTGCAGCAGCCAGGTTTCAGTAGAGGATGAACAACAACTGCACAACTGGAGAACAGAACATCCTGATGCGTTCAAGTGACAATGCAAAACGCTGTACAAATCTCATCCCCCTCAACTCACTTTGGTTTCTTTTTGAGGACGTCGTTGCTGGTCTTATGTAGGACGCTTATTAGTTTTCTGATGGTGGCTGGCTCGCTGACTGTCTGGTAATGCAACAGTACCTAAAGAAAAAAAAAAAGTCAGTAATCAAAACGTTTATCTTCATTTTAGATAAAAATATTTCAGCTACATTTAAGAAAACTTAAATTTTCATTTCAAAAAGGAAACATTTGATATGTTTTTTTTCTCTAAATGTTGGACACAAACACTGTTTCATTCACTTAAATGTCCTATTTTTAAAATATTTTTACTGTTTAAAATCTTACAGGAAAGCCTTTTGTGATGGGAACCTCGATATTGAAAAGGAGGATTCTGGCTTTGAATCGAGCGCAGACTCGAATGGGCTCCTTGGGGTCACAGAAAACGCAGCCAACACTGCAGGGAGGAGTGAAAGCAAAGTGTTCAGATTTCATATCCTGAGACTTATGTGATACGTCTACCATTTTTAATCAGTTCTTGTACTTCATCTTGATGATGTCCATGCCGGTGAGTGTAAGGCTGACGTGGTCTCCAGCTACAGCCCAGTCCAGAGCTTCATCATGTAAAGTAATTCCTGCAGAGAAGCCACAGGATGGCAGTGTTACTCACCATCAACTCACAAACTGCTCCTGTCACCTTTGTACGCCTACAGGACACGATGGTGCAATGTGGAGTTACCAAAGAAGAATTTTACGATTGGTCGTGTTTACTTCAAAACAGCCAACAAATCCGTGAGAGATTTCTTTAGGGGAAAAAAAAAAAATCAGTCAAAACTTAAGCTTTGCAGGAAACTGTTCACCTTTCACTGTGCAGGTTTCATTGGGAGGCATTGCCAATATTCTGTCTCCCGTTTGTATATAACCGGCTTCAATCTTCCCAGTGACACAGAAGCCCGAACCCTGATCTAAAAATAATTTAAAAAAACAACATTTATTTATGTATTTATAAATGCAAGTGTTAGCAACAAACGTGTTTTCGTTACCTTTGAACACATCTGAGACGGACAGTCTGAAAGGTTTATCTACAAATATCTGAGGGGGCTTGAATGCATCTGAAAAGGGAAAAAACGGAACAACAGAAGAGGAAGTTAACAAAGAAAAAACAGGAAAGTCGAGCAAATAATATGACTGTGATAAACAAAGGTGACCATTCATTGTCTCAGCCAATGAACACAATCAGTACACAGCACAGTGAAGTAAACTAAAATAACTGAGTCAGGATGACAGAATCAAGTCATCATGAGTTTTTTTTTTTTTGTTTAATTCCCTCTTATGAAGTTGGTAAACACACTTTTTTGAATCCAAATTTAAATTAAGCACGCTAAATTCTCTCTTTTGCTATTTTACAGCTTGAAGTTTATCAACCGATGTCTGCAAATTGACATAAAAAATGCATAAAGAATGTAAATACTATTAATTATTATTTACCTACCGCATGTTTCTCTATGAAGGAAATTGAAGAATATGCTTGTTATTTTCATATTGTATAACGGAAGATCCCGGTTCCTTTTTTCATCACAACCATATGATGTGGGAATAAACTAACTAAATCAGAGGACTTGAATTCAAACTTTGACTGATGACTGTGTACTTACAAATATCGGTTGGCAAAACAAGACTTGAAGGGCTCTAGAAGGATGATCATTTTTATAATTCTGATAAGTTCTTTGTCAAATTGTGTTATGCTTTTGGCTTCATCGTATGCAAATGTTTGCCTTTTTTTTTGCCAATACAAACAAATGTAAGCTTTTCTCAGAAGAACACTTACAATGGCAATTCTGAGCACAAAGAAAAATATATTATTTAAAAAAACATAATAAAGTTTTAAAAAATAATCTTAAATAAGTCAGAATAACATAAGAAAAATTTAACTTAACATTCTCTCTGGCATTTAAGAAACACATAAGAGTTTACACCCCAAGACTGTAGGTAATCAGACCCACTCCAGCAGAACGGACAGGAGTCACTACCCCCCTAAGACAATGTTCACATTTAAAACAACTATATAGGATGCACTTTGATTATTGGATATGGGAGTGGTAACAAAAACTAAAGTCCTTTCTTTGAAAAAACAAAAACTTTGTTCTCCTTTTGCAAGTGATGAGCTGATCTGCTGAGTTTCAGCAAAATGTAGTCACAGCACCCCGGTTAAGCAGAATTAACTATTGTGGTACTATAACCCAAAAAATGATGTCCAAGCATGTGAGCGTCAGGTTTAAAATAATTAAAAAATTGAAGTTTAATTGAAAGCAAACATTTTAGGGTCGTCTTTTATAAGAAAAATGTTCAACCAAGCAAACCGTTAAAAAAATCTATCCCAGAAGTCTCAAGCTTATTAGCTGGTTCCTATTTTGAGTTATCATGGTGATGGTGTCAAGGACCAGCACCAAACAGAAAACATTTTCCAACATTTTGTTTCATTTTCCATCAAAAAAGCTTTCCTTTGTCTGAATGTGAAAGAGCCCTAAATCTTTCTTTACCGATCTGTTCCACCAGGCTCGGTCCAGAATACCAACAGGTGAGTTCAGACACTGAACTCCTCACAGTGAGGTTTTCTCCTGACAAGCCGCTGGTTGGGATGTAGAAAACATCTGATTCCTGGAAAGAAATGTAGATTTCAATCTGAACGAAAGCACAATGGCTATAAAAAACTAATAGAAAAAAAAAGATCAAATGTCACTTGACCTGATCTACTAACCTTGAATCCAGCCTGTTTTAGAAAATGCCCGAGTTTTGAGATAATTTCTTGGAAACGCTCTTGTTGCCAGTTTACCTGATTTGTAAACACAAAGAGGAAGTTCAGACAAGAAGAAAGTTTCCATTTCAGTGAGTCAATGTGTCATCAACAGAGGAAACAAACAAAGTTACTATTTGTCCTGTTGGAAACATCTGAGTTAAAAAATACTTTGAGTTGTAAAAGACATAGAAAGACTATGTTTTTTCTTTTTAGGCAAAAAAAAACTTTCATCTTTCATCTTCAAAATGATGCTTGTAACTTCATTTTTTGGAGGATTACAAAGAAAATCAAGCCTGTGGAACAATTTGATTGATTCATATCAAAAATAAAGTCCACAGCTTAGTGGTAGTTAAATGGGTGCAGTTATGAGGTGCGATTAGTCTTTCCCATGTTACTAGACACAAATACTACTGTTCCAGCATTATAAAATATTGAAGTGTCGTTCATTTAAGACATATTTCGACATATTTTCATGTGTAAAAGGTTTTTATCTTGTAAGTAACATCCCTAGCCCCCCAAAGAAGGTGTGTTGAAGCAGATCTGACCTGATCCATCTTGTTGACGGCTACAGCCAGCTGAGTGATGCCAAAAGATCGAACCAGAAGAGCGTGCTCTCTGGTCTGCCCGCCAGCCTCAAAGCCTGCCTCAAACTCTCCTCTGCTGGCATCAACCACCAGAACGGCCACGTCAGCCTGAAGAGAAAGATGACAAGAAGTAGAAATATGGGCGGCAGTAAAAGATAAAATGATGATCTATGACGGAGGTTTTAAAAACACAATGGGTCAAAATAAAAAAAAAATGCATACGTCGAGGAATCAACAAGTTCAATGATCATTGGGAACTCGCAAATGACCTTGTTGCATGAATTCAACCTGAAATAAACAAAGTTTCCAAAACAAATAACAACCTCAATCATATAATAAATCTTACAATTGGGTGTTTTCCCTTTTAAACCAAAGCTTTCCATAATCATTTCAAAAGAAAACCGTTTTAGGAACAGGAGAAAATTTAAATTACATTTAAGTTTCTGTAGCAGCAAGAAAAAAGTGAAAACGGAGTTTGTAATAAAGCTCAGCTCTCAACTCTATGATGCACAGTATTTAACACTTGGAACTGGAACTGAGAGAGCTTTTTTAAATATATAGCATAAATATTGAAGACCCACTCCGATCATCTTTTGATCTATTCTTTAAACTGTTCCTGGTGGTCTTTTTAATATTATTATGCCGCTTTTAAGCAAATTTGAAAACCTGTTTTGTTTTCTAGGACATAGCTTTTGCTGAGCTGCAGTAGTTCATTAGAAATTTGCGGCTTTGAGTTGTGGCTGGGACTGTTGATGCAGAGCAACCCCGGCCCCACTCCCTGTTGTGACCCACCCAGCGTATTTTCGAAGTCACAAATGCAACCCTTTTCAAACTGCATCAAAGAGGCAAGGAGTTCTGCTCACTGGATTTCGATAGACTATCAGCACTTCGACGGTGCATTATGGTAACAGTGGCACAATCATTCCAGCTCTAACAGTGATCTGATATTATCAAGTCAAAGGTAACTACATTACTGGCCATTTTCGGCCTTCAGTTTGACAGGTGTGCTCTACAATCAGAAACTGAGTTTAAAAGAATTTTAGGTAACAATTTCAGATATTAGTTAAAAAGCTTTGATGATTTTAAAACAATTGCATTAGTCAACCAATAGAAGGTGAGAAAGAAAAATAATTTTCTACAAACATAAATCGAAAGAGTAACTTAGAAAAGGTAAGAAAAAATCAACATCAAATATCTGACTGTTTTCATTTGTTTAACAGAAAGTTTAGTATTTTCCTGTTTATATTGGGCTTTCCATTGCTGGCTAGTACCACATTCATCTGTGCCTAAAGGAATTTGGTTAGTGTTAAAGGTGGGAAACGTATATCAGGTAAAATAGGTGTATGGCAAGAAGTTAGAGAGCCAACATCCCCTAATGACACCTGCTGCTAAGGTGATTTGAACAAAAAAATATTCAAATAGGTCATTCATTTCATTATTTTGCTTTAAACCTGGAAGCTCCATTCACAGCCTTTACAGCTTCATATTTTTCTAAGAGAAGCACACTGTTTCTAAATTTACAAAAATGAATAAGAGACTGGTGCATAAAATTGATCTCTTTCCTTCCTTTTGTGAATTTAAACGTTCAAAGAAAGATAACCTTCTGAGTCTGGCTTTTCTAGAAGCTTTTTTTCTCATTTTGGATATTTATTTTCAACCTTCTCTTCATTGCATGCTCAGTGCAGAGAGATTAAACTAAAATTATTTGATTTTATTTGTTGGTCACTGAATGTGTGTGTGTAGCTCTGCAGAGAACTGGCTCCCTTTCCGGGGTGTACCTTCCATTCGCTCTAAAAGTAGCTCCAGCGATGCAACCCTGACCTTGAAGGACTGAGCAGGAATTTTAGGAATGGAGGGATTTTGGTAAATTCAATCCAGTCAAGATTAAATTTGCCCTCACTGAAATGATTAGGACTAAATTGTATTTTTAAAAAATTAGAAAATGTTAGTTTTTGCTTGGTTCTAATGTTTTCCCTGCATTTTTTCTGTACTGGCTTGGTTGCGATGCGTTTCTTTAACTGTCACTTATAAAATTTACACCAACAAAGATTTTACTACGTGTACTTGACCAATTTCGGGTCAAACTAACCTTTTAAATTTGAGTCGTATTTGTGTATTGAAGAGCAAACAGTCAGTATGGTATTGCAGGGGAGGGATGTGCTTTGAAGAACAGAACAGAAAAGTTACTATCAGGGGTTTGCTACAGAAACATCTTAGTCACTACAAAAGAGGGCTGAACGTGAGGACACTCATATGGTAAAAAGAGAAATTACACTAGTTTCCTAAAAGAGAATCAGACGAGCACACCCATTCCTGCTAAACACCTTGTAACACAAACACCCAGAACCACAGAAGTCGAGCTGGCAGGTGTGGCACTATGTCTGTGCGCTCAGTATAACGAAGCAAAGGAGCTATTTTAATCAGGACTAAAGTAACATCAGAAAGAATCAATCAGGATTTTCTGAAATGATTAAGCCACATTCAGCGATGAGTGATTCAATTATGGGAGTTAGCCAAACGTCTTTTGATTCTTTTGCCACAAAGGTAATATTTGTTTCCCACTTCAAATGAGTTTAACACAGATCAACATTTTCTTTTTGACTCATTTTCCTAAGATATTCTCCACGATTAAGCCCAAACTTAGGTCATCAAACCATTAAACTTGTTTCAAGACTTGTACCTAACCCCCTACTAAGTATATTTTGATATTTAGTGCAAACATGGCAACATTTTTAAAGAAAAAATAGAATTTATCCCCATCCCTGACACTGAAATAAACATTTTCCTCCTGAAAAATACCGGTCACCACAGGTTTACCTGTGCAGCTCCTTTGATCATGTTGGGGATGAAGTCTTTGTGTCCTGGTGCGTCCATCAGGGTCACCACCTTAGATTGTGTCTCAAACTTTGTCATGCCCACGTCCATGGTCACCCCTCTGGAGCAAAACAGACACTGAAATGTTTTTGAACAATCACATGAATGCAGATGCATCCAAAGAACATCTGGAGACGTGCAATCAGTAAACGTGACGTTAACGTTGCATCAGGTAACCCAACAGCCTCGCCACAGAAGGTAAGATTTTAACTTCCGAGTGATTTTTGCTGAACAGTGACATCCTGCAGTGGGTGTGGTTCACAAATATCATGCATCTGGTTCAGAAGTTAGTGATCATGAATGTGTTTATACTCCCACCCTAGTCACTTTCTGTTTCTGCGCTTTTTCGCTTCCGTTTTACTCTTGGAATAACAACACAGAGGGCATATAGCCATGTTTTTGACAAAAAAGTAATCAGAAACATGCTTTCAATGCCTCACAAAGAACATCTGTACCTGTCTCTCTCCTCGCCAGTTTCATCCAGGACCCAGGCGTAAGCGAAGGAAGCTTTTCCTGCCTTTTTTGATTCCTGCTCATACTTGTGCATGGTGCGCTTGTTGACGTTGCCGAGCAGATAAAGCAGGTGGCCCATCAGGGTGCTCTTACCTGCATCCACATGACCTGTGCAGAATGAAAGTACAACACTCTGAGGCCAAAAAATTAAAAGATGAAAGTTACCCGTCTCCATTTTTAGAGGATACCAAGAAGATACATGTGGGGGTAAACAAAGAAATAATGAAGAAGTTATGATGAAACTTGAAAAGGAAACCAAAGATTAGGAAAAGCAATAACTCGAATTGCACAAGTTTTTGGAGATTGACAGAAATGGGAAGAAGGATGGAGGTTAACGGGGGATGGGAGACAGAGGAAACACAAGACGTTTCATATACTGTGAGAAACAAGTATCATCTGCACTTTTGAAACTACCAAGTCACTCCTTTGGGTAAAACTGAAAATGAGAAATTATGATTGAGAAACTTTGCTGCTCTGAAGCTTGACTCATTTACTTTAATACATGCAAACCAAAGAAGGGCATAAAAGAGAGTTTAGGTGATGATGTCTATGAGTTAGCAAACACTCCAAGTGTTGTTCTTGAGATGATCCTCAAAGTTCTTAAAACTATGATTAAGGTTTTTGTGTCCAAAGTCCCTCACTACTGCCTAACCTATAAAAGACTATCCAGTGCTGTAGATTCAAATGCAATTCGGATACATGCTTATTACTTTTTTTTTTTAATGACAAAAATGATAAGAACTATTTTTCGAAATAAAAACTTAATAAATATGAACATTTTATGAAGACTATGAGTCCACTGTGTTCTGATGAGGAAAGCTTTGATGATTTATAAAAAATAAATGCAAATACATTTTTTTTAAAATGACAAATCATTCAAACGCAATGCTTTGTGGTCCATATTTGCTAATCTTGTGAGAATCTGCATTTTTTTTGCAGAGATTTCTGGGAAATTTCTAAGGAACTGGAATTAGGAATTATAGGTTCAGACATCTGGACAAAATGACAAACACACTGTATAGTCGGACACAACCTAAGTTTTATACTAGATATACTAAGAAAAGTTACACAAAATATCATCTAAATCCTACCTATAACTACCAGATTTAACAGGTTTTTGCCCGCTTGTCTCTTCTCCAGCTCTGCCTTGATGTTGATGGCCTGTCGGGCCTTGCCGGAAGAGCGGCTTGGCGTAGGAACGGCTGAGAGGTCGTCTCCGTTGGATGCCTTAGAAGGAGTATCTGGACGTTTAGCTGCAATTTCAGGGGAGGTAGTTGAGGTGACACGATGGACAGAAGTAGTGAAGAGGCTGTTCTCCCCTGTGCTGCAGAAAGCATTTCAAGTTAACAAAAAAAAAAAAAACAAAAAAACAGCGAAATTGATTGTACATGAGAACTGGACTGTGAGACCTCTTCCCTTTTCCCGTTTCAAATAGGAAATGCCTGCTGGCTCCAAGAAGCCAAAATCCCATAGACTTTTATTGAGAAACAAAGAGCTGCTACTCAGTCATTGTATTCGTCAGAATAACCATTCTAGATCTGCAACCTTTTTTTAACATGTTCTTAATAATCCTATTTTCATTCATTTTTTTCTGCAGTGCAAGTTATTTAAGTTATAAAGTGACCAATCAGATGTCTTAATAAAACAGATGGTCTTACGTCAAAAACGTTTGACAGATTTTGTGTAGCCTGCATTCAAGTGGTCGGAGTGTGGACTTCCAACAAGCTCAATTCTGATTGGCGAGAGTGGTTCCCATAGAAACAATGACTCAAACCAATTCAGACCAACCACTGCTTACTTAACACATCTGGATCCAACATGGTTGCATCTATATTGTAAAAAACTCTTGACTGAATTGACTTAATATTGTTGGAACCAGAAGTCAGGCTTTTTCTATAGGTGACATCACACTCACTCAATCCAGTTTTTTTTTTTTTTTTTTTTTTTAAACCATGAGTACATAAAAAAAGAGGGGATGTAAGTTTAGATACCTGGGGACCTCAAAGCCCATGGTCTGCTTCTTGCCAGAGACAGTCATCCGGGCCACTTTTGGAACCACTTCAGAGTCCAAATGGTACTGAGACGCATCTCTGCCTTTGGCTAAGAGAAATGCTAATGATCAATGAAAACAGTTCCAAACTAAGATGCTTTAAAGGATTTTTCATTTTAAAGTATAATGAGCTACAGCTGATATCTGATGTTCAGAAAAGGCAGAGTTATTTTTCTAGTCTTGAAAACACAATCAGCATCTTTCTTTAGTTCCTTTTATAGGCTATGATCAGCGGGGCAGCTTTGTAGCTCTCTTTCTCTCATAATGTCGCCATAAAAAGCTACTGAAGCGTTTTTTCCCACTTTTACAAACTGCAATGAGTAACGGCAAACACCAACGCATCTTTCTTACAAATCAACATCTCTACGTTGTTAAGGCAGATAAAAATGATAAGAATTTCACTAGTTGCAGTCAAATATTGACGTGCAAGGCACACACAAGATGAGTGAGAATGCACAATGCAATCTGTTGCACATATCTTGGTTGAGGATATCCATATTCTGCAGCAGAGAGACTTGTTGAGGTCATCGCCTTGTCATTGCAGTCTTAAATGGCCACAGATCCCAGTCATTTCGACCCGCTCCTGATTCATTTAGGCTATGCTGCACAACCAAGCCTAGTGAACACTTTGTACGCCAGTGTACGTGTCTGTTTGCATCTGGCATCCTGGCTCAGAAAGGGTTAATTTCAGAAGTGGCCGTTGCCTCCCGTCTCCACAGAAATAGAACGGGATGACGCAGCATTTCTCAAATGAATCTTCTGAGAAGGTGTTACCTCAGCAAGCGCTGGGCTGGAAGTGACTGTGCATTTTATCACAGAGTCCTCACATCCGATCAAACTGTGGCTTTTCGGGAGATGAAGAAGACTGAGCACAAAAAGGGATTTTTTTGGTAAAAGA
The DNA here is from genome assembly GCA_036245035.1 of Adrianichthys oophorus. Classification (NCBI taxonomy): domain Eukaryota; kingdom Metazoa; phylum Chordata; class Actinopteri; order Beloniformes; family Adrianichthyidae; genus Adrianichthys; species Adrianichthys oophorus. Next base: position 16,059,864 of record BSAI01000101.1, on the reverse strand, counting down.
AAACTTAGTTCTTTATTTTTATTGGTATAAGAAATAACAAATTTCTACATCTTGACCCAAAAAAAACCCCATCTAGTTAAATAAAGTTAGAAAAAGTACACTCATCTTATTTTTCATAACGTTTGGCTTTTAAGTGAAAAAACATCACTTAAAACATCAATTAAAAAATTACCCTGAGAGAAAACAAGACAAAAAAGTCTGATTCACCAGAATATCAATGAACTTTCGCTAACCAAGTATTCTCTAAATGACTCTTCTGCAAAAAAGTCCCTTGAAAACCCGTAACACAGAAATCCAAGTCAAATGGATTATAATTATTATAATTCTATTTTTCCCCCCATGTAAAGTAATGTGATTTATATACCCATGCCATCACAATATATATATTTTTAAAAGTGCATCAAACATAAAAAAACAAGTTTAGCCCAACTTTGAATCCTCTTGAAATGATTCAAAAATGACTCCATAGAGTCATATCTAGCATCTCAATTGCTGTAAAAAAGACGAAATTTGAGACGGAAAAATGCACTCAGAGATAAATTTCAGTTCTTCCTTTAGCTGGGGGCTTTTTTTGACCTTACAAGTTTCTAGCACCTGCGTCAAGCAGGACATCACTTAGCTCCTACCTTCTTTATTTTTACTCAAAAAGAAAAAAAAAAAAACTTTTATTTTGATAGCTTGTCTGTGGTGTTCTATTTGCATATGAAACCCGATAGTTTTGAGATTTGTTTTGAAAGTCATAGGTTTTACTACTTTAAATAGTTTTGTGAACCACATGATGACATTAAGAAATTATGTAGAGCTTCACTAGTCTTTTTTAATACTATTTTAAGCATCACAATGCTCAAAAGAAAGACTTATCACTTACAGAATCACTATACATTAAAAAACGATAAAAGTATTTTAAGAGGACAAAACCAGGAAAAGATTCTTTATTGACTGATATAGGGGAGTTGCAAAGTGTTTGAAACCCAGCCTAGAATCACATAAGAAACACTTAATTAAGACAAACTTTTCCTGTATTTACATCACCTGTGAATTCCCCTGCAGCAAAAATAAGACTCTTCTTCACTAACGGACTTGTACTTCTGTTAAAACGCAGTTGATACTTTGGCAAACAGTGGACCTACGATCTAATTTCATTTGAAGGCTGATCTCTGTCGGGTTTTGAGACTCAGACCCGGATTCGCATGACGTTGTCTGGGTTGTCAAATAAACATTTGGCACGCTCCCATACAGGATTTCTTCACAGCAGAAGACCCTTGCTGCAGCTTGTAATGGGTGAGTCATCCGCACACCTTCAAGACTCAAATGTGCACGGCAAAAATAGAGTCCGCCTAGGATAAGAAAACATCAAGCATCCCTCCCCCCATGCAAATGTACACACACACACAAGCACTCAGCTCTGCAATCACCCATCAAGAGGTCAAAACCCCCAAAAAAGACAATCTGCTCAACTGCTATGTTAACATCATAAAAAATCTATTAATAATAACACATTATATTGCAGCAAGTTAGTTGCCTTTTATTACAGCATCCAAACTGCTTAAGAAAAAAAAAAGTAATGACACTCCCTTCCACTTGAGGCCGCTAAAGGCTACAAAAGACAGGATTACGATTCAACTAAGGTTTGTGTGTTTGAAGAGGGACTGAAGTTGAGTCTTGCATGACTCAAAAAAATATTTACTAAAAATGAAAAGAAACACAGAATTATACAATGATTAGGCAGTAAAAAGTGTCTGGGATTGATTCACCCATAAAAGCTTAAATACAATCAGATGTGTTTAACAGGTTTCAAACTTTTGATAATGGGAGAGCTGGGAACTCAGCTTCATTCATACTGAAAGAAATGAGGACATATAAATGAAAATGACAGCAACGTAAAGGAAACTTGTGGCTGAGGGAGAAGCTTATATGTAGGTCCCTGCCGGCGTGAGTCAAGCGCGGACAATACCACGTCTGCCCCTCTGCCATATCTCAGTTTTCCCTTCACACACCAACTCACTTGAGTCATAACAACCTAAAAACTCACACTTAATGCGTTTCTGGCGATCCTAAAGCAGAACCAATACCACAGACCCGAAAAAAAACAGCACATAATGTAGTTTTTTCCCTCAGATATATGTTAAGAAAACATGAAGAAATAAGCAATCGCTTTTATATTTGCCTCTTTTTAATAGCTTTATTGATCATGAAGGTTTAAAGGTTTATTTTTTGGACTATTCCAATACTCAAGGGAAAAAAATCATAGTAAACACTTCTGTCCTTTTTATGTCTGGGTTTTTTAAAGAGATGTCATTGAAAATATTTTGTAATTCTGAATCAAGGTGTTGTCTTTGTGATAATTTGCTTTCTTCTTGAGGTGGACAAGATTAACCTGATCACATACAAAGGACAAAGAGTCATGGCATCTTAGACTAAGATGAAGGCAGGGCATCATTTGTAAGGTTTTACAAAGGCGGATTTATGAGTGATCTACCAACCCACTTAGTCTAAACCTAATGAAGAATCTGAAGAGTTTTAAGAATCAACACAGAATATTATGGAGATGTGGTCCATTGTCAATTTTTTGAGTTTTTCTGGATGTTAAAAGATGCAAAAGTTTAGCGTTTATTCACATTTGCAGCAGTTTATGACAAGAATGAAGTTTAGTTGAAGTAAAGGATGATGATGTTAGTCTTTTTAGGTTTTATTTGATCTAATCTGGGTTTTAAAGGAAGAACACACCCACTATTCAACACGTGGGAGTTTGAGTTTGTTTTTATAAATATAATTATCAAATGCAAAGACGAGCTCATTTTAGACAAAAAAAAGTACTAAGCTTCTTTATGAAAAAACAGAGCTCAGAACTTTAACCAAAAACCTGTCTGAGTTTTAACCAAACAGGTCCATCTGCAACAAGACAAAATTATTTTGGGAAGGAAAAAAAAGAGTTTCAGTATGTGTTGGGGCACATCTTAAGCCAAATAAAGTCTCAAAATTTAGAAAAAAATTGAAGAAAAATAAAAAATAAAAAAATGTTTACCACAAGATTCAGTAAAATGTTGGAGCAACAACAATTTAAGCTGCACATCGTGTAGATACAAAATGAAAAACACATTTAAAAAATATTTTTTGAAGAGAACAAAATCAGATCAGACACACTAAAAAAAGGTAGGAAATATTATGTGAATACAGTAACATGTCATGTTCAAATAACTGTAAAGCACATTTACATAATACATATGTGATTTTTAAGACATTTTCATCTATTTCCAGCTCAAGTACAAATGATTTCACGCAAAGGTTTATAAAATACTTTTGACAAAATTATTTCAAGGAACTAAAAAGCATTCCTAAATGGTAAAAACGTGTGGCTTTTTTTTTTTTTTTTTGAGGATCTGTTAGCATAGACCTCATTAGTTCAGCTGCTTTAGTAAAATCTAAACAAAGTCTCTTTTTTTTTTTAACCACTTGTCAGTCAAAATGGTAGTTTCCACTGCTGGTACAGCTTCACAACCAGACTGTTTGTGCAACATATTTGCGTTGCAGAAAAGACAGATGCTCTGAAGTCAGAAAATTATTTGATCTGTCACAGCCTTTGTCAAAGCTGTGAAAGTCAAGAGACATAATCAGATTTTTCCTACGTAGGTGGTGTTAAGAGAGACACTCCTAGTAAGATGATCGGCTGCTGTGCAGAGACGACGTGTGCTTGGTGTGACATTTTCTCCAAGAGTGCAGCTTCCTGCATAAACCCACACACTGACTGGCCTTAAAAAAGGAAAAAGCAGCCGCTGGACAAAGTTAATAAGAATGATTTTTGGATATTCACAGATTAAGGGGGGAAAAAAATCACTTGAGAAAATATTTACACTACAAACAAACAATGGATAGAACTTATTTTCTCCAAACAAAGTGAAAAAACTAGTTCCACATGTCATTACTGCCCTTTTCTATTTAGCATTTGCCCCCCGAACTCAGCAGTCTAATGTTTGGCACGCTGGAGGGGGGGGCTGATCACTCAAGTTTCGGCACTTGCCAGGGCTCCATGCAACACATAAGCCAAAACCACACCTCCTCACCAAAAAGCATTCTCAAATTCAAGACAACAATGGAACTGAGCAACATGATTTCAGATCAGCTGCTCTCATCAGCTGTCTTATAACAAGCAGACTATTTACTATTACTGATCAAATGTAAATAAACCCTTTTTTGTTCATCTTTTAACTCTGAGGATTTGATACTTTAAAAGAAATCATGGCAATAACGAGAAATTGTTGAACAAACTTGGATTTTCCGTCTTTAACAGCACCACTCTGCAGCAGATTTCACATCTTTATAAGTTTAGAAAGCGTTAAAGATCACCAACCCTAAATAATCCTGAGACTGTGCTAATATTTCAGCACTCAATTACAAAAAGTAAACACATAAAGCCCAAAAAGTAACACTAAAAAGCAAATTGAAAGACCTGGGTGGGTAATATTCAATCAAACTTTATTTCCATGTTTTTCCAGACACTATGTGAAGACAGTTGAAATTAAAATCTCCATTACATTGGCTTTTACTTTGAGTTTGTAGGCTTTCACCCTTTTCTATTTTGTACGTAAGTGTATGTGTTCTCTCATGGGAAAATCTCCAGGTGTCCTCCAAACCAAAAAGTCAGCTTCATGATGTCAAACACAAGCAGCAGTAAACCAGTACAATGGTTAACTGATCCATATTCCAGTAGCTGCAGCACACCTGCAAACAAAGCTTACCCCCTTTCCTCCTTTGTCTCTTTTCAAAGTTTACGCAGCCTAGACTAAAATAAACAGATTCAACCTAAAGAGAAATACTTCGATTTGTTTGTTTTTGTTTTTTTTTTCTTGTTACTTTTTGATTAAACAAAAGATAAAAAGCATAATAGCTTCAATGTATACAAAAAATAAGACTTCATTTTTAAAAGGCTGAAGCAAAAGAGGCAAAGAGCAGCAAATAAGCAAAAAGTTTTTCTTAAAAAAGTTGTTAAAATCTTCAAGCCTGTACAAAATTTACTTAACTATTATGATGTGAGCTGCCAGATTTTCCTGGTTTTGTTCATGTTTTTGTTTGTGTATGAAATATAAAGCCCAAAATGATCCCAGCAGTCACTTTACCTGCAGTTTTGCCACAGCAGATGAAGAGCTCTCTTTAAATATATCGCGTGAAAGCTTTCGCCTGCTTGGCTCGGACAATGTCATCGGGCGACGGGGTGTCAAAACAAAAAGGTACAATAGGAAAAGGTGGGGGGCTTTTACATTTGTTCTGTGGTTTGCAAAGGAAGGCTTGGTAACCATTTCCATTACTCTGCCTTTTTGTTTTCCCGTTCAAAATATTCCTCCGTCTCCCTTGTGTCTGAAATGTCAGCGTCATTGCAAATACTGAGGGCTTTGCCAAAACAGAAAGATCCAAGCCAGAGCCCCCAGGAGATGGAGAGGATGGTGAAGGGAGGTCAATGTCAAGAGGATGAGAGCTTGTTCTGTTTGTCTGGTTGATGAGTGAACTCAGATCAATGCTGTTTAATGGTGTCGATGCCCTGAGGATTTGGTGGTGTAGATTGTGGTCGATCTTGCACTTACTGCCTCCCTTCTCAGTATGTGCAGCAAATGCATGGGCACGCTCTGGTTTTGTCGGTGAAAAGAGTGAGGTAAGGGAGCATTGTGACCCATTTGAGGTGGTTGAGGTTTCTCCTTTGTGCTCAAATGTCAAATTCGACAGAGAAAGCAGCCGAGAGAGGCCAGGTGGTTGTTTTTGTGCATTTGCTTGAGATTCAGTGCTGTTGGGTTGACAAAAACTTGAGGAACTGCTAGTTTGGTGTTCGAAGGCCAACTGTGACAATGAGACAGTCCCACTTGTGGGAGTAACTTTAGTCACAGATGAGCATGTGTTTAGTGGACTTTCAGTATTTCTAAACAGAGAATCAACTTTCCTGTTTTGATGCTGAGATGCAAGCTCAGACAGCAGCAGTGGTTGCACTGGCGCTGCAGTCCCTTGGCATTTCATTGAGGGTACACCAGTATGTGCCATAACCAGAGAGTCATTCACTCTTGGGCTGCGGTTTGAATGCTCCTGGATTAAATCAGCCAATGATGGAGCTTCTAAAGAAACAGTCGCTGAATGCTGGGCGTTTTGGAAGACAGAACTGAACCCAGAGGGAGTTGCCACAGTGGACATTTCAGTCTCTAACTTGAAACTCTTTAGGGAAAGATTACTGAGTGAATCAGATAGATGGGAAGGAGCTGATGAGTTTGTCCCCAAAGAGATATTTAAAGATGCCAATGTGCCAAGAGAGAGACTATTCTGGTAAGGCATTGGTGACAAGGAGGAATTTGATCCCATGGTGAGGGAGCTTAATGGAGAAATATCCCAATTTCTTTGCCCTGTATTCTCTCTTCCTGTTTTGCTTTTCTGCCCGTGCTCAGACATGAGCTGAGCCAGACTGGTACCGCTGCTACCAACAGGTTGAGCATTGTTCTGCTGTTCATTGCTGCTAGCTACAGGTGCAGTCTCATGTTGAGCTAAGAGGTCACGTAGGTTTTGCACACATGGTTGCTTGTGTGCCGTTGTAGTAGTGTCTGTGTGAGAAGCAGACAAGAAGGCTCCTTACCTTACAAAAGCCAAGTAGAGTTGTCAAAGAGGAAGGGCAAGAGGAGGATGAGGAAGACATCAAATGACACACATGAAAGAAAAGAGAAAAAAAAGGCATTTTGTTAAAATTTGGTTTTTGGATAACTTTGACAAGCCACAACACAAACTAGTTATTCAGCAATTTAAGTCATTTCTAAGCAGGGAATAAGTTACTGTTACTCAACCCAATAACATGGAAAAAGTTGTTCCCCAAACATTAAAGATGCTGTTAAAGTTAAAGTTTTTAACATGTTCTGGTATTATTTTTCTGATGATGGAGGAAATATATGAAAAAATTAGGCTCAAAGTTGCACTTCAAAGTATTACTTTATTCAATTTTTATGCATTGAATGACATTTAAGCATGTCAACTGAAAGGGGCCTGGGTGAAAACAAGATGGTGGCTGACATCATCAACAAGAAGCTGAAATAATATAATCCTAACCATGACCTAAAAGTTTTAAGAATTGTGGAAAATACTTTTATTAAAGCTTAAAATGGGAAAAAGATAACTGTTGGGTCACCAAATAAAATAAAGGCTCTTTTTTTTTTAAAGAAATATGGGAAGACCTTTGTTTCTGGGTGTTGATATTTGCAGCATTTTATTGATCCACAGTATACGTACCTCTATCTGCCGCACTATCCCTTTTGGTCCTTTGTGGAAGTGGCGCCTTCTCCGCACTCAACCAAGATGCTGAGGACGTTTCTTCATCTGCTCTTTTAGGAACTGGAGCTGGTTTGGTGTCCTCTGACAGTACAGCATCCAGTGCTCTCTGTGAGTCAAATCCATGATTTATGGCTGCCTGGGTCAGGACTGACTCTGGCACCGCTTCACCCAACACAGTCCGCATATAGTCGAGGCAGGAATACAGCTTGGCTTAAAGAACAACACAACAGACAAATAAGATTTGAAGAAAATTAATGATCACAAAAAAAAACAACTGATGATTGTAATAATAAAATAGATTTGAAAAAATACTCATACTAATACTGAATGCATCAAAAACATTATAAACATAAAATATATATTTTCTTTACTACCTTGGTCCAAGGGGTCAAGGCTGGGATCGATGGTTGGTGACATTGGAACATCATCAGCTTCATATCCTTCCTCCTCTAGAGGCTCTTCTTTAGATACTTTCCTCTGTTGACGTGAGTACAGGAACTGATTTGCTGGGTAAACAAAAAAGAAAAATTTTTAGTCATTTTTTCTATACAATTGGAGGACATCAAGTGATGGCCAACATGTAAAAATGTATAATCGATCCCAACTTTTTGATATGTTTACCAAAGTAAACAAGAAGCCACACTGTGGAGTAACTCTTCCATTGGTAGACAAAATAAGTTTCAAAATCCTGCCAATTACTTTTATTTTTTCTTTTTTTTAGGAAAGTGCCAGACAAAATAATTTCAATGATTTATTTATCATGTCAAACAATTCATATTTAACAACTTCAAACAGTCACATTTAAAGAAGCGTGTATGACACATCCACAAACCTGTAGCTGGTGATATACAGTCAAACTCTTCAACAGACTGTCCATATATGTCATCATCCTCAAAGTCTGTAAGAAAAAGGAAAACTTAAGTTTATTCGATCTCTTTTTCCATTGTTTTGTTCAGAAGCACAATTGTGTCTCGTGCCCTGCTGTTGTCCTTTGAGACAGCTGTCCATTTGTATACGCAGCAACATTATAAAAAATTGTTTTATACAATGTTTACTACAAAGGAAAGCCGGAAAATCAAAGCTATGTCAGCATAATCGATTCTTAGAATTGAGTTATAAAACGCATGATAGCAAGAGCTAACAACTATTATAGCTTTGTGGCAAATACAGCTGTAAATAATTGCCAAAATTAAAACAAGAGTCTAGACATATACGAGTGTTGAGGAATAGATTATACTTAGCTCCAAGTAACACGACATTTGCTTTTGCTAGCTTAAGCTATCAATAAATACTAAAGCAAATATAAACAATTTAGCTTAGTGGCTAATGAGTTTAGCAGTGCGACGCACTTTAGTGTAGTTCAAATGGGAACTGACTCCAGTGTAGATGTATCTACCTTCTTGGTAGTTGTAACCCCGCACATTTCGGTGCCGAGACATTGTTTGTAAATGTTTCTTCGTTTGGTCTCGACGTAAATGTTTATCGGTTTACGGACATGTGTCACCACCCGCCTGCCATTGCTGGCGTTACTGTGAAGCCTCCAGCAGCCAAATCATCTCTCCCAGCTCTGCAAATACACACACGTAGAATGTAATAAAAAATGAAAATAATGAAAAAAAAAAAAACATTTGCTGCTGTTTGTTTAAATATTCGGTATAATTACAAAAAGTGAATTTAAATGAAAACACATTTAACTTTATTTTGTTTTTGCTTTTACTTTCCCCCTTTGACGTAAGTTCCTGTTTCTGCGCGGAAGAGCCTCGTCTTTTTTTCTTTTTCTTTTTTTTTTTTTTTTTACAATTGTTTCAACTTTATTGAACTAACAGCAAATGTACAAGAAGAGAACCAATGTGGTATACAGTGTAAAATACACAGAATTAAAAAAAAAAAAACAAAAAAAAAAAAAACCCGGGGGATTAGTTACATGAATACATGCAAAGTTTGACAAAAGATTTCTTTCAGTGATGTGTGATTTTGATTTTATATGAAAAATATAGGCCGACAATTTTAAGGAATTGAGGAAAATAAAGTGTTTTATGATTAAATTTACATTTATTAAAGAATAATTTTACCGGAAGACTCAATAATTTGATATTTTGTCATTTTCCTCACATAAACAGCACTTTACAGACTTTGCATGCATATATCAAACTTAAAAGTTACCAGTACTGGTAAACCAGTTTTCCTGCAAAATCCAGATGACGTATATTAGATAAACATTTTTGTAGTATCTTAAATGGTTTAAACTTGACTTGACACAAAGTGAAGGTAGTAACCAAAACAAATAAAAATTTTTTTGGTTTTGCTGGTTTAGAAGACAGGGGTAAACAATTGTACAACTAATAACTGATAAAAGCCAACAACACATTACAAATTATGTTTTTCATTGTGTTATTCATCCACAAAAGTTAATGTAGTTAATGTAGAATTCTTAGGTTTTTATTGTTTTTTATGCTATTGAGCTGCAAATATTTTATAGATTTAGGTTTGCCTTGATAAAAAAAATTGCTTTTAAAACTAAACTAAAGGAAATGCTTTTACTGTGAAGCAGACACCACAATTAGTACAATGATCCAATTTTACCATTGTCTTTGGGGTTTAACTTGCTTTGAAAACCCACAAACCACAGTAGGATGCCAATGAAACTTGTATTTTGATGATGCACATGATAAAGGCAATCAGAAATAAACAAAAACCTTCAGATGGACATCTTCTTCTGCAATGTAAATAAATAAAGAAGCTGGGAGGATTTACCATACTGATCTATCTGAAGTAAATAACATCAGTTCAAGAGGTCATGAGTAGTGCAATAATCCCACGCATGAGCCGGAGGTGTGTGTGTCTAAATGTTTTGGATAAAGGTTATGCCCTTACCAAACAATGTGAGCACCCAGCTTGCACCCTCTTGCAAAGTGAAGCAATGTGTGCATCAAAAAGATTTGCAAAGAAAAAGGTTTGTTTAAATTTGCAGCACTTTTACCACAATTTACTCTCTCATTGCAGCACCGTTCATGCAGTGATGTGTGAGTAGATGACGAAAATGTCACACAATAATTTGATACTACCAGGGTTGGGAGGTTGCACATCTGCATGATGAAATAAAATACGGTACTTGGTGTGTCCCCTTGACTAAAAATAGACCAGAATGAAGAATTCTGCTTAGGTAATTGTCAAGACCTTTTCACAACGAATGGCTCATATTGCACGCAGCAGTTTGACAAAAAGCAGGTATCAAGAAAGGGTGGCAAGGGCAGGGAGAGGGATGCCAGTTGAGATGTTTACTATTTTTTGTATTATGTTTACCTTTGATTAAGAGTGTGGGCGTGTGCAAGTACCTCTGAGTGGGTAGAGGTTTCCCCTTGCTAAAATTCCACTTCCTGTGTTTTGAACTTGCACATCTACATGTTAAAATAAACATCTACACACATGGAACACAGACGGCAGACTCAAACCTGCTCACTTTAGGGGGTCACACAGGTGACAGTGAGGGAACTCTGTCTTTGCATCACTGAAATGTTACTAGGGCATTTTTGAACCAAAAGCGGCAAAGAAAAGCACTTGAAGTGGAACATATTGCTTAAGTGGAAAGAACTACATGATCACAACAAGCTTTGAAGTAGTAGTTGAGTCTTTTTTTGGACACAAAAGCTTAGTTAAAAGACAAAAACATGTTAGTCTTTTTTTTAAGTTTCTCATGTTAGAGTCAGAGATTAATTTACTCCTGTGTTTGGGTTACTGGGTGTGATTTTTCACACCTTCACACAGGATTTGAGCAGTTGCTTCCTTTAAATGCCCTTAAACCCCTTTCTGATCAAATCAGTGTTGCAGCGAGGGAGGGACACAGCGTTCAAAGAAAGTCTGATCAATGAATGTAACAACGAGGATCTGTGAAACAAATAAAAGTTGAGATAATTGTTTGGGTTGAACAGATGGGTGGACAGATTGCCAGAATAATCAGGCTCAGGGGATGGAAGCAGTGCTTTGTTTTAACAATGCATATGGAAACAGCAATTCATATTATGCAAATCATCAAAAAATTCTGCAATAATACTTAGATACCAAAAACTAGAGTGTAAATATAACAAATGAGCCACATCTGCCTAGCAGGAAACTACATAACCAGCAACAGCTGAGTGTAAATTTGAAAGCACACTAATCTTGTAAAAGACAACAGAAAACAAAGCTTCTGTGCATGTGTGCCAGGAGTGAAGACCATGAGCACTGGGCAGTAGAGATATGAGGTAATGGTTTACATAATTTGCCAAGGTTGCCAGGCATTATGGGATGTCCTATCCAGGAACATCCCCCAAGGAAAATGCAAAACTTTCTCCACTGGCAGATTGACATCCAAACAGACAGTGTTGTTCAAAAAAAAAAAAAAAAAGGAGAACACAATGACATTATTTTAACCTGTTAAAATTGGAATATCTTTATTTATTTAAACAGTTGTATTGTAGATCTGATGGATTTCTTTGTTTTTGACCACAAAATCACGTCCATGTTTGAATTTAGATGCAGCAAAAGGCCTGTCCAAAAACTGAACAGGACAAATCTGCACCCCGCCCTACCACCCTCTGGATATAAAATTCTAAAATGTAAAGACCTCAGGCTGTGGAGTCATTAAAACTCATTCAAACCAACCTGTGCACACAGGGCTTTGCAAAGGAGACAGACATCACAATACCTGCTATTAACCCTTCCAATCGCACCCATGCAAATACCCTGAGCTAAAGAGTCAATAGGTCTTGGGCTTCCTGTTTGACCCCACTATGGGGAATTTGCATGCCATGACTCCCTTCTCTCAATTTGGTTTCAGATAACAAGCTGAAGTTGAAAAAAACAAAACAAAATTACTCTCGAGGGAAAAGCAATGTGCCATAAAACAACAGCCCCTTGAGGCTCAATAGCCACAATGTTCCCCTTTAGAGTCACATTTTAAAATGTACCAATATAATATTTATTTTCATGTATTTGATACTTTAGGTGCCCGATCACCTTTAAGTGACCCACTTTTTGTTCAATATGGAGCATCTGGAATTGCAATCTTGCACGACTGCTGCTGCAAGTGGATTTGAATAGATTAGAAATTCCACCTCCTCGAGGCAAAAATGACTGGAACAATGCATATGTGCACAGGTGGGTATGAAAATGGGAGTCACCGAGTGAGAGAATCTACAGGCATCTGACAAATTGTACAGGCCTGTAGCTGAAGGTTTGAGCAAAAAGAAAAATACAGATGCAAAGTTTTGCAACCATTAATGAGATTTAATGTAAATCTTCTTTTGTACAAAACTTGATCCTGCACAGGGGCCACTGTTTCATAAAGCACCAAGCGGGAACATTGTCATGTCCATATAAACATGTGCAGGCACATGAGTATTATCAGCCCCCCACTTTATAAAGACTGGGACAATAGGCGGCTCTGGGGTGATGATAATTAAAAGTGACCAGGACAATACACTCGTGTATGGAAGAACTAATACAATGAGAAGACACTTTTGTACAAATAAAGCCGTCCACCCCTCCTTTTTTCTGCAGCACAGAATGGAGCATTTTACCAAAACAAATTCATTCAAATGTACTTGTTGGTTTGTAAAAAAGAAAAAAAAGTAAGTCAAGTTGTGTGCCACGAGCATTACTTTTTATTTCCTGCACAGAAGGATGGGGGGGGAAGCTGGCCCAACTTGCTCCTACAGGAGAGTTTGGGGTTGTTTGCGTTATGTCGATCAAGTCAAAGTGAAACTTCAGGAACGACCCAAAGAGCCAACTGCAGTCGCTTTGAAGAGAGTGTGAGTTATAAGCGCAATAAATTACCACAAATGGCTTTATTGTAACTGGATCACTTTAACTTTGTTTGTTTTCGCTGGAACAGAACTCGTTTTGTAGCGGGAAGATAAGACAAGGTTTTGTTGCGAGCTTTTATCACAGGGAAACATCTGCAACACCAGTGGGGGACTCCACGAACAGGTGGCGCTGGAAGCGTATCAACTTCACTTTTTTTCTTTTTCTTTTCTTTTTTTTTTGCATGTTTTTAGTTTTTTCTTATTGTCATTTATCAACACGGTTCACGTTAGTCCCCACTTCTTGCCTTAAAAAGTCGTACATTTATCCCTGTAAGGCTTTAAGCAGAAGGCGCGTCTGTCAAAGCAGCTGAGGACTTCAGGGACACTTCGTAAATATGAAACTCAAATTTTAGCTTGCCTAAAACATCCTAGTCAAAGCACAGAGCGAAATCAATAAAACCGTTTTTTTTTTTTTTAGTTTATCAGTTCACTTGAAGCAACAACTTTATACTTTAAAATGCGCTAAACTTCTTTAGCACTTTAATAAATTCATTTGTTTGTATTTAAAGAAAGTGTTAACGTTTTATCATTATCACATTTGACTAAATATCTTACTCAATATAATATCCCGTTAAAGCTATGTTTGTACCGTCCCGAAATTGCAAATGAAAATCTTTTTTCCTAAATTTATGAAACTATTATTTAAAAAAAAAAAAGTCGGACTGCGGTGAAGGGAATACTGCGCATGCGTGTTGTGAGCTTCGAGTAAGGAGCGCCAAAGTGGCCGGGATAGAGGAGGAGGAGGAGTTGGAGGGGCTGCTACAGTTTAAATTAATGTCAACCTGCTGCTTCGTCAGGAGACTAAAACCAGCGCAGATAGCGAAAGTACATGTTCTGCGCAACCTGCTGCAAGCCGCTCACGAGACTGTACAATGACCCGGCGGCCGAGGAACAGGTAACAGAAAATCCCACTTTAAACGTTCCTTGTCTTCAGGCGCGTCTCACAAATGTCTACTTATTACGTTGCTTTGCTGCATTCGCGGTGGTTAGCTGTTGAAAGCGCATCTCCCTGACTGTGTTTACGGGGGTTCCCTTACATTTCGGTTCTTTCTTTCTTTTTTTGTATCATGCGTTTGGCAGATAGGGCGCTGGTGTGGGAGGCTCGCTCGCGCCAATGACAGGTGGTCATCTGGCATGTGCGCTCCTCGCGCCGCTGTCATTGAAGGGTACACGCGCGCGCGTTAATGCCACGCTTTGAGCCGCTTTTATGAAATACTACAAAATAAAAGTATATATATATATATATATATATATATGTATATTAAAATGTTTAAAATAATTATTGAATATTACTCAGTTGTTATTTTTAGTCGATCCGATTGTTGTTAATCTTTTTCAATTATGTTGCAAACACGTATAACCCTTTTATAACGAGTTGAGAGTGTTCGTGTGTTTCACAGCATCTTTTGTAGCGCTCTGCTCTTTTGGAAAGTGCGCTTTCACAGCGTCCTCTATAGGCGAACACGTTTTTGTTTATTAGTTATGAGTTTTTCTCCAAGTAAACGTGCATAAAAAGTATCAGTTTAGTTCTTTTAAAGCTTGTGATGTGAAGGTGTTTTTCTAGTTTTGATAGTTTACCTTGAGCTTTTATTTTGATGGGGATTTGATAAAGCCACACAAGGTGACTTTCTGAAAGAAAAAAAAACTGTAAAGAAAAAGATGTGCAGTGATAATCCTAAACACAATTTTCACTTTTTTATGCGTTTTTGGTTGATTGCCTTTGCTTTTTTGTAAAAAATTAATTTCTTTCACTGCTTTATAAAGATCAAATTTTTGATGGTCAAAATTTAAATCCTTTATTCTTTATGATGGTTATATTTTCCTTAAAGAAAAAGAATAAATTAAATTGCTAACTGGAAAATCTAAGGCCTTAGTTTTCGGGTTTTTTTAGTATGGAAGTTGTAGTATGAAAAGAAATATATTTATATGATTTAGCACAACACCACCCCAAAATAAAAAATTTTGGACTTTAATCGTTACTCGTGGTTTTTCTACTTCTTTATATGCTGTGTATTTTTGGCCTTGTAACATTTGAAAAAATGAGGAAGATAGTTTTCAATAAATAACCCTACTGTTCCTGTTCACCTGTTGCTCTCCAAAGCACCCTACCTGTCTTCCAGGTTGTTAGGGCTCTTTATTCTGATTGGCTCACCAGCTCCCTTGTGTGTGTGTAGGTGCGTGCATGCATGCATGGCTGTGCTGTACAATACCACTGCAGGTCTGAACATGCTGGAGTCACAAAATTATGATGCATGCGCCAATCCCAGTATCTGTGGAAACCAAAAACACTGGAACCTGTTCATCCATCCACCTCTCCCTCCTTCCTTCCCTCCCTTCCTTCAAGCTGTTGCTCTTTCTTTCTGTCTTTCCTTTTTTCACTCTGCTGTAGGTGTCTTGGCTTTAAGCCTGCACCCAAACTATCAAGATTGACTGGTTTTATGTTGTGACACCCGATGGGTCAAAGAGTGGGCTGATCTTTATACGCTCTTTGCAAAGAAATAATCAGGGACTGGGATAACGTTGCATTAAAAAAACTGTTTATTGTCAGACTATTTGCTCTTTTAACACCTTATCAGTGATGATTTTTTACCTGGATCCTTCTGACAATTTTGCACTCTTGTCTTTCTGTCTTGCAGTGTTTACAGCAGCGAGGAGGATGATGAGGAAACAGAGATGTATGAGCATGACTACGATGGAGTGATGGCCAAGACAGGCAAACGCCACCTTGGTAAAACGCGATGGACGCGAGAGGAGGTAGACAACCTCACCTGTTCAAACAACCCAAACTTCATCTACGCTGAAATCACTCCCCAAGAATGCATATTTTATTGCCCTTCCCAACCTCATTCACTGACTATTGTCTGACTCCTGGGAATGATTTCAAGTTAATGTCTGATTTCTTACAGGATGAGAAGTTAAAGAAACTTGTGGAACTTCATGGATCAGAGGACTGGAAAGTCATTGCAAGTCTGTTATCTGTAAGTATGCACTTTGCACAATTAACAACAGCTGACTTATTTATGTTTCTACCTTATTACAGCATACATTTGTCTAAAAACTTGACCTATTTTTTCCCTCAAATCAACCAGAATCGCACAGATGTGCAGTGCCAGCACAGGTGGCAAAAGGTTCTTAATCCTGAGCTCATCAAGGGGCCCTGGACCAAAGAGGAGGATCAGAGGGTAAGAAAACACTGTACATTATATTGGCCATATAGGTAACAACAAAAAATACAATTGCATCACAACATACTCTTCCAGAAAACCATTTAAAATAGCAAAGAGGTTAAGAGGTGAAAACAATTACTTTATGTTCCTGCGTGATTAAAGCAACCTCTCTGAAGCAATTTCTCATCACTGTTGCACATTTTTCGCTGCTGTTACACAACTTATAACATGTTTGGTGTCTTACAACCTGTTAAGTATTTATTCAGCTCATCCAAATGACTTGTATTTCCACCATCGTTCCACTGTAATGATTAGCAGAGTTGCTAACGTTCCAGTGGAAACTCCCTTCATGCTCCTGGCAGGTGTTCTTAGTCGTTTTACTTTTTGAGAGTAAACCTGGAGAGAGGCAACAAGAGAAACAATCAAATAATTTACATTTTGAAATCTTAGTTTTTGCTTATGTCCCTCGTTTTCTCCTCCTATTCTGTTACTTTCTTCTCCTCCCCTTTTTCTCATCTTCTGTCTAATTTATGTAATTTAAAAACTCTCCAGGTGATCGAGTTGGTCCAGAAGTATGGAGCGAAGAGATGGTCGGTGATAGCCAAGCACCTGAAGGGACGTATCGGGAAGCAGTGCAGAGAGCGCTGGCACAACCACCTGAACCCAGAGGTAAAGAAGACCTCGTGGACCGAGGAAGAGGACAGAATCATTTACCAGGCGCATGAGAAGCTGGGAAACCGCTGGGCAGAAATCGCCAAGCTTCTCCCTGGCAGGTAAGGCAGAGGCAGAAACTTTGCAAAGTCACAGAGAAATAGATCAGAAGATGCTAAAGAAAGGAGGACAATTCATTGAAAGTTTAGATGTTGATGCAGAATGTAGAATGTAGGATGAATTACAAAATGAGTGGAAAAGCAGGAGACAGATAAATTTAAGATTAAGTAATTGCTTTGTTGTGATAGCCTTATCATCTGCTTGCATGCGTTTTTGTGTGGGACTGAGACGTTATCTGCTTGTGCCTGTGCAGATAACGAGCATTTGAGTCTCCCCCTTCTAGGACTGGGGTGTTAGGATATCGCAAGTGTGTTCTGAAAAAAAAGGAAAAATGCATTTCTGTTAACCCACAGAACTGACAACGCCATAAAGAACCACTGGAACTCCACCATGAGGCGAAAGGTCGAACAAGAAGGCTACCTTCAGAACACGTCAAAGAGCAGCAGCTCCTCTCTTCCCATCAGCCACAGCTACATCAAATCCACCAATCCTGTCATGAGTTTCTCCCACCACTCCCCCGATCACGCACAGCTGCTTCCTTTGTCACCTGTCAACTATACTTACATATCTGACACGCACAGGGTGAGTGGCATCAAACTGACATCAGGAAACCTGATTGAACACGCTCAAACAATTAGGATTTGTCTGTCAACTTGATCGTGCTTCTGATTGGCTCCACAGATGCCCCTCTCAATGGCTCTGCGTTTTAACATCCTCAACATTCCCCAGCATGGAACTGCTGCTATACAAGTAAGAAAAGAAAAACAAAAGTTTAGGCAATCACTACAGGCTAACAATAAGAGTTATTGTAAGACAGGAAAGTACAAATCTGTTCCTCTTCCACTCTTCTCCTTTTAGCGACACTATGGCGAGGAAGATCCTGAGAAAGAACAGAGGGTGAAAGAGATCGAACTTCTGCTCATGTCAACAGAAAACGAGCTGAAAGGCCAACCATCACTACCAGTACGTGGTTTTTGTTTGCAACGCAAGGAGCTAGTGATCGAGAATAGTTTGTGCAAAAGTGGCTGTGACCTGTTTTAAGGACAGCGATGGGATCTTTGCGCCTGTGGGCACAAGGAGGAAACATCTGGGGGTCTGTTTCTCAAAAGTGATGAAACAGGACCTTATCGCCATTTCTGAGTGTGTGTGCGTGTGTGTGTGTGAGACCCCTTGTGCAACCCTCATCTACTCAACACTTGTGTCGCTCTTCATAAAGGAGTTCCCTTTCTCTTGTATTCCTCATTTGTCAAAAATTTACAAATTCTTCTGTTGTCTGATTGCATCTCTTTAGCATTTTTTTAACGCTTTGCATTCTTTTGATTTATTTTTTTTCAAGATCACTCCACCCTATTCAAACTGGGACAGCCAGAGCGCATTGATGAGCAGCTCAGAAGGTGTAGCTCTGTCCTTACCTCATCACCAAGCACCAGTACCACTGCTCGACCAAAGCTGCCTACCGGAGGAGAGCGCCTCCACAACACGCTCCCACTGCAGTCATGGCAGCAGCAGCCATCACAGCAGCCCAGCATTCACAAATAATATTCCAGATTTAATGGATTCTGTCATTGATTCAGTAAGTTAACCTTTATCTAGTCAAATTTAGACAGATACAATCTAGAGTTTTCCTTTGATCTTTATTTTGTTGGAAACTTCTTCTAAGTCTTCCTTTAGAAAGGGTTCTCAAATAGTTAGTTACGGTTTGAAGGCTTCACCTACTGGACTTGTACCTCCTTGACTCACATGATAAGCTAAAACACGCAAAGTGGACAAAAATCAAGAACCAATTATTGAGGAATAATCTTTTTTTTGACTGTCACCTTAAAACTTCTCGTCTTTCAGTCCCCCAACTTCTCTCCAGTTTTCAGCCCCAAAATCTGCATCCTGTATGGATCTCTTTAATAAATAATTTGTTTCCTTTTTTATTCAGTTTCTCAGCCAGTCAGTGAGCCCAGAACACTCTGATGAGAGTTTACAGATGAGCTCGACTGTGGACTCGAAGCCTCTCATTGACCACAACCTGAGGCCCCAGAAAAACACTGAAATGTGAGTGGCTTCATGTCCCATCATTTCTTCTGTGTGGACTTGTAGGCTGCACCAGCTTCCTAAGCAGCTTTGTCATCTCCGTTGTCAGGTTCCGGACTCCAAACATCCATCGATCCATCATGGAGTCCACTCCTCGCACGCCCACTCCCTTCAGACCAACTTTTACACTTCAAGAGGCCAAATATGGACCCCCTAAACTGATGGTGAGACTACTAAAACATTTAGTTTTGATGTTTTTTTTGTATTAATTGTTGCTGGAAATTTGAGGCTGATTAAATGACTAGTTCTGCTTTCAGAACACCACGCTGGAGCAGCAGATTGTTGATTCCATCAAGCAGGAACCGATGGAGTGTGCTATTGAGCAGCCCCCTCTTAAGAAGATAAAACAAGAGGTACTTTTCATTTAATATCTGTAATATTACGCTTTGAGGAAGATGATCCTGAGAGTGACCTTGATGTCTCTGGATTAAAGGTGGAGTCTCCATGTGAGAGGAGCCCCTGCATGCAGTGGGAAGGACAAGACCTCAATGTACAGCTCTTTTCCCCCAACGGTCCTGCACAGGAAGTACCTGTAAGTCCACCTATTAGTTTTTCAACTTTCCAACTTCACCCTAGCTTACAAATGCTTGTCATTAAACCCAGTAACTGCTACTTCCTTCAGGACCTTCTTACCAGCTCATTACTGAATGAAGATGGACACAAAACATATCACCTCCCTCGCAGAGGCATGAACAGCCCACTACAGGTGTGTGCATACTTGAGTGCTATTCATATAAATATTAATACAAGTTGCCTTATAACCTTTTTTTTCCCAACAGCAGCTCAGTTCTTGGGATCAGGGGACCTGTACAAAAACAGAGGAGCACATTATGGCCTCAGAGCAGAGCCACAAGTACATCAACACTTACCCTGCCAGGACGCTTGTGATGTAGACAAACTCTGGGCAGAGACAGCTTCACAGGTCTCTGTGTTTTTGTGGTACAAAAGTTGGGAGAGGCTTCATGCCATCTGTGTTTTTTACACTCACACTTGTTGGATTTCAACCAACCAAAAACTAATTTTTTTAAACACAAAATCTTTTTACATACAATTTGATTTGGGTTTTCCTAAATACTATAATGCATACTTTCTCTTTTGGTCTCCATTGTGTATTATTATCAATGTTGTATTATAAATGGGAAATGGTAGCTATCTTTGCATTGGGCTGTATTATGAGTTACAAAATTTTGATATTAATATAAAGAACAAGTTGATTAATTTATTAGTTTTTTTTTTGGTGATGACTTTGTTGTTGTTTTACAATTGGCCAATAGAGCAGTGTTGTAATTTTAAGTATTTAAGCCCTGTTAGCATTAGCATACATGTATTGTTATTATTTCAAAACTGACCTCTGTATTTTTACTTTAATCTTTTTTTTTCTATCTTTTTTTACATGGTTGTATGAGGTCTACTGATGATTTCATTGTTTGGCTTGAGCCGCCTGATGAAAACACTTAACAGGAACACTTGTTCTCCAAAAAAAAAAAAAAACTTTTCAAATTTGGAAAGAGGCCAGCCAGTAGTAGTATTACCTGATTACCACATCACCACCTTCATTTCATCAATAATAGAGCACTCATTTTAAATGTCATTACCACTTTCTGGCATTTACAGTATCATGTTTTGGTTAGCATTTAATGAACAAATTCCTAAATTTACAACTTTACTGTTGCAGGTTACCTGCCAATTACTGCAAATATTTCAGAATGTAAAAATCATAAACGTTTCATGTCATGAGCTTCATCCATTAAGAGTGAGACCAAGACACACTTGGATTTGAAAGAAAAAAAAAAGAGAGCAATAAACACTGATTTTTTTAATTTTTATTTTATTTGAATGGAATACAACAGAAAAAAAACTGGAGATGTTTTTTTTTTTATCACTTTTGTAAAACATTTCTATCAGTTTTATACTGTTTTTGTAAGCCAGCAGCATTTTTATATCCTTACAAGAAAGGCAGTAGCCCATGCCAAACACTTAGCAGGCATTCCTTTTTATATACACCAATGCAATTTTGATACTAGCTTTGAAGCAAAACATTTTTTAAATCCTTTATACATGCCAAGTTTTTGTGTTTTTTATACTTTTCTACTCTGCTTGGCAAATAAAGTGTGCTGTTTTAATACAACCTATTGTTTTGTGTGATTTCTATTCATTTGGTTCTTTTACACACAGAGCAGCAGTTTATTGCTTCAAAGAAATAAAGATTTATTGGGCGCCCTTATAAGGCAGTATAATATTTTCATATTTTTAGGTTGTAAATGATAGGTAAGTTCTTAAATGACACCATGAACCATAGTTTGGACCACAGTCTATAGTAATTCAATTCCTTTAAGTGAATGAGTTAATCTTCTGTGGTACCTATCTCATTTATTCAAATTGAAGCCAGGACTGTAGTATTCAAATACTCACTCTCCTGTACACACACATGGCTTTGCATAGCATATCATAAAATATTTTCTTTCACCTGCTTTTTTTACTAGACAGTTTATCAGCTTCTAAAGGAAATAGGCAAATCCTTCCAACCGTTCTCGGAGGATAACGGGAGGTAAAAACTCCTCTACTAAAAACAAAGCACATGATTATAATGTTCATTTCCTTAAAACAAAGATGGGTGCACACAAGACCCCAGCAAAAATGGCTTGTTTGAGCGTCAGCCTCTCAATGGGATTTGTTTTCCTGTGGTTACAAGCAGCAATGGGGCCCCCCTCCTACTGTCACTTCACCCAGATGCACCAAACTAGCCTTAAATATAGATGTGTCGCCTCAGTCAAATATAAACAGAAATGTCACTTAAGACGGGCACGTCTAACGAGTGCAGAGAGCAACAAGCTGTGGTTGCAAGTCTTTTGAAACTTTGTAGAAGGTACTATAACAATGTTTGAATCAACGTAATCCACAAATACGATGAAGAGTTAAAGCTATTTTAATTTCAAACAGGTTTAAGGTCATTTGAAACACAAATATGTCTGTTTCCTTAGATATGTTAGCTGTGCCAAAGCAAGATTCTCACATTAGGAATTTACCACATTATAAAAAGCCAAAAGAAGAAGAAGGAGGGGGAAAAAAGCCCCAAAGCCCACGAGATTCTTAAACACCTGCTTCCACTTGACTGACAAAGCAGCTGTCTCTGTGTGAAAATGTATGCTGAAGAGTAGTGGTTTATCTTATACATGCAATAGACTTTGTGACATCTCACTCACAAAAGTCAAAAGCTTGAAGATTTCTTCAGAAAAACGCCTTTTAAGGGCAACCTGCAGAGATGAGCAGTCATTTTTTAACAAAAAAAGAAACTTTCACAATTTATTTTTGCTGTTTGTATTTAGATCCTTACCAACTAATTATTTATCAGTTCAAATAGAACTGTCTTTTCCCATGACTTAAAGCAGAAGTTCACTTTTATTGCAGTTTCTTTTCCCCCCTCCATCCTCCTTTCTCTGTCAAATCAAACACGTCTGTTGCAAGCAGATTGGCACTTAAATTCAGTTTGTGTGTCACAATAGATTTATAGGCGGATGTTGCAGAAATGGCGGGCTCCTGAGCGCTCACATGTGTGTGTGTACACTCATGCTACAAATTTTCATGCAGGTCAGTCAGCATCCTGATTTCCTCATTCCCGAGCTGCAGTTGTGATACTAAGGCGGGAACAACCGCTCGCTCCCCTGCTGGCATCAGTCAGGTAGGTGAGCAGGCCTGGATGAAAGCAGCCTGATAGCATGTATGTCTTCAAGGGAGTGCACAGATGACAATGTACTTTGTCTAATTTCTCTTTCTGTTTTCCAATTCTGCATAGATCCGTGATAGATGGCTTTAGTTGAGTGGCCTGTATGTCCTGCTAAAATGTCCTGTGGAAACTATGGAATTAGGATATTCAAAGTATTTTCTTCTCTAAATTAGCCAGCATTGAAAGTTAGGAGAAATGTGATCTATCCTAGAAGTAACCCCCAGAACTCCAGCAGATGATCATAAATTAGCCGAAGGGCTTTAGTTTTACACCTAGAATGAGCTTAATCAGGTAAAAAAAAAAAAAAGGCAACATTTTTGTTTCTGTTGGCACACATTTTAAGCAGGTGGTAGAAACATTTTATGTAAAATGTTATATTTTAGAAATAAAAGATGAGTCCTGCTCAAACAGGACCTCAGGATTGTACCACAAACACTTCAAAGCCTACAGGAAGGGTTGCCATGAATGTAAAAATAACCAACATCACATCTTTTGAAAAAAATGTCTATAAAACCATGTATAGAAAAAATCTGTTTGGACCTAGTAAAGAGCCTTGTGGGACACCATTATTAACATGGGCAAGTAAAAAGAATGAAACGTCCTGAAATCAGTCATAAATGATTCAAATGAATTTACGGCAACAGCCTTGATTCTAATTCAAGTGTAGATCTGTGTAACAGGATGGTGTGGGTTTTTTAAGTCCCATGAAACACTGCGGTGTGACACAATTAGACTACAGTCAGCTGCATGTAGGTCAGTAACTTGAACCAATTTAGCTTCAGTGCTAAATCCTGACTAAAACTCCTCAAACAAACTGATACTTTTGTAAGCTGTTTGGTTTAGCTCAAATGTTTTGGGTAGACTTCTAAAAGGGTTTTGTGGGTGTTGCTAAAGCTCTGGTCCATTCCTCCTAACATGACAAGAGTCTTTTGGGGAAATCCATGTCTCTTTTAAAGACCCACTCTGATGAAAATGGTGATTTTAGACTTTTTAGCATGTTCTTGTGGCATTTTTCACATGGAGGACACATATTAAGAAAAATAAGCTTAAAATTGTATTTCTGAGTATTTCTTTAAACAAATGTTGTGAATCAGGGGCAGACAAAATGCTGTTGGACAAAGCTTGTAGGTGTGATGTAGAACCTACAACAGCTCCCTGCTCTGTTCCATTCTGAGGCATCCACTTGTAGACAAATAGATCCACGTACGTCTTTGTTTTCCTTTTCTGAGCTGGCATCTGGCTCTAAACTGTAAGGAAGGATAGTTCCAATATTGTTTCCCCTTTTGTTGCACTTGTAATGTTAGGTTGGGGTGTGAGGGGCTGTAAGTGTGTAAATGGATGGATGACTGGAAGTACGGGCAGGCTTACTCTGCACCAACAGTGTCGCCCACAACTCAGGTGAATTTACAATTAAGTCTTACCACTTTGGAGAAACTTTATCCTAGAAAACGACACCGTTTTTTTTTTTTTGGTTAATATCATTTTGGCTAAAAACGGCATAATCATAGTTAAACAACCTCTGGAAACGCTTTGAAAATAGATCCAAAGATGATCGGAGTGGTACGTTAAGTGACATTTTCTTCAAATGAACTCTGGACTTTGTGTCACCCACTTTATTGAAAAAACTTTGCTGTTTTAAAACAAACTCTGCAATCATTTCATAAATAGGACATTTTCTTAATAATCCTAGTATTTCATCCAGAAAAGCCTGATACTGTTGGCTCCACACTTCAAGAAACAAAACCATAGTTTTAGTGCTTATCTAATTACAGGAATCACCGTCATATTTGGAGAAGAGGGGTTAACTTCTGATTGGAAGGTCACAAGTTCAGTGTCCTTGGGCATGACACTGCTTCTTGTGGTTACGGGTTGGCACCAAGTGTGGCATGAGTGTGTGAATATGTGTGTGGATGAATGGGACTATGACTTTAAAGCACTTCGGGTCTTAATCAAGGCAGAAAAGTGCTATACAAGTATGTGCCCTTTTCAATTTATAATATTTCGAAATGTTTGAGCTCAAAGACGATTCAGTTTCACCATAAAAAATGCCTGCCATTTTTTTTTCTCCAACTTATGATTTCACTTATTCGTCTTTCTAGCTGTATGGGCTGTTAGTGCTGAGCTAACAGATATTTTTTTATGAATTACGTATTTCAGGGTATATTTATATTGTTTTATATTATTTTTTTTATTATTTTATATTTTAAGCATTACGTATTTCAAAGATGTCTGTAATAATTTTTGTCAGCCAAAAGTTACCAAATTATTTTCAAGGTAAAGTACACAATTTAACTAATGTGCTCTTCTATTTTCCTTATTATTTTTTGCCTTAAATGCCTGTTCTAAGTATTTTTGTTTTTATTTTTTGTTTGTTTTTTTAAACCTTTTTTCATGTGAAACTATTGTGTTTTGTGATGTGTGCTGAGCTCTTCACCAAAAGAGATGCTTACTTCAAAAGGTCTTTGTTAAAATAAATAAATAAATAAATAAAACAAAATAACAGAAAAAAAAGAACAAAGTTCACTTCACAGGAAGGCCAGTTTATAAAAGTTTTTCTTATGGTCCAGCTATTACAGAGGCAAAATACTACTTGATGCATCTTAGTGCAAAGATCAAGCTGTGACGATATAGTATAGTATATATTTAGTATAAATATGAAAAAATTGTCAGGAACTGGTGGTGTAAGACCCAATATGCAAGGGACCAGGCATGGTGGCAGAAACTTAAACATTTATATGTAAACTTAAACAGGACAAAACCCATGGAGAAAGAAAATGGTGACAAATCACATGACCTGGCCATGAAAAACTGAAAAACCAGACTCTTCTATACACTGGGACAGAAATCAGGACAGATGTGGATGACTAAGGACCTAAACCTTACGTGACTGAGAGGGACAGCAACATCAGAAGAACAAAGGATTTATCTATATAAACCCAAAGTAGTTCACAATCCTCACAGAACTGTTGTAAAATTGTTATGCTTTCTGGACATCAGTACATATGTAAGTCAGTTCATAGAAACTCTTGAATGACACACATTTTACTTTTATTGATTTATTTTTTTTAAAGCTTAGGGAAAATTTACTGCTTTTGAGCTCGCTTGCTTTCTTTGTCAAATGGCAAAAGAGACAATCAGCTTACCAGTAATATAATATGTAAATAAAAACATGAAAACTGAAAGTGCATTTTAAATCATTTTCACCACATAAAACTACTAGATGACAAAAACAATGGCTGTCACAAAGATTGCTGCACATAAAATGTCATTATACCTTCAAGTATAAAAACAGTAAAGTTTACTATCATGAAATTCTAAAATAAGTATAAACAATTGAAGAAATGAGCCCTCACCGGGCATGTTGATGGTGATTTTATGGTGATAGTTATGATTTAAAAAAACTGTTCTCAGTAAAAGAGTTTATTTCTGTGGAGAGATTTCAGGTTGACGAAGGTATAAAAAAAAGCGAGACAGCAGCCCAATTTTTTATGTTTGGCTGCCACTGACACTATTATGACTTGTGGCATCAATAGTGCACACCCTGTGACACTCCCAATCACAAAAAGCACATGCATGAACAGGACATTCTTACAACCTCAAAAAAAAACAAAAAAAAAAAACATAAAGCAGGAGAGATAGGAGGGTAAGCGAGGACACACTCACACACACACAACCACAGCAATGGGGACTGGTGCTGAGGAGATTAGACTCCACTGTAACAGTTACTGTCTTCCCAGGTTTGGCTGCCATTCGTTTGGCCGTTTGTTTGTTGTTTTCAGGAGCAACAAATGTAAAGACCAATGTGCTGGCTGCAGATAGCCCAGAACAGTTACTGTGTACATTGCAGAAAGTGGGTCATGACTGCAAAAATAATGCCAACTGTGTCAAAAACAACAGACAGTGGTCATTAGTTAGTTTGATAAAGGTGGATGAAATAACTCATTAGACAGAAATGTTTGTTTACAGTTGTGTGAAAATGGAAATTTATTTCAGAAGAAGTAATTTTGAAATTAACAGTTTAACCCACACGTTAGATGTTAGCATCTATTTATTTGTTTTCTTTCTTTTTATTTTACAATAACATTGCATTTTGAAAATTTGTTTTTCTATTCCTGATACCTGCTGAATCTATGGAGGCTCATGTAGAACAGGGGTGTCCAAACTTTTGGCAAATAGGGCCAGATTTGGTCTTGTAAAAACGTGTGGTTTCATGTATTCTAATAATAATATTAAATGCAAATGAACTATTAGTCGAAAACTTTATTGCAATATGATGCTTTTCATTTCTCCACAATGAACAGAAATACATATAAATACATTTTTTAAACCAAAATCACACTGAATTTTGCATTTGAAGACCAGAAGTAGAATGATGAAAAAGTCTTCCTGGTAACAAAACAAAACAAAACAAAACAAAACACTGAAAAATGGGTTTACATAAAATGTTTCGTGTAATTCACTATTAACTGCTCACAGTAAACTTCTAAATTTGAATAATGTGAACAAGAAATAAATGTTTGTATTAATCATAAGTCCAACCGATCAAAGTTAGACGAAAGTTACAAGTACTTCATTGAACACTACTTGTTTGATTATGAAGTTAATTAAGATTTAAATTTTAGATTTTTATTCTTCTAATTTATGCTAATGATAGCTTTTCACAATAGGTATGAGATGCAGAGCTGCAAAAGGGCTTTTCTGCCCAGTAAAGTTGCTTAGATTTCTATGTTCACAAAAATCACTGAAAATAGAGCAAAGTTAGGCAATTTCAGCGTGTCTTACATTAAAGTAAAACTAATTACTGTTGCATTATTTTCTAATGCTGCTCCCCTTTGCTTTTGTTCATAACCTTGTCTGATTTGCGGGAAAATAACGGTAAAAAAGGATGAAATGATTTGGAAACCACGAAAAATTCCTACATACAAGAACGTGACTATTTACACATAATTTCAAAAATTTCTGCAGCTAGTGCTGAACTTTTTTCTTGGCCACTGTTATTTTGAAAGCTGAAAATATCTGGCTTAATAAAAGCCACACTTAAAATATTGGCTGAGCCGCTTGGTAACCATTCCTGTTTTTACAATTACCCCTTAAAATACCCCGTAAAACAACAAAGAACCTTAAAACAACTTTGTTTAACCTTGGACGCAATTAAAAAAGGAGTGGACATGCAGCGATGTACGACTTGGCTGCACGATAAGGAAGGAAAACGTTAACAGTTAGGTAGAATATTTATAAATTAAACATTGTACAATTTTCTGTTACAATTGGTAAGATTGTCTGACGTCACAGTGAAAAGGGTCTGTTTTTTTGTATTTCACAAAAAACTACTCCAATTGTCTTCTTGCTGTCAACTGTCCTTTTTATTATACACTTATTACACTTCAAAAGTGAGCAAGAAAGTGTCACAGAAGGGTCCAGTGACAGTGTTGACACAGGTTTGTAACAGCCTTTGATGGAATTTCGCCAAACACAATTAGGAAATTGTACACACTGTTATTTAGAACAGGCTGGGGGCGGGGCAGGGATTAATTGACTTTATGGCAGGTGGAATTTTAAGGCCGGACTTTGGACATGCCTGATGTAGCGCTCTAATAGAAAGGAAAAGGAAATATTAACCAACATTCAAAATTTAATTTAAACTTTTTTTTTCTTTTGTGTGAAAAAAGCTTATTTATTTCAGAATGAACACATGGAACCACTAACTCATTTAATTATTTTAAAGTTTCTAGTTTTTAAAAAAAAAAATCATTCTGATTCAGCTTTTAATTATTCATTTCCTAGAGACAGACTCTACTGCAATGGAGCAGGGTATTTATGGGGAACCACAACCAGACACATGCAGAAGCAAACACACCCGCTCCGGCAGACATCTTCACTGTTCTCTGGCACTAAATGTGCGGTCAAGTTTGTCACTTGGTTTCTGTTTTCCCAGCAACCCCCCCCCCCAACCTCCACCTAAAAACACATGCACCCTTGTTGCACACACTTCCTGTTAGACCTCTTTTTTTTTTTGTCTGCTTCGCATCAGCTTGGTCAGGGCTTCCTTCATCACAAGCACAAAAAAACCCAAAAAGCAGGCGTGTGTTTTAGCAAATGTGACTGTTTCCATGGCTGTGAGTGCACAAGTCAGTCTGTTTGGAGTAGCAAAAAAAAGTTGCTTCATTAAATTGTGCTCACATACTGTTAAAGACACATCAACCCCCCCTTCCAAAAATAAAACATGTCTTCCCGCTTAGGCTTGGTCCAGCTTCCCCATTCACCTGGGTAAATAGAGCAGAAGGAAGAGCCTTTCAATGGACCCCACAACTAGTCACACACTGTCACCATAACCCCACCTCTCTGGCCACAACTTCCCAAGACTTTAACTATACAGATGCACACACACATCCAAATTCTACACACAAATATTAGTCTTTAAAACATAATCCACTCTCATGTTGTCTTCTCAGTCCACTTCACTGATGCATTTAAGCTGTCTTGACAAGTGAATTCACATGGCATGATCATGCCTGACTGCCTCAATTTAGGACACTCGTCACAGGGTGCCGTCCATAAATCTGTCCACCGCTCAGTCACCAAAACTCACCCCCAACTCCAATTCCCCCCCCCGGTGAACTAATTTTGGGAGTGACTGGAGGCAATGGGGTGAAAGTGTTTGTGCCTGCAGCAGGCAGGAGTGGGCATAATTGCACCAATGAGATAACAATACTGAGAGCGAAGGATTGTTTGTGGTCCAAAACACGGGCGGGCTGAAAAGGCAAACGCACACATGCAGCACGCCAAGAGGCGTACACACTTTCCCTTTGTATGCATGACACCTGTTATGGAGCAAGAACAGAGCCATGACTGCTGCTCTCTGTGATCATCTGCAGTGCAGAAATGAACAGCTGAGGCAGGCAAGTGTTCTGCTGGCCAGTCTCTTTTTACCCTGTTTCTGTGTAAGTGTGCTTGTGTTACATCTGCCAAAATAAGACATATGGGTGGAAGATACACAATGAGGTAAACAACACAAACAAAAGACAAAATCTGTACAGCTGTCAGTGAATGCACCACAAAGCCTTTTAGGTCAGTCATGTAGTGGTCAATGAAGTAAGAACACACAAAACATTTATTAAGATGGAAATTAATTTTTTATGTTAATTAATAAAATAACAATATTTTTTAACAATAAAAAACAATAATTCATAAACAACTGAGTACAAAAACGTTTTTTTTGCACTTTTTACCAAAAACGTTATTGTCATGCTGCCAGCTTTGTCATGGTATGTCAGCTACAGACCGGGGATTTATGGATTGTGATAAAATCATCTTAAGTCAATCGTGTTGACATTGCAAACATTGAAAAAAAAAACTTTTCACTTCAATTTTTCTAATAACAACTTTTCTTTTTTTTTACTTCTTACACCTTTAGTTTGGAAGGCAGTTGCTCAAAAACAAACAAGGATATGAGTTTGGATTTGTATCAATGTACTGTATGTCTCAATTTATTATAACTTTTAAAAAATATATTTCAAAAAAATAAAGCAAAAAAAAGTTTTGAAGTACACTATGAACACATTTCTTTCACAGTGTAATTAGAATTTAACAAAAAGTCAGTTTTCTATCTTAACAAATTAGATTTTTTTCTACAACAAAAGCGAGGAATTGCAATTTACTAAAGTGTGTTTGTCCATCTTACTAATTTTATTTTAAAAACAGCAAAAATGTAGAATTCTTAAAAACTTTGAATGCATTCTGCTGTTGGTTTCTCATTAGCATTAGCGAATGGAGATGACTGTTGGAAACATCGTTGGTCAAAATGTATTTTTTAAAATGTCTTTTATGCTAGATAAATACATAAAATAAATGAAAAATCCACTCATTTAAAAAAGGTTTGAACTTAAATAGAGTTTTCTGGCCTGAAAAGAAAATGAAGCTCCAATTGTATTATTATTATTTATTTATTTTTTTTGTATTGAAACAAAGAAGTTCTTTTGTTGCAAAAAGTATGCTGTCCTTAATAAACATGCACAAGTTGATGTTAAAAATTATTGAAAAGAAGACCAAATTGTCTTCTTAAAGATTCACTCTGATGAAAATTGTATTTTTTGTGTTTTTATGTTTTTGTAGAATTTTCGTCATGATGGAGAACACATAACAATTAATCTAAGATTAAAACAGCATTTTTGAGTGTTTATTTATTCAAATTGTGATGGATCAGGAGCAGATAAAAATCAGCAGTTTGAAAAAAGCTGGGCAGGCCAAAGTCCTGCTCCATTTTGATCCATCCATTTATAGACAACTATATCCATTAACGTCTTCCTTTTGCTCACATGAGCTGGTATCTGTATAACTGTAACTGTATGCAGGTAACTGTATGTCTGAATAGCTTCAATATTGCTCGTCATTTTTTGTTGCACTTGTAATGTTACGTTGGGGTTGTTAGGGGCTGTAAGCTAGCAGGAGAAAGTGTAGACAAAGGGATGATGGGATGTCAGCAGAGGATCTCCCCACAACTCAGAGGCAAATTTCTCAAGAATTCTTGCCGTGCTGCAGAAACTGTGGCTGAATCAGAAATCTTCCCCTACGGCTTCTCCCTACCCCTGCATTTGTTGGGGCATTTTGAGGGGTAGGGTGTCTCTAAGACTTTTTTTTAAAACAGTTAGGGTACCTTGCGCTGTATTGCGGAGGAGAAATGCATTTCTTTGCGTAGGTGTGACCGGCGACTGTTGATGACGTCATCAAGGAGTAGTGTTGTCTGAATTTGAAAACTATTTTTCCATATCTCTCCATTTAGAGGGTTAAATGTAGAGATAGGGAGAAGCTGTGGGAGAAAATTCAAATTTGGTCTATGCTGCAGAGGGACAAGGACCCTGACAAACAATGTCTGCAGACATAACACAGAAGAAAAACTTTATTAACTCTCTTAAACCCAGAAGGATAGCTGTTAATCAGGCAGCAGAAGAAGGAACAAAATCCACAATCAATAAACATAATATGGACCTCTTTATTGCACTGCATCACCATATAGTCATAACAATAAACTTCCTGAATTTATCAATTATTGACGATTTTTAAAATGATTGATCTGCAATCATCACTTCACTTGGTTTACTAAAATGTGACTCATAAATACAGATTTTTCAAATGAAAAATAATCTGCACTTATTATTAATCTTTGATACTTGATCTATATTAGTTTTTTATCATTATTTTTTCTATGGATAAAAATATGTACTTATTTTAAATTTTGATACCTGATTTATATTGTTTTTTTCTAATAATAAATAATCTGCACATATTTTTAAACTTAGATGCTTGATCTGCATAAGCTCTGGTGAATTTTGAAATCATTTTATGTCCAGTGTCATGATCATCATGAATCTGTTGGTAAGGTATAAATCCCCGATTAGAAGTTATGAACCGGAAACTGATTACATATGCAAAGAAAATGGTTAGGCGAAAACGGGATGGGATTATAGAAGTTTGCTTCCTTCCACTTCCTTTAAAGCAATCTAAAATTATCCAATGTTTGATATGTCTTTGTATGGATTTAAACCTTTGTTGGTTGTACTGTTTATGTACTATTTCTTGCTTTGATTGCTTGAAATAAACCATTTCAGATCAAAATCAAATAATTGACAGACCACTGAGAACGATTTTACAATCGATCAAAAGATAGTTGGAGTGGATCTTTGCCATTTAATCAGTGAACCAACAGCTATTGTAAAACTGTTTCCAGTGGTCTGGTTATGATTATGGTTTTTTTTGGCAATTTTTTTTTTAGCCAAAATAAAAAAAATAGGTGCCATTTTTTCGGACAAAGTATCTACAGAGTGGCAGGAGTTCATCAGAAATTCACCTCTGAGTTGCGGGCGGGACCGTTGGCGTGGAGTAGGCCTTTCCCCATTTCCCATCATCCATCTGTTCAAACGCTCTCCTGCTAGCTCACAGGCCCCAACAGTATTGGCCTAACATTACCTGTGCAACAAAAATAGAGAGGAATATCGGAGCTATGCAGCTGTACCGTTCTGAGTCAGATGTCAGCTCATACAATGAAAATAAAGACGGACATGGATCTATTTGTCTGCAAGGGAAAGCATCAGAATGGAGCATAGCAGGAGCCTGTGGCCTGCTGATTGTAGCTTCTACTTCACTGCTACAATCTTTCTCAAATGTCGTTTTATTCTTCTGCTCTTGATTCACAATTATTTGAACAAAGAAATACTCAGAAATGCAAATTTATGCTTAAAATTTGTATTTATGTTCTCCATCATGATTAAAAATTCCACAAAATCAATATAAATACACCAAAAACACAATTTACATTGGAGTGGCTCTTTAAAGAGTGATTGGCACTAACGGACCGACAGTGTTCAAAGTGAAGCTGACTCATTTTACTAAAAAGATCTCTTTGTTTTGTGACTCATACATTTGTTTTTCTTGTGCTTGCATTTATTCAGAGATTTGGCCGCCTTTGTAATTAACCTTTTCTTTCAACTAACGCACTGTCAATTCACACATAGCGCTGGGAGCCTTTTGTTTATTGATATATGAAGTGCGTTAAGAACATGCAAAAGAAATGGAAAAAAATATTATGTTGAAAAAAACATTTATTAGTAGTTTTTTTTTTTTTTGCACAGCATGAAACATACTTGGAATACTTTAAAAATACTTGACTTATTCCTAACAATCGTTTCAATGACTTCGAAAGAGATGAAAATTGTGAAAAAAGGACTTTGGAACCAACAGTCGTACATGTTTGGAAATAAAACAGTTTAAAGATTTCGTTGAATGCCAGCATACTTTGCATGCTCACTACATGCTTCAACCAGACAAAGGTTTGTGGAGAGTTAAAGGAATGTAGTTTTAACTTCCTTCTAAAGCTATTTTCCCTATTGCTCATGCAGTGCCTCCCATCATGTTTTTTTTTTTTTTTTTCACGT
The DNA here is from genome assembly GCA_036245035.1 of Adrianichthys oophorus. Classification (NCBI taxonomy): domain Eukaryota; kingdom Metazoa; phylum Chordata; class Actinopteri; order Beloniformes; family Adrianichthyidae; genus Adrianichthys; species Adrianichthys oophorus. The sequence continues at coordinate 16,026,059 of BSAI01000101.1, read as the reverse complement.
TTGTGCGTGTAACACAGTCATTGTGGCAACGGAGTAGAAAACAAGGACAGACAGACAGGAAGGTATTCTGCCAAATTTTCTTACTTTAGGTTTGTTTATAAGGTGGCGTCAAAGATACACCCAACAAGAAAAATAAACATCTACTCCACAATATTTCTACTATTGATGTAATTTGTTTTCTTCCTCTTCTGTCTTCTATGGAAGGCGATGGGAAGAACTGAAAATTGCTGACAGAGGACACTCAGAACCCACTGTGTGTGACTGTGTTTGTCGGGTTGGGCGCCTATGCATAGAGAACGCTGTAAAAGGCCTGTGGGCTCACCAGTTGCAGGGACAGACAAAGGACACATGCAAACAAAGAGGAAAAACGAGGGAAAATTATCAGAGAAATAGATAGGTCTTTAAAGATAGCAAAAGAAGAACTCGGTTGCCATAAAACTCAACCTGCTGTCCTCAAATTCTCTCTGATCATTCTTCTAAATATTTTCCTTCCTAGTAATTTTTTCCTTCGGAGAAAAGATGATTCAAGAACAGATGGATTTTCAAATGATTCAAACATAATTCCTTGTCCCAACAGCACATTTTTTTGGAGATATTGACTATCTGCGGCAGATAAAACGAAGCAAATAACTTGTGCATGCGTGTGGGTGTTTATGTTGGTAATAAACACTCAGCAATGCAGCCGACAGGTTTTCAAACACCTGTGCCCTTAAAGATAAGAGCCGACACTGGAGAGTTGAGAAGGTGTGTTTCTCAGGTCTTATCACAGTTGATGTGTCTTGAAAGTTGGGTTGTATTACATTTTTACTATACTTACTGGTGAGTCTATGAAACCCATACCAGAGATTAAGCAATAGGGAACAAGGACTTTATCTAATAATCTGTCTGTCTGTCTGTCTGGTATGAAATAATTGCTAAAAGATGAGAAAAACTGCTTTGAGTGCAGTTTATTCCCTATCAAGCATGTTCTTTGACCACTGTGTTAAATTTTTTTTTGTTTTTTTATGATGCAAACAAAAGTTTTTCAGTTTTATTGCAATTCGATAAATATTCAATTTAAATGAAAATAAAGCGATTAAAAATAGAAAAAAAACTGATTAACATAATTTCCATGGACATGATTTTTCAAACTGTCATAGTGGTTCAGACCAAATCAGAAACCTGTAATGAAACATACAGGATCAGGTCAGTTGCAGGTGAACCCTGATGCGGTTTAGGTATAATGGGGAGGCATTGGATATTCCACAGACCAAGGAGTCACTGTTACCCAGTAAGTGACATTCAGTGACTTTAGTTTTGGATTTCTACTCATATTTAGCCTTTTTTATGTGTTTATGTTTGTTTGGTTACTGTTTTATTTCACGCTCCAAGTCTTTGTCACATATATCTTATTCAACTAAAATACAAGTAAAACTCAAATTACAAATAAAAAAACTTAAGGGCTCAAAACGATGTTCATACCAGTCCCTCTAAATTGCTGTGTCTGATGTTTATAAGGGGTGGAATTATTTTTAATGTCTGATTTGTGAAGATGTTATATAAATCCATAAATTAGATTTCTCAAAGGAGCTTGGAGAGTGTTAACTCCTACACCTACAGTGTTTTCAACCATGACTTTCAATTCGTCATCTTTGATCGCATCTTTTTCAGTTATCTATGAACTATGATAAATGAATTAACTTTCTCACTGTTCTGTCTCCAAGCTTCTGCTTTTGGCTCCTACATGAACCACTTTGCTCAAAAAGGTGATTTCACAATGCCCGGTACGATTTGTTTTGGGGTTCGTTTCCTTGGATTGTTGACATTTTGCTTGGAAAGTGTTTAAACTCACCTGAATTCTGGAGCAGATCACACAAGTGAACTGTGGTATGCTTAGGAGCAAAGTTTCCTTTCACCTGTAAATGGACTCTGATGCATTTCACTTGAAGTGTGAATCCTTTACAAACTTTCTGTGAACTACAGAGCTGAAATAAACCAAAGGGAATACATTTATGTCAGCATCTTCCACTATGAGTTGCAAAAATAAAAAAAGTATGTATTGGAGTAAGTGGAGATCTTTAAAATTTTGACTGAATCAGTAGGTATATTAGTTTAATTAGGTTTTAGGCAATGAAAACCATCAACAAGAATTGGTCAGAATTGCATATTTCTTGGTTTGATTTGATTTGAAAGTTTTTTTTTAGTTTTTTTTTTACCTGCATTTGAATTGAGTTCACTGGCCTGTCGAGATTTGAAGTGTGATCTATCTGAGAACTTGCCATAAAATGATCCTATGTGACTGTTTGATTTTTTTTTTTTTTGAATAATGGAAAGACAATGTTGCATCACCATGCTTCTAAACAAATGTGCATTGTCAGCAGGGCACCATGATTTAGGGGTGGGGTGACATGGGCACATCCAATATTGGGCAACAAGTCTTTTGTAGAAAAGATTCTATTCCCAGCCCTTAAGGACCTGCTCTCTTTCTTCACACTTCCTGCTCTTCATCACTGTCACAATACATTACACACACCTCCAAACCATCCACCAATCACCACCAAGACAGAAGGGCCATTTTATCCAAGATGCATGCATAAAGAGTTGTTTAGGAAATCTCCTCTTTTCTGTCTTGATTTATTTTACCTGCAAGGAAACTCGTTTTTTTATTTTCTCTGATAAGCACCCAAAGTTTTTTGCTTTTTTTTTTTTTGGAAAAACCTATCGAGTGAAATTGTGTATGAAACGCACATATGAAAGCAGGTTTGCACAAACACACGTTTATAGACAAAACCACAGGCTTCACAGTGTAGTTATCTGAATGCAGCATTGGTGGTCGTGTGACCGATCAGAGGCGTCTAAGCTGATCGGCAGAATGGTGTGGGGGGGTAAGTGGAGGTGTGCATGTGTTAGGATGTGTGTGCGTGTGTGTGTGTGATGGAGGTGGAGGGGGGGGGGGCAGGAGCCAGGGTGGTGGGAGCAAAGCAGCACAGCCGTGAAGAGAGATAAGAAGTTGTGGGATTGTTAAGGGTGAAAAAAAAAGAAGAGAAAAACAGATGGATATGTTTGTGTGTCTTTGTGTGTGAACTATGTGCCAATATTAAAGGTCACAACTGCAGCAGAAACAAAACAGAATAACTTTCTTGGTAAACAAGCGTTTATTGGTGTGTACAGTTATATGATTCACTGAAACCAATTAAGGTGTTGCACTTATAAACAATTTGCTTTACTTTTATAATGTTTACGGTCAACAATGAACTACTTTACTCTGACTTTATACAACAGAACACAGGACCATTGTCGTGTTTTGGAATTTTTACGATCAGTTTTAGATCATTTGCACAACTTTTTAGAATAGCACAAAACACACTTGTGAATTTTTTAAAAGCCCTTTTTAACTAGCAGAAATGGGTAAGTAACATCTGCCATGTTCAGCCCTTATCCAGTTACCACACACCATCTGCTGGGTGCAGCTCTCTACCTTATTTTTTATCAAAAGAACCGTTGATAGGGGATTCCCATTCCTCCCAGTCTTATTCCTACCGTTTGAGGATGATAAGTCCAGTTAAAAAGGAGAAATTGTAGATGTTATAAAGCTAGAGTTGGATGATATTCCTTGCCAAATGAGCAGACAGGCCAGAATCCGGCTCCAAATGACGCTGAGGTCCAAACCCCAAGTCAGGATCATCCAGGTAGCGCATGCGTGGTCACACAGAAAAGAAAATGGAGACGCACAAAGCTGTCACACACAACCTACAATACATGGGTTTGGTGCATGCATCGCTGATTAGTCTCACACTTGTTTAATAAAACAAAAAGGTGAGAAACAAGACAGCAGAACTCTCGGGATTCACACACTCCTGGCGAGCTGGCGCTCACACAGAGAGCACCCACAGCACGGCTCAGCTGAGGTAAGCAAATTTGCCGTGTGTTGTGGCAACCTAACATAATTTCCCACACAAACACATGAGCATTACCTACGATTTTCTGTCTTCTCGTCAAATGGATCAATCTGGTGAAGGTGGGCCGGCGTGCGCAGTGGTCATTCGGGCAGTGGGGAATGAGCTGCAGGCGGAAAAGAGAAGCACGAGTTATGCAAAAATACTCCTGCGTGACACAACTTTATCACACGTCACCACATAGAGGAGTAAAACTAAGAGATTCATCAATAAGACTTCTCGGTCAATCGTGATTTAGATTTGGGGTCACTCGGATAGGCTGTAATGTGCAAAACATCCCAATAAATAATAAAACTGTCTCAGATATTCATGTTTATTTGAGTGTGTGGTTGCATGCATCCCCGCAGCAGCAAAGGTGGGTTCAGCTCGTGTTCTGAGAATTTACCCACATCAGATGCATGCGCTGAATGTTTCAGAGATTGACACCCTGTCAAAAACAAAGGGTCCTGTGGGAGGAAGTGCATGTGAGGGAAAGTACCCTGTTCAGGCAACAACAACAGCAGAGGCGCACGGAGTGACAGCTGTCCTGCAAACACAAGGGATCACCAATGCACGAAAAACAACAAACACCGTTCTGCACAGCACAGCTGCTTTGAGCCCTCGCCAACAGGTCACGGGCAGGTTGACGGACACACCTGACAGCCAGAGTGGAGGAAGAGGAAGTAGTTTTTGCATCACAGGTGTGGCAAGAGAATCAATTTTTTCATCTTTCAAATCTTAAATTTTGTAATCTGGAAAAGAGGAGGGGTTGCAGCTTGCTGACACCACACGGATCAATATCTGTGACTTCACTTCCCCAAAGCTGTTGACTAATGATTAACGCCAGCAAAGGCCCTTCTCAGTCTTTCTGGAAGTTTGCTTTTTTTTTTTTTTTTTCTTTAGTCTGATAGCAACTCAACATTTTTGATCTCAAGCAAACTTTTAATGTCAAAAGATGAGATGTCGCCAGTTCAATCTAAGTACCAGATCAGCATGTTAACAGACTGGGACGCCTGTTTGCCAGAGACGATTTTTCTCTTTAGGAATTCATTCATCTCTTCCCTGTAAAAGAAAGAATTCTGAATTCTTTCCACAAAAGCTTAACCAATCAAAAATTCAGTTTGAAGACATGCAGACCTTTTCTAATTTTACCACTGTAGTTTGCAGAATGCCATGCAAGACCCCCAAGGTACAGTTTCTGGCTTTTAAACTCAACTTTTCCACAAAAATAAACATTGAATACATAATATTAGAACAAAACAAGCCCTTATTGCTGCTTGAGTTGCATTTCTAATGTGAAAAAATTGGAATTTGGATGGAACTCCTTCTTTTCCAATTTGTAGCAAACCTGGCAACTCTTTTCACATTGAATTGTTTCTTTGACCTTTACCACTAAAAGTTTACTCTTTTGTGCAAATGATAAAAGCCCCGCCCAGCTCCACCCTAATGAGCACAAACCACACTCACACAATATCTGACCACAAAAGGTAACCACATTTCACCACATTTGACTCCAATAAAACGTATCCTCTGCACAAACCGTGACCACACCCACGGCTGTCTTTGTCCCGCTGTTACATACAACAGAAGTAATGCTATTATAATATTCCCTGTCACTTGCTTATATAAACAGTTTGATACCAATTTAGTGCAGTTTTAATACTGGTAAGAATTAACGTACACTTGTCAGCTCAAAAATACAAATGTCCTCACACTTGCCTACAGGGGAAATCACCTCAATAAGGACAACCTTACCTAAATCTGATCAATTTTGTTTAAAGCAAGTGCAAATAAAGAATGCATATGTCTGTAATGAAGCATGTTTTGGTGTTACCTGAATATAGCTTGGTTATTTCTTAAGCAAGCAGTCAATTAGAGTGTCAACTGTGAGCCTACAGGTGGTTTCATGAGTCTTTTCAGGGGAAAATGACTCCCAACGGGTCCATCAAAAGAAAGAACTCCTTAGGGAAAAAAAGTGGATTCAAAGACGGGAATAGATAAATACATGAGAGCCTGGGGTGGGTTTGTGATTTTCTGGAGGAAGTCTTACAAAATGTTTACTTTTTTTAGGATGATGTTTGATGTTTGATGTTTGAAGGCAACTCATAGTGACCTGTGGCTCAGAGTTGGTTTAAATTGTGATATTAGGAGGTGATATCTCATATAGCAGAAAGACACACACGAGGATTATTGAAAACTGTCAAAAGGATGAGATTATCGAAAATTATTAAGTGTCTGGAAAATCGTGGAATTTCAACTTTTCATCTTTTTTGCTTTGGATTAAAAAAAAAAATACTGGCAACCGCTGAATGTTTTTGTTTAAACCCTTTTACATGAGACCAGAAATGGATTAATTCTAAAGAACCACTGTTTCAAGTCTAACTTGCATCACATGCATAAAGGGCCGTATCGGTTACATGCAAAAAGACCCACTATTTAGTAAAATTTGTAAGAAAACATAACACATTTTTCAAAACAAAGTTCAGAATTGTATTATCTAGTAGAATCTGGAGGCCTTGTTAACAGGAAAGATACAGAGATAGGAATCACAAGTCATGTCGTTTAATTTTTGCAAAACTTGCTTGTATTTAATTGCAATGTCTGGACCCTAATTAACAAATTATTAAATAGATTTAATTTTAGAGGGTGTATTTGGAAGTCAGCTTAATTTTCCCCTTTTCAGTCTAGTTTTATTTAGATTTATTGGTGCAAAAATTGTTTTTTTTTAACTGACAAATAATCCAGTAGAGCATAAACAAGCACACACTTGCTTAAAGTAATATGTTTCTAGCGTAATATTTTTCCCAATGCCCCGTCAAAAAAGCCTTTTGCAATAAACTTGAACTAATATTACCTTTTTACAACCTTTGAAGATCTTGGGCCAGATCATACTGTCAGATGCCTTCTTATGAAAAGGGGGTAGAACACAGGCTGTTCCTGAATCACCCAGAGGCAGAGGTTCTCTGGGAGGCCGTGGTAAGGATTGCAAAACAGGAAACACAGGGCCTTGATGACTAGAACAGAAGTGCAAGTGAAAAGTGTGTGGGCATGGTGTGTATGGCAACCAGGAGGTATGGCTAGATAGAAAGACTGAATGTGTCACAACAAAAATGCCCCCATCTGATGCTCAGCTGTACACACTTCGCTTAGTACAGGATGTGTGTCGGAAAACTGAGATGCATTCTGGGTCCACGTACGCGTTTGTTTGATAAATGATAGCAAATGATGCAGAAGCTGTTCCTATTAAAAGAAACAATGGACGAACGTGAAGACATGCCATTGTTTTCTACCAGCAATGCTGCCATGTGATTGTTGTACACACAGACTGCTGCTTTATTTCTCTTTGACCGCTTCGCAAAACTGAACTTGCGTGTAAGCCAGCGAGGACTGAAACTGCTGAAGCGGTCAAACAATGCACTGAAAGCCGCAACAGGATGGTGTCAAGTTTGTCCTTTGAGCTGCTGAATCAAAGAAAGCTACATCCTGAGTCAGGAAAGAATACCACTTAGGTTAACCCTGGAAAGCAAACCCAAACCAGGAAAATATCATGAAAATCTTTTATTTTTTTTTTTATTTTTCATTATTTATATCCCTGGTTGAGTAATATGTTCGATGTTTTTTAAGGTATGTCTTAAAAATGTGCCCTATCATTTGGTTTAGAGATATTTAAAGGGCAAATTGCATTTTAAAGATTTACCACCTCTGGCTTCTGTGTGATTTTTAAAAGTATATATTTTACTGATTTTTAGAAACAGTTTTTTTCAATACTCTTTTTAAAAAAGTCTACATGCCTGCTGATTTATTTCCTGCTGTCTCAGTTTATTTCTGTTCTAGTTTTCACTAGTTTGTTTGAACGTACAACATTTGCGGGGCTTTACTTTTCCTTGCTCAAAGCTGACTGATCATCTCTATTATTTTAGCCCTTTAAAAATGTTAAATTCATTCTCAAAACTGAACTGTCTGCTTTTTTAAATACGACCTGTTGCATTATTTGTATTTCCATTTACAACCTTCACTGCACAGAATCTTTTTTGTTTTTTTGTTTTTTTACAGAAAACACTCTATTTACCGATTTCCAGCCAGCAGGAGAACGCCTCCATGTAACACTGCAACACCGTTACCATGTAAATGTGGAAACACCTCCATGGAGGTATTACTGCATTTCTGTGCAAAGTTTTGCCTGAAGCTTTACATGAGAAACCAAAAAATAGCACTTTGCTCTGAAGTTGTTCTCTTTGTCATGTCTCACTCACCTAATAGACGTTTAAAACACCACTTCTGGTTTGACTGATGGAACTATATTTCTCAACCTTCCCTTGCAGGGATTAGGGTAACAGGAGTTTGTTCTTATCAAGAAACACTAAACAACCCTTGACCCAACTTAAGGTTCATGAGAGTGTACTGGGATTTGTCTAACCAGTGTTCATCTGTCTCAAGAACAGTCCTGGCTTTCTGTTGAAGGTACTTTGCCAGGAAATATTCAGTCCCTTTCAAACTAATTGAATACTTGGCTCGCAGTTCCATTGATTAGTCTGTCATTTTCAGTGGAAAGTGACAATAGTGTTTTTAACATGTTCTTGTGGAATTTTTTTGACGATGGAGGGCATTTATAGAGAAAATTCATCTTAAAATTGCATTTGTTAATATTTTTTTTCAATCAACAAGACTTGTGTTGCATTTGAGGAAAAAAAAACTATAAAACGCTGTTTGAACAAATCATTTTCTTTTTTTTTGGTTAGGAACAGATGAAAAAATACTGTTTGAAAAAGCTTGTTGCTGTGATGTAGAAGCTATAATCAGCAGGCCGCACGTTCCCTGTTCCGCTCCATGGTCCATCCTTTTGTAGACAAATAGATCCATGAACGTCTTCGTTTTCCTTGTCTTTGCTGGTGTCTGGCTCAAAACTGCATGGCTGGTTTGCTCCAATATTGCTCGCCTTTTTTGTTGCCCTGGTTAATAATATCAGGTTTGGGGTTGTGAGGGAGATAGATGACAGGATGTGGTGGTTCTGATCAAAACCAAGAAGCATAATTGACAAAAATCAAATCCAAGAGCACAATCTTCACACAAGAAACTTCTGCTTGGATCACTGCTGAAAAAAGGAAATGATTTTATTTATTTTACACATTTTCATCCAATTTTCACATTTTCACTGGCATGGATGGATTTAAAATACAACTTTTTCTAAAGCTGTCAGATTTAGTTATGACAACAAACTGATGTGTACCATGTCTGAACTTGGAGGATGACAATTAACACATCCCTGTGTACCGCATACAAAGAGTTTTAGACAATTTGACCTAATTCTTCAAATAATATTTTCTACAATGTGTCGTGTACTTGAAATAACTTGGAAACTGTAAGCTACTTCCCACTAGGCACGGACACATCTATTAGATATCTGAATCAAGGTTATTTTAATGCTCACAGCTATAGATTATGCATTATGCTTCAGATAGATATCAATTCATAGAGGTCTCTTGTATATCGTGGTTTAGATCTCTAGCGGACGAATTTTCCACAGCTAATTTTCCATCATGCCTTGTGCATGGTAAACAACCCATTTGGATAGTTTCTTCCCACCAGACACATGATGGCTATTAGTTATCTAATGGACATAGATCTCTATTAGATAACTAATCAATATCTGTTGTAGATGTCTAATGGACATCTCACACAACTCTATTTTGTTTATTAAATATCTGCAATAGTGTTGCGCATGTAGAGGTCTCCTACACATCTACCTATAGACATCTAATCTTTGGATATTTTTAGATGTCTATTGGAGAACTTTTTTAAACTTTTACTAGATTCAAAATAGAAACGCCAAGTCAGACATCTGTCTATCATTAGGATTTTGGTGCATCATCATTCTTTTTCTCCTTTTACTAGCAACTATAAACATGACAACATTGGTATAGAGTCCACTTTTGTTTCTAATTCATACATGTAAATGCAAGTCAGAAATACTTATCCATCCATCTATCCAAGAATCCCTTTATCTTCTTCTGCTCATCCAGGACCGGGTCACGATGCAAGTTTCTGAGACCTTTAACTCCAGGTACAGTTCATTGGAAATGTTTGCTACTTCTTGTAATGTAGAACTTTGTGAAAGAAAAAGCTGCATGGTGGCATTGTGGTTTGCTCTTTCAGCATACTGCGTGAAAAACCTGTTTCAATTCCTCACTGGGACCTTTCTGTGTGAAGTTTGCATGTTCTCCCTCTGCAGTTACAGTTGTGGACTTTCTCCTGCTTCCTCCCAAAGTTCATTAACATGTTGCATAGATTAACTGCTGTCCGCAGATTGCTCCTGTGAGTTCGTGTGGCCCTGTGACAAACTGGTGACCTGATTAGGGTATAAACACTAACTGGGGTGGAGCCAGCAAACCTGTGACCACAAAAGACTGAGTCTGTTTATGAGAAACAGACGTACACCAAACAATATTCAACAAAGAAAAACGATTATTTTTGTGAGAGAAAAAGTTGCATGATAAAAATGAAGACGTGAATTCTGAGACTCAGAAAGGTTTAGAGAAGATATATTTTTGTACCACACAAGTCTTTATAACCACAACGACTATTAAGATCTTAAGATTATTAAACTTAACGATAATAATAATAGGGTTAAAGTGAGACAGGCCTATAACTTCCAAAAGCTGTTAAAAGTTTTCCAAATAAGTTCGTTTCTGCCTCACTAACTACAATGTTCGATCAATTAAACAAATAATTTTGAATCCTCCAAAACAACAAAACAATTGAGATAAGGAGACATTACTGGGCGGTGTGCTGAGGAGAAAGATACCACGAAGACGTTTTCTTTTTTTTTTTTCAAACTGACCAGATCAAGATGATGGCAAAAGTTTTTGAAAGGTAGAAGAGGGGGTGCTCTGTGGAACAGGATGTGGCAACTCAAATGCCTAAGGCTTTTACTTGTGTTTGCACAAGAGATGAGGCAGCACAAAGCACACACACACCTACACAGCCTTTTACTGTAAGCCTCAGGTCCTGCAATGAGCCCATGAAAGGGGCTCCATTGTCTCCTTGTCGATATTAAGGTGTAAAAATATCAATTCAAGATTAATCTTATCAAAACTAAGACAGACACAAACACACACACACTAAAGATAATAATAAAGTGTTGAAAGGGAGATACATCACACAACAGAACAGGATGCAAAACTATGCAAATATGATGCAAAGAGTGACTCTTTTGTACAATGGAAAATTTCTTTTTGGCTCTGAGGCTAAAATTTTTTACTCAACACTGTAACTAAAATATGAAGGCTAATGTGCGTATCTGTTAACGCAGGAAAATGAAATTACTGGGGAAAAAAAAAATCTATTTTTTGCTTTAACTACTATTTACTTTGATTATGACAAAGTAAATCTTTATGACTTGAAAGTTATGGCAATTTTTAAAAAAATACTAAAAAGTACAGGTAAAGATACGTAAAATGGATACATCTTTTAAAATCTACGTGCGCCAATCGCATTCTGCAAACAACAACAAAAGAAACATGTTTACGAACAGTCAAGTGCATATTGCATTGTGGGTAACAGTGTCAAATTCTGTGGCGACAACAAAAGAAAACCCAAAATATTCACTATTCACTAGAACTTCTTAAAGCTGATCAAATTTATAATGACCCTGGAGAAACCACAGTGTCAAATTTGGCTTCTGTTTTTCTTTTTTACTTTTTTCTTGGGATCTTAAAAAAATAATATTCAATAATAATAATAATCAGAGTAACTAATTACAAAAGTGCATTTTGGGCAAATGTGGGTTTAACCCTGGACAGATTAGCAGTCCATTGCAAGACACCATGTTAATAAACACAAAAACAAGCCATTAAAAAACATCACCCCTACTCTGAATCAGAAGAAGCTCGCTCATGTTGGGGCCAAGTCATTGGAGAAATTTTTATTGCAGAAATCCCAGTGTGAGTCCATGTTAAATATACGACAAATGCTGAAGCAAATTTAGAAAAGCTAAAACCTGTCATGTGGCCTTTTGTTTGAAAGACTGAAACATCTCACGTCTTCTTTAACTCATGTACAGATCTGTAATTTTTTTTTTTTTTTACTCGGGCAGCATTTGATTCCCAAATGAGGACATGCGACTGTGTGCAAGGAAAGCTGAAAACCGACCAAGCGACAGACAAACAGAAAAAAGAGATGACAAACAGTAGTTCTGAAACAGAAACATAAGTATTCTGTGGAACGCAAGTTCCCAGAAAAATCTGCGTTTTTTTGGCAGAATTGTTGGTGATTAAAAACAAAACAAATAAACAAACAAACAGAGGCATGGAAAAACTCTTAGTCACACATCATTTAGTAAACTCACCCAGGAGCCAGTCTGGCGGCTCAGTGGCTTTTCATGGTTTGGGTCAGATATTTGAAGTTGACCGCCTGAAAAGGGTTGTCCACTCTGGTGAAGCGTCACTGGAGGCCTCATCATCCACATGCATGACAAGGGGGGGGTTATTTACCATTCTCACCATAATGTCTTCAATAGATTTGTGAGGGGTTTTTTTGTTTGTAAAATGCAATAAAAGACTCACTTAACAAGGGCTTTAAAGATGTCAGCAACACGTATTGCCTTCTTCTAAACTCAATTGATTAAAAGTCATTCTATTGCAAAAAAAAAAAAAAAATCATAAAAACTGATCACAGGCTTTTCAGTATCTAAGAAATACCAAAAATTTGGAAAACATGTGGGTGGATTCAAACATTTTGTCAAACAGCACCATCCTCTCAAAGTTGTCCTTTACTCTACAAGTCTGGATGACGTGGTTCACAAAGCCCATTCACAGATTAAAGGGATCATGCACCACTTACGTCCTCACTTAGCCTATGATTAAAACCCTGTTCATTCCTTAAAAGAGAAGGAAGAAGCGGTTAAGGAAAGAAATCCCTTTGCATCCAGCTGATAAAAGAACAAGAACTGGTTTTGCAGCTATGAGTAAAACCTCTTAGCCAAGGCAGAAATGAATGGATGCAAGCAGTGGCAGGAGGAGTGGAAGAATAAAATGAAAGAAGTAATTCCAGGTAAATCATTAGGTCATGAGGGATGCACCACGTGTCCCCCAACCCTCACGTTTGACCTCTTTAAAGGCAAGTTGCAATCAACTGTCCCCCAGGTCAACCAATCTGATAAACTCTGTGGGCATCAGGAGCTTATTTCTGAGCTGAATCATGCTCACTAGACAGTTATGAAAACCTTGTGGTCCAGAGGTGGCCAGCTGATGCCTATCTAGCAGTTTTCTCATGAATCTTACTTTTAATCCATGAGGGTGTCTGCTTAACTGTCTGATATGTAAGAAGCCCCCCAATCCCAACTGTGACACAACAAACGGGGCCCTCAGAAATCCAGTTCAACATCTATCCATATATCTGTCATCCCAAAGTCCTCACAACCCACCCACCTTTACCGAAAAACGCCCCAGGTTTTTCTCGTGGGAAACTCTTGGAGAGGTATGTTGCTCCGTGAGCATGGAGTGAGAGTGGAATCCCGTTTTTCTGGGTCTGGTCTCACTCCCTGCTCCATGATACCGTCTAGGGCTCGGCGTCACAGTCGGATTCGTGTCGGGACTCGCAGGAGAATTAAGAAACTCCTGCCTCTTCTCGCTCGACTGGATCCTGCAGTCTAGGTTGATTATGTACCAGCTGTGCTCAAGGTTTTTTTTTTTTGTTTTGTTTTGTTTGTTTTTTTCACAAGTTTTACTTCTAACTATCCTTCTTTTAACTCAGTTTTTCAATCCTGACTTTCCTTAAGAACACTCTTAATTAAAATTGTGCACACAACCTGTCTGACGAATATTAACGAGTAATTGAGTCAATCTGATACTTGAAAGGAAATGGATCCCCTGCATAACTGTGTTCCTTCATCAGTTGACAGGTGTCCCAGTCAGTTCAGGCCATCCTCAAGAAGTCACATGATTCACAGGAAAATGCATCGTCTTTAAGCAAACAGTGAGAAGAAGGTTTTTCAGTGGTGCTGCAAATGAAAGCATTGGCTGCTTTTAAAAACCTAAAAGCAAAGAAAACTGCTGAAAATGAAGAGAAATTCTAAACTGTTCCCTTTTTTTTGAGAATATTTTCACGGCTGTTCAGGTGTTGGCCCTAAAACACTTCAGCCCACTGACTGATGGACCCCGGAAGCTGAAGAGGATCTTTTTTGTGTGGTTTCTTTGGAACAACACACCATTGCAGCTTTTTTTCCCCCACAAACCTGCAGTTTGCACGAAAGGTGTGAACAGCAGTGGAAGTATTCTTCAGAATTTAACTTCACATGTGATGCAGTGTGAACATATCAGGAAAAGAAACTGCTAAGCTCTTCAAGTGAGCCTCACCACAAGGTGTTTAAAACCTGAAATTGTGAGAGAGAAAGCAAGAAACAAGCAGATTTGTGTGAAACTGCAAACAAATAAATGCCTGATTATTATATATATTATATATTATATATTTTTTACCATTTTGTTGCTTTTTGTCACTTGACCATATGTTATTCTTCTCTTTGAGTCACTGAAAAAGTCAAACACGTAAAACAAGGAAATCAAAACAAAATTTCAATATTTTTTTACCCCAAAAATGTTTGCACTTGCTTATGATAAGGCCAGCACATTCAAGTTTATTCCAAGCCATGTCAATGTTTGGTAAGTGTTATAATATTTAAATTGTAGCTCAAAAGTCTCCTTTTAGGTACTTTATGAGCATCTTACTGGGTTTATTTTCCTCAGCTGTGGGTTTTTTAAATTCCAGTCTGAAATTTAGTTTGAATAAAAACAAGAATTGTTTGTCTGAACTGTTGAAAATTCAAACGTGAACTTCCTTGTCATGCTTTTTAGGTCCTGATTTCTGGAAATTAAACCTGCCCACATCACATAATCTGGGAGCTTTTCCCAGCATGAAATACAGTTGCAGTTTTAAAGAGACTTTGGGTATGAAGGGAGGATGATAAGTGTTTATGACATATAGATTGTCAGGGAAAAAAGTGAGAAGCAATGTGTATCACGTTAAAAGTTGCTTTAACCAGTCTGCATTCACCTGACCACATGTCCATGAGTCGCTGTGTCTTATCGTTGAACTACAAGCTATAAGCTAGCTTTTAGGATGACATCACAGCAGCGCATGCCGCGCAATGAGACACAGAAACGCATGTTAGAAGTGTTTTCAACTGTGTTAAAATAAACATTCAAACCAGTGTTGGGCTAGTTACTTCTTAAAACCACTTTTAACGTGATACACATTGCAAAATTCAGTAACCGCCTTGCAGCATGCCTCCACCGTACCAAAGTAGCAGTAAAAAGTGTTGGACCTGACATTGATAGAGACGTTCAAAGCTGTTCAGCAAAAATTAAAGTTTTAATGAGTGAACGATCCCAACAAGGATTGCAAAGTACAGAACTTTCGTTATTCTTTCTCTCGTTGCTTTGCCCCACCCCTGTAGTTCCTGGCCAATGACTGAAGAGCTCTTTAGTCACGTGGTTTTGTTTATAAACTTTGTTCCAAACAGAAATATATGGTTGACAGCAGTCTGAAAACAGACCAAACACAAGGTTCTGTACACGATCCGGACCAGCAGACATTTCCAGTCTGAGTCCACTGCACCCTTAAAAAGTTTTTAACTCTGAACACAGTTGTTCTGAAGATCATGCTGAGATGGGCCAGCTTATCTTATCAACTTATCAAGTTCTCATTTTGTTCAAATTTTGTTTTAAAATGAGTCATTTCCACTAATTACACTAGTTTGTTGAGACTGCAATCAAAATTAATTAGGAGCACAAGAACTCAAAAAATACAAACTTTTTGATTTGAACTAGCTTAAAAATACTTAATTTTAGGATGTATAGCATTCAGTTTAAAGTAATTCTATCTAATAATTAGCTATTTTAGCATATTTTTCCCTTTTTTAATACTTTTGTAAAACTCTTAATTTCTACATTTTAATATCCCATTGTAGGATTTCTTGTTAAGTAAAAGTTACTTGCTCCACTAATAGATAATTTTACTACTTTTTAGTGATTTTCTTCTTATGAATAGGGTTTTTTTCCCCCTATTTTTAGGGTATGCCTCTTTTTGCAGTACAGCTCAGCAAAATAGTCTAAATGAAAAAAAGAGCAGTGGTGCTTCTAGGTTTTAGTTTCTGAGTACCGACAGCCAATCAGACATCGAGTAAACATTGACGTGAGGAGCTCAAACTCCTGTTGCACATCCACATGACAGGAAAGCCCAAATCATTCTTTAATTTGATGTAAAAAAAATAAAACCTAAAATCATATTCAGGACTTTTAGCTTTGGAAGATCAGACACAAGCAGAGAGAACAGCAGCCTGTAGCTAACTGATGAAATCAGACAAACATTTGTGCAAACATTGCAAAGGACAAAAAAAAGCACCAAATTATATAAAAAAAAAAAATCAAAAATCATGCTTCGGTTTTTTAAATACAGATATTTTCTCGCATTTTTTAATGCTCATTTTTTAACCTCATTACACTCTTGTGCTTAAACCATCTTTTTTAAATGGAAATATATATGACAAATGATAATAATACATAACACGAGTCTCTGGGAAGTACCAAACATCTTAACAAAGGCTTGTTTCATTGACTTTAAGGTTAATTCTTTATTTCATAGGGTAATATCCTCCCTGATAACCCAACAAAAGGAAGTTCGATGCAAGAGGAACAATGAAAAAAGTAAATATTCATGTATTTCTTTGTGTAATATCACTGCAGTGGGTGCAGGTTATGCTCTTCTTTTCATATGCACAAGCTGGAAAAAACAGCAACAGGAGAAGTGCACACAAAAAAGCACGTTTGCACAAGCAAGAAAGAAAAAAAAAGAGGAAATTCTCTTTCAATGAGCTGAACAATTCTTGACATCTTGTCATATTTTACTACACACTTCCCCTGTTTATAAAAACTTCCCCACAATTTTCACTACCCGTAGAGCTTACTACTAGAGGCCACATATGAATGGAGAGAAAGGCGCAGGCACCAGGCACGGAAGCAACCGGAAAAGTCTTGTTTTGCTGCTACAAAGAGGAAGTTGTATCTTTTTTTGTGTGTGTGTGATGCAGCATGGTCAGTGTGTTTTTATGCACACCTCACATTCAGTCAAAAACAAAAACTTTTTTTTTGCAAAAAAAAAAAAAAAAAAGGTCTTGTCAGGCTTGGAGCAACAGGGAGTGAGGAGAAGGTGGCAAGATGCATCTTGAAAGGGGGAATTGCTCATCTACCTTTGCCCAAACATTTCCTGACCTGCATCCACCTTTCTGAGTGCGCTCCTCCACTGCCTGCCTCCGTCTCTCCAGCACAGTGGATTTGCATAGATATTTGCCAGTCAAATGAGACACATGGGAAAGCAGCAGTGGAACTATGGAGAACAATCATCCACAGAATTCCCCTTTCTTGGGAGATTCCCAAATTACACTCAACAAAACATGGAATTGGAGAATACCTTGTGTTGCTGCACTTTTTAAATAAAGCTAAAAACACAGATATGCTTTGTTTGTGGACAGTTTTACTGTCCTTGCATTTTTTCTTTTGTTTTTCTTGCTTTTATTCTGCAACCAGTGTGAAAAATGTCACAATTAAAGCTCATTTCAGATCAGTTTTATTTATACTTTGACTTTTAAGTTGATATGAAATAGTTAAGCATTAAATAAAGACCAGGAGTGTGGGGCTTGCTTTGCTATTAATTATAATCTGCTCATTTACAATTCAGATACCGTTGTTTTGAATTTATATATGAACCACAACCAGTCAAATGTTTTAGATTGCTTCCATATTTTAAGTTCAATTGAATTGCCTCCACTTTAAAAACGAAGGAGTAGACTTGTGTTTGTCACACAACAGAAATCAAACTGGGTTAGGTCCAACTGTGTCCCAGATGCTCCAATAAATTTACTTTTTAAGCCGTCTAAGCTCTATCTTTGACCTGAAAAAAATCATTGGGGAAATACAAAACTTGTAATCATTTGTAAAGATAATTAAATAAGTCACCAAAGGAAACAAAAAGAAAAAACTGTAAAACTCAAAGTAAAAAAAAACAGTATTCTGTGATTATTACTCATCTTATGTTATTTTAGTTTTTAGGTCTAAACATTTTAAAAACTGAGCCTTTTTAAATTATCAATCAATCAATCAATCAATCAATCAATCAATCAATCAAATACAATGCATTTATATGATATTAATAAAGGAAATATTTACAAAACTGAATGTGTTTGTGCCTCAAGTGCAAAAGAATTCAAACACAAAAAAGAAACATAAAAACCAAAAAATAAATAAAGAGAAAAAATAAATACATACATTTGAAGAATTAGAACTCCTAGAATTGTGTTTATAAAGAAATAAAAATGCAAATTAAAACATTATAAACAATTCAGAATGTAAAAATGAGATTATTTCTTTAAAACGTAATAAAAAGCAGATTTAAAATGGTTAATAATATGAAATATATAGAACAGGGGTTTGTTGCTCTCTAGTTGAAGAAAATAAAATATTATTAATTTTTAAAAATAATGTATTTTTCAGACTAAATGGCAAAACAATCAGAAAAGTAAAACCTCATTCAACTCATTCACAAACAGTTGTAGCACAGTACGCATCACTCTGCCAGGCACCCGACGACAGTACCCACTATGCTCCAACATTCCGTCGAGTCAAACATTGGGATAGATATCTGAGCGCGGTGTACCACAGAAAATCTATCTGAGGTCAGTTAGCACAACCAGATTTCATAATTAAGGCAGATTATAAGGTGGACTGTCTATAGTTGAACAAACTTAAGGATTTAGATGCACCTTAAGGTCCTAGTGGTACAATACGGTTCACTTAATTAGCTTTGGTTTAATTTTAGTTTCTTACATTTATGAATTTCTGGTTGAGATGCACCAACAAAGATCAAATGAATTTTCTGGGGTTTTTTTTGTTTGTTTTATTGTTTTGTTTTTTTCTTTTAATCATTGCTGACATCACACTATATTTGCTGCATTGAGATAATCCTATGGGTGCAGGGTGACTGTCATTTTGAAAGGAAGTCATGTGAACCTCTACTAAAAATTATAAACTGTGTTTTTTCTTTTTTTAATCCTAAAAAAGAATCGTTTTCCTATCATATTAACAATGGCATGCAAATAAATATTTTATTTTCTAAAGAGTGAAGTAAGTCTTTGTGGCTGCTACTACATTGTTGTCAGTGAGAAATCAACTTTAATGGCTCTTTAAGTGTTGAAGGCTGCAGACTCCTGATATTGAACACGTTTAAACTGTGGTAAAAGATTAAATAAAATCAGATATTAAAGATTTGAAAAAAAAAGTCTATCCAGTCATTTTCCAATTCCAATCTTTTGACGGGGTTACACGGTTGCTGGAGCCTATCCCAACATTTGCTAGGTGAAGGTGGAGACAGGTCGGCAGTCTGCAGCAAGGCCTAAAGGAAACATGTGGAGACTTGAAGCATACCAAATAAAACAAATTAATTTGTAAATAAAACACCTCATGTCATAAAAAATGCTAAAAAGGAACTGTTTTTAAATCTTATCAACCAGTATCTCCCATTATTTCTTAAACGTAATATTTAAAAGATATTTGTGCCACCACTGGTTTTTATCAAATACAGCATAAAAAACAGCTACAAATGAGATATGTTTTTTTCCTCAGTGTTCATAACTGTTAAGAAAAGCAACCCAGATTAGGATTAAGCGCAAAAACTTCTGATCACATTTTAATCTCAAGTGATTATGCTGTCTCTCAAAATTAATTTAAAAAAGAAAATACCTCAAACTGTAACCTATACAAGAGGTTTTTTGTTGCGTTTGTGTGTTTTTCCTGCAGCAAACTTGTACATAAAAGTCATATGACACCGGTAAAACCAGGCAGAAACAAAAATTAAATCACATGGGGCGTGCCAGAACCTGTAACACAAGTCCAGCAGAAAACTTGACCATGCAGACCTCAAACAAATATTACACATGCTCCCCAGATCCAGGCAAAATAAACACGGACATGCATGAATTAATCCAGGACTGAATGCTTTGTTTACAGGAGCAACAATATTACTGAGCCCACATAATCCTGACTTGGGAATCAAAGTCATGAGAATTTGGTTTGACTGACGGTGCAGAACTGAAGGAACAGGTTGAGCAGGTTGGGCTGAACTTGTAATAACAACACCTGGCACGACTTACAGGAAGCAGCTCTTGTTCCCTCAAAAAGCCTGGAGAGAAATTTGTGGGGCCCAGGTGTGTTAAAATGATGATTTTTTTTAGACCAGTTTGTGCTAAAAACCTTCAATGAGGCGAGAAATAGGTCACATCTAAATTTGTGTTTGGTCGCTTATCTCTGTTCGACTGCAGAAAGCTGCTGTCCAAAGAACTAAAGCTTAAGGTTCTGAGTCAAAACTTAGAAGGTGAAATTGTTTGTCACTAATTAAAAAAAAAAAAAGTTAGATTCTCTTGAAGTAATAAAAGCGTTTTTTTGGTACTTCTTTGTCTTTTGTACTGTAAAAAGTCCAAAAACACAAATCTAACAGGTTTGCTTATAATTTTTCATAGAGAGCTCTCATTGGCCGACACTGTCTTACTCCTATCTGCAAGATGCAAAACATTTAAAGAAAATGTCAAACCTGTATGTCCACATCTGAGAATTTTGACTCAAAAATATAGCAAAACAGCCATCAGGTTAAGATTATGAACAAAAAAAATGTGGATTAAAAAGTGTTCTGAACATTAGAGGGAAAAAAAACACTGTCAGACATGCAAACAGGTTTGAGCTGCTAGATTTTGATAATGCACATATTTGTTCGTGGCCTGCTTGAGTGGGAGTTGTATGTAGTAGGTCCCAGCGCTCTGCATGTCTGATTAACCCTTTAAGTTCCCCTTAAGTGTCCGCTTTAGTCATTCTACGACGCAGCTCGCTGCCTGGAAACCACCTGCAGCACACTGACACTCAAAAGGAGGGATGCATCCAAGTGTAAACCACATACACACACCAAAAAAACTGATTAAAAAGAGTTGAAGGCTGTTTTATAGCATTTCTTCATATGCCATCAGATGTAATTTTATCACAGTTAGTTGCCATAAATGATGTCATAATTCATTCATTATTGCCTGAAGCTGGTGTTTCTGCAAAACTTTGAAGGTGAAGTCTTTGTTGGATGGTTATTCTTGTAAAATACACCTCAGAGTTCAGGTATCACATAACTTCAAAGCTATAGAAAACATGAATCGTTGGTACGTATTTGAATCAATAAGAGACAATCAAAGGAAGAGAAAAGGTGCTTTTTTAGTGACTATAGAGTTATTCCTCTTTTGAAAATAGTCACTAATTGGATTTATGAAATGATCTATGCAGAGTTTTCACTGCAGTTTCAAGCAAAAACATAAAAAATTCTGCTTTTTGACTGTAAAAGGTGGTTTTGTCAGACTTGTAAGCTGATGCTTATTGATTTACTGAGGCATTTGTTGTTCAAAAGCACCCCCCCCCCCACCCCTGTCAAAAAAAAAAACTTGCACAGCAGGATAGTGACTAACAACTGGAGATTAACCCTTTGAGTGCTGAGCGTGGCAACCAGACATTAAAAGCGAGACAGAAACAGTACACGAACGCCACAGGTTTCATTTTTCACTTTCTGCACTGTTTGAGTTTTCATCTTAGGATGAGTTCGGTTTTGCATTTTCTGTACTTGGGTTGCAAAAATAAGGACACGCTGTTTCAGAGCTGCTGATAAAGTCCAGGGCTGCATGTGTGTAGGTAGATGATAATCTGCACAGTGGCCTAATGCAGCAAGCGTTTTTACAAGGGGAGTGGTTGAATGACTTGTTTGAGGGGCTAAGTGGGGGCCCTATTTGCACTGTCAATATTTACAGTGACACACGCTGGATGAATGCTGACCGGCAGTGGGGAATTGTGCGTGTGCGAGTGTAAAATGGGCTTCTGATGTCACTCTCAGAGCAGATTTAGGTCAAGAGTTGGTGATGTTATCATCTGAGTAGGCTTTCATTCGCAGAAGTCCCAGATCTTTCAGGGAATACATTCATCTATCTTTCTGGTGGCACTCAAGAGTTTTGAAGAGTCAGCCACGGCGGCATGGTTTTATTCAAGGGTGGACTCTGCCTCTTTGGGCTGCCAGGCCTCATTTGCATAGCCATCATTTGCAGAGCCATGCAAATGAGGGAAATGCTGTCTATCTGTCATGCATCTGCAAAAAGCACTCTCCTTATTCTGCGTGCTTTCCCTCTTATCTTTACTCGTTCCTACTCTGTTTTACTCCCTCAATCTCTCTTCTACTCTTCAAGTTCCATCATTGTATTTTTTCAGCCTTTTACCAACACGTTTCTCTGGAAATGCTTTTCACCCGCAAGTTAACTTTAAAACTGGGGATAAAATGAACAACAAGATATTAGTTTCAACATTCAACAACATGACTCATTCAAGTTCATCTTCTGTGTTGTTTACTTTGCAAACTACAACTGAACGCAGCTCGGTCCTGTGCGCTTCCGACCTGTCCCCCTCCTGCCCTTTATAGTTTTTGTTGACAGGTAAACTTGTGGCCCCAAGCTCCGGTTACATCACACGAGCTGTCATGTTGATTCATGAGATGACTTAAGTTTTATTTTGACTGTAAACAAAGCAGCAGCCCTGCCTTGGGGAGGGATGGAGGGCTTCTCAATCTGTCTCGTCTCTTTGAGCCTTTGTGAGAGCTTTGCTGCCATCTAGTGGTCAACTCAAAACTGAGAACAAGAACTCAAGCATTTTTTTTATCAGTGTTTATTTTTTAATCAGACATAAAAAATTACGTTGGATTTTTCTGTTAACGTTTTGCTATTTAAAGATGATCAAATATTATTCTACTCTATAAACATTCAATGTATAATTATTCATCTCGGTTAATCTAACAGTTCTTTGTAAGAGGTGTTTAAACAGGAAGCAGCCTTGGGAATGCTGAATAGATCTGTTAATAAATGACTCATAAAAAAATTCCAAATTTCAAAGAGACAATTTTTCTGCCAAAGCTAAACAAATTTAAAACAGGAATGATTGCAACTTCAGAAAAAAATCTTCTGTTTTTTTTTTTTCTTTCTTTTTTTTTTTTTTTTTATCAGGAAAAGTAGTTTTTTCCCTTGAATGGCAGGGACCAAAACCATTTTTCACATAAAGCAGCAGTTCTATCAAAAGGACATTTTTCCAGTTTGGCCACAGACTTTAAAACGTATTGCACTTCAGTTTACAGAAGATTCAAAAATGTGAATTTTAATAGTTTTACCAAAAAAAAAAAAACACTTTTTGCAAATACAACCCCTCTGTGTTCGATTCATTTGGAGAATTAAAGAGGATAAAGCTCAAAAATGTAAACCTTGATAAGCACAACTTCCTGTGTGCACAGTGACCATATAAACTGTATATTTTAATTCAACAAATCCTTGTATTTACAATTAAATTAAACATTTTTGTGTGAAGTGACACCTCCATGTGGCTCAGACAATACAAATAATTCACATTTTAATACTTTTTTATTGCATGTAGTCTTTTACTGCACCTTTATTGGTATATTACATAAAAAACAAATGTGTCTGTTCTGTCGAGGTGCATAAATACAGATACTGTTTCTTAAAATATTTGTGAAGAGCACATAATGAGGTAAGAGTGCAATTATGCCTCAGAACAGTATTTTTGACACCTTGGCTATGCTTTCAGGATGTGAGGCTCACTTTAAACCCAATGCTGGGTGGCCAACCAATCAGGAAAGGAACCTAAAGTACAACATTCAGTGACAACTGCAAAAAAGGCTGTTATTGAGAGAAAACAAAGCACTTTTTTGTTTAAATAAAAAGAACTGTTTTGAAGGCTTTTCTTTAGATTTTTTTCTGTTTTTTTTTTTTTAGAAAGTGAAGTCTTAATCTGATGATTTACTTGTTACTAAAGTTACTCTAGTGTGATTTCAATTTGTTTAAAATAAATGAAAAGATTGCAGATTTGGGCATAAATACAGTCATATGTGCAGATCTCACATGTGATTTTTGTTTAATCAAAGTGCTTAAAGAGTTTTGCACAAGTAAAACGTTACTCATGTTAACAGTAGTTTGACAACAAACTGCTAAAAAGTCTTAAGAAAAAGCTCATTTCTGAAAAAAGTGAGAATACTGTGTGAGAAGATGCATTCAAGAGGTACAAAAGAGAATTTAAAAAAGCATTACATTTTACTTAAAAATTACTTAATTTTTTCAGAACTTTCTCAAAAAATTCTGTAGTGTTATTTTTTGCCACCTCCGCCACTTTATTTTAATCATATATTACTAATTTAATTAAAAATGCACATAGTAAGTTACAAAGATAATTGCAAAGACATTGCAGAGATAAATGCCTTTATTTACTAAGATTCCTGGCCTTCATGAATCTAAATTCACCTGCTACCTTTAAACCAGCAGACCTGCATTACTCTCCAGCTCCACTAGAGGGAGCCATCCTCTGATCTCCCACTTTTTAGGAGCCTTTGAGCTTCCAGCTGTGGCAGCAAACATGCAGGGATTAACTATTCCCACATGTTTAAAGATAAAACACTCCCCAGAAAAGGAAAAGGAACTTTAAGGGATGTTTTTGCTTTCTCCTTTTTCAGCTTCACGGCTCTCTGTGAACAAAGTTTGTTCTTCTGAAAGCGGATTAAGAAGGTGGCTCCAGCGAGTCTTGTTCTTCTGCAGGTGGTCCAACATGGTTTGGCTGAGCAGGCTGGGGTGAGTGAAGCGGTTCCATTCTTCAAAAAGCGGTTCCGCAATGCACGAAATAAAACCTGAAACGTGGTGGTGGTGGATGTTACACAAACTCTCCTGCTCATGTTTGATCTGTATCTATGGTTATGTTGTTGCTATGCTCACCTGATTGGACGGCTGGGATGGAGTCTACCTGGTGGTCACACTGAGGACTAACTTCCAAGTCAAACTTCTTCTCCAACTCACCTGCAAGCGCAAAACAGTCGAGATTTTATTTTTTAAATGTAAACCACAAGAACACACAGAAACACTATAAAACTGAATGATGCAGATGTAGTTTTTTATTTGAACATTTCTAACACCAAAATATTGTAAAAATTGTTCAACAAAATTTGCAAATCCACATAAAAATTGGAAAATATTTGCATCATTCAAATTTAGGGCATTTACAACTAATATTAATACAGAAAAAGGCCAATTTTTTTTCCATTTGTTATGGTTCTATTGATTGAATTCTCATCTTACTGAAAGAAAAACTAAAACACTCATTCTCTCTACTACCAAAGTGACCTCCTATAAAAAAAAGAAATACACAATATGTTAACTGCAAATAAGCAACAAATGTAATTAAAAAAAAAAAAATCACTGACCCTGCCGGTGAAACTCCTCACACACCCGCTCACCCCACTGACGGCTGAGCTCCCAGCTCCGACACGGATTGCAGACATCTGCACACTTGATGGCAATCTGGAGGAAAATTGACATGACCGGAATAAATGAAAAGTTTCCCCTGATGAAATTAGGTGGACAGTTCGTGCACCTGCAGAATAAAGTGTCGGTGTGAAGCCTCTTGAAGGTCCAGGTCCTGGTTGTCCAGATGCTCTCTGAAGGTCAGCAGGAACTCGTTTTGCCTGCAGATGTCTGTAGCCAGGATGAGCGAGCCCAACTGTTGTTCAATCACCCGCCTGCAGAGGTTGAAGAGATTTATTTTGAACTGTAATCTCTGTGTTTGCCAAAGAGTGCACTTCTGTGTGGATTCTTACGTGATCTCAGCCGGCAAGTGGGACAGCAGTCCTGACTCTCGCAGCATGCCCACAGTGGATCTCCAGTGGTGGCTCTCCAGCACAGATGTGTTCTGGATGTGCAACATCAGGAACACGTTTAAGAAACGGAGCTTCCTAAAAAAATCCACACATGTCAACCACCAGTATGTCTGTGTGTACCTGGTAAAGAGAAGCCAGATGGTGTCTGGTTTTGATGAGAAAGGGCTGGTTGACCCCTGGATGATCCACGTCATGAGCCGCCGCAGCCATCAGACCCAGGAACACGTCCAGAGGAGTCAGCTGATCTGCCAGCTACAAAACACAAACAACAAAGAACAGAGGACACCTCACATCCTAAATTTGAAGATCATCCTTCTTCACTTAAAACTCATCACATTATGCTCTTGTTTTTGCTTTTTTTTTTTTTTTTTTAAGAAATAGGTTTTCAAAATTAAAACTTTTAAAAATGCATATAAAAACACTTATGGAAGCTAGTAAATGTACACTTTTCTGCCATATAAAATGAAATCACCACATTCAAAATTAACAAAAACATTTGACTTGAGTTTTTTCAGTGAGACAAAAAATACAAAAATCCAATACCAAATATTGTACTAAAAATATATATTTTTGCTCATTTAAAAATACTTTTTTGTTAAAAAATAGATTTTTATTAATTTTTTAAAAATTGAGTTAAGAACACTTTAAAGCTTCATGTCAAAAAGCCAGCAGACTAGACTTTGCTCTTTTAAAAATGAAAAGCTAACTAAAAGTCTGACACAATCAAAAATTATAGACATATAAAAGCATGTAGGGCTTATTTCATAGTCATTACTTATGACTGAATATGAAGAGTCACATGCTTTTATTATTGCAGTATTAGGGAGCTTCTTAAAAGAAACAAAAAGAAAAAGGAGGGAAGAAAGTAGCGCCCTCTAGTGAACAAATTGTCCACCTGTTGCCATTAAAAAATAAAAGTGATTGCTTTTGATTAAGTTAACAAAAGTAAAAATGACACATTTAATTAACTGTATTAAATATATATATATTTAAAAATTAGAGTATTCTCTTGCAAATTAACTTTAAATGGCTTTTACGTGGTTTCTAAAAATATATATTTATATTTTTGGGACATCAGATAAGGTAAGTAAGGAGACAATATGGTAGTACTCTAGAACTGTATTTTATAAAAAAAAATTTAACACACAAAATAGCACATTGGCAAAAAACATTGGCAAAAATATGCAGTGAGTGCAGATTTCTTTTTACCTTCGGCTCTCTCAGATAGCAGTACATAGCTTGAGTGACGTCAGCAGCATGAATGGCATTGTGGTAAGGATTCTGGGAGTGGTAGTCCTTTTGCACTGTGCCTGGTCAAAAGGGAGAAGAGGTCAAACCTTGACAATTTTTGCCACAACAACGTGCAGATTGATTTTTCTTAAACATAAAAAAATTAAAGCATGATTTTATTTCACACGTGCACAGTGTTTATCTGCAAACGCATTTCTCAGAATAACCCACAGCGCAAATCAATTGAGATGCCAGAGGGATAAGATCAAAGTGATTTAATCCTGGTGAGGGAAAAAAAAAAAAGCATAAAAATGAATCTGAATTTCTGAGAATAAAACCACATCACTCCCTTAAATTCATTGAGGACAAAGCAGTGTTATCACAGTGAGTGT
This sequence comes from Adrianichthys oophorus, assembly GCA_036245035.1. Lineage (NCBI taxonomy): Eukaryota > Metazoa > Chordata > Actinopteri > Beloniformes > Adrianichthyidae > Adrianichthys > Adrianichthys oophorus. The sequence continues at coordinate 15,998,707 of BSAI01000101.1, read as the reverse complement.
ACAGCCTGAGGTGGAATACTGCAGCACCTAAACTGAACTCAAAGCTATATATAATTCTCTCACAACTTCACAAACTAACACTTATTCCTTTGAGGTTGAATTTCCTACATTTCTAAATGTCCATCTATGCACCACAGGATTTTAAACCAATGAGAAAAGTGGAGATGTTTAATAATGCAACAATAAAACCTTGGCTATTGAATAAATATCACATTTTAGACCATAAAACACAGAAAATAAATATTGTGCAAAATTCAAAACTGTAAAAGATGCTTCATCTTACCAAAAAATCTGTGTAGTTTGACTACGTCCAGTTGGAAGTGATGAATTAGGTCGTGCATATTAAAAAGATGACACATCAGAGTCACCAGGCTGTTACCTAAAGCAAACAAAAGATCCTTTTCAACCACAATAAAAGTGGAAAATTATTTGGAAGGCAACAATGTGACCAGTAAGAGCATAAAACCTTCAGAAATGAGAAATCCACTCACCGTTTGTAAGGCGATCAAGGAGAAAAATATCAAAGTTCCACGTGCCGACTTTAGACAGCATGTGCTGCAAAGAAAACCAGACTGCTTTCACTGTCTGTGTGGATGCAGGAATGCCTGCGTCTCTGTGTCTGTGAGCGTGTGTCCTCACAGCTGCTTGTCCCAGGTAATCCTCGTCCAATAGGTATAGTGACCCAGAGTCGTGGGGGGCCAGCCCCCTCAGCAATCTGGAGGTGTGGCAGTACCTCTGGAAACTCAGCAGGTGCTTTGTCTTTCTCTTTGTGCTGGACTCTGCTTCGCCAGACTGGATTCTGTCTGAAATTTTGAAACGAGTTTATCATCACCGACAAGATGCATTTATTTTCAACTTTTATTTTCTTGATTTAAAAAAAATTGTTTTACTCTTTTCGATTTTATATAAAATACAAAGATAAGTTTAAAAACAATTTAGCTCTTTTGCTAACTGCATAAACATTTCTAACCATTTTGCTTTATTTTTTTTGTGCACATTTTTTGTTCAACGGATTAAAAAATATTAATGCAGTTCTGACCAAAAGCTTACAACCAGCTAAAAAAACTGCAAGAATTTAGCGTTACACTTTTCATCCTTAAGGTAGTGTCCTAGTGTTGTTTCAGAATACAAAATGAAGAAACGGGAATGAGCAAGCATTTTATTAAAAAGCAACTAAAAAAGCTGGTTTACGTCTGATCAAAGGTCTGCAGCCTTTGAAAGCCAAGATATGTGTACAGGAGTGAAAGGTCAGACTTAAGGCCTCATGAGGGCAGAGTCAAAGAAGCGTTCTCTCTTTGAACACGGTTGGATTATTGAGCAACGTTCACAAGGCTTCTCACAGATCGCCATCCCTGCTGTCAGTCATTTCCGAAGGTATAAGAAAAAAAATTCAGCAGACAGTAAAAACAATTTCTCTAGTCTCAAGTCAGAGGCTTTGATTGGCTGTTCCTAAAAGCGTAAAGCAATAGGCTAGCTCAATTCTAACACTTGATTAAGGTCCTTCAGGGTCCAAGCTGAAATGAAATGTCAATCAGATGACATCTCTAAGAAAAAGGTTTAAATAAAAAACAATACTTTCAAATGCCTCGCATCTTTCAACTTAATCAATTTGCAATTTGAGAGCTGGATTAAGTAACATCCCCCCGGCGTTCCAAAAAGGAAGTACTTGCCAGCAAAATCCCATAGACTTAAATTCAGAAATAAACAACTTTTACTCAGTAGTTATGTTTGTTGGATTTTGTCAGAATTGCTCGTCTTGCTCTGATACCTTTTTTAACATGTTTTGTTATAGCAAGTTATTCAAGTTAGAAAATGACCAATCAGATGCCTCAATAAAAGTAGGTGGTCTCATGCCGAACTTTTGAAACATTTGATTGACAGATTCTCCCGAGCTTAGTTTTAAGTGGTGGGAGTGTGGACTTTCAACAAGCTCCCTCCTGATTGGCTAGAGTGGTTGCCATGGAAATGATGACACAGACCGACTGGTACCAATCACTTCTTGCTGACGTCGTTTGGTTCCAACATGACGGCGCCCAAATTTAGAAAAAACTGTGATTGAATTGACTTCAATCACACTCACTCAGTCCAGTTCTCTTAAACAGTCAATAGTTTGAACTATGTTGGAGAGAAAATGCTAACCTTCATGATTCTGATGGCTTCCAGGATCTCTGACATGACCAAGAATTCCAACTACAGAGGTTTTTAGATGGCACAGTGGAGGAAGTACCATCATGATCTGGGATTATGCTTCCTTCATTAGATCAGTGGAGCTTTAGGGTAAATGGGCGCCAAACTGGGCTAAGCAGGGATGTTGAAGGAGACATCCCTCACACCTGAGGGCCCTCGTCTGTATGGTTATGACCACGTAGAACATAGATAGATGGGGATGTTTGCAATAATGGTCATCAGGTCCAGATAGTAACTGCTTTAAAAAAAATGATGGAACTGCTTGAGTCTTTTTGAAAGAATTAGTGCTGTTCTGAGAGGGTTTCTGGGTATTTTCATGCAGTGCTCTTAAACGTTTGATCATGTGACAACAAGCCTAATTTAGTTTAACTGTTGTTTTCAATTAACTGCTTTCAGACATGTTCTCCCTTGTGACTGGGATTTCATCTTTTTGCATTTCAAAACTCTAGTAAGACACTACTAATGATTGAATCCGGCAAAACAACTTTTCAGTGGTCCTGAAAGATTTGGATCAACTGTACTGATGCTTGATTTTTGTTTTTGTTTTACTCTTTTGATTAAAAAAAAGAGAAAAAAAGTAGTAAAAATATTACGAGTAGAGAACATATAGTGCAGAAAACAGTTTTCCTTGCATGTCACCTTTACACATTCTATAAATGTATCTTTAACACAAAACAAGCATTCTTCTTTCTTCAGATGCATACTTTTCAGGATGCGCAGGTCAATTGGTGGGTAGGAGCCTCGCCTTTTTGCCAGCAGCACATCCGCATGGCCCGTGTTCAGTCTGCTTTTCGCTAAAAACAGAAAAAAAATTGTTTGTTTGTGATTAAATGTTTTGTTGAGGAACGTTAAAGCACATATGCCGTCTAATCAAAGCAGGAGGAAGCGCCGTTGAAGTTGAGACACAACAGCAGGTGAAGCAGCCACACCATCACCAGCAGGGCTTTGAGAGGACAGTCATTTCGCATGTAAATCCCATTTTACATCCTTCCTAAATCAGTTTTGTGAAGCAAGACATTGAATCAAAGGAAGCCTTGTAATCTGGTCTAAATTTGCTCATGGGAAATGGATTTCATGGCACTGAGCAGTCGATATGGAGCCGTGTGAATGCTTCTTGAGGAGATTTGTACATTAGGATTCATGATAAAAATGTATTGGGTTACTTTCCTTGTGATATTTTTAGACTTAATGTAATGGTTATTGAAAAAAAACATCAAAAGTGGCCCTCTTTTGATGTTATGTGTACATTTTAGTGGATTTTAAACATGTCAAAAACAAAATAAATGTAAAATTAACTTTTTCAGAAGCCAGTGAAAGTCAAACTGCACGCCCATGTAAAATCTCCACTTAAATGTGTATAAAAACATGGGAAAACTGAATTATTGAAACATCAGCAGTGAGGAACTAGAGCGTATTAGATCCCTAAGGTTGCCAGTTCACATCACCTCCATGACTCCTGCATAAAGGATGCTAAAAGCACCCCTTGATGGGTTTGGAATCACTGTAACAACACGCTCCAGCTGCCAGGTCCTGTTTTGCAAGAGTACGCTGCCAAAGGAGTGAGTCTAGAATCAACCATTGTCACTTTATTCAAGAAGTGTCTGTGCATCAAATATATTGTGGAAAATTGGCATAATTCCCTGTTTTTGTGTTCAGAATCCAACCAATAAATATGTGGGAAAGTGACTCAGCTTGTTGAAATGGCCTAGTTTGTGCAAAAGAAGAATAAAGAAGGACTTGGCTGACAGGATGAGGAACAAATCTTTTGGAAAACGCCACAAAAACAAACCAGAGATACAGAGATTTAGACCCAAAAATCCTGCCTGCAGCTTTTTGCGTTCCCTTTTCTACTCAAGTCTCTCCATTCTTTTCATTTCATGTCACCCCTTCCCTTCCATCTCTGCATCCTCTTTCCTCATCCCCCCCAAATGGCAGTATCCTTTCTCTCCAACATTGTTTCTCATTGAGCCGCTCTCCCTCGTTTCCTTTCTCTCTGTAAACTCACTGCACGGTAACTAGGTCAATGTTTTCATGTTGCTCAGAACTGGGTCATTCGAGATGAAAACCATGAATCAGTCAGAAGCTGTGAAGCACGCGCGTGTTGACAGCTGCTCTGTTTGTGTACACACACTTGCAAATAAGGTTACATCCTTTATTTTCCAAATGCAAAAACACGACTTCATACCAGGATCACATCACCCACACATGCAGATGCCGGGAACTGAAATAAATATGTTCAGTTTGGTTTCGGTGAGTCTGTGGGTGTTTGCCGTACAAGCTGTGCTAAAGGGCGGCTTTCCTTTTAGAAATTGACATATTATTGCACTGATGCTATAAGACGCAGAGCTGACAATAACATGAAAACTGTTCTAATACTAATTAGCAGAGGATTTCCCTCCTACCTGCAGATGCATTAAGAGATATAGTGATTCTGCACAGCTGTTTGGATTCAATCTGCAGCTGCACTTGTTCTTTGTACGTGTTTCAACAAAAAGGATTTCTTTAAAAGATTAGCTAAAGACATATTATTTACAGCTCCATTCAGAAGTCCAGACATGCACAGTGTGCTTTGAATCATTTGCACATCATAAACCTCTTTTGCATCTTAAAACAAGAGCTCCAAGTGGCTTTGGCAGGTTAAAAGTTATGTGGGTAAAATAGGTGCATCTTAAGCCAAATATGTCTTCATATTTTTGTCAGAGGAGCAAGTGCCACAAAGTAAACTTTTTTTTGTAAAACACTTTTCACAGACAGTGTTCCAAAGCGCTTCACAGAGAACAATACAATATAAATGAACAAATAAAAAAAACTGAGTAAAACGCAATTTAGTTATTTTTAAACGCTTAAAAAGCCTTTTTAAAAAGGAGTCTCTTTAACTGTTTCTTAAAAGATTCAACTGAATCGCCCACCCGAAGAGAGAAGGGGAGGGCATTTTCACAGTCTCGGGGCTACTGCCTGAAAAGCAACGTCCCCCAAAGTTTTAAAGCTAGTCTTGGGGACCTTCAATAGATCCAAGTTCGAGGAATATAGGGGGCGGCTGGGGTGTATGGAACCAACTGTTAAGAGATGTAACCAGGAGCCTGTCCAATAAGAATTCAGTCAAAACTAAAGTTTTAAAATGAGTTCAAAAACGGTAAAATAGGGCCCCTTTTAGTTGTTCCTGTTAAAAGCGATGTCGCGGCATTTTGAACCGACTGTAGGCATTTTATAGAGTTATTAAACAAGTAAAAAGAGAATTGCAATAGTCCAAATGGGATGAAATAAAAGCATGAATAACAACCTCCGTGTCAGCTTTAGAAATAATTCTCCTCAGTTTGGAGATGTTTCTTAAAATGATTAAAACAGGTTTTGACCAGGTAAGCTGAATGCTTTTCCAGGGACATTGGCTGGTCAAAAATAACACCATGGTTTCTGCAGGGAAGATTTGCACCTGGGACCCAGGGAACATAGGTGTTGTTTTACATGGGAAACTATGGGTTCGGGGGCAATGATCAAAGTTTCAGTTTTGTTTTCACTCTGTTGTAATTGATTAAGCCCAAGCCAGTCTTTAACGCATGAAAGGCAATTTGATAATTCATCTAATTTGTAAAACTCTGAGTCAGTAAAAGAACAGTATAGCTGGATGTCATCAGCATAAAAATAATTAGACACGTTTTCAAAACCACTAATGCTTTTCCCAAGAGGGTTTATGTACAGGAGAAAGATGATTGTGCCAAGGACTGAGCCCTGTGGAACACCATGTAACAGAGGAGTAATTTCAGATGATATATTGTTAGCAAACATGGTAACTTTTTTATTGGACAGGTAGGAGGAAAACCATGAAAGAACAGTTCTAGAATCTAATAGTTCATTTTGTAGTTGACGTAATAAAATTTCATGGTCTACGGTGTCTAAAGCATCGGTTAGCACTCGCGCCTCGCAGCAAGAAGGCCCTGGTTAAAATCCTGGCCTGACCTTTCTGTGTGGAGTTTGTATGTTCTCCCTGTGCATGCATGGGTTTTCAATGAATACTTCATCTTCCTCTCACGTACAGCCCTAAAACATGCTTCTTAGGTTAATTGATGACTCTAAATCTTTATCTGTCTAATCTTCCTTTAGCTGTATGTGTGTGTATGTTTGTGTGTGCGTATGTGTAAAAGTGTGGCAACACACTGGCAACCTGTCGAGGGTGTACCCACCTTCACCCTACAGTAGCTGTGTTGGTTCCAGCGTTCCCGTGATCCCAAAAGGGATTCAGCAGATTCTGGAGATGGATGGATGGATTTTGTCAGAGAAATTGTAGTTTGAACTGACTGAGCACTTCAAACTATGAAAAATTCATAGTTCAATTACGTGTATGTATTGTCTTTATTCTGAAATTTAAATAAAGCTTTGTTTTGACAAAGATTACTTGGAATCACTTGGAATTAGATTTTGATCACGCTATGCATTATTCTAAACCATACAAGACTCATATTGAACAAAAAAGTTATCACGAAAGTTGGCAAACAGGTACAAGACTAATAATAATTGCTGTTGTAATTTATAATTCCTTCTTCCTTGTTTTTCACAATGGTCTTTTATAACCATTTTCCTTTGTCAAATCAAGAATTAAGACCGTTTCCATTCACATCTAAACGGAAAGGCCAAAAGGTAGAACTGAGGTACATCCATTTTTGTTGTACTTTAGATCTTTATGGTCTTTATAATAAATGTCACCGTGACTCACTATCAGCACAGACATGTTATCTACAGAGTTCCTTGGCATATTCATATAAACAGATCAAATTTGGCGTAGATAGCCTTTCATTCCCTATAAGAAATCACAATAGGTCATCACAGTTCAAGGGGAAAGTCACACAGAGTGAAGAACACTCAGTTCTTAACCTTCATCGGGGAATTCCCCAACGTGGGATTAATGGCTTTAACATTGAATCAGAGAAATTGAATTAGTCCCACTTGTTTTATTAAGTTACATTTATAGACAGCCTGGTTTACATATCAACACTGGGATCAAAGCATCAGATAAGAAATACTTTTCCATCAATGATCCCTGAGTCCTCTGTCTCTGGCCTTCCCATCACTAGGAAAAGTAAAGTTTATTGACTCCAGCATCACTGGGCGCACACAAACAGGCTTGATTGTCAGCTGCAGTAGAGCAGATGGATGTTGTGGCTTTGCTGCTCAAATCTCTCATTACACCACCTCATCTGCTCAGCTGTCCCACCAGATGCCTACGTCACTTACAAATACACGCAGACACATGGACGCAGGCGACCTCCTTCAAGTGAATATGTTGCGCATTTACGGCATACATACACTCATCAAAAAAAACAAATGGACATCAGAGATTGGAGTCAGGCGACATCCAAACCCAAAGGTGAGAGGGCAGGGTGAGTTGAATTTGATTATGTTCTGATCTTTACTAAAAGAACCACATTACCTTCCAGATGTGCACGGCTGTTTTCTTCATCCTGCTTTCCCTCTTCAGCCTCCTTTTCTGCTTCCACCGAAGTGCTGCTGTGCCTTTTCTCCTTCTCTTTCGAGCAGGGACCTCCCCTGCGGGCTCTCCAGGCTGCTCGGAGCTGTCGGATGAGAGCGGGAAACTCCAGGGTCAGCGACAAGCCACCACAAGTGACAGGAGGTGTCCTCAGAGGTCCCCACTCTGGAGAGCCAGGAGGTTCTTCTGGACAGACCCCAAGACTAGAGTCCCGCATCCTGAGATCCGAGCCCCAATGGCCCTCCAGTACTGGCATCGTACAAAACAACACAGAGGTGGATGGATGAAGTCCAAAGGAAGGGTGGATCAAAGTGATGCTGGTGCTGGAAGGATGGTGGAGGCAAGAAAATTGTCAAGTAGTCATTGTAGAGGAAGAGTAAACAAACTATGTAGCTACTTTACATCCTGGAGAGTGACTAAGACTGCAAAATCTGGAGCACGAAAGCAAAGCAAACGCAGAAAAAAGCAGAGCAGAGAATTGTGAAAAGCCGTTTTTTCTTTTCTGTCTTCACCGCACCAGAGACCGTGCGCTCTCTTCCTCTGCCGCATTCACAATCCTCTCAACGCTCTCACTCCCCTCTGTGTTGTTGTGGAGTTGAAAAGCCCCTCCTCTGCTCTCCAAGCTCGCATGTACTCCCTCCAAACTCATTATCCGTGCCTCCAAACCCACAGAAAATATCTCTGGAGGAGCAAAGCACAATCAAAAACCATCACCTTCTGCATACCAGAAAAATCTTAAACAAAAAAGAAGCAGAAAAATATCTTTAGCAGGTTACTTTTAAGATTTAAAAATGATTGTCTCAGGAGAAAAAAAAGCATCCTTTTTGATTAATAAATTGATCAAATGATAATTCTTCTCTTAAATCCTATAAAGTCACTCAAATAATCATCATTATTCAAAGGAGAACAAGAAAAGCTCGCCTGAAGGTGAAATAAGGTACATGCAGTCAACCTTCATCAAGGCTTTGGCTGGCATAAAAACAGGCTTTCCTTAAATTGCGTTTCTCCGAATTCTCCGTCCTGCTGACTAAACTGCCTAAAGCTACAGCACAATGAGCAATTTCTGAGGGAAGATGTAAGCAAAATTCTTCGGAAACGCTTAAAAAAATAGGAAAAGAAGGCAGGAGAACCATGGAAATTGATGAATGCTGAACGCAAATGCAACAATAACTTATCCATTGCTAACCTAAAGAGGTCATTCACATCAGTGTGATTGAGGAAAGAATTTCAGTGGTCTGAGCTGAACTATTAGGAGAGATCAGCCTGACCCTGGATGTCCTTGATAACCAATGACAAGATGCTGATTATTAACCAACTCTCAGCTAACCTCACTTAAATCCAGCAAAAGATGCTTTTAAGGATGAGCTGTTCTGACCACAAGACTATTATGCTTACCTTGAAATATTTAAATGCCAGAACCTGAGAGCAGTTTGTTGTCCTCAGATGCTTGGAGCGTCTCAGGATCTTCGCCATAGTTCAAAACAGCATGTTCCTCTTTAGATGTCACATTTTTCCAGAGAAATTTCCCCACGTGCAGACACACATATAGTCAGCCTTGAATATTTCAAATCATCCTCAAGATTCTGACTGCAAAATAATAATTAGATAAAGTATGTTGAGTTAGGAGATAAAGAACTGTAAGAGGATGAAGAAATATTACTTGGACACACACTTCATAACGTTAGTTCATTGCTGCTCTTCTTTTAGGCATGCTAAATATAGAGTCATTTATTCAGATGATAATCAAGCAAGTTATTCATATTACAAACCTTCATGACTCTCAGATTTGGTTCATTTGATTGTTGTAGCCAATTACTTAAAAGTTCAATAATAACAATGAACTTTTTTAACTGTTTCCCTTCATTCCCAATGAAATATTTAAAGCAACATTATATAAATGGTCATGATAAGTGTAAACTTATTGCCAAAAGGAACATTTGTGACTTATTCTTTGATTGACAGGTCCAAAGGATGGAGTGAACTCGACTAACAATTGCCTCTTTTTCAGAAACTTGAGTTGGCCGGAGTAAATTCCACTCTATATAATGAAAATAAAAATAATTGTATGTCAAGAGAGGGTGAAATTTGTTTGCAACAATCTTTGTGGCAACTTAAATCATATTAAATAGACATTTCTGGTAAACCTCCTGCTTTTGGACGAACTGCAATTCCAGATGTTGCCGGTAGGGGCAGTAAAGTGCCAAAAGATTCTCAGGGAGAAAAAGAAAGAAGCTGACTTAACAAGGATAGGATTCATTGTATTGAGTCTAAATCAAGTAACAAATCTGTATCTTTTATACTTTAACCCAGTCGATCCACATACTTTCACGTGGCTCTAATACAGTGAAGTAACTCAAAATGTAAGCAAAAATTGAAGTTAAAATTACAGTGGGCTCAGTTTGTTTGTTTTTTTTTTCTATTGTGTAATGTGTATTGGGTATTGTGCTGAAAGTCACGCGTCAGGCTGTTAAGTTTTTTACACAATTATGTCCTTTTTGAAGAGCCTATCTCCCAAAGTCATGCACAAATATGATCTTCCATGCAGTTTTTTAAATATTTATATATTTTCATATGATGATCTTGGAATCACAAACTAATAAACTAATAAAAGATTAACTAACAAATAATAAATCCGGAAAGATTCACATATTAACAGGAGCATCTGGTACAGTATAGCCACATGTCAGTGTTTTTGCAGCGACTGAAAAAGTGGGTCAGGATGCGGAGCTCCATACACTGAATCACATGCTTCCACATGGCTGGCCCTTACAGTCACAACAGTGCTTCATTTTTGCTCTTTTCCCTTCAGAGATGCATTCCAAAACATAATATTAACCTTAATTTAAATATTAATAACAGAAAAAAAATTCAAATCTAGACATCCACAAAACTTATGAATTTTAACTGAGTTTTGGTGAATTTGTTCATTTTGGTCTCTCAAAATGAGTACAAATATATTTGAAGGTCATAAAAAATGCTTTTTCTTATCTAATGAATGGATATTTTTGAATAATACCACCAGCCAGACTTGACTCATACGTTACAGCCAATAGGCATTGCTGCTCTGTGTGTTCTCCTGCAGCTCACTAAAGTGAGCATTGGCCAATTCATATTTGGGTTGCTTAACGTAAATGTTCTAATATGTTTCAGGCGAATACAGCTTTTCTGAGTTTCCAGTATGAAAGTTGTTACTTTCAGGTGTTATCCAGGGGCAAGAGTAGGTGACATCTAAGGAAACCTTAGCCCAGAGTAAGTCCAGGTTCCGTCAAGTCGCGATTCACACGGGCAATGATGATGCCCAACAGAGACAATCAGAGATCCTTAAATTAAACGTAGAATTGGTGTGTAAACTTGCTAAGTCCATGTCAGACACTGTAGTTTTCTATGGTCCCTTAACCAGAGAAGTCAGTGATGAAACGTACAGCCGCTTTCCATCATTGAACCGCTGGTTAGCGAGATGGTGTCCAGAAAACGCCATAGACTTTGTAGACAATTGAAGAGTGTTTTGGGGAAAGCCTGATCTCATGCGGAACGATGGCATCCATCCCACTTTGGACTGTGCCGCTCTTCTTTATAGGAACATTTCTGCGAGCATTTGTCATGCAACCTGACAACCCAGAGACAGGACCCAGGCTAAGAGCACCAGTTTACAACTCTCCTCTGAGCTCCCCTTAGCGCTGGTGCAAACCCCACCGAGGTAGTCCAGCAACTCCTAACTTTAACTTATGTGCCGAAAGTCAAGTGAAAGGAGTGAGACAGAAACCTAAAAGTGTACCTCGCCTCTGGCTTGTCTCGCACCCCCAGCTGTCCCCCCAGTTTCATCTGGATAAAGCCCATCTCCTACACTATTCATTCGTAGTTGTTATTCAGACATGTTGTTGTAGAGTTAGATAAGCGAATTCTTCTTTAACATTTCAAGAACATCACCTGTCCATCCTAGAAGAGATCCCTCCTTCATGTGGGCATCCCTGAGGTTTCTTTTTTTTCTCCCCAAGACAGGGGTTTTTGTGAGGTTTTCCTCACCAAGAAGGAGGGTCTAAAAACAGGGATGCCAGTTTAGCTTAGTCTGTTTAATTTGTCTAGCAACCAGCTATTGTTTATATTACATGTTCTTGTGGCATTTTTTTGAGGATGGATGACGTATAGAAAATTAAGCTTAAAATGGCATTTCGGAGTATTTCCTTATTCCAATCGTGAATAGGCTTGTAGTTGTTGGTAAAAACTACAATCGGAGAGCCACAAGCTTCCTGTTCTGCTCCATTCTGATACATCCACTTGCAGTTAAGTAGATCCATGTACGTCTTCATTTTCCTTGTCTGAGCAGACATCTGGCTTACAGCTGTACGGCTGGACAGCTTCGATATTGCTCACCATTTTTGTTGCACTGGTAATATTAGGTTACAGGTTAGCGAGAGAGAGTAGAAATAAAAGGATGAGCTCCTTTTACAATAAGAACTGTCTTCATTCTTGGCAGCATAGATTCAACAAGGCACTGCAAACATTGCTCAGAATGTTTGCTTCTTATTGACATAGCATCACAATTGCTGCAGGTTTGCTGCAAATTAGAAATTTGCATTAATGTGCAGTTAGGTAGGTATGCATAATAAAGTAGAGTGTATATAAGATTTTATGGAAGGGCTTATGAACAGTGGTGGATTTTATCAAAGACAATTTGAGTATCATCTTAGTAAAAAAGCAATAATATTAATAGATAGAACTTTAGGTCAAAAGTGAGAAAAGACGTACTACCAAGTCACAGCCTTAAGTCAACTGAACCTTGTTTTTTTATTCTTTGGTGCCAAAGTAAAGATCGTAGAACAATTGAATGAATTTTCAAGCAATATTTTTGACAAATAATATTTAAGATTTGAAGCATCAGCCATCCTTCAGACAGTGAGACACATGACATTCACTTCTATACATAGCCATTGTCTTTATGGGCATTTATTAGTCCTCCTATCACAACCTTGGAAGAACTTTAAAAAGTGATGGTAAAATGTCACTTTGTTGAAGATAGATATAGAATTTACTATGAAGAAGTATCAGAGTCACAAAAAAGGTTGGGAAAATTCCATTTAGACCGTTTAATAAAATGAAATAACTTTTTAAAAATTGCATAGAATAGAGCTCAGTGAATCTGAAACCTGGCGAGTTTAAATGTTTCTAAACTTAAATCCAATACGTACCAACAACTTTTAAAACAGCAAAGCTTCAAAGTACAAAAACCTTTAAGTCCAGAGCCAGCATGAATGACATTAAACCCAAAACCTTCCGTTAAGAAACAAAAACACAAGGAAAAGAAAAAGAATGACCCGTAACCAGCAGCTTCAGCAGAAATCCACTCAGAGGCACGTCTGTGTGAGCATATGCAGTGATAAACCTGCTTTGTCCTTTAAATATTGGTGTCGCTACTTCTGGCTCAGAAGTGGCGCCGTCCCTGACTGCGCCTGAAGTGGACAGAAACCTGGAGCAGAGGAATGAAGGTTAGCACCTAAGGAGACGGATTTTAGAGCTGTGATATGTCAAAAATGATAATACTGGAAAAAAAATTACAAAACACCTTGGGGGACTCTGGACTGCCGAAAGGTGAGAGTTCCTGTGAATTCTCTTTGTCGGAGGATGTGTTATGGCGATGCTGTGCAAATTTCCGTTTTAGGGCCTCAGCGATGAGAGCTGCTGGGTCACTCAGCACAGCAGCTCCTCCCTTACTGCGCCTCCTCCTGACCGGCGTTCCTCCTGGTGATCTAAAGACAAGGAATGAGCTTCAGTTGTTGCTCATTTTTCCACAGAAAAAGAAAAAAAAACATCTTACATCTTACCTCTGTACGGAACGCAGTTTAACTTGATTTAAATTCTTTAAAACATCCATCATGGAGGGCATCTCTTTATTTTCAGAGTTCTGAGGCTGCAGCTGACTGTTGACAGGTTTGTTCTTCCTGTTTTGTCTGATAAGCTCCATAATGTTCAGTGTGTCGGTGGAGGAGCTTGGACAAGGAGGAGGTGGAGGCAGTGGAGGCGGAGGAGGAGGAACAGAGCAAGGAGTAGAAGTAAGGGCTGGAGGGGACATCAGAGCCACTAGTGGGGCATTCTGGGACTCTGTTTTATCTAAAACAAAATTATTTTAATTTATATGCATATTCAAGAAAGACAGGTAAATTCTGCAAATAAATTACTGTATTTACCTGAGGTTGGGGTGGCGGTCACAATCATGGCTATCTGAGCCCGCAGTTTGAGCAGTTCGCTTTCCAGTGCTGAGATCTTCTTCAGTGTTTCTGGATCCACTGCACGTCCAGCAGACCTCTCTCTTTTCTGAACAATGTTCACATTTGGCTCTGAATCATTCAGATTCTGATTTATGCCATCCTGCTTCTTTGGGGGTAAATGCATCCTATAAAAGGCACACACAAACCATTTTGTTGTGTTTTTCTTCTTTTTTGTTAAAAAATTTTTTCATTTGTTTTTTTCTTACCTGGTTTTGGCAAAACTGTCACCCTTGTCCTCTAACACCCACATGATGTCAGCCAATGAGGGGATGGCCGGTGTGTCCACTGTGGTGTCCAAATACTCATGCGGGATGTTAGAAACCAGGGGGATCTGAAACAAAACATGGATATTTTATGGTCATGCAAAGTAAATATATTATGTTATATTAATTGATTTAATATAGTACAAAGAAACCATAAAGTATAAAAAGGGGAGAAATCTGTTACTTTCTTTTCATAAAGGGACTTGACAATATCCTGATTTCTTATTTGTTTGTATTTTTGTAATTTAAATAAGTCAGATAAAGTAAAAAGCATATATTAGGCAAAAATAATTTCAATTTGAAGTAATTCAGAAACAGAAAAGAAGCAAAATATGTACTTCATGAAGCCATTACTCAATCTTTAAGATGCCAGCAAATCCCTGAAAACCATTGACCACATATGGGAAGAAAAACATGAAACTGAAGTGAATATTTCCCAAAATGACCAGCCAACCAACATTATCCTAAGAGTACTGCAAGAACCCAACTTAAAATTCACTAAAGACCCGCAACAACATCTAGAACTGCAGGACTGACTTGCTCAGTTAAGGTCATAGTTCACGACTCCATCTTAAGAAAGACATCAGACAAAAATGACCTGGGTCGTTGAGCTCCAATATAAAACTGCACAGCAATAAGAAAATAAATTATCTTTAAGACTTTTGGGAGAATATTTTGTCAACTGGTGAGCAAAGCTACATTTTTAAAGGTGTTTGTTCCATTCTATTAAGTTATATATATATATATATAAACAAATAATAAAAACACACCAGTAGTCAAACACGTTGGTGGTAATATGATGGTCTCGGGCTGTTTTGAGGACCCAAAAAACTAGTTTAGGTAAATAGAATCAGAAATTCTGCTGTCTACCAAAAGACCAAAAGCAGAACATCTTGCATCTTGTTTGTGCTGAAGTATACATGAATTCCTCAGAAGCACAATGATGACTGTGCTTGTTTCTTTAAAAGACAATTCTTTGAACAAAGCCAATACTATGAAAAATAAAACTAAAGTTTCTGAGATTATGTAATTGAAAAGGTATTATTAAAAAAACAGTATAGAATATGACTGGCATGATCATTTTGGTAATAATACCCAGCCTTAATAATAAAATAAAGACATAAACTGTTAAGTTGTTGCTGTGCATATTAGGTACTCAGTAGTTTTTCGACCTTACAATAATTATGGAATAATTAAATTTGAGGAGAGTTTGAATACTAAAGACCTGAAAGTGGACACGTGGAGGGGGCTTTAGAGGGAGGTTAGTCCCAATCATCCTAATGATACTGCGATACTGTCCACACAGCTGACTGGTCCACACTGGATCCAACTAAAAGAAGAGGGAAACAGTCAAATTTGAAGTAACACTAAATAATAATCTGATATATACAGCAATAAAAGAAGTACTTTCGTTTACTTACTATGTCTGGAGGTACTCCAAAATACTCCAAGACTGTGCGCAGCACATAGACAAAATCCTCCAATAGAGACATTGCAAGGATTTTCCTCTGCAGCAGATGATGACTGCACCGATCCTCTTTCTGCTGACTGAACTAGACAGAGGCCAAAACACAGAGGACACCACTGCCTTACATAGTTGGGGCCTGCTGAGACACAAAAGATGCAGAAATCAACCTGCAATTACATCACAGCAGGTTAGAAAACGTAGTTTATAAAATGAGAGGGAGGGTCGCATTCTGAAAATAAGCAGAAACATTGGATTATTGCAAGGACTCAATTTGATTTTTATACTTTATTAATTGGTAGAATTTATATATATATATATATATATATGAAGCATCTCAACAGAGCTGTAAAACCACTAGGACAAGGGCCTCCAAAGATGGAGACAAATTTTTGAAAACTGAGTGCAGTTTTACAGTAAATGTTGTGTACTGCTAGATTGATCAATGGAGGGATGGTGGCCAATATCAACAATATAAAAAAAAAAACAAAAACAAAAAAAAACACGGTTTTACAGCACATTTGATAATGTCATTTTGCTGCTTCTTGAACTGCCTGAGCAGAGCAGCAACCGCAGAGCAAACTACTGCAATGAGCATGAAAAGTAACAAGGTTCACATCAACTACATACATTTGAACCAGCAAGATAAGATACAGGTACGTGTACGCTTACCGTTTTGTTGTTTTCTTGTGAGATTAGAAATACAAATGGTGTTTTCGGTCTCAAATGGTTGAAAACGAGAACTTGCAGTACCGTACTTCTCTTTACTCACGCGTCCGGGACGTAAAGCTGTGAAGTCAAATAAAGCCGCAGCAGTAAGGTCTTTCCTGATTGGTTCTGGCTACGGAGGAGAAACGAGGAGCCAATAGTGGAAGGCGATCTACAATCGCTTTGGCCAATCGTGCAACGGGAAAGAAAGAGCACCAAATTTGTATTCTTGCGTCACAAACTGCTTCGCTTCCTAGGTAAGACACATTCAAAACATAACTTTGATTTTTTTCCCCCTCCTGATTTCCTTACTGTGGGGCTTTAGAATTTACAACAAAATAAACTCGGTGAGGCAAAATGTAACAGACAAAATCGAAATTTAATTAAAAAAAAAAAAAGCCGTGCTGCTACTTAGCCTGACGAGGTAGCTAGCTAACAAACATCAAGTCCTCGTGTTAACTTAGCGTTTAGCACCTTCTGACCGATTATATCTGTATCGTATTTTTTTAAGGTAATCTTCGCAAACGTGCACTAAGATGATGGATGCACTGTCGGTGGTGTGTCAGCTGCGGGATCTGGCTTCGGAACCACAGAACCGAGAGGCGATAGTCCAGGATCAGGGCTGCCTGCCCGGGCTGGTTCTTTTCCTGGACCACCAGGATCCAGAAGTGCTGTTTGCCACTTTGCAGGTAGAAGGGAAGCAGTTTAGTATGAAATGACTTACCACAAAATAACATCCTATCTCTGTCTTTCTATCATAGAGGTTAAATTTAAAAATAGCCGTGAAATGGAAACGTGTCAAGATTTCCACTATGAAAAATTATTTACTGAAAGCAATCCATATTTTATTTTAATTAAACAGTTCTGGACCGAAAAATGGTCTAAATGTGTTTTTAATAGCATATTTTGTGTCTGTAGTTTAAATAGAAACTTGTTTAAATTGTTTTCTATTTTAAGACCCTTCGGTACTTGGCAGAATTGACTCCAAACATCACCACAATGAAGACTGAACTGGGTATGATGGTGAGCTTGGAAAATCTTATTGAAAGGTGAGATAAACTAAACGTGTAAATAAAGAATGATCCAGAAATCCACAATCTCCTTTTCATTTTTTTTTTTTTGTCTCCGTGTAGAGACGGTCTGTCTATTGACATCACAGTCTGGGCTAAAGAGGTTTATAACATTCTGAGTGAGCCTGTTAATCCTGCACCTCGCACACCAGAGAGGCAGAGGAGAAAAAAGCCGCAATTTTTTATCAACTCATCTAATAAAAAAGCCAAGTCAGTCACGCTGCACATCCAAGGCTTGGACAATGCAGTAAGTAAGACTTAAGGCTTTTAAAGATTCATTGACTTTCAGAAGCATTTCTAATGGAACGCTCCTCCACCTTTTCTTGTTTTATAGCATCAGCGAAGCTTATGTGAAGAGGCTCTCCTTAAGGTTAAGGGAGTGATCAGCTTTACTTTCCAAATGGCATCCAAGAGGTGTACGGTTCGCATTCGTTCGGATCTTCCCACTGAGGTAATAAACATGAACTAGATTGAACTTTCTTGAATCTTTTCAAGATCATCAAACCTCTTTTCTTTAACTCCCCCCTCCTTGAAGAACCTGGCAACAGCAATTGCTGCCACAAAGGTGCTCTCAGCCCAACAAGTGGTGAAGAATGAGGCGGGAGAAGAGGTGAACTACATTTAGATCACCTGCTAAAGAAAAAAAAAGTCCTAAATCCAGTTGCATCATTTCTCCAGGTTTACATCCTTTTGAATCCCGGTGGGGCAGAGGTACCAAAGAATTCAGCCCTTCCAGATTATCTCCCAGAAGAAGAAGAAAGCCCAGAGAGGGAAGTGGACAGAGCAATTTCCCGCACAGCAGCCAAGGAAGATTCCAGCGGCAGCTGGCTGAACGCTGCTGCAAGTTTCCTCTCAAAATCTTTCTACTGGTGAAGCTGAGGACAAGCTTTATGATAAAGTACAGACTGCTCCTCGTTGCTGGAAGAAAATGACAGTTATGTCGATACTTCATTAAACTCCCACTCTAATTATCTTTTGATCTATTTTTTAAGTTTTACCAGTGGTCTTTTAATTGTGATTATGCTATTTTTTAGCCAAAATGGAAAAAAAAAACTTTTTTAGGACAGCTTCTGCAGAGCTGCAGTATTTTTTTTTTTTTTTTTTAATTTGCCTTAGAGTTGTAGGTGGAAGTGTTGGGACAGAGTAAGGTAACCACATGTCCCATCATCCCTTTGTTTGCATCCACTTTCTGCTAGTTTACAGCCCTTTACAACCCCAACCTAGAATTACCTGTGGAACAAAATGCCAAGCAACATTGAGCTGTCCAGAGGAGCAGGGAGCCTGTAATCCTGATCCACAACAATATTAATAAAGAAGTACTGAGTACTCAGAAACCCAATTTTAGGTTAATTTTCTATAAATGTCCTCCATGAGAAAAATGCTACAAGAACATGTACAGCTGGAATCCAGAACAACAATGAAACTATAAACTACTTTACTTTTTTTGTTTTTCCTTGTTGTTTACATAAATATGTAAATTCAAAACTTGTTTGCTGTTTGTGCTCCAATAAACTGACTTTTTACACTGTCAATTGCACCCAAAATTCAGTCAAGACAATGCAAAATATTTCAAGGCGATTTCAAAAATTGATCAATTTGATACGTTTTATTTTGCTAAATATTTGCAACGGTGGTACAAATTCAGTGATGCGATGGTTCAAAAACTTGTCCCAGCTTTTGTCATATGAAAGGTTTGATTTTAAACTTTTAAGACTTACTTACAGAAATGAGTTAAGTGAAGTATCATGCTCTGCAGAACTATCAGAAACTAAGTTCTTCCCCTTTGAGGAGTGCTGCAGTGGTTACAGAAAACAGAAGTCTGACCCTAAAATGCAAAACAAAACACTGAATAAGACTATTGGTTTAACATAGTAAGATTATGGAGAAATGTATGTCTTTACTTTAGTGCTGAGAGAGTCACTCCTTCAAAGCAGTAAGGCAAAGAAAAATCCAACATTAGCAGCATTTCTATTACTTTTGTCACTTGCAGTACTAATAATTTAATCCTTTTGCACCGGCTCCAGTACAAGCAAAGAGGCCCAATGAGAGGATCCAGCATTGATGGAGCACGAGTAAATAAAGAGGAAGAGAAAGAGGCTTTAAGCCAAAGAATGCTTTTCTCTAAATCTGAACAGAAAGAATGAATCATGTTTTTGTACAACAATTGAATAAAAGCTAAACAAAAATCTGAAGTTTACACCCTAATTCTGAGAGATCAGTGTATTATAATCCAACTTAAGTTCATAATTGCATCAATACTGATCCTGGATCAGTATTGATACACCCCCAAATGACATCTATGTTTAAACACTGTAGACAAAACAACATTAACAATGTGACACTTTCAAGTAGTCTCATCATTATATTTGAGTCTCGATCCCATCTGTTCTGCAACTCTTCAAAGTGAATGTTTATGAAAACTAATCTGGATTCTCTGTAAGAGTTGCAGTTCTGAAGTTAGGTTGCATATTCTGAAAAGTAAGTAAACAGCAACAGAATACTTCAAGTATCAGAGCTAAAGACGATTTAGACAATCTGTTTGCATTATAATCAGACATTTGTCCCCTCAGAAGAAAGAGGAGTTCAGTGTTCTCCTGTGGTTTTAGGAGTTTTAGAATCATTTGAAGCTGCGTGACCAAACATGACCCAATGTCGCAGTGGTCAGAGGAGACAAGCGGCTCCTCCCAGGGAATTTGCTGAGGAGAAAATGACTTCTCTCTCAGTGTTTTGAAGAAGATCTTTGGAGTCGCCATCTTTGGGACGTGAATGTGGTGCTCGCTTGTGTAAGGGAACGACAAGGTCTGAATCTGGCGCTGAGTCCTTCCTTTGATTCAACACCTCCCAGATTTGTATGACCTCTTCTTTCGTCTCCCAGTGTGGAAGCGTCAAGTCCCCAAAATACTTCAGGCAACATCTAAAAGTCAAAGTCAAAAAGATGAAATTCACATATTTTCTTCAAATTAAACAAAAAATGTTGGCTTTGAGTTTAATATTTAACATAAGATGTTTGTGGAAATATGTATGTCAGTGTTTGTAGATTTATTGCATGGAAGCATACATTTAATTTCACATAGCACCTGCTGTGGTCTTTCTTAACATCAGCCTCAGAAACACACATTCAAGCAACCACTCTCAATGAAAAATCTATGGAAATGCATGTAAATGCACATTTAGGGCATCTGCGTTCAAAATTCTTGCGTTCATGTGTAGCATTGCAGGTTTCTATGACCATTTTTGGGCTCTACGTACAAACGCGTGCCCGGCTGGAATTATACGACACCAAATCTTTCGTGTATTGTTGTTCTGTTCTCACACATTTGTACTGAAAGTTTTTTTTTGAGGCACTAACATTAGGGTAAGTTATATTTAGGGTTATAAAGGTAAAAACTGCTTATAAATAGAGGATCTTTAGGCCAGGATTTAAGTCAGAAATCAGTTTAAAGTAGAAAAAAAATTGTTGAGAATAGTTTAGATTTAATAAAAGCTTCTTATAGTTGGTTCAGAAGCAAATCTGTGTTTATAAAGAAACATGATCAGACTGGAAGATTTTATACAAATACATTATGCAGAAATGAGGATAAGATGGGTGTTCAGTGACCTGGTCCCTGCTGGGCTGAAATGTCCTCTACTCCACTCAGGGGCTTTAGGAGGCCGTTCTCAGTGAAGGCTACGACAGGAACTCTCTCCTCGGACTGCTGCTGCTCCTCCCGTCCTTCAGGAGGAGACAACCTGGAATGCGAAGGCAGTTCAATCACCTCCTCAAACCCCCCGTTCTCCCTGTAAAATGAAAGATGGCGATGAATCCCTTTAAAACATCCCCGCTTCAGGAATCCTCAAACAGAACCTCAGACGGACCTCTGGTCGGGATGGCTCGGCGCTGCAGTGCTCTGGTTTGGGTTGAGACTGTTGGCGTCACTTTTCTGTGTCTGGGACACAGTCACTGTGGATGTGGCAGAAGTTGCAGAAGTCACTGATAATGGCAGAATAAACAATCATCATTTGCAGCATCATGGAAATACAATTTAATTTTAAATATTTTTTTAAAAGTACATCAAGTTACCTGCGCTGTCTCCATTTCTGACTTTCTAGAAAAGGAAAAACATTTTTGAAAAAGGTCAAACAGCTGCATATGTGTTGGAGATACTTCTTAATCGGCATTACCTTTTCTGTTGTGTCAGAGCGTCTCGTTCTCTTCATGATCTCCTCAAGACGCTAGAAGTATGAAAAACGGAATAAAATATCAGATCAAAGTTGAAGCTAAACTTAAGCTGACCAAATCAACTTTAATCATGGTGTTACCTTCTTTCTCTCCAGGCGTTCAGCCTCTTCTTTCTGGAAGTGCTTCTCCCTCTCCAGCCTCAGACGCTCAGCTTCCTCCCTCTGTCGAGACTCCTCCTCCTCTTTCTGAACATGCACAGAGTGATCATGAGTCCCACATCAAATCTTTAGCTTCCAACTAATGGCACCAAAAGTACAAACTTTCTTAGCTCTGACCTGTTTCTGGAGTCTCAGAGATTCCTCCTTCTCATTCTGCAATCTCTCTTCCTCTGCCTTTTTCTCCTCTTCCTCCTCCTTCCTCCTCCTCTCCTTTGCCTGCCGCTGAGCCTCCTCATCTCTCCGAGCTTTTTCCTCAGCCTTCCGCCGAGCCATCTCCTCCCTGGCTAACCTGAAAAGACAACATCAGTCAAAGACAAGACGTCTGCGTTTTAGAGTCACGCCTAATCCAGCCACTTTACTTGGCCTGCTCCTCTTGTTGCCTTCGCTCCTCCTCCTCCTTTTCCCTTTGCTCGCGCGCCAGCCTCCGGTTCTCTGCGAGGATGCGACTCGCCTCCTCTGGGTCTGTGGTTCCTGCTGAGGGTTTGGAAGATGGAAGAGTGCCTGAGCTCTCTAAAGAGCACAAAAAAAAAACAAATTTTAGCCAATAGAAGTAGAATAAAAATCCAAACTGCATGAGCAAAGTCCTTTAACTAACCGCTGGCTCCTGTGGGTGTGGTTTGCATCTGCTCACTGGAAGTCTTGTTTTGACCCAGCGGTTGAGGCCGAGGCTGAGGAGGGCTGAGATAGTGCTCTTCCTCTTCATTTTGGGTTTTGGTCGGGGTAGAAGGTTGAGAATTGTCCGGTGTAATCCTGATAGGACGAAGGTTTCCCGGATCCTCTGCCCTTGGAGACTTTAACAGTTTGGGCGTTGGGGGGCGTCCTGGAGTCTTCTGATGAGGTCTTTGAGAAAACATTGAGAATATAAAAAAAATAAAATAATCGGAACATCAAGCTATTTATTCTGATCAATTTTTATTATTCTGTTAAAAAAAAGCTCCTGACATTTTTTACATGTGGTCATTATCCTACCTGCCAGCAGAGGGTGCCATTTTGCTGTTTTTTTTGCTTATGGTTGTGGGGTTTCTGGGGGGTAATGTCAGCACAGGAGCCAGTGGAAGTGACAGGTTGCACCATGACTTCCTGACATGGTCACGGTCCCTTTGCTGGTCACAAAAATAAATCATATGCACTCTGACTTAAAAAGTAATATTTTACAAAACATTAACAAAATCAAGAAGTCATTGTTGCCAGCCTTCTTCTGACCCTGGATGACATCTGAAGCCATGAAACAAACACGAGTGAGAATTTACCTTTCAAAGCTCAAAATCAACTGTCCATCTCTCAGAAAATTGTGAACATAGCTATGGGGGGAATAAATGCAGGAAGACAACCTGAAAGGTGTTTTGCAATGACGCAGGATTATTCGTGACTGTGCAGACACTGTCTGTAGGTCAGGATGTAAAGAAGCCTTTCCTCTAAAACCTTAATGGCATAAGCTGCGACAGCAGCAGGCAGATGGACACAGGGTAAACTTGTCTGTGTGACGGCAGATCCACTTCTGACTGATCTTAAAAAGGGTCATAAAAAGCATTTAAACACCACTGCTACGCTATAAATGCCTTTTTTGCAAACATATAACGCAATACTATTCAGAGATTTTAACATAAAAAAAACAATCATTTATAGTCATTTATTAGGTAGGAAGCATTCTTGCTTCATGCAGCTAGAGGTTAATGTTTACAGAAAACACCATTCTGTTGCTGTGCTGACTGAAATGAGGGTAACATCCTAAAGTAGAAAAACATGAACGTAAACAGAAGGTATCCTGGTCAGTAAATACTCATGTAATCCTTAATGTTCCAAAAACACCTTGTAAATTTTGACTGACATTTTCTATTTGAAGAAAAATTTTGAAAAATTGAACTTTTTGATGAAAAATGAATTTCTCGTGACAGGAGCCACTTCATCGTTTAGTAAAATACACTTTCCTTATGTTTCTGAGGCAAATAAAGCCATTAATTTATAATGTATAATAATGTTTTATTTATTTTAATTTTGACTCGTTATTTATTTAAGTAATTTTTGCAAAGCCAAAGAAAGAGCCATGATAGAGAAATAAGAGATGCATGTGAATCCGGAGCCTCGGGTTGCACCCCCCAGATTAAGCCAAAAGTGTGAATTCGATCAAACTCCTGTACCTGTCCAGTTCCGGTGGTCCTCCTGCGTGGGGTGGCAGAATGCAGGGAGGCCATCTCCCTGCCGAAACTCCTCTCCTGGCTGCGACAGTGAGGCAGAGGCTGGCTTTGCAGGGCCTTGAAGGACATGGAGCTCGAAGGGTGGCAGGAAACTGAGCGAGGACACACAGGCATGGCTACGGTGATGTATGAGGGTGGGGGTGGAGTGTTTGGAAGTTGGTGTGGATCAGGAGCAGTGTGGGAGATTTAAGGGACAATTGTAAAAAATATGTGATTAAAATCAAGCATGCAACAAAAATATGAAAAGGGGAAATGAAGAAGGGAGTTTGGAAAAGCCAGCAGAGGAAATGATTGAGAAGAAAATGTTTGGAAGGAACAGAGAAAGGAAATGTTAGTGCTACTGATTAGATAAATCTACAAATAAACTGGAGCCATAACTGGGGTATTATCTAATAAAAGGATAGACCTGTTATTATTTAAAGCATCCATTGATACAAATAAACTTTTTTAAAAGAGAAACATCAAACACATAAAAATACCCCAGACATGGAATTCCCAAGTGATTTACTGATTAATCAAGAAAAAAAAAAAACATTCCAATCATCACATTAGACCAGGCCATTACAAGTAAAACATGTATAGAGACTTGTCAAGGTATTTTTTGTGCTTTGAAACTTTGTTTATTAATTCAACTCTATAGGCAGAGCTGTTGATAACATTGTAGAGTCAGTATCCAGTATGACTGGATAATGCAGTCAGTATACAGACTCTGCTCTTTAGAGAGCTTAATATATCCAGTATACTGACTGCATTGTATAATAAGCTCAACAATCGCATGTATTCATTTCAAGAATCACAGACAGATGGTGCAAGCTCTTTTATAGCTAAGTTAGTACTTAAGTTCTCCCCTTTCTACCAAGTGAAAAAAATCTGTGTTATTATATTTATATACAGGGCTCTAAATTAACACCTGCAAAATGCAGGTAAAACTTTAATTTGGCGGGTGGAGATACTATTTCACTAGCCACTTTGGCAGGTGAGACATTGTTCATCATCTCCGACACTGGGCTCAAACTCACAACCATGACTTTTAGGTGTCTGGCTTCCCTCTTCACTTGGCTACCACAAACATCCATCACAGAGTTGGTTTAAACATTTAATTTTGACTTTATTGTGCAGATTTAATCCTCACATTCACCGTAGCAGTTGGTGCATTCAAAGGCTGCATGAAATTTCCGCACTTGTGGGATTTCATTAAGAGTTCGCTTTAGCTGCATTCAGGTGCGCTGGTAATTTCTAGCATTTAGTCTCACTGATCTCAGCCAACACAAACACATACTCACATGTCATTGTTACTTTTTGAAACGACAAAGACTCACAACTACAACACACTGATCTGTAAGAACACACACAATAAGGCAAAACGTAGCACATTTTTCAATATATGGATGTTTTTCTACGCATGGCATTTTTTCATGGTTTTTCGCTGAGAATTCTGGGAAATTTCTAGGGGCACAGGATTTTGGAATTGTTGATTCGGAAAGCATTACAAAATGGCGAACGCACTAAATAGTGAGTAGTGAAGGAATTCGAACATAGCTTAAGTAGTTTGTCTAAATGATGTGACCAGGAATTCAGACATAGTTTGTCTAAGTTGTGTTACAATAGTGTGACCTCAACACTTGTCACAAGCCCCAATACTGATCTGACAGGCCGAACAAATACTGTACCTACACCGGCCCTGCTCACAGAAATGGATGCTTTGTTACCTGTTTGGTCTCCAGACAGACTGACAGCACTGCGGCTGCGAGCCAGGTAGGAGTGTGTTGGCTGCTGCAGGCGGTTCACCACATTGCTCTCCCACAGCGTCAGGGGAAGGCGGCGGAGCCCTGAAAACACATATTTCACCAGTCAGAGCTGATTTTAGTTCATGGATGCTGAAGGGAATAGTGAAGGTTAACCATGCACACCCAACATGCATGAACTGTACCAAAAATAATGAAAAGCAAACATCCTGTACCAAAGTGCAAACAAAAGCAAAAAGCTGAGAGAAGAGCATTAAAATAAAGAGTGCAACAAAACGGTCAAATAAAATCCTAAAATCCTCAAACACTTAGACATCAATGCTTTTGACAACAAAAATGCAAAGATTTCTAAGTGTTTAGTTTTTATTTAGGCAGGTTAAAGCATTAATTACCCAAAAGTTTCACAAGATAGAAGCATTTTTTGTAAATTTATACCTCGACCTATTTTACCACCAAAAGCTTAAGCAGAAGACAAAATACCAAGCACAACATGCACCTGACAGTAGACAGGTTACTGGTATCAGCATTTAGGCAAAACTTTAAATGGGCTGGAAACTGTACAGATGAACAATTTCATACAAATTAAATTAAATTAAATGAAAATATTAAAAAAAATTTCCCTAGAAAATCATTAGTTGCAATAATTTTAAGTTCTTAATAATAAAAAATGATCAATTTGAAAAATGGGTTTCAATTTTTCCTGCTCGACTATGACTGGCATACCATATTCCCACATAAACAACAAGATTATCCTACAGAAGATTAGAAAAGGGGGTCACGCTGGAGGGAGAGAACAAAAATCCCCATCACACAAAGACATGCAAATATTTGCACATGTACAATGAACGGCAAATGCTGCACATCTTTAAACAAACTACAATCACTTGTTTCCGTGGCATCGGGGCTTTGCAAAAAAAAAAAAAACACTTTTAGGATGTATTCTTGAATGAATGTTAATGTTTAGTCAAATGCTTACAAAAAAAGAGTTGGAAAGAAAAGGGTTATTTAAAGTTATCAGAAACAGTTTTGTTTTAACAAAGCCTTTCCGGCACTGATCATCTTTTTGGAAACAAATGCTGTTACAGGTGCAACGTAGCAGAGCCAATTATGTGGGATAAGCCCATTAAGTATTTACTAAATATTCTTAGCCTTTGACTTGTTTTTAAATCTATTTTTTCCCTTTTTCCGGAACAAGAAGAAGCAGAAATAGATAGACTCTTGTTTGGAGCTGTGTGTGAGCATGGGCTACAGGTTTGCTAATGATCTGGTTCAGGGGTGTCCACATCCAGGCCTCAAGGGCTGGTGTCCTAGGTTTTTTCCACCAAACCTGCCATTAAAGCTCTTTATTGGTTAAACATATCTGATTCAGGTAATCAACAACAGATAAGGCAGAATTTTTGAAATAACAGAAGGCCTGGATTTGGACACCTCTGATCTGACTGATGGATCTGCATCCAGACAATCCAGAACAGACCAAACATATCCAATCCATTCCTCACTGAACATTTGTGGGATCAGCTTGGCCATGAACATGCTAGAAGAACATGCTCCTTACAAATGCGTTGTAATGGGCAAGCTAAAAACAGGCTTTCTGATGGTATTGTTGCCAAAGGGCCTTATTACAGCAAAGAAACATGTTTTCTTGCTTTAGGTTTTTCTTAACATTACTAAATTTGTTCTATTTTGCCTTTTGTTTGTTTTTTAACAGTTTCCAGCCCGTGAGCTTTTAATCAAATATTGTTGTATTGTAGTGTTCTATTCTCCTGAAGACACCTGTGTTTTTCTGCTGTAGGCTCTTCCCCGGATGTAGGCGGGGTTTGGACTGAGCTTTGCCTAGAAATGGGGAGGAGGTTGATCTCATCTGTAAACCTGTCACAGCGACACATCAACGTCAAAGAGTGCAAAACAATTCACACATTGGTTTCTACAGTAGACATTTCATACAAAAACCCACCTGTTATGAATCTAACATACCTGTATATTCATGTAGTAAATCGGACGCTTCAATAAACATATTTTTGACAGATCAAACTTTAAATTATAACAGAACCATTCACATTATTTGCTTCATTTATTTTCCATCATCCTCTGGACGGAACAGGGTTTATTCATTCCATATTTATAGCAAAAAACATAATGAAGAATGATGTTTTTGAGAAAACTCCAACCCACTCTGATCATCTTTTGATTTATTGTAAAAGCAGTGTTCTTTTTAATTCATGCTTATGTTGTTTTTAGCCAGACTCAAAAACCCTATGTTGTTTTCTAGGACATAGTGCCTGCAGAGTGGCAGTTGTTTGACCGTTGGTGCAGAGTAAGCCTGGCCCCGCTTTCCATCACCTATATGTTTACACGCTCTCTCGCTACAGCTTACAGCCCTTCACAACCCCAAACTAACATTATCAGTGCAAAAAATTGGTGAGCAATATAAGAGCTATCAAGCCATACAATTTTGAGCCAGATGCCAGCTCAGACGAGGAAAAACAAAGATGTAAATGGATCTATTTGTATGCAAGTGGAGGCATCAAAATGGAGCAGAGCAAGGAGCTTGTAGCCTGCTGACTGTAGCCTCTATGTCACTACTACAAGCTTTTTCAAACGGCATTTTTTATATGCTCCTGATTTGCCACAATTTGAATAAATACTCAGAAATGCAATTGTAAGCTAAATTTTCTTTATATGCATCCATCAGTAGAAAACACAAAAAACACAATTTTCATGGGAGTGGGTCTTTAAATGTTATGTTAAAGATAATACAAGTGAAACATCTCAGCTTATTACCTCGGTCAGGTGAGTGCAGAAGCGTCGCCGATGAAGAGGAGAGGCGCTTTGTAATGATGGAGTCTGTCTGTTTGGATAAGTTTACTGTGGACACTGACCTTCTGCCAGCATCTGAGATTATGGACAAACGAAAAAAGTAACTGTTAGTATGAAAGTTATAGAAAAAAACAGAAAGAAGTTAGCTTTTCCAAAAACCATGTCTACTTTTGTTTATTAAGATTAAACAAGATACTACCTAAGTAGAAAAGAAGTGATACTTGAAAAGGGAATTAGTGCTAAATAGCTCTAATAACTAAATATAAATGAACCGGAGAGATCTTGTGACTTAGGAGACAAAAATTTAGGTTGTGTTTTGCGCTGAATTTTACATACAAACATTAAAAACTAACTAAGATTACTCATGCTGGCCTAAATGTGAACTAACTAGAATGATCTAAAACCACGTTAACACTAGTCAGCTAACTAAAATATTCACATTGAGAGGTCATTCCATGTCTGCCGTACAAACTGAAAGCACTTTTCATGTGCTCTAGTCCAGCAAGGTCGAGTGGATAGAGGAAAGCCGACTCGACAAAACCTGAACCAGAGGGGCAGAGACAAAGAGCAGAAAGCAGGAAAAGAGGGAGAGTGAAAGACAGCAGCAGGCCAGGGGGAGAAAGAGAAGGACAGGTAGACAAGGGTGTGAGAAGACAAAAACAACAAACAGCCGCCAATCTGAGACGTATAAATGTAGCAGAACAAAATCAGCACAGAGGTAGGCATGTCTATAAACTTATTTACACAAGATTCAAGAGAAGACACAGCAGAGTTTTTAATAAACTCCTAAAGTACTCACACAGTCAGAGAAGCGTCTGTGTCTAAATGACAAAGTCATAAAACTTCTAAAGTTTATTCAGTACCAGTTGTTGTGTTGGTGGTGTTTGTGTGCACTGCGCCTCCCCAGGACCAGCGGTTGTTCTTCTGTCTGAATTTCTGGCCTTTGTCCATCGTACGGCGCATCACCGTCTCATGGCGCACCTTTGGGGACAATGACGATGACTGAATCTCTACAAAGCCGCCTCATGACACGTTAAATACTACATGATTAGCACCCAGGCAAGTGCCAGCTACCCCTGCTACAAGATTTAGAAAACCAACCATACAAAATAACTTTTCAAACTGCTATTGTTTCGCTAAATTGATTGATTAATTAATAGAACATAAAAATGTAAACTTGCCAAATCTATTTTTTTTTATTTTGGAATTTTCAAATCTAGATTAAAAAATCTGACAGATGAGAAAATGTAACCATCTGTTTTATAATTCTTTTTTCTCAGAAGATCTGTCAGCACATCTGATTAAAAGCCTTTCCAATACTTCCCTTAAAGAAACTGTTGTGCATCTTCTCAGGAAAATCCTTTGAGACGCAGAAAATATACTGGAGCCAATTGTTTCTTGAATGTGTGACTGAAAGTAGCCAGATAACAGTTTAAATTAAAGCAAAAGTACATTTTTGAAATCATTCTTTGAGAAAAATAACATCACAAAAACTAAAATAAAGCTAAATAAAAAGTTAATCAAAAATGAACAGCCTAATGTTGATTTGAACCATCAGGTTGAGGATTCAAATATTTGTGTCAATGTATTCTCGTGTGACATTCTCATACTACATGCCATTTCACACTAAGATAGCAGTACTCAGCAGTCTAAACATGCTTGAAGAGATGGAGACAGCTGTATCTGCTCAGTCAACAATAACAGAGGAAGGTCTGGTGAAGTTGTAGCTGCTGCAGATCACTTGCAACTCTCTAATTATAATACTCAAACACTGTATAGCAAGTTTCCTATTTAATAATAAATCAGAGATTGAAAAAAATATAATGTGCAACTGACTGTCAATACACATATTTCTTGTATCAGCTTCCTGCAAATGTTCATTTGACCTGGGGCCTCTTGGCAGTTCTTCTCATTTTTATTCGTAGTAAATGACTGTTCTGAGACTGAAATAAATATTGTGAAAACAGCCCATATTGAACTTCTCACGGAATACAGCCTATTTGCACCATCCTCTGAAACTTAAAAGCATAACTAATAGGAACCAGGTAAGTTCACCAAGTACCGGCTAGGTGGCTTTTGGAAAAAGCAAGTCTGTCCCTGTTCACTTTGATGCAAAAACATAAATCTTACAATAAAAATAACCCTCCAAGTTAGTACCTTCTGGTTCCAAAACTGTCTAGCGCATCGGTAGTTGGATTCAATCAATTAGACAGTTATTGGATGTACATTTTTGTGAACAACTTCAGTTCATATGTTAGACAGAACTGAAATGAAAGTGGCAATTTTTCAAAATCTTTTCCTTATGCTACAGTCACAAATACAACTGCCACCAGGCGAAGAGGAGGCATCGGCAGAATCTTTGAGATTTCATGCCACCGCCCAATTTTTTTGAAAACCAGTGGTGTGGTCATGAAAGTAGACAATTGCCCGCTTTTTATATCCCTCTGGGCTACTGTGTGACTGGTGGCACTTGATGTGGACGGCCTAGAGACATTTACACATCGTCCACATCGTCCCTGTGGCTGCCCAGCTGTCACCCAATTTCGTAATGGTGTCATCCCCACCTGTCACTGGACTGCCACCGCGCGACCTTGAAATGTGCCTGGGCGGCCACTGACCAATGTCAACTTTTAGAGAAAAATTGTGGGATATGTGACTGTAGCATTAACTGTAGAAAAGTCTTATGGGACAATTTTCTTGTTGCTACTTTTGCCCATTTTTGGAAAATTAAGATTATCTGGTCAAGATGTCAACAACCACACAAACAATGTAACGGGCTTCAAAAAAGCCTGATAGAAGCCAAATGGTGAAATCACCCATCCTCTGTTCATCCAAATGTGAACAGACTGAAAAACAGACGTTCAAGTAAAAAGTCTGAGGTTCAGGTTAAAATAAGTCAGAGTATGAGTCTAGGAGAATAGTTTAATCTTTTGTTTAATATTTCAATTACTGTTCAGATTAATAATCCAAACTTTATGATTTTGTTGTGAACTGCACTGTCATTGAGATAAACTCAAAGGTCAAATGTCAAAGACATTTGTGTGTTAAAGTACCCTGTCCTCCTCCTGTTTCTGTCGTCGCTTCTCCTCCACAGCGGCCCGCCTCTTCTCCTCT
The DNA here is from genome assembly GCA_036245035.1 of Adrianichthys oophorus. Classification (NCBI taxonomy): domain Eukaryota; kingdom Metazoa; phylum Chordata; class Actinopteri; order Beloniformes; family Adrianichthyidae; genus Adrianichthys; species Adrianichthys oophorus. Next base: position 15,967,024 of record BSAI01000101.1, on the reverse strand, counting down.
TTTATCCGCTGTTCTTCCAGTTTTTTCTTCCTCTCCTCCAGGAGCTTCTCATAGTGCTGCCTGGCTCGCTCTTCACGTGCCTGCCATTGGGCTTCCTTGGCAGCTGAACCATGTTGCACAAACAAAAACAACTATTTACGTTTGTAAAATGTATCCTAAAAACTTGCTAACTGACACATGCTTGTATTAGCATTATGAGGGAGTCAGCTCCTTTGTGCGCTCCGGCCACAAAGCAGCTGGACGCATGATTATTGTACAACGCAATCAGCATCAACACAATTCAGCAGCACACAAACAGGTCTTTAACTTCCTAAAGCCCACATCCTGAGGTATGTTACCCAAACATTCCAGCAAAAATGTGAAAACAGTGGCCTTTCAAAAACTTGCCCCTTGGAGTCTCCCATTATTCAGCTCAGAATCCATGGCAACGTGGTTCCAAGACTTGAGCCTGAACTTTTTGCAACAACTAGGGAAAAGGGCACTTTTCCACAACTACAAGTCGACTTCATGAATAATATAGGACAAGAAGAGGGTTCATTTTTGCCCTTTTACACAATACTATACGTTTAACTTTCCATCAAACACGTCTCAAGAGGGCTCACCGTTCTGTTTCTCACGTTCCTCCCTCCTCTCACGGGCCAACCTCTGTCTCTCATCAATCTTGTTGAAAAGCAATGAATCTGCAGCACAAGAGCATTATTAAAAACTCTGTTCACACACAGAAAGGTAAAAAGAAACTAACTGACAAATGTGCTTTTGTCTCCTACTTTACCTGTTTTGGTGGCAGCATAGTTGCTGGGGTTGTTGCTGGTGACTGGGCGATTTAGGGGGAAAGTTGGAATAGGAGTTAGGCTGGGAGTGTAGGCCTGTCCAGAGCCTGGGGAGCCGGTAAAGGTGGCTGAAGACGCTCTCCCATCATCAGAATTATACTGGGAGTAGGATGCTGGGGAAAAAAAAAAAAAAGACAGAATAATGATGCTAAATTCTGAAAGAGGAGGAATTTAAAAAAAGCAAGAACAGGACAAAGCATAGACACAAAGGAAAAAAGGTTGTTTTTAACAGAGATGAAGTTTCTAGAAGTCATTATGCAAAAGCTCCACCAGTCACATATAACAAATTAAACGTGGTTTCTAACAAAGACATGACATGAATGTAAAAAAAAAAACCCTCTGTCATTCAAAAAAATGAAAGCAATATTTATCTTGTCTTGTGACTCAAAAATGAACATGTTCACCTAGAATGCACAGATGTGAATAATCCAAACAAATTAATCACTAATATTTAATTCTAAATTTCTAATTTCAATTCTAAAACTTAGTGGTGGGAGTATCGTAATTTGGGCTCTGTGTTAAATTTTAAAGCCCTATTATCCCTGTCAAAGCAGAGCTTTAGCTTCAGTGTTGACATTTATCTATTGTAACTCTTCAACTGTTAACACAATTAAAGTAATTCAAGTGGATTCTGAAGCGAAGGAAAGCAACCTTGCACTAATTTGCAACACTTCACTGTAGTGAAATGCTAACACAACTGATGCAAATCAGCTGACTCTGCTGTGGAGACAAGGACATAAATTGGACTTAACTGAAATGCTTTTGCCTTTGTTTTCAACAAATTGGAAATAATTTAACCAATCTCCAACTCTGCATTAGCGCGCTTGTGTGTGTGAATGCATGAGTCAGTAACTCTGGGGTTTTTTTGGTGGTTTTTTTATAGTATTTGTTTAGTTTCATTTAACCAAGAGACAATGTCAGAGTCTACTGTTTACATGAACTTGTTTGTTTTATTAGTCACTTACGGTTTCAATGCACCAAAATGTGAGTAATGAAGAAATGGGGGCTTCTGTAGTCAGTGCAAAACCAAAAGCTGCTTTTCATTACCTGATTCATTCAGAGTGTGTGTTATTTAGTTGTTGTTTTTCCTGGCAACATCTCCATGTTAAAGGGTTAATTTAGGCATTTGAAGCATGGTAGGCTTGCCAGAATGACGACAACCTCACACCTGACACACAGGTTTTTTAAACCATCTGTTTGGCTGCAGTACATGAAAACTGATTATTTGTTGAAAGCTTGATTAAATTCACCTCAAATAATCTTTGCTGATCCCCAAAGAGAATTGAAGCTCTAACATTCAACATGTTCAAACAAAAATTAACATTTTAGCCAAATGCTGCTAAAGAAAAAGTCCATGAACGATAAAACTTCTGCATGGGTCATACAGACCTGGCCTTGCTGCTACAAACACTTATGTCTACTCCAAGTCAAACTGAGTGTGATAATACAGTAAGAAAGGTAGACAAAACAGAGAATTAGTCTGTGAGTTCAGGTTTGTGGTATGATGCCATAAAGAATGCAACTGTGCATGCATGCAGTGTCCTGCTAGACCTGCCAGGAACTAAAACAATATAAACTTGAATGTGATTGTTGTTTTACAGCATCTAATTGACTGAGAGCTTCTCTTCCCTGCTCAAAGGCAGGGTATTGATTAATAGCAAGTGTGACTCAGGACTTTTAGACGTTTCTAGACATAAATGTGTTCTCACCCTGAAGCAGAAGCAGGAAGATTACAAAGACATTTATATTTCTGAGCCGAGTTGTTTTTGTTGACAGGTTAAAGAGACAAAAATAAAAAGGAAGGGAATCTTTATCAAACAAACTGCAAGAAAGACATAAAAACCAAGTATATCCTTGAAATTGATTTGAATAGAAGAACTTTACGTGAAATGCGCCTTTGCTCTCAGCCCTCACTGCTGTGCCCTTTTTTTTATTCCCCTCAGCAGCATATCAGCTACTGTAACAATTACTGACAGCAGAGGAGCAAAGTTCAAGTTTCATATCTAGCAACACATGAGAAACCTCCAATGCAGCGATGAAGTTTCATGACAAAAATCCATGTTGGTCCTCCTCTGCCAAAATAATTCAATGCTGAGGGCAGAATCTGAATCCAAGCCGTTACTGCCGTCCCCACCCAAAAGACACTTGTTTTACAGAGACGTACAAAAGGATATGCTGGAAAAAGAATGATGTCATGGTTCAGTGGATAATGTCTCAGTCTATGGGACATCTGCAGAGGTGTGTACACAAGCGCTCACAGGTGAACACACAGTCACAGGTGGATGTGGTTTGATGGTTATTGTTACACCAAACTAAGTCTATGTGCACCTTTCCTTAAATCACTTCTATTAAATTAAAAAAATGACTCAATGAACTATTGACAATGAACATCTTAGGATTTTATCAACATATTGTTCCTAAAATGAAAAATGATCGGTCATGTGCCAACTCAGCTCGAACTTGGTGACAGACAGAAGCAACAAAAGTATATTGTATGTGTCACTTGAACTGGAAGGTTGAAAGATGACAAACTAAGAGAAATATGGTTTGAAGGAAAAAAAAGTAGACTTTCATCCCACTTAAATGTAGCTGTCAGTTGATACCAGGATTACATTGAAAGCTTGTGTATTGACATGAAATGAATGTAGGAGTGGAACATAAAAAGGAAGGGCCACACACAAAAATGCAAACAATTTCTTAAAGAAGTTGTGTTTTAGTTGTTTCGTTCATAAATCCTAGCTTAATAGAAAAGTTCAATCATTTTTCATCAATTTTTTTCAAGAATCCAGATTTGTAAATACTTGATTTTTTAAAAGACACAAAAGTCCCATAAATAAGACATTTTATATTATTTTACAATTGAAATTAATTACCAAAATTTAAACTGTAATTTGTTACGCTACTTTGTTACTGACAAAAGTCATTAAATTACAGTAATACATTACTTTGTTACCCATTACTAACACTGTTAGCCAGCCATCAATTTTGCAAGTTCTTCCACTTGAAAAGATGAGAGGTCTGTAATTTTCATCATAGGTATACCTCATCTATGAGAGACAAAATTAAGCAAGTCACTTTTTCTGATTTTTATAGAACTCTTCAGCACTTTCTTGGTAGTGGTAGCCTCCCACTTTCTTCTCAGTAGCCTCTTACTCTGAAAACGTTTGAGGCCCTGTGGAATAATCCCCAAGCTTACTTCACAACTACAAAATCAGAACGAAAGAGAAGGACTGAATTGAGGAAAAAGAAAAAACGTTTTAAAAAACTAGTCTAAATTTAAACAATTTAAAATATGCATTATTCTGTAGTATGAGTTGAGCAACGTAAAATCTGTAATCAAGTTCACAAGTAATATCCTCCCCAAAGTGTATAAATCCCCCATGAGAAGCAAGGAAAGGGGGAAAATTTGCCTTTAAGTTGTGATTGGGACTGTTGGAGTGGAGTAAGCCAGCCTAACATCCCATCATTCATCTGTTTACATGCTCTCCTGCTAGCTTACAGCCCCTCACAACCCCAACATAACATTACATAACATTGTAAGATTGCAGCAATCCAGCCGCACAGTTTTGAGCTAGAGGCCAGCTTGAATGAGGAACCGAAAACGTACATGATCTAGTCATCTGCAAGTGGATGCATCAGAATGGAGTGGTGTAGGAAATTTGTGACACGCCAATTGTAGCTTCTATGTCAGAAATACAAGTTTTTTTTCCAATGGCATTTTTTCGTCTGCTCCTGATACACAACGATTTGATTAAAGGAATACTCAGAAATGCAATTTTGAGCTTAATTTTCTTTAAACATGTCCTCCATTATCAAAAATGAACATGCGAGAACATGATAAAAACACAATTTTTATCAGAGTGGGTCTTTAAATTTGTAAAGACAACACTGAACCATTTTTTTGTTTAAGCTGCAGCTACAGAAACAATAAAAAAATACAATAGGATATTAGCCTTTTGAGTGTCTCTAATAAATGCTATTTCATGTTCAATACCAGTAATCTGATTGAAGCACATTGAGAAATGTTTCCTTTAAACCTCCTTTTGACCCCTGAACCTTCTTGCTATCCTGTGATGTTTTCTTTCAAATAATTCTTGACAGCATTGGTCAGAATAAGCACGGCATGTCTTTAACCAGACTCTCCAGTGGTCTGTGGTTTTACCTGGATTGTGGTTCATAATTCCAGAATGGCAAATTTATGAGGAGACCCCAAAATCCTGGCTTTTCACTTTGACTAATAGAGGCCCATAATCCACATTCCTGCTTCCTGAAGACATCTTTTATGGGGAAAAAATCATGGAAAAGTGCAAGGCACCAAATGAGGGAGTCAAAAAGAATCCATCAGAAATAATTTCCACAGACAGAGACAGACAGATGTCAGTTCCGTTGTCAGACAGAGGGACAGGTCGTGTGAATTCTTGAGTCCTCATGCTTTGTCTCATTCTCCATAAGAGAGAGTGAGACACAGGGAGAGTGTGACTGTTTAATCTGCCCGTCCCTCCTACAGGGTTGTGTGTATGGGCACATCCTCCCCACCCCCAATCTATCTGCATTCACTGCCCGCCAGATTAAATGGTCAGGGTTGGCGATTAATGCTTTGCTGCTGCCCGGGCCAGTGGGTAACAGGCAGGCACACTGTGCAGCCTGAGAGGATTAGCTGCTGCTAATGCTAAGCCAAACTGTAACCTCCAATGACCAGAGGGGCAGAGCAGGCAGGGTGAGGGACTTCCTTTGCAGCTTTGGGACAATCATTTAGACCTGAAAGAATCCAAATCTATGATTTTGTTAAAGAAAGTGGAAATACTACAATATCTATATATACATTTAAAAAAAATTCTGGCATGTATGCAACATTTAAGACCATGCTGCCAGATAAAATTAAAAAGGTAGAACAAACAGGTTAATCAGTAATTTCCCAACACAACAAAAACAATAATACAAGACAGGCTAACAAATCCCATTTATATTTTTAAAACCCTACTTTTTGTGACCTACTGTGATATGTGTTTTCCAGTTAACCCTCTTCTACTTCTACTGTCAATTACCTGGATCAGATGTCAGATCAGTCAGTCAGAAACTGGATCGCTTGATCTAGCTAATCAGCCAAGACTGGAGAAGGGCTTGCTGGAAACTAGGCAGGAATGTAGTCTAGAAAGCAGAATAAAAGATCACTGCTTTAAAGATCCACTCCGATCATCTTTTGATCCATTGTAAAAGCGTTGTCACTGGTCTTTTAATTATGAATAAGTCATTTCTTGCCTTTATCAAAAAACCTGTGTCATTTTATGGGACATAGTTTCTGCAGAGCGGCAGTAGTTTATTGGAAAATTGTCAATGAGTTGTGGGTGAGACGACCGGCACAGAGCACCCCCGCCCTCCCTGCCCTTCCCCATTTAGGAGCGGAGAAGGGAGCTTGTGGCCCGCTCAGTATATATATATTTTTTTTTTCTTGCATCACAAATAACTATTTTGTTCAAATAATGCTTTTTGTCTGCCCTGATTCACAATTTAATGAAACAAATATGCAGGAATTGAATTTTCAACTAAATTGTCTTTACATATGTCCTCCATCATCAAAAAATGACAAGAACATGCTAAAAACACACAAAAATCAGATTTTTAGTAGTAGGTGCTTAAGAAATGTCTTTTAATAATTATGGTATTGCAACAACATTTCATCTCCTTTACAAATACTTTAAGTGAGTCCAAATCAAATAAAATCTAGTTTTTCTTTTGTTTTAGTAAAAGCGTCTTTCTTTTCTTTTGTATAAACACAATGGTTTTGGGAAAGAAGACTGGGAAAGTAAAGATGAGCAACAGAGGGAAGGATTTTTTTAAGATGGCCTTTCAATCTGTTGCTGTCGTCGAAATACAAATGAAAGTCAAAAATGAAGGAAGTCGATTTAAACTGAGCTACAGCCCCAGCATTTCTGTACCAGCTGACAATTATGCTAACTACTGCAGTGCATCTACAGAAACATATAAAGCAGCCTTCACTTTTGCTCTAGTACACTGTCCTCATCTAGCCCTCCCCGTCTTGCCGTGTCAGCTGTTTTTCGGCAACATAAACAAAGCTGTCCATCATCCGTCCCGTCAGCCATCATGGTTGTGCCCCAGTAAGTGAAAAAGAGGACAGCAAAGTGTTACTAGCAGAAAAATAGGCTCAGTATCACGGCTTTAAGGATCCAAACTAGCTCTGAGAGACATCAGCATTGTTAGCATCAAGATACCTCACTTCTGTGATTATCACAACATTAACAAAGGTATTTGATCTCAGTGTTCCACACTTTACATCCATTTTAAGAAACTGTGTCCCCCCTGGAGACTGCTTTAACATTTCACTGCCCCACTGTAAACTCTCTGTCCCAGATAATGTCCTCATTAAATTTAACATGCATACACACATGCATCATTCACAAGTTAAAATAGGTTAAAGACATCTTATCTTAGCATGCAAATTCTCTTTACCCTCTGTCTGTTTCTCTCCATACCTCTCTTTTTCTTCTTCCAAGCATCTCTGCATCTCTGTCCCTCCTCTTCCTCAGTGATAGTGGACAGGCCTGGGATGGCTGATCGGCTGCCTCCCTTCCTCAGCTTCTTCTTGCTCTGGGAAGACCCACTTCCACCTCTTTCTTCACTTCTTTTTTTTCTATCTGGCATTGCTTGTCCTGTTGCTAACCCCCACAAGCCCCTGGCTAGCTCACTCAGCCCCCACTCATCCCACCCTGCTGAGAGAGGTGAGGGGGTAGTGGATGAGGCAGGTCAGTCCTGGGTACCACAGAATGAAGGTCAGGGTCACCCCTAAGAGCCCTATTCTCTTGGAAAAAATTTGTAGCTAACAGCTACAAGCTACTCTCAACCAGGCTATAAATTAAGTAAGAAGGTGATGCTGAGATGGATGGAGGGAGGTAAATGTCCATGAGAGAATGAGGAGAAAGGCGAAAAGTGATGAGTGAAGGAATAAAGTGCAATGCAGTGACGATGGAAGGAGCAAACAGAGCAGCTCACTGTGTCACGTCCATACTGACAGCGATGGCAGCGCAAGGCACGGAGAGAGGATGAGCTCTTGTAGTGTGGCTTAGAAAAGAGGACTTAATCCACAAGAGGAACTCGGACCAGATCTGTAAGTACTCCACTTCCTTTGACTTTAGCACTCCTCAAGAGATGCAGCCTCATCCCCCCTCCTCACTAGATCTGCTCTGCACATCTAAACATGTCTGGAGGATCTCACTGCTTATGCTCACATACACACAGAAAAAACCCCCAGCAGAGTTGTTAAAATATTCAGTAACAAAGCAGCAATGAAAGGTGAGTGCAGGAAAAGGGTTTCCCTGACAACAGCAAGACGTGGACTAATGACAAGCAGCAGAGTGGAGGTGTGGCAGTGGAGGAAGGCCCGGCAAACTTTGGTGTAATGAACACAGTCACTAAAGAGGGACCCCAATCATACATACACACCAAATCAAACATTGCAGTATTAGAGAGAGCACATGGTATGAGTCTCCGCCCCTGTGACCACTTAAAGGGCCAGTAGACAATATTTTCTATGTATGTGCACTGTGGAGAGGAAAACTGCTTTTTAAAGTATGTTCAAAATACAATATCGCACTTCTTTATTTATTATGAATTTTTAAGAAATGGCATTCCATGTGTAAAAAGGGTGAACAGTAAAGACTAAACAATAAACTAATGTTGGAAAAGAACATTAAAAAATTTAAGTGAAAAACAACAGGCAATTTCTCAATAAAAGCCTTTGCAACCACCAAGTTTAGATTTGTCAGCATTACCAAACAGCATGCATCTCACATCTGCAAAAACTCATTCATCGTTTCTTTTGTTTGTTTTCAAGGTGACTACTTGCACTTTCAAAATCAATATCAATAATTTTAGAAATGTGGTGCACCAATTTAAGAATAACAGCTGTCTACATTAATCTTAATAATAAAATTAAAAAAATAAATAAAACTACTTTACAGGTATAAAGATAAAACAGTTTTCCCAAACTCTTCAATTAAAAAAAAAAGTTTTTCAATGACGAACAGCCACAATGCACAAAAAGTAAATAAATAAAATATATATTGGCACAATGATTTTCATTGGGAGATTAATGAAAGAGAAAAATAAAACCCTGAATTCTTACAGTTTAAGGACAACAAAAGGAATTTGGAGTAACACTTCCTTTCAGATCTCCTCAGAGAGCACATGCTGCACATGCTGCACAAACCTGCACAATCAAAGCTAAGCAATCGGATCTTTGTCCCTGCAGAGCAACTCTGTAACCCTACACTCACTCTTTAACCTGATACATTAGGATACACCCTTCTCACAACTGCAGCACTGCATGCACCAGATGCATGCAGGGATTGCATTGTTCCCAAAAATCAAGTCAGGCATGTCGCTAATTATTCCATCAGTAAATCCTAACGATGTCTGACACTCATTTAAATACAAAATAATAATTTTTAAAAAACGCTACACCTGATGCAAAAACTTTGATTTAAAAAAAAAAACAATGAGTCAAATAATTTAGGGTGTATTCAGACTGGATAAATCATTTGGTCCAGACTGAGACCGCTTAATTCGTTTCGGATGGAGTCATGAACTCTTATTGGTCTTTTTATTTAGACTGCTGTCAAATGGGCTATCTTCCGGTTCCTCTGGAACAAAGATTGTAAACAAAACTACATGACTAGGGATATCGTCACACATTGGCCAAGAATTATGAGGGCAAGGCAAAGCTACACAAGATGGAAATTATGGAATCCATGCAATTTGGATCCTTGTCAGGATATTTCAGTGATTCAAACTTTATATTTTTCTGATCAATTTTGAATGTCTTTATCAACGTGAGGTTTAACACGCTACTTTGGTGCAGCAGAGGCATGCTGCAAGACAACGGCTAAGAAAGTAGGATAAGTCTTAATGACATATAAATTGACAGGAAAAATGTGAGAAGCAATGTGTATCACGTTAAAAGTTGTTTTTATGAGCCTACCTTCATCCGACCACATTTCAATGCGTTGCTTAGTCTCATTGTTGTGTTATAGCGCTGTTTTCATGAGAATTCTGTTCAACAGCTTTTAGGATGACATCACAGCAGCATCAAGTGTGTACTGCGGTAATGAGACACAGAAAAGCATGCAATATGTGTTTTCAGCTGTGTTAAAGTAAACGTTCTAACAAGTCAGCACTTGGATCCTTTTTTTTTCTATAGCACAACAATTGTTGCTTTACATTTGTACTGCTGCTACATTTCTACTTTGTTACATTTTACGTGAGTACTGGCTACGGTGGCCGTTTTGGTTCAGTTATTCTGCACTTTGTATTCAGATTGAGGAATCTCAAACCGAACCAAGGCTCAGTTAGATTTGGAAACGAACTGAGATCGCCTCAAAAGATGGGTCTGAGAGCAGTTCCTGGGACCAGACCAGGGCTCATTTGCGCGTATTCAGACTAAAAATGTGTTCTGGATTATCAGGGGAAATAAACTCTGGTTCACTTTAAGCAGACCAAATTTATCCAGTCTGAATAAATCCTTAGTAAACTGAAAAAAGCTAGCAATTTTTTCTGTACAGAACATGTAACATTTAAAATTGAGAAAAAAAAAAACAAAACAACAACTTTAATTTAGAAAGTTGTTGCTTTGTTCATCTAAAGTTGCACCAAATAAAAAAAAAAAAAAATCATCCTTTGCATTTTACATGAAAAAACGAATTATTTTACTACATATTACTAATATCAGAAGGTTGCATGTAAACAGGTTTAAAAATGTTTCACGTGCTATTAAGTAATTTATTTTTCTAGTCTTTTTTTTTCTTGTAACTTCTTATCAGCTGCTAGAAATAAATGCAAACAGAAGCTTTGATCTCTCGCTGGAAAGTTAAAAAACTAAATTGCAATATCATACTAATGAGGGAAAGTAGGGGTGAGTTTACTCCACGCCAACAGTTCCACCCACAACTCAGACAGGGGAAATTCTAGTGAACTCTTGCCGCTCTGCAGAAACTATGTCCTTTAAGAAAATGACAGGTTTTCTGGTTTTGGCTAAAAATAGCATAATTATAACTAAGGCTGACGTTATTTGCACGTTATCTATGTGTGACCAAGCACAAAAACACATGTGAACGTATCTTGGAAACATGTTAAGATGCACATTAATTACGTCCAAGGATAAATCTTGTTGGTCGCACGCATTAATCTGACCCAAACCCCTCCTTTGGGTCCACGTGGCCAAGAAAAAAGGTAATCACTGGCCACACACGTTTACAAAATCATGTGTCGCTATCTATTATCGAAAGCCGCTTTAAAAGTAAAAAAAAATCAAAAGATTATCGGAGTAGAACTTTAAAGAGACTAAAAGAAAAAGTAAAAAGTTTTGTTTGAAAAAAAAATATTATTTTCTCCATAAATAACTATCATAAAATTGACTTGCACCAAAGTTTATTTTCTAACTAAGCAATGAAAAAAAATATTTGACATACCACTGTCTACATGCTTTTATCAAAGCAAAGAGAGACTGAACTGGTTGACTAAAATAATTACATAATAACTTTAAAATACTTAAATGTGTAGTTATGAAAAATAAAAAGGTATTCCTTTATTTATTTTGCAGCATTCTTGACACCTGATTTCCTCCGTATTAGGGCAAATCTTTGAATCTTTTCATTTATTCCATCAAAAGCTAATTTTAAATTTAAATTCGCCGGAGAGGAGAAGAACTTTCCTTACGACTGTGCATTTAGGAATTGGTATAAACGATGTAAGGTTGTATCTATGGTTTTAGTTTATGAAGAACTGTGAAAATGGCTGAAAATGGTGTCGTTGAAGACAAACAACACCTGTAGAAGAGCAGATAACCGGTCTAAATACGCCACAAGTCTGCTGTCATCACAGAGCCTAACCCCTTATTTAAATCCCTGAATTCACCTGTCGCCGCACCTGAAGGCGCTTTATAGGCGGCTAGCTATATATATGTCAGCAACAGGTGTCCGTCCAAACAACTACAAAAGTACCACGGATAACATTTCAGTTGTTCAAAGAACATTTAACACACGTAAAGTAACCGGTTGGGTGAGTTGGTTAATAGTTAATCCTACTCCCGTGACCGACCGGCGGTGAGCTCCCGACTCATTCACAGTCATTAATGTTTAAACACCGTCAAACCGCCCACGGCTGCGTGTCACTTCCGCCAGCTCTCAACGCAAACTTTTGTTTTTGTTGTTGCTGTTTTCCCGTAGAAAAAGTTTGTGAAAGTCAAAGTTTCCATTCCGCCGCCGCAGCTCACCTTGGGATTCCGGAGGAGATGTGTCGCTGCCGTCCAGGTCCGCCATTTCTCCTGACGTCAGCTGAGAGGGATCACACGGCAGGAACCCGCGCGCGACCTGATGGAATGATCCCAAACAGGGTGGCCTGGATGGGTCCGGGGCCCCTCCCACGGACAACTCTTCTTCACCACCTCAGCAGAACTGATGTTCATTTATTACATGAGGAGAGTAATATCCTGACATAAATAAATTGAGTTTATGAGTAAAACTCTGTAAAAGTTTAATTTTCCAAGCTCACAAGAGGCTCTCTTGAGTAAGACAAAGTTAGACTGAGTAAAACAATTGGATCATAGCAGTGTAATAATAACCATAAAACATTGAAGCATAACCTCTTCTTGGATTTAACCAAAGTTCACAGGTGAATACTTTTTTTAAACCCACGTGTTATGCTGCCATCTAGTGGCCAACCTGAAAATAATTGCAGATAAAAAAAAGATTGTAACTGGTTTGAAACACTGTAGCCAAATGTGTACTAAAGAGATGCATTCCTTCAGTATATTACTACTAATCCAGATTGGGGAGTAAAATTCATGAACTTGTTTTTTTTTTTTTGCTTGCAGTTATTTTGGAAACAAAATGCTGAATTATAAAACGAAAGGGTGTGTAATATTTGATTTTTTTATGATACCTGGATTTTGAAATGACCTATTTCAAGCAATCAAAACAAAGCAAAAAATAAATATAAAAATACTAAAAATACTAAAAAAAAAAAAAAAAAAAAAAACTAAACCAATCTAAAGAAGACAAATAGAACAAGATTTGCAATTCCTTAAAGAAATTGCTTCTGTTTGCTGAAACCAATACCGTTTTTAAACATGTCAAAGCTCTAAGTATCAAAGGCCTTCTCTACAACCGGCACATAAAGTTGCATTCATGTAGGTCAATTACCTTTGGAGGTATGGGGGAAAACACATTGGAATATTTTGTAGCACCACCTATCGGAGCATTGTTTTGATAGTTTTTTCGTTTACTTATCGTAAATGGTGGAAGCAGCCTTTAAAATTTGGTGATGTTATGTGAATTTGTTGAGAAGCGGCAGGGTTGCAAACTTGCAAACCCCTCCCGTCTATATTTTCAATATATGTTCTGCAAAAACGGTATGGAATTATGCAAAACGGGTGGTACCAATGAATTTGCAGTAGTCCAAATAAGGAAAGACGCAGAATTATGTGCAGATTGTAAACATTATCTGGCATTGGGACTTAAAGTGTTTTGTGAAAAATCGTAAATTGCAAAAAAAAAAAATCTTATGAGGTATAGATGGCTGATCCATATTCTCCATTATTCTAGTATCCAGTGAATCATAGGGGAATAAAAGTGTTTTACTATAACTAATGCTCTGGGAGATTAAGGCCCAAACACTGACGCAATAGAGACTGACGCAATTCTTACAGCATGGATACATTCCTCTCTGCTCAGTAAGTTTGAATAGCAATAGACATAGTACTTTTTGATATATGGGTCTTCAAAAGTGGATTTCACTCATTTCCTATGGCAAAAAAATATCTTTAAAAATGTATATAAATCATTTTTATATATGATTTACAGGATCCTAAATACATCCAACCTACAAAACCTAGGCTGTCTACCCATAGAGCAATAGCTTTGGAGATATTAGACTGAACACACTGGCAACTATTGCAGCACCACCTTTTGGAAATGTGTTACTTTTTGCAACAACTTATCACACCCTCAAGATGTTTCACGTCAATTCTGGTGAGGATTGGGTAAATTGATAAAGACTTGGAGCATTGTAAAATTCATGACCACACCTTACAAATTTGCATATTTTACGAAAACAATACAGAACTGCGCAAAGATGAGTGGCACCATTGGATTCGTGGTACTCCAAGTAGGGTAACTACAGAAATTTGTAAAGTTTAGAGACAGAATGTTAAATAGGGAGCCAAAAACGTGTTTCACAAAAAATCGTAAATCGCGAAAAATCTAGTTAGGTGCAAGTGGGCGGTCCCAATTACAAAAAGTTTCTCTTGCATCCAAAGAAACAGAGGAAAATAATAAAGCTCATTCCTACAACAAATGGTATGCGAGATCTGGGCCCAACCGCGTTTTGTGCAAATATTGACCACCTCGTGGCGCTATAGAGCCACATGGAACCACAGTTGAGACAGATATGAGCATTTAAAGGTGCTTTCAATGAACAAGATTTCAATTTTTTTTCACAAATAAAAAAGATGAAAAGTGCAGTGTACAAAAGTTTTCAGCCCCCTTCTCTCTGAGTGCATCCAATTGCCTTCAGAATTTGCTTGATGATTGGTGACTGATCAAATGTTGGCTTAATAACTTAATAGAGTCCACATGTGTGTCATTTAATCTCAGTATCCAAATCCAGCTGTTTTGTGACAGACTCTGTGGTTTGTCAAGAGAATATTAGGTAGAAAACAACTTCATGAAGTGTAAGGAACACACCAGACAGATCAGGATAAAGTTGTGGAGACATTTAAAGCAGAGATGGGCTAGAAAAAGATTTCCCAAACTTTGAACATTCCATGAACCTCTTTTCAGTTCATCATCCACAAATGGAAAGAGTATGGCACAACTGAAAACCTACCTAGATGTGATCGTCCACCTAAATTAAGAGGCTGAACAAGGAGAGCACTGATCAGAGATGCAGCCAGGAGTCCATGGTGACTCTGGATGAACTGCAGAGATCTACAGCTCAGATGGAGGAATCTGTCCATAGGACAATGATCAGTCGTTCACTGCACAAATCTGGACTTTATGGAAGAGTGGCAAGAAGAAAGCCATTGTTAAAACAATAAGAAGTCCCGTTTGCAGTTTGCCATAAGCCACGTGAGTGACCCAGCAAACGTGTTAAAGAAAGTGCTCTGGTCAGATGAGGCCAAATGAAATGTATTCATGTGTTGGAATGGCCCAGTGAAAGTCCAGACCTAAATCCAATTGAGAATCTGTGGCAAGGTCTGAAAACTGCTGCTCACAAATGCTCTCCATCTAATCTGACTCGGCTTGAATTGTTTTGCAAGGAGGAATGGGCAAAGATTTCAGTAGGTAGATGTGCAAGCTGGTAGAGACAAACCCCAAAAGACTTGCAGCTGGAATTGCAGCAAAAGGGGTTCCACAAACTCCACACAACTCAGGGGCGCTAAATATTTTTGCACACTGCATTTTTCAGTTTTTCATTTATAAAAAAAATTAACTCTTGTATAGTTTTCTTTCCACTTCACAAGTTTGTGCCATTTTGTGTTGGTCTTTTGCATAAAATTCCAATAAAATATATTAATGATTGTGGTCATGATGTTGAAAAGTTCAAAGGGTGTGAATACTTTTTCAACCCACTGTATATATGTATGAAGTTTTGTTTTCAATTAGCTAACAGTGTATTTGTGCAGCACTTCCATAATTTATCTAGGATGCACACACATGCACACACACGCACACATACACACAAAACTCAATTGACCGCAAGTGCATCTGTCCACCAGCAGAGGAAGCCATTGGGTTGAATTTCCTTCATGAGCCTTTATTTAATTCATTTTTTGCCTTCATGTTTTTTTTTGGTTGTAATTAACTTGATACTTTTCGTCCATATCTGACTGAATGAGTAGAATAAAATTCAATTTCTTAGCAGTAGAATCATACGTAGAATGTTAACAGCTAAACATTTCATATTTTAAATCTATTGCTTTACTGTAACGTGTAAATGTAAAGAACTACAGTTGTATAAGAATTTAATATGAACCAAAAGGAGTTACTTTACAACTGTGTTGACCATCTCCCTTCATATCATTTCTTTTAGATGTACTAAATGTACAAGTTAAGTGCCTTTCTGGACTTTCAGCCGGACTTATTGGTGCAGAGACAGCTGCAACCATGGAATCCAGCTGTCAAGTGAATATGCTGTTGGATGAGAAAGACAGCGATTGGCCTGTAAGTTTACATCCTGATCCTGGTATACAAATAAACATGTTGTTTAACACTGAGGAAAAGGTTAATGCTATCAAAGTCAAATGAAATCAGCTTTGGTCAAATGGATTGAAAACAAGATGCTCAGAAAATATTTGTGGTATGAAAAATAAACCCATGTTTGAGTCTTTTTGGCTGTATTTTTTTCTGTGGATTTGAGGAGGGAATTCATACACCATTTAACTCAACATTGAAGCCAGATTACATCAAATGCATTTGCTTGACCTAAATATATACAGTTTAAGATCTGAAGTGGGGTGTAAGAGGATTTAAGACGTCAGGATGCTCATAATCTTTTGACTTCTCATTCAGGATTGCTCTGAGCTGACAGTGGGGGTGGGCTGATGCGAAACAAGCAGATCGAGGAACTGATTGATTTTGAGGATGAGTGACCTCTTTCTCCTTGTGGGGTCGCTGGGATTCATTTTCTCTTGTGTGTTTGCTGGCGTGTTTGAGAGCCAAGCTGTACTAATGTCAAAGAGAAAAATAAAGTGAATCATGGAGTCTCTAAAGATCAATTGAGGGCTGTTTTTCATAGGTGGAGATATGCCTTCATTTTGATTGATGTCCGACAGCTCCATGAAAGCAGGAATAAAAAAAGGAGGGACCAACGGTCTTGGCGAAGGTTTAAGCTTTTGGCGGCCTTGATGTACTTGAGATTCTTGTGGTCTGTCAACACCAAGAAAGGATGTGATGCCCCTCTAACCAATGTCTCCACGCCATGAAGGCCTCCTTTATTGAAGGCAACTCACGATCCCCCACGTCATAGTTTCTCTGCGTCACTGAATTTCCTAGAATAAAAAGCACATGGATACATCGCGAAAGGGCTGATCATGACGCTGAGACAGAACTCCCCCGATGCCTGTGCTCGAGGCATCAACCTCCACGATTAACTGTATGGAGGGATCCGGATGACGCAGGATAGGCGAGTGCGAGAAGCGTTGCTTGAGGTCTTTAAAGGCTGAGGCGGCTTCCGGGGTCCACTGTAGGCGCTTGGGTGCCTCTTTGAGGAGAGAGGTGCTGCCACAGAGCTAAAACCACGGATGAAACCGTGGTAGAAATTTGCGAAGCCAAGGAAGCGTTACAGTTCTTTCATGTAGGTTCAGGCCACCGCAGTACAGCCTCTACCTTGCTTTCATCCATGGCCATGCCCTGTACACCGATGATGTAGCTGAGGAAGGATAGGGAAGTTCCGTAGAATTTGCACTTCTCTCGTTTGGCATACAGATGATTGTTGATTAGCTGCTTTAGAACCTGCCTGACGTGGGAGACATGATCTTCAAGGTTATGGGAATAAATGAGAATGTCATCCAGGTAGACAATGATGAAACGGTTCAGCATATTTCTGAAGACATCATCAATAAGGCCTGGAACACGGAGGGGAGTTACAGAGGCTGAAGTGCATAACCAGGTATTCATAATGGCCTGTAGTAGTTGAGAATGCCATCTTCCATTCTTACCCCTCACAGATGCGGATGAGGTTATAAGCACTGCACAGGTCCAGCTTGGTGAAAACTCTTGCCTGACACAGATGCTCCAGGCCTGGGGGAACCAATGGTATGGGGTACCAGAACTTGATAGTGCTTTCGTTGAGGCTGCAGTAATCGATGCAGGGATGAAGACCACCTTCTTTCTTTTCCTAAAGAAGAAGCCGGCTGAAGCAGGTGACGTAGATGGTTGAATAAACCCCGTTTGTAGTTCTTCTTGGATGTAAGCCTGCATGGCTTCAGACTCTGGCTGTGACAAGGGGAACACCCGTCCCGTCGCTGAGATGATCCCAGGCAGAAGGTCAATAGCAAAACAAAACCTTTTGTTTACGTCTGTTATTTGTATGGTGATAAACACTGCAACGTTGGGTGATATTTAAGTATTTTTAGGCAAAAAAAAAGTGTACTAACTTGTGCCTGGTATGTGGAACAGGGGAGAAGTTTATTAACTCACAAGTAGAAAAAGAGAAAACACTGATTTATTGCAAATGTGAATTCATGCTGTAATTTGTGTCTTTTGGTGGAATTAAGAAGCTATGAAATGTAAGTGAATCGCACACCCCTAAATCTTAATTTAGGTTATTTCATTTAGACTAAGAACCAAATCATCAAGTTTCATTTTGAAGAAAACCCACTTAATCTGTTTTGCAATAATCACAATTGTTTCTGTGCAGAGTATCTTACATTTTTACTTACTCTCATTAATAAAAGTTTGAAAAATTGGGTAAATTCTAGTTGCACCATCACTTTGATGTAGGTTGATTTGTCTTAACAGTTGCAATTACTTTTATAATTTGGGGGAATTTGTAGAAAACCTTTAAATTTAATGCAAACCTTAAGAAGCAGTGCTGTTCAATGATTAACTTTTGCAGAGAAATCAGTGAAAGGAGATGATGGTTTTGCTGATAAAGTGTCAGCAAATCAGTGATAAAATGTATCTTTTCCCTTAATTATTATTCTTAGCTAAACTAAGCCAGCTCCTGTAGGTCTTATAGTGTAGATATTATCTCGTTTAATCATGAAAACCTTTATAACTTTTTGACACTTTACATCCAGTATATGCAATCTGTGTTGTTTTGCAAAATGAAAGCACCCTCCTTGGTTGTCTTGCACATAATCCAGTTGAAACAGATGGCAGAGCAAAGAATGATCTGCCTTCAACCCCCAGCAGACAGACTAATCATCCCAGAGTCCCCCTCATGTTGTCTTTATGGTTTTGCTGTTCCTGAGCAAAAACACACAAAAACCAAAGAAGCAGCTGAACACATGCAGTAGCCAATCATAGGACAACAAACCTCAAAAAGAAGTAGTTCCTGCAAAAACAAGCCAGCAGACATATAAGCCAGTAAAGTAAATGGTTCCATTACCTCTAATTCCCTCAGATTATCCATGTAGTGTTTATGGTACTATTGTCCTTGCATGGTTTATACCCGTCGTGTTTACCATCTGGCATCAGGGCACTTTTCTGTGTTTAAGAGGTTTAAAGGAAAGCTCAGTGATGATGCATAAAAAATGCCAAAGCTTTTATTTTGTCATTTACTTGATCAAGTGTGAGCAATTGCAAAAATGTTGGCTATTTTGATGTTAAACCAAAAACGTAAAATACAATTTTGTTTACACCTTTATATTGTGTT
Organism: Adrianichthys oophorus; assembly: GCA_036245035.1. NCBI lineage: Eukaryota > Metazoa > Chordata > Actinopteri > Beloniformes > Adrianichthyidae > Adrianichthys > Adrianichthys oophorus. Next base: position 15,947,804 of record BSAI01000101.1, on the reverse strand, counting down.
CGGGTCAAAATTGATACACTTGAAAGAGGGTTAGTTTTGACCTGACACAATATAAGGGTTAACTCAATTTTTTTCAAATTTTTATAAGTATAAAAGCATGTTTTGTTCATTATTTTATGTGTTCACAATCTAATAAGCCAATGTAAATGAGTAAATGTTGTTTACTAAAATTTTTGAAATCCTATACCTTGGATGTCATGATCAGCTATTACAATAAATTAGTTCCATCTCAGTTTCATGTAAATTCAAAACTCATTAAGCTGAATTTTTTTAAAAATATATATGGCAGCTATTATAAAAAGCTAAGGACAAGAGCAAAATTTAAAAACAAAAAGGTAAAAAATGGCTTTGTTTTTACACTGACAGTTAGTAATAAGATTAAGCATGGTCAAAGATGGTCTTAAATATGCGCACATCTTATCAGATCAGATGCAACATTAATATGTGGAGTAAAAAATAGAATGAACTCAGTGAAGGGAAATTAAATTGATGTCTCTGGAGAAGCAGTGCAGGTTCTGACACTCACATGGAAGCTGTTTCAAAGTGGAACACTGAAGTAGTAGTAGTAGTAGTAGTAGTAGAAAAAGTGAAACATGCAGTATTTATGAAGGCAGCGTAAAAATGGGGGTTGGTTAAAGAGTTATTTATGCCACATTGTGTTATAGAATGAATGTTACTTGCCCTTTTATTTCAGAATTTAACAATCAGTTGGAGAATTTTGCCTTAGATTGAAACATGCAGCACATTTAATTTTTATGTGTTTGGAAAATTGAGATTTGGAACTAGTTTGTTGGATATTGTTCATAAGATGACCAATCGGGACTCATCTGATACATCCCTGTGATGCCTGGTGAGCTCATGCACAACGTCAGCACTTCTTGTTGCCTTGGATCTACTCCTCTAGCTGGTCTTTTGAGGGGTTAACAACATCCCTACACTGACTAAAATAATGTTCTTTGACCATCAAAAGCCTAACACCAGAATTCATAACAAAACTAATCTGATAATCTGATCACTCACACAATGAAGGTGAGTCCATGCTCCTTAAAGGGTGAAAATGACAGTCTGCAACAACATACTGGTGACTAAAATTTGGAAAGAGAACTTCTAGGAAGCTGCTCTGTAACCTTGTCTAATCTCATCTTTTGTGGTCAAGGCAAGCTTGCAATGCACCATTAGCGTCTGAGTAAGCTGTGAACTATATGGCATCCAGTTTAAGATGACCAGCCAGTACAGTATTTGAAATATGAATAGCTCTGCAGAATCAGGTGGAATAACATATTTTAAAGCTAAGCAAAGTATGGGAAAGGATAAAAAATTTGTGTTTAAATCAGATCTATTGCTTTTTTATTAAAATAGCAGTTCTTTTAGCTGAGGTCCCATTAAAAATATTGTTTTGTCATTTTTGCAATGCTTAAAGAAGCTTATACTGAGGCTTTCTTAATAATTTCTTAAGCTTTCTCAATGACAATAATATTGACTCAAAAATTGGGGTGGCAACTGTAAGGGCAAAGCGTTTTGCTGGGAGGCAGCTGCCCCCCCCCCCACACACCCTTTAAGCTCATCTCCTGCTTTCACAACTGACAGCATTACGCTTCTTCATACCTGCATGCACAACAAAAGAGTTTACTCGTTGGCTGACTGAGGTCAGATGGATCTTCTATAAGGGTTTCCTTATAAGTGTCCCTCTCTGAACTTGACTTAGCTGAGGTGTCTCTTTGTGAGCAGCACTGCCCATGACTATCACCTAGTTAGCACATTTGAGGGGATGCAGGACATCCAACTTCCTAGTCCTTAAATTTCTGGGGTTGCTGTACTAGTCACTCAGGCCAAAGATCAGGCTGCCAATCACAGTCCTGCACCATTATAATCGGTGGTACATCTGGCTTGAAGGACCAAATGTTTGAAAAAGGGTGGTTCTGAAGTAACTTGTAAGTTATTAGTTGGATGGTGAATTGCTCAGAATACAAGAAAATGACAATTTAGTTTTTTGTCTCTATTCATTCATTCAACATTTAACATTTTGAATAAGTATATTGTCAGTAAGCTGACGTCTGCAGTATTGAACAACTCAACAAAACAAAAGCTATTGAGGTACATTAACTGTTTGCCGCAGAGTCAAGCTACATGCTGCTACAGAAGGCAATGCACAAACTGCACAAATGCAAGGTCTACGTGACAATGCAGGACAACAGACATAGACAGCCTTTGTTACTGTTTGTAATGTAAGACCTAAAACCATCAGAAGTCTCTCTCTTTGCTCAACTCTTATCTCTTTGCTCTCTGTTAGATCATTGATGCTACATCAGAATAACCTGTCATGAGAACGAATGGGCAGCTTCCAACAGAGTGACAAAGAGCTTGATTTGTCTGTTTTGCACAGAGCTATGCTGCAAAGATGCTGCAGGCGTCCCCTGTGCCTCATCTCTCTTTAGCACCTTACCAGACATCTGTCTTTTCATATTCACAGTCAGCCCTTTCTCTGTTTCAGCCTCTGTGAGGTACTGCTGTGATGGAACACTCCATTCACAGGAAGGAGGACGTAGAATTGCTTTGGTGCCAAATTTTCAGTTTGTCTTTTACCCATACCCTTTCTGCCTGACAAACAGCTGACTCTCAGATTCATTTGTTTTCAGAAAGTCACTGCTGCACAGCTAGTTGACTAAAGCTAGTTTGTAAACTGGTGATAGGGTGGATGGGGGGAGGCTCTTGTCCTTAACTATTCTCCTCACATTCACCTTGCAATCCCAATTATTCAAGGCAGCATGCACGAGCACATCCTGCCAAGCAACCCCAGCTGTGAAAAGTGGGTCATGGAATTTAAAGGCACACACAGCTCTTCTCTGCTGCACTGCACGCTTTCGCAAATTCACATTCCTGTTTGGGAATGGATCAGTAGGGAGGTATGGTTGCAGTCCCCACTCAAATAAAGACTTACAATAATCACAATAACTCACAATAATTTAAAAAAACTGACATCTTCTTCTATGAATATCTTATGTGAGAATGCACAAACAAGACACCGTAATAATTGGTTTATTAGGGTTTATCTTGTACGCTGCCTGTTTAACTACAATCTTGATCTCTTTCAGACATCTATAACCCTTTCTACCTAGCAACAGGATCCACCAAGCCAGTGGTATGTTCCATATGGGACTAGACAAGCAGAGAAAGGCTACTCATGCGCACAATGAGCAATAATGTCATACCCTGATGAGCTCTATACAGAACCAGACAGCACACAGGAGTGTCCTGCTAAACTATGTCACACTCCTCTGCACAACAAGGAACACACTGGGAGCTACAATGCTCTGATATGGCTTTTTTGCTTAACTACAGGGATGCAAAAAATGACTTACCCATGAAAATATTAATGGAAAAATGTGCTAAGACATTGATTCCTTGATGGGAAGCGAAAATAAATGCTCTTTGACTTTCTTACAGACAGTCTGTCTGATGAAAATTGTGTTTTTAACATGTTATTGTGACATTTTTCTTATGGACATATATTAAGAAATTGAGCTCAGAATTGCATATCTGAGTATTTCTTTATTCAAATTGTTGGGAATCAAGAGAAGACAAAAAAATGCAGTTTGAAAAATAGCTTATTTGTGATGAAGAAAAACTCTGGAAGGGCCACAAGCTCAATGCTCCATGCTTTCAGCAATAGGGAAAGGAGGGAGGGGTTTCCAATGGTCCCGCCCACAACTTAAAGGAAATTTTCTTATGAACTATTGTGGCTCTGCAGAAACTATGTCCTAGAAAACAATACAGTTTGATTTTGGCTAAAAACAGTATAATCATAATTTAAAGACCACTGTCAATGCTTTTACAACAGGTCAAAAGATGATCGGATGGGACTTTAGGAACAACATTGCATTTTGTATAGCTATATGTTCATAGCTGTTACAGTAACCCAACTGCAAAATTTCTCATTTATCTTCATCAATCATGCACATCAACCTGGAAAAAACATTATTTTGCTAATATGTAATTTCTATTTGCCTCACCCATCATCTGCTCTTTCTACCTTATGTGTTAATTTATCTGCATTCACTGCAGTTACAGCATTCTCTTTCTTCTGGCTTCTTTCCCCTTTTATTTCCTGCAGGAAGTGATCTTCTTTAGTCACTCTGAACGCCTCTGTTGAGGTTGTTTCAGACCCTAACCCATTCATCATTTTACCTAAAGGTAACCTGCAGAGTCTGCAGTTTTCTTTTAGCTGATTCTTTTCCCTTAATTTAGTTTTCTCTCCATCCAAAGACTTTTCATCTGTTTAATTTATGAGCCTCTTAAGACCTGAGCTGGTATTTAAGCTAACCCTCTACATATAGTCGCGCCAAATCACAAAAACAGGGCAAAATGTGATGTCCACGCATGTGGATGCCAGGCCCTAAGAGCTTAATGAAAACTGACACATTTTATTTGTATTTATGCATTTGTATTTTTGTACTTATATTTTCTTATAACTCTTGTCTCTGTGCCACTTCACAAGTAAAACAGTACTTGTCTGGTGTGCCCATCCTAGATGACTACATTACTTCCTGCCTTTATGCCCTTGTCTGCCTCAGTTTGCCAGGGTTCACCATCCAACATTAGATAAAATCATGGTCAGACATTTCCCTTTTAAAGCAATCATTTTCTATTTCTTTGCCATTTTATCTTCTCATGAGACTGACCTCATGGACTCCACCATCCAAAGACAGGAACAGTTTTTGTGCTTAAATGGTAAGTCCCTGCTGATGTCTTTGAGGATTTTGAATTCACAAATAAACTACAAACATTTTTCTTGATCTCTCCCTACAGGTATTTTGTATATATTGCTTTATTTACCCCTATGATAGATGTATTTCTGAGACTCTTATCTCGGTCAGCATGATCCAAACTTTCCGAAAAAACTCTTTATATGTAACTAGCATTCTGTGTTGTAGTTCATCATCATTCCACTAGAGGCAGTAGAAGGATTTTTCCTGCTTATTTCTAAATGGCTGCTTCCATGATATCTCAAAAACACTTTTGGCGGAAAAAAGTTGAAGCTAATTTTTTAAACTTTAAGGTGAGAGAAAATCATCTATTGTTTTTTTCAAGTGACTACTTGCTGTTTTTTTTTTTTTAAATGCTAAAATTGTTGATAATTAATTTTTTACAATAGAGTTACACTATGTTACACTAAAATGTGTGTAAATATAAGGTACTTTTTTGACACTCATGTCAATACTTTTGCATCTTAAACTAACATTGTCGTGAACAAAAACCAAATCACCCAACATATCATAAATAATACTACGGCATATTGTCTAAAAAAATTATATTGCAAATTATTTTTTGGGCTTGTGGCTCTGGTTCACTCCAGTGCAAAGCTTCATGAAGCCTCATTTGCTCTAGGAGGATATCTAGTGGACACAAAAAGTATCAGTTCAATTAGAAGCGGTATTTTGAAAAAAAGGCCATTTGCAGTATGCTTTCTTTGTGTGTGTTTACTTATGTATTGATACAAATAAATAATTTAAAAACTGTATTTTTTCAAACTCAAAGGAAAATTAGGAAATTATGAAAATGACAATTTAAAGTGAAGTGAGCGTAGGAATGGATTTAGATTTTATAGGTGCTGGTGCTGAACCGGTACTTTAAAGGTGAGGTTATTGTGGCTTGAGGGGGTGACCCTATCTATAATCTAATTTGCTTGTTATGTAATATTTTTCTTGGTGTAATTAGTATTTTCACTGGACACCAAGTATGAAAAGTGTTATATAAATGAAGATTGATGATTGACTAAAACTCTTCTGGGCCCCAAAGGGTGGAACAGGTACTTCAAAGATGAAAAATAAAATTTTAAACAAAAAATAACAAGCTAGTTTTTAAAGCATATAAATAAGACAAAGCAGTGTCACAGGGTAAAGGAGAGAACATAAATGTGCTTAAGATGTTATATTTAATTCTTTCTAACAGTCACTACAGCTCTGCATCTCCATCTTCACACAAGCTGAAGTAAACGTGTATCTCACTGCTCACTTTCCTTTGGTTCACCCTTTTGGGCTGAAGCTTCATGCACTTTCATGACCACAGCCATTTCTATATGAACCCGCCCACAACCACTTGAATAGGTAAAATGGTTGGTTAAACTTGTATGGAAAAACTGAAGAGAACAACAAGTGACTGACATGTCCAAAACAAAGCATCGGAACCGACTTAGCACCGAGTTTCAGCACTCATCCCCATGTGAGGGTGGTTCAGGTTTGGACAATGATCCTGCTTTTGTAACCTGTGTGTTTAAGGGACACATTATATGTTTTATTCAATTATAATAATAATGAAAATGTCTCTAAATTAGCCTAAATAAGTGTGAGCTTATACGGATTTACATCTGCCACAGTACCTCTGTTTTTTGGGGTTCCTCAGGGCTCAATTATAGGACATCTTTTTTCCTTATACCTCCTTCCACTGGACTCAATGATGAAAAAACATGGAGTCTCCTTTCCTCGTCATGGTAATGATAGTCAGTTATATGTTTCCATTAACAAGAAAGGTTCTTCTATAACACCCCTCTTGTCTTGTCACTGTCTTGTCTACATGGCATAAAAGAGGATCAGTGAGATGCTGTGGTATCGCGAGACCCGTTGAGACGAGTGTGGTGATTCAACTTGGCTAGGCGTAAGAAGTTGAACAAACATTTCAGTCTTCTTTCCTTTTACCGCCATATTAAAAAAATAAAATAGCAACCTGTAGGACCTGGAGAACTTCATAGACAACTGCTACAACACCTTTGCCATGGGGAAGACAAACACCACCACTCCTTCCTCCAAACGCGGCTATTCTCAAGACTCTCCTGGGGCTACCTCTTCTCCAGGCAGCAGCCTCAGCGACACACTTGATTCCATAGATAAGAAACTCTCCAGCCTTGATTTGCCGTTTAAACCTGCTGGAGATTCTCCATAAAGAGTTTCAATGCCTGCGAAAGTATCTGAAGATCAGCCTGCCGCAGGTGCAGGAGCTCGCAGTGGAGAACTAGGCTCTTAGAGAGACCGTCCAGACTCTGAGCAGCGACACCGCTCAACACTCTAAGGAGAACCGCTCCATCAAGGAAACCCTGATGGATCTTCAGAAGAGGCAGGAGAAGATCTGGAGGCCATGGTGAAGTCCTTCATTGAGGCCCAGCTGAAGATCCCCAATGAGGAGGTCCAGATGATAACCTTCCATAGAGTGCACTGTATTGTCAAAAGACCAGATGCACACGCAGGCATAAATCAACTGTCGCTTTATTTGTTGTCACTGGACCCCTCTTTTGCCAACCTCTGTGACACCTTACACATTCTGTGTCGCTCTGCAAGATAAACTTGTTCCTTATAACTTCTCAGCACATTACACCTTCCCTCTTTTGAGTAATACAGGGAGAAGTTATGCACATAATGTAATTAACATGCTTTGAACTGTTTGGAACAAAAACATCTTAAACTATGGCTTCCAGGTAGACTAATGGTTCCCAACACAGACATTGAGGATTATTCTGCCCCGTAGTTTTGTCTGTGTCCCTGAACCTTTAAGTGACAAAGTCTTTCAAATAAGATGGTTTCTTGACTACACAGCTTCTAGATGTGGTAGCGCCTGCTGGAGTCTGGGCAGTCAACTGTCAGCCTGAAGAGGTTGCTGCTGCAAACTAACCAAAATGTCTTCTTCACCATTCCTTGTCCTGTTCGCCTTCAAGCTCCAGCGGCTGGTGCGGAGGTCTCAACAGGCGCAGGTGGCATCAGTTTCAGCGTAGAACCCCTTCAGCTGTGTGAATGAGATAGGACTGTAGGGTAGCAAACTGTTGAAGAACTGTGGCAGTTGACATCCGACCCTTCTGGTTGTCAAGTTTAACAGCAACACAATCACCAGACTTGAGTGGGCGTAGATGTCGACTGGAGAATCGCCTCGTATAGTAGTGTTTGTATGAACGTGTAGCTTTGGTATCTGCAGCCTTCACCATGAAGAAATCAGGCCACCGAGAGCTGATTTTCTCCTCCAGTGTAGGAATTGGCGAGAAAATGCTGATGGCCCAGCATCAATTGAACAAGACTGTAACCTGTTGCCTGTAAGGGGGTTGCTCTGTAGCTTAGTAGAGTTAAGGAAGGATCTTTCTGTTTTAGAATATGCTTGGCCATCTTCACCGCCCTCTCTGCCTTGCCATTACCTTGTGGAAAATGTGGGCTGGTAGTAACATGCTGGAAGCCAAAAGTCTTTGAGAAATCTTGAAACTCTCATCCAGAAAACTGTGGTCCATTGTCGGTGACCAACATAGTTGGACAACCCCATGTGGCAAAGATGGTGCTGAGGTTAGAGCGCACTACTGCTCTAGTTAGACCTGGTAGATAAGTCAGCTCAATGTATCTCGAAAAGTAATCTACTAAAACAAGATAATTCTTCTTATTGACTTCACAGATGTTGGCAACCACTCTCACCCAGGGCCCGTCAGGTAAAGGGGTGATGATTAGTGCCCCGTGATGCTGTGAAGGTTCACTTGCCTGACAATCCTGACAGTGTTCGATCCAAATCTGCAGCATCTTGCTGATTCCAGGTCACCAAACACTTTGCCTTGCCTGCTCTTGACACTTGACTATGCCCATGTGGCCATCATGCAGTCTTGCCATTATTTCTGACCTCAGACTTTTGGGAATGACAATTCTGTCACCATAGAGAAGCAGGTCAGTGGATACTGAAAGGATGTCTTTTACTGCATATTACGGCAGACTGTTGTTGGTAATTTTGGAAGCATACTTGGGCCAGCCATTTTCCACATTGTGTAGCTCGAGGTCTTCTTTAGTATGACGTTTGACCTCCTGCAATCGAGAATTTGACACCAGCCATGCGGCCTATGTGACTTCTTCCAAAACAAAAATATCTTCTAACAACTCTGCTTCCACTGGCAGAACAGTGTAGGGGTGTCGTGAGAGGGTGTCTGCAACTGTGAGCTGTTTGCTGGGGACGTACTCTGCTTTTGAATTTAATCTCATCATTCTCACTTACAGTTGTTGGCAGTGGAGAGGAACAGCATTAATGTCTTTAACATTAAAGAGAGTGGGACCAGTGGTTTATGATCGGTGTGTACAGTAAAATGGTCCAGGCCATACAAATACTTTTTACTATACTATTTTTTCTCAAACCCAAACCACAACTAAGCACTCCTTTTCAATCTGGGCGTACCTCTTTTCCGCCTCACTCAGAGTGCGAGAACAGTATGCGACTGGGCTCAACTGGGCCCATCATGATCTTGAGGAAGAACTCCACCCAGCTTTACATATGTATGTTCGTATGCATAAGTGTGCGTGTGAACTGTATGTTGACACGTTTGTGAAGACTCTTGGAGCCAGCAGGTATGTTTGTAACATCTGAGTGTGTGGACAGGACCCGCCCATTTTAGACTAATACACTTGACTGTAATGATTATAAACTTCTAGCGTCTTGTTGCCTGTTGTTTTATGATTCTACCCTCCCTCCCCTGTAGTCATCCTCTAACTTCTGTAAGCCACCCTTTTCCCCTGTCTTTTGTGCCGCCCCCCCTGACATCCTCTCTCTTCTTCCTCCTTTTTCTTTTCTGTCTGGTCCAACAAAAAGAAGGATGCATAATTATTATAAATAAAGTTTAGCTTAAATTACAAAAGGGGTTTATACAAATATACACCTTGTGTGTCAGATGATTTAGAACCCCCGATGGTAACAGTAACATCTATCTAACACAAGAGGCTCTCAGGTTATATATGTTTGCTCAGCTGTTGGACAGGACAAGTTAAAATAAACTTGAAAAAAAAATTATGTCTCTCAGCTTTTGAGATTTAAAGACCAAAAACAACAAAAAAGGAAATGCAGGGGGGAACGAGACTTTTCTTTCTGTGCTCCGAAAAATTTGGAATGCTTTGCCGCTAAATATCAGAAAAGCGTCTTCACTGTCCATTTTTAAAACTTGACTCAAGACTAATCTTTAAAGCCAAGCTTTTAGTTGCTCTGTTATTTTACATTCAAGTTTTTATTGATGTTTTATGTGTTGAGTCTGTGGTGGGGCGGGACCTGCTCTTTGATTGGACAGTTTGATTTGTGGCCATTCAATAATAAAGATGCGTAAAAAATATCAACTAATTTAGTTATTTTATAATTTTTATTATCAGCAAACCCAAATAACACACCACATTACATTAAAAAAAAAAACTGTATTCTTATTGTGAGTACACAGAAACAAATTTTGCTGAAAAATGGAACAGTCCAAATTGTATCGATAGCAATAATAATAAGAATAAAAAAAGAATGACAAAAAAAACTCTTTAAAGTAAGAGTTCCCCTCAACATGCTACTTTGAAAACATGCAAACATAAAGCTTTCTTATATGGTCACTTTCAAAATAGTTATCATATGAAATCACATAAATATTTTTGTGTATTTCTCGGCCCTAAAATATTTGCAAGAAAATCCCAGACAGCGCCTTTACAGGAATCTTGGATGGTTCTCAAATTCCACTAATGGCTTTTACATCAGTTACGTGCTTGAGTTCAGAACTAGAAAATATCAGGTTTTTAACTAAATAAACAGTACTTTTTCACTGAGATGGAGCCTAACCAGGCCAGCATAGATGAAAAAAAAAGAGGGACAAAGAAGACAGAGTTTTAGACACAGACATTTCTCACAGACACTTTTCTCCAGTATTGTTTGAAAACTTTTTTTTACATATCTAGATTCTGGGAAGAACATCAAAAACAGCACCACTTAAAAAAATTCCTGGATTCTATTGAACGTGATACTCACGTTGCCTCAAAAGAAAATTATCTACAGTCGTACATAGTAGCCAGGTCACAGCAAATGTTTGTTGTTTTTTTTTTGTTTTTTTGCTTGAATATAAGATTATTAGCTAGTTATTAGTGTTTGTGCCTTTGTTTCTAGCATGCGGAACTAGTGTGACTCAATTGCATTGTCAAAACCTAACTGTTCGGTGTTTGTCTTTGGCAGCTAAGGGTACGTCTCAAATAAAAAATTTTCATTTGTCCTATCGTCAACTGCTCGGAAATTAAACGGGGCTGAGCCCCATCCATTTTGGGAGGAGTGATTGTACCAGAGCTAACAGGTTTTTCAGCATGTTGGTGCAGATATTAGCAAAATTAAATCCTTAAAACAGTCTTTTAAACGTAAGATTTACAACATATTTGTTAAAACCTGTTTAAAAATTTCTATGGTTCTGTACCCTTTCAGACATGTTACCAAACTTAATCTCTTGCAAAGCTGGATCACACACACCTCAGTGATGCATACGATTTAGGATGTACTGCTTACAGGCCATAACAGGTCAGAGTGTCAGTGTTTCAAGTCGCCCTTTGGTTCTGACTCAATTGCTTTCACTTTTTGGCCATCAGTATTTAAGGATCACTGCTGAGAGGATGAAGATGAAAGTGACCCACAGTACTCTTACAGCAATTATCCCAAAAAATCGCACTGCAAAATTGCAAAAAACAGATATGTGGGAGCTTTGAGCAAAACAACCTAATGGCCAACTGTGCATCCTCTTTTGAAGAAGCTTGAAAACAAACATATTTCATGCTCTTCAAGCTACAAACGATACAGTGATTTGCAGTCTCGTACAAAAAAAGGCAAAACCCATTAAATTTTGTTTATCAGAACAATATGCAAAAACCTTAGAACAACATTTTGGCGGGAAGTTGAGCTTCTAAAAAACATAATAATGCAATCACTTAGGAGACTGACACCAACAAAATCAGCTGGAAACCACATTTGATTCATTCAAACATTAAAACTGCAACATACCATATCCTATAATTTAAAAAAGACGTAACAGAAAAACACCTTATTTATAAAACAAAACCCTGAAGCACTTCACAGTGCTACAGCATATCCAGACCTACTGCTTTCCATCACTTCTCAAGAGTAATCATATTCTCAATGGCTGCTTTTTGTTTTAAAAGTAGTTTAAAATAACTATGTATCAATATTAAAGCACATTTCCATTCTGACACATTCAAATTAACATTTTCCTGTGGCTTATTACAACTTTTGTTGGTTCTGTTATGTATGTGTACCTTATAACAGTCAAATATTACAATAAAACGTATTATTCTTTGTGACATGAATGGCCAGTGCTAATTTATGGATTTTAAAGAGCATGTTTTTAATTTGCAAGGTAGGTATTATTCGTCAGATGAATTATTCGGTGCGATGACAGTTCTTGCTCAGTGGATGAAGTTGGTAGAGCTGAGATGATGTTGCTTAATGTTTTGCTGATGGTTTTGCCCTTATAGACCCTTCTTGTTTGGAGCACTGAGTTTGCTCATTCCTTTTATCCTGCACAGCAGCTCGCGAACAAATTCCTGTAGAAAAAGAGAAGTGTGATGGATTAGCACACATGAAAACCCATCAACACAAACAAATACTTTGCAGAGGATAGATACCGTTCAAGACGGTTATCAAAGGTAATTAAAGGATTCTGGTTTAAAACTAAATCACCCAAGCCTCTCTAATCTTTAAACTCTGCCTGTCAATTTGATTGCAGACTAGCTTAGACTAAAGTAATCATGTCATTATTTTGAATGTTAGATTGGCAAGATTGGAGATGTGTTGCACTGCATGATGCAAATGGTGGTCACGCAGATACTGACCAGTTTTCTGAGTCCCCAATAAAACAAAACGCAGTGACCCTTTATTGTGGCCAGTCTAAGGCACACCTTTGCAATAATCATGCTATCTAATCAGCACGTTGATATGGCTCACCAGTGAGGTGGGATTGATTTTCTCAGCAAAGGAGAAGTGTTCACTATCACAGATTTAGACAGATTTGTGAAGAACATTTGAGAGAAATGAATATTTTGTGTTTTTAGAAAATGTTTCAGATTTTTCATCTCATGACAAATGAGAGCAAAAGCAAAAGTGATACATTTACATTTTTGTTCAGTGTGCATCTCTAGCTAACATCTCAAAAGACAGCATTTCTGTTCCTTATTTTGCTCCTTCTTCCCTATTACTTTGATCCTTTTCCAATTCTTGTTCTCCTGTAGCTGTACCCATATCTCGCAAAAAGCTGCTTCTTCTCCAGTTTAATTTTATTGTTTTTTCATAGATTAAATGTGTCTAACGTGACTTCCAATCTTATTTTAAAAAAATATCTTGATAGTGCGACTCAACACATGAGATTACTGTTTGTTTGTATGTAGGTGAATGTGCATAGATGTTAAATGTGTTAACTTGGCTAAACGTCGCTGTAGTATTATATACTGACCTTGCAGCGACTGTAAGAGACGTGCTCACATTCACTGAGGACTGATGGGAAGTCTGGCCCAAGTGGGATTGCCGTACACTGACGTAATGTAATTGTTTTTTAACCCCTTTAATCGCCATAATAGCTCAACTCTTCTCATTCAATCCCAGTCATTTATCATGTCATGTGCATACACCCATAAGTACAAACCAAGATACCCAAAAAAATTCCAGCCAGGTTTGGCAATGGAAAGACAAAAGGCATAGGTGTCGGTTTATTTTTTTTAAATGTGCATTTAAAAATCAAAAAAGATGAAAAGTCCATGGATTTAAGAGATTACATTGTATGTAAAGATCAGAGCCACTTAAAAAATACTCACATCTTGTGGTTTGAAGCAGTTTTTCAGTGATTTCTGTGGAAAGGGTAACACAAGTTTTAAGGATTATGACATGTTGCAGCAAAGTTTTCAAACAAGTGCAGCTTTGTTTCTATTTTTTTATACAAAGGCTACTTTTATTCTAGTTTGCTTTGTGATTGATGGAAGCTTTGCTGTTCCTTACAGCATGCATTAGTGAATGAGGCAAATGGATTGTTTTCCAATATCTAAGGGTGTATTCAGACTGGAAAAGTCTGGTGGTCCAGAGAGGGTCCACTTAATTTGGTCCGGATCGAATCCTGAACCTTGTGTTTGGTCTGTATTCTGACTGTGTTTCAGACAGACATTTTTGTTTTGAACCAAAGCTTGTAAACAAAAGCACGTGACTAAAGATCTCTTCAGTCATTGGCCAGGAATTATGGGGGCGGAGCAGAGAAACAAGAGAAAGAATACTGGAAGTCCTAAGCGTTGCAATCCTTGATATTATTCAAACTTTATATTTCGCTGATCAATTTTGAACACCTGTATCAATGTCAGGTAAAACACTTTAGCTACTTTGGTACGGCGGAGGCATGATGGAAAGAGAGAGCCAGAGCAGGTTCATTTGAGGAAAAAACATTGTGTTGGTGAGGAGAAAAGGTGCTTTCAAGCTTTGTGGACAAATGCGTACTTTTGATTGACTTTTTTTTTTTACTTTTAATAAATCATATTTCTCAGTTAAAACAATATTTCAAATCTTCCTGTTTGTTCTCTGCTCTGCTACCTGTACAAATGACACTTTGTCATTAAAGTTGTTAAAAACAATTTTTTCTGCTTATCAATTTTTTTCATCAAAATTGGCCTCCAGTTTAATGTCAAGTTCTTCATTTGGCCCTCCGCTACAAAAACTTTGAGAACCCCTGTTTTAAGCGAACCAAATGTGTCCAGTCTGAATACACCCTAAAACACCAGTGAAACATATTCTAACTTTTTCTTAACCCTTTAACATTGGAGATGTCGCTGGCGCCACCTAAATAACACACTCTTTGACATACTGTAACCCTTCAACCCCTTATGCGATCAAAGTGAACCCGCTGATTCTGATGCGGAGAAAAGGGGATTTTCATGTTGACATTACTAATGTAAAGTGTTGCATAATGCCGATAAGCTGTTTTCTCTGCGACAAAGTCAGCTGATTTATGTTGATTGCATAAACACTTCATGACTGTAAAAGGTTGCATATCAGTGCAAAGTTGCTTTTCTCTGCTTCAGAATCCGCTGAAATGTATTGCAAAAACAGTTAAGAGTTACAGCAGTTGAAATAATGTCATCACTGGAGCTAAAGCGTTGGTGTAAAAGGATGAACCTTCACTTTCTCTACACTTCAGTTAACTTCTGCTCTAGAAAAGTCTGTCTGCATTCACACTGCCCTTGAACCGCTCCACGGTTGGAAGCAAACTATTTCAGATGAACCAGTTTGTTCCAAAGTAAAAGTAGTGTATGTTCACACTAAGTGTGTGGAAGCAGCTCTATTCTAAGAAACTAAAGGAGAGCAATGTTTCCATGCAAGCCACGTGACTTCAGCTTAAAACAACATGGCAGTTACTGACTTACTTATTGACACATGCTAAGGGAAAGCCTGAGTCATTCATGACTGCAGTGTACATTTATCCTGTTTTTAAGCTTGTTATTTGTATTTAAAGAACATTTGAGGCTTTTGGGCTGCATTTAATGCCCTTTTTTATGTAAATTTCGCATACCTGTTCAGAAAAACAGTTTAGTATTCTCATACCTGTACATGAGAACAGATGGTGAAAGAATATAACAGAAAGCTCTAACCTGAACTCTGCTGGCTCTTTCATCATCACTGTTGACGTCCAACAAGTCATCAATGTCTATCTCTACATCGGGCATGTCATCCTCCTGTAACACAAACAAAAACTTATTGATGGAGAGACTGGGATACATTACAGTATCAACGAACAAAATGAGTAAAATGGGCAATTAAAAAATAAGTTAAATGAAACCATTTGTGTGTAAAGTGAGCTCTGAAACCGCAGTTCCTTTGATTCTTCACAGCCTAATTGTGCTGTAAATTTGACTGTCAGAAAGAGCATAACAGGGAAATGTGACTGGGTCGGGTCGTTCCTGCCTCAGTGGCTTGTGGTGCTCACAACCACTTCAAAGGACCTATGTTCAAATGCTTCATTTTATTTCACCACAAGGCTTTTGCAGAGGAAATGTGCAGGGAGGATCAACCTTTCCCTTCTGCTACTGCATGACGTAACTTCCAGATTTTTCCATTTGGTGAAGTAGATATTTCAATAGCAGCCTCTTTATATATACTGACGCTAAACATAATGAAATTGTTTTAACTGTGACACAATATGAAGCTTATAGGTGAACAACTGAATGCCAGGCTAATAGAAATACATGTTTTTTGATGTACATGGATCTATTTGTGCACAAGTGGATGCATCGAAATGGCGTGGAGATGGGAACTTGTGGCTTGCACCTACAAGCTTTTTCCAGTGGCATTTTTTTCATCTGCTCCTGGTTCAAATCAATTTGAATAAAGAAATACTCATAATACAATTTTAAGCTTAATTTTGTTTTTATAAATATGTCCTCTGTCATGAGATAAATGCCACAAGAAAATGTCAGAAACACCACTTTGTTAAGAATGGGTCTTTAAGGATTAAAGTAAATAAAGAAATATATATGCCACGACTCGCCTTGTGTTCTGCCTGTTTTGACTACGTCTTGCCCCCGTCTGCTTGTGTTTGCCATTAAACCCATTGCACATGGATCTAAACGCCTCCGCCTCTTCGTTACAGTATAATCCTAGTGAAAATCAATACATTTTTTCTAACTTCCATTGAGATTTTCACAAAACAAAAGGCTGTAAAAAGAAGAATCAAACCTATCGCAATTCTAGTTGATGTTTTCTCAGGTTTTGTAAGATCTCTGTTTCATTTTTATCTTTCACTGTGAAGTATTTCTCAACTAGTTTAACATGTAAGTGGTAGTCAATCAACTCAACTTGGTAACGTTTATGTAAAACGTTTTTTTCTCTTTTATTGTTTCTCTTTATTTGTCTTTATAAATACTAGTTGATAAATGCAGACAAAAGCAAAATCCCATACATTTATCGAGCCTTAAAAATAAGTCATATTGTGTGCTCGTTTTGTTGTCTTCTTTCTCACAGTTACCCAAAGAAGAAAAAAAATTCCTTCTTGTGTGTGTGTTAAAGCATCTTGAAGGGCCCCTGTGTGTTTCAGCCAGGAGCACAGAGTGATATTCAAACACAAAAAACCAGGATGACTTTGGCTTCCAGCATCAAAGCTCAGTCACTGTGTTCAGCTTTGCGTAGGTGGGTGGATGTGCACAAAACTGGATTTAGATGACAATTCCACAGCTACAGTAATATAAAGTTAAATTATACAAATAAAAATTCATGTTTTCCTAATAAAAACTGTAAAATCGACTTGCATTTTCGGACATACATTTGATTTTTGCATGTACACGCCAGAAACCTCCATCTTTATTCCAGGGATGTTAAGGGACATTAACACATCCAGCATATTAAGCATCTCCGACCTTCTTCAAACAAGCTTCCCCCTCAGCCTGCTTCTCTGAAATCTCTGCAAAAGGGTCTTGATCTGAACCCCCTTCGGAGCGGTACTTGACAATAAAAGGCAGGGAACGATGGGAATGCGGCTACATATATTAAAGTCTGCCACATTTTTATGTGACTGTGTGTTCATAAGAGCAACAGAGCTAGGGTTATATGCAAATGCATTGTGTAAAAGAAGAAAAGAGCTGAGCTGTTTGGAGGCGAACATGCGTCAGAGGTTTACGCAGGTTTCTGAGATATGTTGGGGGGGGGTATCATATTGTGAAAAAAAAGACCTGCTTGGATGTTTTTACCATGAAGTAGTCCGAATGACTGCTTCCTGGAAAGTATGTTCTCTGACCTGAATCCTCCATAACATGCAATAGATGCTCTTAAGTCACGCTCGTACCAACCAATGACCCCTCTTCAGGTCAATGTAGACCTTAAATACAATCAAAAAGCAAAGCAGTCACACTTTTACAGCAGGAAATCTTGATTAATGTTTGACATGGACTGTTTAAATTGAATTTTCTGTCACATTTCCTCAAGATAAGAATGAGACAAACCTCAAAAATGATTAAACATATATTGTGGACAAACAAAACTTTTTTTTTCCTTTCAGCAGATAAGAAAATTGTTTTCAAATCAAAATCTATTTATATGGGCGCCTTAACATTCACACAAACAAGGCTATGTAGATTAAAAAAAACTAAAAGGTTAAAACAATGAAAAAGTAAAATAGTAATAAGTGACATAAAATAACACTGATAAAAGCAAAAACAAAAAAACACTTGTTTGATTTTAAGCTAAATATGGTTTTTTGAAACATCTTAATTAAAAAAAAAAAAGAAGTAAAGACAAAAAAAAATTTTTAGTATTTTTTAGCTAATAGGTGGCTGGATGGCTCAGATGCCTAAGTGCAGAAATGGTGCATGGAAACCTTAGGGGTGCAATGAGCTTCATCCAGCATGGGTCCTTAGGCAAGACCATTTGTGCTTCTGCAAAATTACGTAGCCACAAGGGGGGCCAAGACTGGGTCTCCCTGTGCCAGTCCCCAGCCTGGATAAAATGCAGAGTTGTGTCAGGAAGGGCATAAAAAGGTTCAGTGAGAAGACAAACACACGACAGCAGGCAGCTCCAAGAAAACCAAAGAGTCTTTTATTACAAAAAAAATCTACAAAAAAACTTAGGAAGAGCAATTGTTTGGGGAAAAAAAAAAAAGCCACAAAGGCAAAGTCCCAAAATCTCACCAAAACTTAACAAACTAGTCCCAAGACACCTGGCAAGAATGACAAGAAACTGATTAACCAGAGATTCAAATCAACCCTGCAGGGAAGAGAGGAAAGGAGACTCATTAAATACAGAAAGGGAAAAGACCCGACAAAAGGACACAGGTGAAACACATCAGGGAGGAGCAGTAATCAGATCCGGGAAGAAAGACAAGACACAGAACAAAAGAGGAAGGAGTTAAGCAAAGACAAAAGCAAACAAATACTCTGGATCAAAACCTGGCACATGACAGGGACATAATTTTTTCACCTAATGTTTTTTTTAATTTGCTAAAAATAAAACTTTTTGCCAAAATTTGGGAAAAATCAAATGCACAAAAGCTCACTTGAATATAGCCTGTTGTTTTAAACCAATATGACAAAAGAACATTTGCACCTTCTTTAACCACCTTAATAGTGATTTTTTTACTCTTAACCAGAAAAGCTGCTATATGTCTTATTGTGTTCCAAAGAAGTAAAATAAATTTTAAAAAAGCTAAGATGAGTGAGCTTAAGTAAAACTCAGCAGGATTTGTCACATTTGGACCTTCCTATTGAGTTTACACAGCCATCAACAGTATGGCAGGGCGAGCAACATGTCCCCAATCAAAATGAAAAAAGAGGCTTTTTTTTAAAGACTTTGCAGGTTAAAAATAACAATAAAGAGGGGATTAGAAAGGTCTCTCGAGAGATAACCTTCCTTATTGAGTTACTTCCTGAAAGGTTTGAGGGCCAAAGGACAAAGCTGTCTGTCCGTCCGCCTGTGCCATCACTCACCGTGTGTGTGTTTGTGTCCCTGACCATTCCACCAGTCAGCAGGCAATCCGTCACCCACCATCACTGCGACTGGCGATGACTACAAACACAGTCTGTGCGAAGCATTGCTGCAGGCAGCTGCCAACTACATGCAAATGCTGAGTGACAGGCGCATATACACACAAATCTCAGCCACTATCAATGTCCTGTTGGAAAAGGCCTGTGTTGGGGCAACAGATTGAGTGTCTTAAAGAATGAAGACGCAGAGATAACATGCAGATAAGCACTGACGGTGATGGTGTGGAAGGAAAACATTTTCTTTGTCAAAAGCTGAAAGGAAAAATGAGGTGGACACAAAAAATGACAAAAAAAAGTAAATGAAAAAGATTGAACAAAATTTGTCCTGCTCAACAGCTAGGAGAACTGTGTTGCAAGAAAGATGGGAGTGGAAAACTGAGAGAAGGTTGGCAGTCTGTGTTTTTTGTGTGCCAGTGCTGCTCATGTGTGTCAGACTTGTTTTCACTGACGGCTCAACAGCCGCCAGCATTGTCAGTCTCCTCCGTCTGAGATGAGGTGAAATCAAAACTAATGCAAGCTGCCCAACCCTGAGATTCAAAACAAACTGCAGTCAAAATCTATTCAAATATTTTCCTCCAACAAAGAGTCAGGCAATCACTTCATTCTGACAACCTTTTCGCTGTCATTTCTTTTTATTGTTGCCTTTGTATGAACTTGAACAACCAGTTTATTGGAACAGAAGCTGGTCTCTCTTTCCCTGAAGCTAAAATAACCAAAAACTAATTCTCTGCTCCTGCATTTTGGGTTGGAAGTTAAATGTTTTCTGAACAAAATGACAAATGAAATTCTATTTCCAGTTTTAATGATTACATTTTCCACTAATTGATGACTTTATTCACAGATGTCTGTCAATAAGGTATTACGGACCTTTTTCTGAGAGGAAATATGGAAGTTTTTTTTTTAACTTTGAAGTACTTAGTTGCCAAAATGTTGTAGAAAACTGCAGAAAACACTGTCAGCACAAGGAAAAAAGTGACTGGAATCTTGGCGAGAAATATCTTCACCAGTGGCATAACACAATCAAGAAGTGTCAGAAGTGAATGGTTTCTCTGCATGCATGCAGAAAAGTAGAAAGAGGCTGCCCAGCCAGATTTATGCTGATGATACTTTAATAATTATTTTATAGCCTGCCTAGCTTTGCATTTTACAAACTTTGAAAAAATTACTAATTGTATTGAATAAATGTCAGTCATGTTGGAAGGTTTGGCAGAACTTAAATGCGTGAGCTCTGCAGAGTGTTCCCAAGATAAATAAACGATGCATTTCCTATTGGAAACCAATACAGCAACATTGAAAGAGAGATGCTGCACAAAAATAAGCAGTGGTTAGAAAATATGAGAATAGGAATTGAAGGAGATGGAAGGCAAACAGATAAGTGGGTCACTGTAATGATGATGCAGAAGGGAAGGAAGAGGAGGGTTGCGCAACGTTAAAAAGCCTGCACCTCAGCTTTTGTTCTTCTCTTCTGACTGCCATAGCTTTTCACATCAAAGTGATGGAAAGATCGAGGTGGGATGGATTTATCCCCTGAGACCAAGTTAATGAAGGGTAAGTCAAAAAAATACTCCATGATGAAGGCTATCTTCAGAAAGATTACGCAGCTGTAAATGTTTTCAAGTACAAAAAAAGTTTTCAAATGATTCCTTAAATCTTTATTTCTATCACTTCCCAATTGCCCTTCAGCACTGCATTGTGCTGAATCCATACGGAACAGATGATGCGATTTTTTTTTTTTTTGCTTAATTTTGCAGTCAGCTGCTGCAGCAAAAGATCTTTCCCACGCTGATTCAGCTGTACTCCAGAGGACAGGGTATCAAAGAGGGGAACCAAAGGTAGAAAAAGAGAGCTGGAGGGCAGAAGTGATCCTCAAAGAGAAAGTGCAATTAAAAGTAATGCATCCCAATAAGGCTTCAAAATGTAGCATAACATCTTTTTTATTAAATCTTTAAGGTTATTTAATAGCTCCCATTTTTATGGAAACTGGAGGTTTCATTGATGCTTCCAGAATCTGCCGGTCTGCAGATTTCACAGATGATTTGGTACTGCAAGCATTAACTTCCTAGAGCTTTACTTCGCTGCAGATGACTCCATCATATCAAGATGATGCCCACCTTAGCTGACATGATGGTAGAAAAACCTCCACATCACTGAGCTCAAGATTTATGTTAACTAGCTTAATTCTTAAGAACCTAATTTCAGGAGCAAACCCTCCCACAGGTTTATGTAAAAAATAGAGCTGCTATCTCCACACTCATTCTTACATCATTGCTTTGACAAAAAGCAAAAAAAAATGCCTATTTTATTTTCATTAAAGAACCACTTCGACATGTTTTGAATAGGTTTTTGTGGCATTTTTCTGATTATGGATGCCATATATTAGAAAAATTAAGTGTAAAATTGCATTTCTGAGGTTTTTTTTTTTTTTTAACTAATCATTGCACATTTGTGATGTAGAAAAATACCCTCAAGCTCCCGGCCCCACTCCTTTCTAATGCATCCACTTGAAGAAAGATAAATTCATTCATACGTCTTTCTATTCCATGTCCGAGCTGGCTAAAAACTGTAAGGCTGGATAGCTCCAATATAGCTCACTAATTTTGTTGCATTGGTAATATTAGGTTGGGATTGTGAGGGGCTGTAAGCTAGCAGCAGAACGTGTAAACAGATGGGTGATGGGGAGTGGAAGTGGGGTTGCTTCATGTCAACAGTCCTCCCTACAACTTCAAGGTCAATTTCCAATTAACATCTGCTGCTGTTGATTTGATTTTGGCTAAAAACGTCATAGTTATTTTTAAAAGACCACTTGGAATGCTTTTAAATGAGATCAAAGGATGATCGGATGGGGACTTTAAATGTGGCTTCAACCCTAGTAGTTATAGTAGATTGTGTTTCATAAAGAACCAGCCTTTCTTTCTGGGAGTTGTGTGATTTCACAGAACAGAACTGTTTTATTTTATTTACCAGCCTGACAGTTCATCCCTGAGGCTAATTTATTGACAGCTGGGGCTAATTTAAACCTTTGCCCCGACGCCAAAGCAGACACTTCCAGGGAAACTGTGGAAAAAGAAAAAAAACATTATCTCTGTCTTTAAAAGCAACCAGCCAGTGCATGCAAACTGGTAAGAATTTTGTTGGGTTTATATAAACTTGTTAATTGGAAAAGCTTTTTATCATCTTTGTAGTTGTATTAACTTATAAAAATATCTACTAATTGGTATCACCTTGCAGCCTTTTAGTTTTTACACCTTTTATCAGAAATATCATGCAAACTGCATCCTGTGGATACTTTCAGATTGTTGCACACGCAGTGAGCTTGGTAGGAAAACGCAGCTCTCTGAAAGCAAAAGGTACCGCCTGGTGACCACTCTGCTGTGCCAAGTAACCATTAGCCTCATGAGCTTGGAGGAAACAGTGGAAAACTGAAACATTAGCCTTGATTTCTTCATGACAAAAATATACCAATGCCTCAGCCACAGAGAACAGCCAAGCCAAAAGGGCAGTACATGTAAAGTAGTTATGTTGCTTTCATAATCTGATCTCTAGTTAATCTAGTTAAATCTGAAAAGACACACAAGTTTATGGTATCACAGAGTAGATAGAGTAACTCCAACATTGAACTAGAAGGTTTTTTTAGCCTCCTTCTGATTCTCAAAAGGTCTGTCCTAGGTAATGTTATGGTCATAAATACAAATTCCACTGTGCAATCTTCAAGATTTCATGATTTTTTGAAAACTATTGGCATGGTGGAAGTCAGGCGGCTATCAGGGCCCAGGCAGGGATGACGCCATTACAAAATTGGGCGACAGCTGGGTGGCCACTGGCCAATGTCAACTTTTAGGGAAAAATTGTAAAATTGTAACTTTTTCTTAAACCTTCCCGTTTACTGACATTCTGAAATGTGTGATCCTTTAAATTGACTAGTCATAAGCAGAACTTACGCCATTTTCATGAAAGTTTAATGAAAACTCCTGTCTTTGTAAAGTTTGCATGAGTATTCAGTGGGTGGTGGTTTGTACATGGCAGGGTGCAAGCAAAAGCTGAATCAAAGGAGCATCTTAGCCTTCCTCTTCTCACTGAATGAAGACAGTATCCTTTATCCTTGAGCAGCGCAAACACAGAGAATGATTCTGTGTTTGTACACATCCAATTAATAAATAGTTACTTTGGGATGACAATGAATGCAGTGACTGGACCTTCTTGGAATGGCAGTGGCTGTCATGCAGAGACAAAAAAGTCAGTGTGGAAAGTCCGAAAGTCGACATTTCTTCCATTGAAAGCTTTCTCTGCCCCTCGTGTTCTTGTGCTTCCAGGCTGTGCCGCGGATCCATCAGTCTATCGTTTAACTGGAGCTCCATATTCATGAACATTTTGACCTGTATCCTATTCCTCGTTGCAACTTTGCTGAGTCACACTTTGAAGGGGAAACGTTCTGAAATGCCTACAGCTATGTTCACACCGCCTTCGGCAACTCACTTTGAAGTTACCACTTTTAATGAAAAGTCTATGTCAATGTGCGTTTCAGGCTCCTGTGTTTCAAAGCTCTCATGTGCATGTGTGGCTACGCAAATTTCTACGACGGTTTTCTGGCTCTACGTACAAAACGCATGGCATCAAACATGTGCCACAAGTTAAACCAGTCAATCTTTAACCGGTCAGGGAGTCGGATGTGGTAGTGACGTATGGATGGCGCCCCCTTTAATTCACAAAAGTGTCAACCTTTTGAAAATTGATCATGGAGGAGAAATTATTCATTGCCATTTGTACCTGACCAAATATATGACACCAAGTCTTTCGTGGATCAGAACAAAGCTGTGAAAGAAAAAGGCCTGGAGCAAGATTCGTGAGATTTGCACCACTTGGATAACTGTAGATAGCGCACATGTGCTATTAAACAGTAGAAAACGAAAAAGAAGAAGAAGCCCCTCCTTGCTTGTCCAGTGTGAACACCATAGGCTAAGGACACATTCAAGAACCCGCACATAGCACTTTCTTATGCCCAGTGTGCCTGTAGCTTCACTTTAGCAGACTTTAACTTGTCATTTTGCTTTTGATATCATTGCTAGAGTGGATTTCAGCTCCCTCGACTGCTGATGGATGTAAGCTTGCTGAGAGGCCCCGTTGTCAGCACCCCTGATTTGATCAGAAGCAGATGCATGTGTGTCAAATGTGTTGACGTGCTCGCAGACACAGCCAGTCGGCGAGGGATCTATTTTTGTCTGCGGGACTTAAATGGCTTCTAAATTAATGTCTGCCTTTCTAAGCATGATGACCTTCCTCATTGGATCCATAAACAAATCAGGGTCACTCACTAAAAAAAAATAGCAGGCTTAATCTTCTAACAGGCAAATCTGTCAGCCTGGCTGCTGTAATTACATTAATGGTGGTCGTTCTGATAAAACAGGGGAATAACGTCAGCTTGCTGTTATTTGGCTGCACATATGAGCACTATATCTAGTATCTTTGGTGGTAAAACATCACTAATGTGTTTGGCCGTGCTATCGAACCCTACGGGTGACGTGGGCTTAAATTGCTGCTCTCTGCCACGATAGGAGGCTCACATGATACATGGGAGTTCTAGTTTCTCAGTAAGAAACACATGAAAGATAAGCAAGAGGAATATTTTATTGACTAAGTCACAGGAGAAGGAGAGAGTGGGTTAATGGACAAGAAGTTGAGGGACAGGGACCCAGATTTTTCTGTCAACTACCTATTGTGGTGATGAAAGAAAGAAGGGATGCAGCCGCCTTAGTCTCTGGGTTCTCTTTGCTCCATTTGGTCTAAATAAGAACACTGACCTGTGAGTTTGTGTTCATGCTCATCAGCTCATGGAAAGTGCCCCAAGCTGCAAACTGTCCCATGTCTGCCAAAAACCAAAGCAACAACATCACCCCCCTCGCCCAAAAAAACAGACAAACATGCCCCTTTAGGGCAGTGTGTGTGATTGAGCGGTATCAGATTCTGTTCCACCTCTCCTGATGTTCGTCTGCAACAATCCCCACATGAGACGGCACAAAGACTTCAGTTCTACAGCGGATTTATTCAAAGACAGTCCAAAGCTCTGAACAAGCTTCATCGATTGCTCTCAGACAGATTCATCAACAAGCTGCTGACACGTTCTTCCTTTTAATCACCTAAATTTGACCTCAGCGTTAAGCTGCAATCCAATACAAACCAGCTGAGTGTCTCATGTTGCAGTGTGTTTTCAGAGACAGCCAATGGACATCTCAGTGCTCTTTAACAAACTTTTGTTCTCTTGACCAAAAAACAGCCAAAATGGTCAGCTTGCTCTGTGCCAACAGTCCCGGCCGGCCACAACTCAGAGGCACATTTTTGATGAACTACTGTCGCTCTGCAGAAACTATGTCATAGAAGATGACACAAGTTTTTTTTATTTTATATAAGGTCCAAACAGAAGGAGGTTGAAAATTTTAAATGATTTTGAACATTGTTCAAGGACAGTCCGCTCCTTCTGAAAAGGCTTCAAGCTCAAGCAAAAAAAAAATGAACAAACAAACAATCAAACTTTGATCCACCTGACTGTTTGAGGCCTTATTCCTTTGTCAGTGAAGCCTGGTGGGTTTTTATTTCAAGAGCTAATTTTGGGAAAGTGTGATATCAGAGAAAGGATGAAAATGTTTCAGGGATACACGTGGTAAGTGATGAGATGCAGGTGAATGAGTTAGCTGCTTGTGGTGTTGTGAGAAAAAAACAAGCTAGAGGATGAGTTTCCATCACCATCACTGCATCATCATTGCTGTGATCAATCTCGCTCCGTTCACAGATCCAGAACGATTGCTTAAGCTGCAGGCTCATGTTCTCAATAGTCTGTTGAGGCTTATGACCTGAGACCAAAAAAAATCTGTGTATAGGCAAACCGTAACAATCAAACCATTTGAATTGTGATCAAATATGGAAATACATTTTTAAAAATTCAAATATGAATAATCTAGTGTTATGACTCATCTTGCAGTTAAAACGAGGATCAAACATTGCCGTCAATTGCACTGGCACAATGTTATTGTGCCCCAAGAAATATTGATGGCAAACGATCGCATTTTTTACCACAGCTCAATACAGGTATCGTGTTGTAGTCTGCTTAGTCTGCTTTCAATGTGCAGTATGAAACTAAAATAATAAAACTCTTAAAAAAGCAAAATCCTATCCTTTCCAATATCTTTTTTTTCTATGGTACAAAACCTAAAGAAAATTGAAACTTGTAGAGTTGTCACAACTCTTTAAACACTGTCCATGGCTGTTCTGAACTGGAAAACCTCAACAAAAACATCAAACGTAGATCCTAGAGGGACAAAAAGTGAACAATTCACACCTTAATTAAACATCTCTGTGTCTTCTCTTTAACTACTTTATACTTCTTCTACTTTAAGTTATTTTTGCATTATTTATTGTTTGTCCGTGAACATAAAACCAAGTGTTCAAAGGTTTAACACCTCCTGCATCTCCCTTTTCATCCCTGTTCCACATCAGCACAATTCCAGTTCCTCGCAAACACCCATCTCCACTTGAGTATCCGGTGAAACCAATGCAGCTGACCTTTAAGCCAGACCACCATGGTCAAATCAGCCGCTTCTTCTACTCCACATCACACACATCCAGCACACCCCTGTGGTACATCTTGGGTTTCAGCGTGGAGATATTTACAGGCGTGGAGGTGTGATCTCATGCTTACAGTTATGTGAGCAAACACACTCAGGAAAGCACATGCTCAAACACACCCAACCTCCATCTCTTCACATGTTAAAGTGATGATCAGATGAAAGATGGCTTTAGCCATGAGCTCAAATGACAATGTGTCAAAATGATAAACGACACCAACACATCAACGCTACTCTTTGCATCCACCTATCAGAGGGCCAAGGCAAGGTCATGTGATGCTATCCAGTTTTTTTTAGGGGAAAACTAATTATGAACACAAAGCAATCACTGCACAGCCGCCATTCCAATTTAAATGGTTTCCAATTGCCTAAATAATCATTTGAATTTTGTGACCTCAAAGCCTCGTAACGCAAACAGTGGACTGGTGCAATCTCATCTTTTGCAAATGTCACTTTTTTAGGCTGATGTAAGGAATAATAGTACCAGTCAGCCCTCCTGCTGACTCGCCAGCTCGGTTAAATGGGGATGGAAGAAAATAAAAACCTGCGTGTTTGTTTTATGCATTTCAGATTTTAACCTTGAATACATCTTTCTTTGCTCTGAAAAAATCATTAAAACTGCATCCATGCACTCCAAATTAGTTCAACTGAAAGAGAAATGTGCAGATTTTTCTGCCAGGAGACCAGCTCTGATGTCTGCCTGCACTGTGAAAAGGCTCACTTGAAAGAAAAACAAATGAATTATTAACCAGATCCTTTTGCAGGTGCACTCACACCTTTTTTCTCCCTCTTTGAGATGTGCACACAGTTGGAGGTTCACTTCAGACTCATTGGGTCTGAGGCGACAGACTTATGTCTACCAGAGTGTGCGCATGTGTTAGTGCCAACCCCCAGCTGTGAGGAGGGGGATCGGAGTCGGAGGAGGTGATTGGCTGGCGAGCAGAGTCACAGCATCAGCACATCCTTTAACCCACTGCCCTTCTTTCCTCGTTTCCATCCCCCATCCCCCTGGCTCTGCATGGCAGCATACTGTATGTGACACGCACGCCTACATTTACCTTAAATCGCTGCTGAACTCCCATCTGAGCTTTGCGCCTTTCAAATGTCAAAGAAATGGACGCGCAATTATTCGGCTGCCAATAATGTCGACGGATGAAACCTCGAGGATCGTGAAATTTGCTTCAAAGGTCACAGATTTGCTGCAGAAACGTCCAAAGAATTGAACCGCATGTCATCAAAACGAGGAGCTGTGGTTCTGCTCTCCAGGATGTTGACTGATCAGCTATTATTACAGGGAAGCAAGGCAAGAATTATGCTGCAGGAAAATGCTTCAAGTTTTTTTTTAATCGAAATTAATAGAATTAGGTCTACGCACCAATATTAAAAAAGCCAGAAGATTCAGTGCGTAAAAACGCACACTCGTGCGCATTTTCGTCTACTTTTTCCTTCTTATGAGATCAAAATCAACCCAATGTTATATGAAAAGAGAATAAGGAGGCTTTTATCAGGATTATTAGGATCTCACCGTGATCAAAAGGGTGGGTCCTAATTACTGAGGCTATAATTGAAAGAAAACCAGTCTTTCCGGTTTCTTTGCATGTTATTTTGTTGGTGCAAAAAGCGTCCACAAACTGCTCTGTGACTTCTCCTTGACTCACCTCGCAGTTGTACAATTCACTGAGCTGCTTAATGATCCACTCCTCCAGTATCAGTCTTTTCCGCAGCTCCTTCCTGTCGTATTTGACAGTCACCTTGCCCTGCTTCTTTTGGTCCTCTGAGACCCCGTTGATGGGGCCGTACCCCACGCGGACCACTTCTTCCATCGCATTCTGGAAGAAGACGCGGCTCCCCTCGCTGGTATCGGTGTTGGCTGCGGACATGACGGGATGGAGAGGAAGCTGGTAAGAGAAATGTGTAAATGAAGAGGGGTGTCGCTGCACGGAGACAGGAGAATGTGAGGAGCTTTTAAACAGTTGCTATTTAAAGCGCAGCGCCGGAGACGGAGGGGGGCGGAGCCAACCCTGCTTGAAGCGCAAGACGTGTTTTCTTGTCTCAGTCAATGTTTCTGTCAGTGCTCTCAATATATATGGAAAAAATAATAGCAAAATAAAAATTGAAGGCAAAAGTTTAAAACACAATTAACTGATGCCATCAAAGTTTATTTATACTTTTATTTTCTCAAAAGATAATTAGGCGTGGAAATGTGAATTTTCATAAAATACGTTCATTAAAATACGTAAAATATGTATTTACTAGCCCTAACAAAATGATGAAGATAAAAAGGTGGAGGTGAATGCAAATTCCTTTTAAAACATGGAGCTCCACGTGCTCACCTCGCTGCGACATCTTGTGGTCACCAGTTACCTCTGCAGTTCATGTTTATATGTTTATGGATATGTTTAATAACGCATCCATGCATCCATCCATCCAGAGCATTTTGACACTATTGCAAGTTTTTTTTTTTTTTTGCTTTCAAATTCAAGCAGCCACCTCTACTGATTTCAAACTACAAAAGTCAGTTGAATTACACAGATGAAATACATATAAAAGGAATAAAATAATGACGCGAAGAAGTGCTAGTCTACTACAATTCAGTCTCAAATAACAAATATTAAGGGGAAAAAATTCAACACGAATAGTGGCCGTAGGAAAAAGAGTTACTATGTGCAAGAACTGTGTGTAACCGGTACAATTCCCAAAGACACAATGGAATTGACTTAGCGCTTTAGATAGTGTCTTTCTGAGGCCAATAGTGATATATTTCTCTCTGAGCACTAGTAATTTCTCAAAATCTCTTTGGTTTTTGCGAAACATTTTTCCAATAAGTCATTAACTGTTTTAAAGTCTATTGGAGGTCAGTAAAGCACAACCGTAAGGTGCACCGGATTAGAAGGCAAATTTTCTATTTTTAAAAACAAATTCGAGGATTTTAAGGGCATTAAGTGTCACTTAATTAGTGCTGATTTCATTTTGCTTTGTTATATTTACACATTTCTGGCTGAGATGCACAACAAATAGTAAAATAAACTGTTTTTTTAAATCACTGCTGACATTACACTACCTCCTACTATGTTTGCGACATTGAGATGATCCTATGTGACACAGTGTATTTTATTTTAAAAGGAAGTCATATGAACCTCTGTCAAATGTTATAAACTACTATTATTTTGAATTATTTTCAACTATTTTGAAAAAAAAATGTTATTTCTCTTTATGTTTATGGTTTTTTTCATGCCAAAAACAGCAGTATATGTGTGATTGTCATCATAACAGTAACATGAATGCAAATCAGTGTGATGTTTTTCTGAAGGATGAGGTAGGACGTTTTGGCTCCTGCTGGGTTGTAGTTAGTGAAAAACCAACCTGAATGACTCTTTAACTGTTGAAGGTTGCAGACCCTTGACTAAGACGATGTGAAGCAAGAGATGTATTTCTACTTAGTAATTTTCTTATTTGAGACAAATAAGGCAGACTTAGATATGATTCAGGCTTTTTTCAACAAATACTTGTTTATCTCTTTTTATTGCCCTCATTGGGTTTACCATTAGACCTTTTTCTTCTCTTGTGAAATTTCCTAGGCCATCTCCTCTAGGGAAAAGTAGAATATTAACTTCACTGCAGGACTTTGTAACAACAAGATAGTTGACTTCAGTGTGACCTCATTGGCAGACTGCACACTTTTTTGTTTTTCCTATTTCTTTTCTTTAATGGACGACTCAGGCTCTGAGTCAGCAGAAAGAGCCACTCCAGATTACTGCAGCAGTCCTTCATCTGCAGTCAGCTGAAGTTGGTCACCTCTCGAGCTTCACTCGGGCAGTTATGGTTCTCCTGTCTGTCCTCACCCCTGTCCTGGTGCTGATCTTGTGTTTGGTTTTGGGCTTCATGCTGGTGAAATCTCGGGGGACAGAAGCCACATCAACGGAAACAAACAAAGGGGCCATAAGAAGAGACTTTAGGCCGTGGGTAGACCAGGACTTGCAGGATGACACAGAAGTTGCAACAGAACAAGAAGGTGAGCGGACTTCATATGAAGGATTTCATAATGTGCAGGTGGATCCATGCAAGACTTAATTCATATTAATGTAAATGTAATTAATGTAAAAAAAATAATCCGAACTTTAAAAAAACCAGGAAAAACATTTTCCAGCAACGTTTCTTTAACTCTTGCTGATGTTTACGCTCACTAACAAATGGATGCAAAAATATCTGTATTTTTGCCTGTTTAGATGATTGGGTGGATGGCAGTGAAATGGAGGACCTTGCTCACGTGCCATACTCACCTCCTCGCTACCCAGAGGAGACGATGCGGCAAAGGTCCAGCGACTTTTACACTTTAATGAACCAGAGGAGATCTGTCCGTTTTATCAGCCCTAAGTCGGTCCCACGCCAGGTCATTGATAATGTGATACTCACTGCAGGTTGGAAGCTTTCTCCAGTTAGATTATTTAATGTGGGTGAAGACCAACGGTTTGCCCCACAGAGATGTCTTGGTTTATTTGTTCTTTGTGTTTTCTGTCTGGGATTAGGCACAGCCCCCAGTGGAGCTCACACAGAACCGTGGACGTTTGTTGTAGTGTCAGATCAGAAGACGAAGAGTCAAATCAGATGCATAGTGGAGGAGGAAGAGGAAGTGAACTACAGACAGAGGATGGGCGACAAATGGGTCCACGATTTAGCCAAACTGAGGTGAATATTTACATTAACACCACAAAAACACATCATTTTACATATATTCAAAAAAGCAAACAGGCAACATTATATTTTAAATTCTGTGCAACTACAAATGCAGCATTGTATTGGAATAAAAGTCAGCAGAAAGAAAAATACTACAAAAAATGATTTTTGTTCTTTTTTTTGGCAGAACCAATTGGATTAAGGAATATTTAGATGTTGCTCCATATCTGATCCTCATCTTTAAACAGACTTACGGAATTCTGCCAAATGGCAAAAAGAAGACACACTATTACAATGAGATCAGCGTCTCTATATCATGTGGCATCCTGTTAGCTGCCTTGCAGGTGAGTAATCACAACTTCCAATCAATGTCTCTTCAAATTAAAAGGTAACATTTCATAAAGATAGTTCCTCTCTGAAATATCTATAACATATATATTTTTGTCCTTTTTTCCATTTTGAACGTGGCTGGGCAGAATGTGGGTCTTGTTACAGTCACATCCACCCCTCTCAACTGTGGCCCTCAGCTCAGACTACTTCTTAAAAGGCCAGCCAATGAGAAGCTGCTGCTGCTTCTTCCTGTGGGCTATCCTGCCACTGATGCCACTGTGCCAGACTTGAAACGCAAAAGTCTGAATGACATCATGGTGCACATATGAACACATCAATATAAGGAAATGAATACAAAATAATTATCTTAAGTGATTGTTGCCATTCCAATCATTATTTTTGCATGAATGAACTGGATGAAAAGTTTTACCAAGAAAAGTAAGTGCTTAGGGTCAAAAAACCAGAACAAGGCAGTGTGAGGAAAAGGATGAGGAGGAGTGTGCAAACAGGCGGGAAGGGATCAAATGTAAGTGTTTCGTGTGACAAGAGACTGTCAGCAATAATAGAAAGGAAGATGTTAAGTTTTTGTTAAGTACATAGAAGAAGATAGGATCAAAAATGAAAACATTTGAGGGATACATCATGATGGAAGATGATCAAGAAAATCCATGTCTGGACATGGTCAAAGGACGGACGGTGATGGTAAAAGGATACTGAGGTAGGAGGAGCAAGAACAGAGTATAGATGAAGGGGTTTGCAGAGCAGGGCTGAGAAAAAAAGGAAAAGACTTTTAAAATGTGACATTAAAATTTTATTTCTATTATTTAAAAAAAATTTTTTTTTATGTGGTTCGTGTGCTCAATCAATCAATCAATCAATCAATCAATCAATCAACCTCTATCAAGATATATTAGGGATCCAGCGATTCACTTTCCACATGATTTGGTTGAAACCTTGATTTTTGGGTCAAGGTTTTGTTACCAAACAACAACAAAAAGACTAAAAATTCTTAATTTAATTTAAAAGTAAAGAAAAAGCTTTTCAGTTGGCTAAAACTAAGCCTCCTGTATGTTGAAATTAAATCCTAGAATTTAGCACAATTGCTTAAGACTATCAGCGTAGACATATTGGTATGTAGTAGAGATGCAATGGCTCACTTTCCCTACAATTTAGTTTATTAATATAATATATAGTTTAGTTTTCAATCAATAATTGTGCCATCCCTACTATTCATCAATCAATCTGAACCAATTTCACAGCATCTGGGTAACCTGTGCAAATGCTTTTAGTTTAGCAGATGATTAATTTGTGAAACTCAGTTTAAGACATTCATGCCCACATTTGGGCAGATTTTTCTGGAATATTTTTTAAATCCTGTTTTTGTTTGTTTATTTGTTTTATCTGTAACGTCAATTTGTGTAAAATTAATAAATAAATAATACAGAGGACCCCGAATATATATTTGCACAAAAGTTTATTTTTGTATGTAAATAATGAAAATATATTTATTTTCCATGATATTCCATTTTTTGGACAGGGTTTGTGCCTACATCCATTGTCCTGTCGCATTTCTACCACCAGGGGGCAGTACAATGACAAAGCAGCGGGAAATCCAACAGAAGAAGAGAGACCACATGCGTACACCACGTACACCGATGCATCGGGCTACTTTGCCTGGATGCTAGCTGTCTCGCTAACGGGGCTGACAGGTCTAAACGCATCGGCTCTGAAGGGGGAAGTACAGCGGTGGAGAAGAAGAAGAAGGGGGTCCCGAGCGCCGCTACGAAATGGCCGGCCAACAGTTCCAATATGACGACAGCGGCAACACTTTTTTCTATTTCCTCACGTCCTTCGTCGGACTCATTGTAATCCCGGCCACATATTACCTCTGGCCGCGGGATCAGAATGTTGGTAAGGCCTGATATCTGACTTAGTGCTATTGTACTTCACTCAGTTACCCCCCAGCTGACGGAACGTGGGTCATTTCGGTAAAGCTCTGGCTCGTAAATGTTCACCAGCTGGTGTGGCGATAATCTCTGTCTGGTTGTTGGAGTACATGCTGTGTAATTCTACTTATTGCGTCCCAAAAGAAGCTAACACACGTCTGCGCTGCTGATCGGAGCAAACCTGGCAACCCTTGGCCTCTAGTTATCTAAATCTTGATGTTTTTTTTTTTCTCCTGTTGTTCACTGTAAGAGACGAACCCAACACTTAGTGTTTTTTTTTTTTCAAATGAAAAATATTAAAAATAAAAAAAGCCACATACGCGCACTTTAATTAGCCTTTGATATGTTAGCTTGTTTTTTTTTTGTTGTCAACAATGAAAATTTGGGCATTTTTAAAAAATTGGAATACACAAAAAGTTTGCAAAGAAAAAAAAGTCTTTGTTTATGAGTGATAACTGTAAGAAACTTGAGTAAATGAGATCAGCGTGCTTGCTATTTGTTGTGTATTTATTTTTATTTATTTTTTCTCCTAGAACAACTGCGCCTGAAGAGCCTGCGGAGAGTGCATGGCAGGTGTCTGTGGTACCGGCTCCAGCTGATGAAATCCCAGCAGAGCATTGTTCCAACACTAAAGTAAGTCCTGGGAGCATCGATTTTGCTTTTTTCTGTGGAATTCATTCATTTTCTTATCCTGCTGCATCTCTTTCGGGGTCACTGGGATGCCAGAGCTTATTCTGGCTACTCTTGGGTGAAGGAGAGGTACATCTAGGACAAGTTGCTGGCTTGCACACTCAAAGGACAATTAAGACACCAATGAAGCATGTTTTTTGGCCTGTGGGAGGAGTACCCAGAGAGAACTCCACACTGAAAGGTCCCAGTCAAACCAAGTGTGGTGACACAAAATGCCTTCCACTGCGCCTCTGTGCAGCCTGTGAAAAAAAAAAAAGTTTTCATATCTACTTTAAGATTTTCTTACATATATTTCCCCCATGGGTTGATGACACTTTTCCAATAAAAATAAATATTATTGTCGTTTCTCTAAAAACATTACCTGTCCTGTTTGTTCTGAGACGTTTCTAATACGTTCTAGGTTGTTTGTCTTTCTACGCCCACTTTCTCCCCTTCCCCTGGACTGCAGCATCCTGTTTACGCTCTAGTGTCCAGGGTTTATGAGTCCACCTCCCGCATGTTTTTGTGTAAAACTGGTTAAAAGAATCAGCTGTGATCGTGATTTTTATTTATAACAATATTTATATTTTCAGGTTGAGCTGCTGAGGGTGGTGAGGTGTTGTCATGACAACAAGTCTTTCCTCTATTTTCGTACAATTGACGTGGAAATAAGTTGTTGTGTGCATGAATGCAATTAAGAAACCTGATTTGCTTATGTGTTTGTGCTCCGTGGATCCATCCGTGTTTAAAGAAAAATCTTTTCTTCAAAATACCAAATAGAATTTTTGTTCCATAAAGTCATTTCTGCTTCAATAGACAAAAGTTACAAATTGAAACTCTTTTGGAATTGTTTTCAGGAAAGCAGCATTATTATTTGGGTGGGCTGTGTTCCTGCTGCTAGCCTACAAAGTATCTAAGCTGGACAGAGAGTACCAGGAGTACAACCCTTATGAAGTCCTCAACTTGGACCCGGTAAAGTCTCACAGTTCATGCTCTGCAAAGAAGCGCACATATCCTACAACGCAAACCTCATTCAGAGTTTCATTTGCTTTAATGCTGGTGTTTGCTGTATCTGTTTCCTCCAGGGTGCAACTTTGCCAGAAATCAAGAAGCAGTACCATGCACTGTCTCTGAAGCACCATCCTGACAGAGGTGGCGACGAAACCACTTTTATGAGGATCGCCAAAGCCTATTCTGCGTAAGTGGTTTTCCTGCCTTTGACTTCAACCGTCACCTATGAAATTAATCCTCTATTCACCCCTTTTATTTATTTATTTTTCTCTTCCAGTCTGACCAATGAGCAGTCTCGGCTGAACTGGGAGCTGTACGGTAACCCTGATGGTCCAGAAGGTAAGCTGAGCTCCTACCCTGTTAGATTTAACATGGTGAGTCAGCATTAACAAATAAAATAATGGAAAAGCAATAATAAAATAATCACTCTATCTTTTCTAGCCACCAGCTTTGGTATTGCTCTGCCTGCCTGGATTGTTGACCAGAAGAACTCAATGCTGGTACGAGGTTCCTAATAGTATGCATTCCTTTGTGTTTTAGTTGCTAGGAAACAGGATTCAGGTATCAAACTTTGCTCTGACAGTTGGATTTTCCTCTCACAGGTGCTGCTGGTGTATGGACTGGCCTTTATGGTGATCCTCCCTGTAGTCGTGGTGCGTTTTCTTTCTTTTTTGTGACTTATTTTCTAAAAAGCCAGGTCAGATCACACCCTAAATGTCTGATTTGGTCCTTCTGTTCTCCAGGGGACGTGGTGGTACCGCTCGATCCGATACAGTGGCGACCAGATCCTTATCAACACTACCCAGTTGTTCATGCACTTCATGTACAAGACGCCCAATATGAACATGAAACGTGAGATTTAAAAAAATATAAATATATATTTTATCTTGAAAGGCAAACCATAGTAAAGGAATAAATAATAATGGACTGAATATATTCACATTTTACTATTGTAACACAGATGCTTATTTAGCTTCATGAAACATTCTAGGAATTTAGAATGTTAGCGCAACATATCACCAATTATTCTGATAAATATAGGATAACAGAATATGCTGACAAGTCAAATTCTTCATCCTCTGTCACTTTGAAACAATTCTGCCAAGCCTGACGTAAAACTGAGTGGTGTTTCTGTGTTCGTAGCAAATACCTGAGGGCACGCACCTGCAGTGCCCTCTAGTGGTTGTTGCTTTCCATATTTTAAAAGAATTACGTACGAGTCTCGTCTGTGTATAAGTTGCACCCCTGGCCAATCTATGCAAAAAAGAAAAGTTAAAAAAAAAAAAAAATTGTTCTCTGAAAATACTGCATTTGGGAAATAGTTTGTATGCTGGACAGCGAATTAAAGTGATGTGGATTTTTTGTTTTTTTGTTTAATGCTGATTTTGAGTTTCTGTCCTGCAGGATTAACGATGGTGCTAACAGCAGCCTTTGAGTTCGACCCTCGCAGCAATAAAGAGGCGACCATAAGGCCCACTGATAATGTGGAAGTTCCACAGGTAGATACAAAGCCATCTAATCATCATTTGATCTATTGGAAAAGCGTTTCCAGTGGTCTTTTAATTATGATTCTGCCAGTTTTAGTGAAAATTTAAAAAACTCTGCATCCTTTTCTAGAACATAGATACTTCCTGCATAGCTGCAAGAGTTCATTAGAAATTCGCCTGTGAGTTGTTGGCGGGACTGTTGGTTGTTAGTAACCCCTGCCCCCGTTTCCTGTCATCAATATGTTTACACTTTCTCCCGCTAGCTTACACCTCCTCACATCCCCAATTTAACATTAGCGGTGCAACAAAATGGCGAGCAAAATTGGAGCTATCCAATTTTGGGCTAGATACCAGCTAAGATAAGGAAAATGAAGATGTACATGGTTCTATTTGTCTGCACGAGGATGCATCATGATGGAGCGGAGCAGGGAGCTTGTGACCTACTGAATTTAGCTTCTACATCACAAATGCAAGCTTTTTCAAGGGACATTTTTGCATCTGCTCCTGATTTGTAACCACTAGAACAAAGAAATGATCTGAAATGCAATTTTTAGCTTAATTTTCTCTATATATGTTCTCCATCATTAAAAAAATGTCGGAAGAACATGTAACAAACACGATTTTCATCGGAGTGGGTCTTTAACATTTCCAATGCACCATTTAACAGAAGTATTCAGTAATATTTTAGACTACTTGTCCCTTTACAGAAACACTTTCAAACCACTGACACCCATAGGACTTTCTTTAAAGGATGATGTTTCTCTGTCTTTCTTTTCTAATAATAAGCTAAAACTTCCTGTTCTCCTGCTTTTGTTGCAGCTCATCCGTGAGTTGGGTAACATCAACGTGAAAAAGAAGGAGCCTCCGTTCTGTTATCCTTACAGTTTGAAGGCTCGGGTCTTGTTGCTAGCCCATCTTGCGCGCATGGACGTGTCAGAGGAACTGGAGGAAGGTGGGGCACCGCAATGCATTCAGCAAAATGCATAAACAAACAAACAAGCTGGGATTTGTGAAATCAGGAAAAAGATTGTAAAAAAAATTAGCTGCATGTTTGAGAGTCAATGTTATTACATAATTAATCTTGCTAATGAATATAGTCCAAGTACATTTGTTTTACTTCAGGATTATTTGTAAAGGTTTTTTTTTTTATTATTTGTTGACACCAAACATAACCTGTTTTATTAAAAAAAAAAAGAGGTTTTGTCTAAAGATGGAGTTAAAGTGGCTAAATAATAAGAAAACCTGTGTGATTCTTAAAAAAATACTGGAAAGATGCCCCCTAGAGATTATAAAAGATATTTTCCAAGTCTTACGTGTGACATTTGTTCCAGATCAAAGGTTTGTGGTGAGGAAGAGTCCAGCTCTTCTTCAGGAGATGATTAATGTGGGCTGCCAGCTCACCATGATGGCCAACAGCAGAGGAGGTACACACAGTCATAAAACACAGCCCCACCTCGTCTTCTTTGCTTTTACCGCGCAAACCCTCTGGTCACAGCGGTCACGTCAGCCTCAATGATGTCTCTTTCCAGGTTTCCATGCTCCTCGGCTGGTCAGCATTGAGAACTGCATGAAGCTGACTCAAATGACGGTGCAGGGCCTGCAGGAGTCCAAGTCGCCTCTCCTGCAGCTGCCTCATTTTGAGGAGGAGCACCTGCGCTACTGCATTTCAAAGAAGGTGCCTGTTTTGGTTCACGACACCCTTTTTGTTGTATGATTTTGCCATTTTTGTTCAATTTTTAAAGTAAAGTTTGAGAAGTTTCTTTTATTTCTATTTCTGAAAAAGAAATCTTTACATCAGCAGTAGAATAAATAAATCCTCATTTTTATTCCAAAAAGCTGAACATTCTCTCTTTTATTTGTTGTTCTTTAGTATAAGGTGCGAACCCTACAGGACCTTGTGAGCCTTAAGGACTCGGACAGACGGAACATGCTGCGTTTTCTGGGAGAGGAGAAGTACGATGAGGTCATAGCTGTCTTGGGCAGTTTTCCTCACATCATCATGGAAACCAAACTGCAGGGTCAGTTCAAAAAAGTGTTTTTTTTTTGTTTTTTTTTTCCCTCCCATACCACTTTAGATTTTTGTCACAGTGACCCAGGTACTTCCTTGTATTTGTAGTCACAGCTTGATGAATTAGAAACCATGCCACCACATGTCAACTGGTGGCTTCAGTCCTACCACATAAAGCTTTGCTCTGAAACACTGCTTTTCGTTTTCATGACCAAGTATAGGACCTAATTATTCATTCATTCACACACTTTAAGTTCATTTATGTCTCATTTAGAAAAAAAAAAGAGTCTTCACTTGGTGTATAAAAGTCTGTAGCTTCAGTGATTTGAAGCTTTTTCAAACAGCTCAGAACAAATAACCACTCCAACATCCTGTGAACCTATGCAAGAGCTATATATACATATTTTCTGTTTAATTTATAAATAATCAGCGTTATTACAAGACAAGATTTTGACAGCAAAGTTGTTTTTGCTACATCCTTAGTTTTCTCCTTTAGGTGTTAATGGTATTGTGTTTTTACAGTTCTTGACGATGAAGACAGCCATAACATCACAGCAGGCTCGATTGTCACCGTAACGATCACTTTAACCCGAAAGCGGATGTCTGTAAGTATTTGTTTTACTTGGCTAAAGTCTGCAAAAAGCTTTGTTTATTCACCTAGTAGCCACTAGAGGGAGCTTCTAGTGCTTAAAGGAGTAGCTAAAATATATTGAATGTTTCTGCAGGATATGTTTGAAAAAGAGCAGGAGTCGGCATCATGTCAAGGGGAAGAGGCTGCAAACACAGAGGAAGCAGTAAGAATTTGACCCAAACCATTTTTGTTTTCCATTTAATTCCTGATTTTTCACAGAAAGGTCACATATTGTTTTCTGTTTGATTTAAAGCAGGGAGATGCCAATAAATCCAAGACCAAAGTGTGGCAAAACAAAAGTAAAGGTGCAAAGAAGGCAGCCAAGTCCAAAAAGAAAAAGCTAACAAAGAAGAAGGCCACCCCTGCTCCTGCCAAAACCAAGCAGGCTAATGGCAGTGTAACGGGAAACGTAAGATTCACATCTAGAATATTAAAAAGCAAACAGATACAAAATGGAAATATTTAATTAGTAATGTTTGTTTACAGGAGCTTACAAATCCATCAACTACAACAACTTCAACATCAGCGCCGGTAGGAAAAGATGAAGATGATGATGCCTCGGATAAAGGCAGCGAATCAGAAGAGGGCGAAGCCAATAAAGATTCTCACAGTGAGAGAGACGAAGACAGCGACAAACAGAGTGACACAGAAGTTGATGAAATGGCGGGCGATGACGAAGAGGTCAAGAGCTCTTCACATTTTAGGAAGTCAAAGTTTGATCCAAAACCCAAACTAATGTTTCCCTTGTTTGTTAGGAGTGGGAGGCTTTGCAGCAAAGCATCCAGCGACGAGAGCGAGCGCTGCTGGAAACAAAGTCCAAAGTGACGCATTCGGCCTATACCCTTTACTTCCCTGAAGAGAAGCAGGAGTGGTGGTGGCTGTACATCGCTGACCGCAGAGATCAGACCCTCGTCTCTATGCCTTACCACGTCTGCACACTCAAAGACACAGAAGAGGTCAGACCAAACTTTCCACGCATACTTTAACTGCAGGTTAACGGTTTTCTACTTCTCTCTATAAATCTTTACAGCAGCATTTATTTTCTGCATCAATTCAGAAAGCTCTGAACTGGTAGCTAAATTTTAATGACTGTTTTCTCTGCGACAGCATTAGCTGATTTACATTAATTGTGTAAACACGTCACTACTGTAAAATGTTGCATTTCAGTTCAAGACTGCATTTCCCTGCCTCAGAATCCACTGGAATTATGTTAATTGCGTAAATCGGTAAAGAGTTACAATTTGTCAAAGGAACGTCAAATCTGTAGCTAAAACTCTGGTGTTAAAGCATTAAACCATTTAGAAGCAGCTTTAAATAAAATAGTATATAGATTCAGACTTAGTCTATTTTCACTGGCAAAAACAAAGCTGTGAATTTTACTAAATGCAACAGGGAAATATGCGACAAAATGTGCGCTTAAAATCCAAGCAGCTAATTGCAATTTTTTACATCTATCTTCAAATATGTTGTATTGTTATCATTTGACTCCAGGTAAGTAACTGCAGATGCAGCTTACAGCAATGAAAAATAAACTGCATCCACAGCTGCTTTGCAAAGAATATGAAACTGGCCCTCCACAGTCTAAAAGACATTTAGCATCCTGAAAAGCTGAAAAATCATCAAGTTACAAGTTTTTAATGTGGTTTCATAGCTACAAGAGTGTTTTTTCTAGTCCTAATGATGATGAAAGGTCAAAAGATTGTCTATGTGTTGTTTTACAGGTGGAGTTAAAGTTTCCAGCGCCGTCTAAAACTGGGAATTACCAGTACTCTGTGGTCCTCCGTTCTGATTCTTACCTGGGATTGGACCAGATCAAGCCTCTGAAGGTAAACAAAGAGGTGTCTCGCTCTTGATTTAAAGCCATAAATTGAGCAGAAGCTGACCAGTTATTAGTGATAGTTGCTTGTAATCCAAATAATAAGATTGAAAATCTTATTTAGATTTGATGATTTTATAAAAGTTATGTTTTGAAATTGCTTTTTATATTAAGACACATTAAGACACCCCCGTTTTGTGTTTTCTCAGCTGGAGGTCCACGAGGCCAAAGCCATGCTTGACAACCACCCACAGTGGGACATCCCTGACACGGAGGAAGAGGATGAAGAGCAAGAGGACAGCGACGGCATTGAGGAGAGCGACGACGAGGACGAAGACGACTGAAAAGCAGAGATGCACGCGCACTCTTTACCCCCCTCGGACTGGCCACCCATTCACTAGTGACGAAGTTGTGCCTGCC
Source organism: Adrianichthys oophorus (assembly GCA_036245035.1). NCBI lineage: Eukaryota > Metazoa > Chordata > Actinopteri > Beloniformes > Adrianichthyidae > Adrianichthys > Adrianichthys oophorus. The sequence goes on along the minus strand of BSAI01000101.1, from coordinate 15,905,901 downwards.
AAAATAAAAAACACACAAAAAAAAAAACAACAACCCACAATGAATCACCTGAGATAGTTTCTACACACAAAGCCCTCACCATCTCACCGTAACAATGTGACAAACTGTGGCAACTCAATAATTTCTCTTTTTTACAGAGACTGGTTTGATCTTGCTATAAGTGGAAGGCATTTCTGTGAATGCTAACAGGGCTTGGTTGTGTGAGTGGGTGTACAAGTGAGTGAGAGTGTATGTAAATAGTGTGTATTGTGTGTCTTTGTAAAGGTGTGAGAGATGGCTACACTGTGGACTGGAGGAGCTATTATGGTATGGGCTGTGGAAAAGTGGGTTTTTCAAAATTAACAAAAAGGATCTCTGTACGGAGGTCTCCACTCTGGTTTTTAAACCTGCTCATCTCTGATCCTTCTGTTTATACGGCTAATCCAGAGAAGTGAGCTTTAGCCTAAGTATGTTGGGAAAATTTTGAGTCAACTTTTGGAACATCTCCTTTCTGTGAAAAGGGGCAGAGTGCAGTTCTTTTTTCAGTTCCGTTTCCGCTGTTACTCTGATATTAAACTGTATGTTGAATTCGCTGTTTGCTACAGGGGGATGTCCGACGCTGATCTCTAATCGCTTGTGGTAACATTTTATCCCCCTGAAAGGAATCTGTATGTTGAAAGCAGGTAAATCATGATGTGAAAAGTCACCTCAGGTGTTACTGGGGGAGCACAGTGTTAAGGTGTGTTGACTTCAAAGTACTACTTTACATATGAGTCATAAAAACGACAAAAAAAAAACATCAAATCTAAAGGTTTGTATACTTGGTTCCACAGAGATGCGACTTCCTTTGTTTCTCTCCTGTGTATTTTTTTCCCTGTTATTTGTAGCACATTCCAATGTTAACTCATTGTCCAAAAAGCCTTACAGATGGAACTGAAATCCTGCTGCTTATGAGCTGTTGGGCACTGGTCACATGGTTTCTGCAAAAGGCAGGATCGCATCTTTTTTTTGTCCTTTTATTTAAATTCTACATTTTATTTGCAATTTATAGCAAGCTCAGAAGTGCATATCTTTCTTTATGCCACCACAAATCAAAGTACAGGTATTTTGACGGTTTATTGAGAATTGTCGCAGAAATATGATTATAACTGGTTTAAAGTAACAAGAGGTATGTTTTTTTTCTTGACACTTTTTTTTGGTCTTTGTAAATGTAGAAACGCTTTAGTTTGTGATGGAAATTTGAAACGTTTGCATTATTTTCCCATTTGTGGGAATGCAAGGCAGATATGACTAAGCAAAAAAAAAGAAAATGTTTTGTTCAAGCAGCGTTTTAAAGATTTTTTTTTCCCTCAAATGCAACACAAGTCTTGTTTTGCTGCATTTTAACTTTTTTTTATATATAAATATGTCAATGTGGGCAGATCAGAGCTTCCATATGTACGTGTGGGCTTTCACTGTGTTGAACAGGCAGTTTCAGCAGTTACAAATATATATATATATATCTTTCATAATTAATATCGGTACATTTTTTACAGTCATCTGTGCGTGAGTGTGTGCATGTGTCTGTGTGTATGAGAAACATTACATTTTGAATTCACCTGAAGACACACTTAAGTGACGCCCTCCTGTTTTTTTTTTACCTGCGCTTACATTTAATATTGAATTCTGATTATTGCTCTGCAATCGAATGTAGCATCAGCAATTCATGCTTTGTGGAAAGAAAAAAAACCCAAGAGGTTTTGCAGGGAGGGTAGAAACGTTCTCTTTATGGAACTGACCTAAGCGACGGGCCTCCAGGTTACTACAGTTCAGAGAAGAACCCAAATGAATCTGCCACTTTTGTTTACAAAGGAACTGTCATTGTAAATGGAAAATATATATATAGATTATTTGTATTTAAAATAATTTCAAATAAAAACTCCAACAAAGTGGCTTGTTTTGACTGTAGAAAGTTCCAGAAGCAGCTTCAGTATTTCATTTTACAGGAGGTTCTGTACACTAAAGAAGCTTTATCTCCACTCACATGTTTCAATGTATTATAGGGCTTTCTAAATCGTGCAAGCCTTTTATAAATTATACATTTATTTCACAATATGGAGGATCTGTTTTGTGAAACTTTTTTGACGTAGACCACATTTGGTTTATTTAGAGCCAAAGGCAAATAGTAAATGGGTTCTCTTCTCCTTTTAATTTTTGTGGAGGTTTTTATGCACTCTGAGGTGGTATTACACCAAAATATTTTAAATCTTATTTTCAGATTAGGTTTAATTTGTTGGTCGCTCACGACAACAGATACTTACAACAATGTAACCCAATTTAAGTCAAATTGTCTAAATTTATCATTAAAAAGTCTCAACACAGTGTGATTAATAATTTTACATTAGGTCTGGATTCTTTTATTTATTTATTTATTTATTTTAAAGACAATACTTTTACAATTTATAAATAAACTTAGTTTGGATTTAGATTTTGAAATGCTTTTTCTCTCAAATCAAAACAGAAAAAATAGAAAAACAAATTAAAAAATAGATACATTCATATATACACATGGAAACACCAATAACATGAAGAGACTTGTATTTGTGGATGTGCTGTTTGAGGGCCTTCAAAATCATTCTGAAAGCAAAAACATGAAAATGTCAATTTTTCGTAAATTAAGACGTGTTGATACAGGATCAAGTTATTTAAAAAAAACATTTTTCATAAAGGGCACAATAATTCTGCACTTTATATTCAGGTAAACAAACTTTTGTTTGCAGATGCAAATTTTAGTTTCAATTTTCTGCAACAAAACTTTCAAAATCAATATAACTGAATTTACACACAAATTAAAATCATGTACAAAGTTTCAACGTAAAGAGTAAAAAAAGATTTATTTATGGCTTGGCTGGTTGTTTGGGGGTCAGAAAGAGGTAGCTGTCCGCCATTGCCAAACATGAAGGTCCGCCTGTGTCAGAGGGTCACCACCAGTGACTGGAAACAATAGTTTTCTCCTAATCCCCCCGGAGAGGGAGTCCTCTAACCGAATGCATTGCAAATTTGAGTTGCAAATCTATTTTTTTTCCTGTGCTGTAACTTGAAGCCTTTTAGAGAGCCAGTTTTTATTCAAATTTGTAGAGTTAGATACGAGGAAATGGGTTTCCAGACCGTTACAAGGTAAAAACTGGATTTGCTTCAAGACTGCTTCTTCCCGTTCGTTTCCACACACCTGAGAATGCAAAAGTTGTTCTCGGTATTTGCTCCATCCCCTGAAGGGATGGTGAGCCGCACTGGAGACACAGCCGGGAACCATTTGGAAGTTTAACCCGCCAATACAACCCCTTAAGAATGTGTGTCAAACAGACAGACACACTTCCACTGACCGACATGTTGACTATTCTGCTGCTTCCAGCTCAGTTGTGAAGTGGAATTCTGACAGGCAAAACCTTTCTTTTTATTTTCCCTTTTTTGGGCAAAACACAGAATTATAATTTAAAACAATCTTGAGAGTCGATCTTACAAGGTCAGGCATGCTTAACATATGATTACATTGCAAATATGCTCTAATGGGCCACGACACGCATTTACTTTTTATTTTTCTCAAAACATGAATAATAATTCAAAAGAAAAAACATAAGTCCTGAAAAAGTGATGGGACCATTATGGAAAAAAATTAAATTTGGTGAAATTGTCTATTAATCAACAAATAAACAGGAAAAAGAAACGTTTGTAGACAAAATTGCATATCTAAAGTGAGGAACAAATGGAAGGTTAAAAGTTAACTCGATCATGGCCATGAAACATTCATCTTTTTAGGAAAAAAATTTACAAAAATACTGTTAATATAGAATATATATGTGAACAAAAGCAGAACAGGTTTACAAATAAAAGCTTTCCAGCACCCAAGGGTGAAAATATTTTGTTATAAACCAGATGATAATTAGAAGAAAATTCTGTAAAATGTGAGATTTCTTGCTCCTTTAACACTGCATATTCCATTTGGAGGAAATTATTTTCAGTTTGAGAAAAGATTTTAAAATTTTAGCCATTTGAATGTCTCTTTTTTTTTAATCTCAGTTCCTATTTAATTCTAAAGTCTTGTGCTAAAAAGTTGTTTTCATAGCTTTAGCTACTCTAAAAAACTAGGCATGCTAACACTTTTGAGTATTTTCAATTTAAAGTAATTAAATACATTACTCAAGCTTATTAGCTCCACCCTGTTTCTTTGTATTTAGCTTATTCTTAAAATAAAATTAAGCAAATTAAAAACAGTACATTTTATTTGTTTCAGATTTTTCAATCCAGAATTTGAGAAAGCATAATGCATTTGCTTTTGTTTTTTTTCTGTCCAAGAGGGTTATTTGTACACAAACCACAACAATTCAGTTTAAAATGTTTGCACAGCATTTATAACCCACGTCGTGAACCTGGCCAAAATTTGTTGTTACTGGCTGAAAACCTTTTGACTTTAATAGAACACTAAAAAAATATTCATCCAATTGTTTCACATCCCTGCGACAGACTGGCGACCAGTCCAGGGGTGTACCCTGCCTTCGCCCATGAGTAGCCGGGTTAGGCTCCGGCAACCCCGTGACCCCGAAAGGGATAAAGCGGATTGGAAAATGAATGAATGAATGAATGTTTCACATCATTTTGGTAGATGAATATTTTAGATCTTTGCACACACTATAAATAAAACCAGACGATTTTCCCATTCTGGAATGATAGAACAAATAGAAAATCTGATTTTTTTTTGTTAAACACCAACTTTGTTTCAGCAAAACAAGTGTCAAGAGCAGGCAGAGGCAGATGGATCAATATGCAGGATTTGTTCCAGAAGCAAGTATGGCGTTTTTTCACACAAAGAGCTCAAATGTGACAGAGAACGACTCCAAACTTTTTATTTTACAAGCCTATAAATTATTTTTTTTGTCCAGTCAAAATCAATTTTTGAATAATTTTACTTTAATGTTGCATAAAATGAGCAAAGTCTAAACATTTATCTAAATTGGTAAATGGTAAATAAATATAGCAATTTTTGTCAAAATGCATTTAGTTTTAGAAAAAGTTATAAAAAACTTGCCATTATTTATTTTTATAGCAATTTTTAAAATATATATTTTTAGAAATGAGTTTAACAATAATATACATTAAATACATTTTGACAGTTGGTATTTGCATTTTGATGCACTGTTTTATAGCTTGTGAAATTAAACAGTGCATGCCCCCCGTGCCCCCCCCCCCCCCCCCCCCCCCCCCCCCCCCCCCCCCC
>BSAI01000101.1:15731788-15897770 GCA_036245035.1 Adrianichthys oophorus | reverse complement strand
GAATAGAATAGAATAGAATAGAATAGAATAGAATAGAATAGAATAGATAATTTTCTTTAATCTTCTATATTTATATATTGAAATCTCAATTTTAAAGAGGCTAATTCATTCTTTGAGTATTAAAAACAATAAAACATAGAACGTCCACCCCAGTTTTTCATCCTACAGAATTTAAAATAGATTACAGATTATAATTCCAACAACCATTTTAAAAGGGAAGGAGAAACCCCAGGCTGCAGCAACTGTAATTACATTACATCCACGCACTTCTACAGACACAGACATCGCTTTGAGCCCAGCACGACTGCCGGCTGCCGCGGGATGTTAGAGGCGCGTTGCTATGGCGACAGAAAGGGGACACACAGGAAGAGGGGGTTAGCCGGGGGGGTTGGGTCTGAGATTGAGAAAGAGAAGCGAGCTTGCAGTGTTGCCGGTGCTTTGACAGGGAGCAGCAGCAGCAGCTGCAGCAGGCGGCGGTGGAGCATCTGGAAACCGGCAGCCGGGGCAAAAAGGGGTTAAGCTGTGTGTATGGTAGGTGCTGCCGGGGGATGATCGGAGGTCATGGGAGTTGTTTCTGCATCAGAATGAGAAAATGGTTCAAAGGTTTCATGCATGTTGAGGTGGTGCGTGCTGGATGTTTCAGTTCCTGTTCTTTTGATGACAAATACTGACTTTTCAAAAAGGATTTTTTTTTTTTACTCCTTTGTGTGTGTGTGTGTGTGGATGCTTTTTAGATTTTTTTTCAGAAATATTTTATTCAGATTTTTTCATAAATTTATTTGAAACCAGAAAAATGGTGCTAAATAAAAATGCTTAGCTGGATGCTTTGACAACTTGTAGTGTTTATGTTGTTTGCAATGTTGTACAGTGACTAAAGGTCTGCATGGTGTGAGTGTGTGAGAGACAGAAGTCTATTGTCTGACTGTGTGTTGCAGCTCTGCATGTTTCACTTTTATTTCCTCTGTGTGTGTTCATGAATGTGTGAGGCTTTGTCTCTCTCTTACGATATTTATTGCAATCTTTGCAGCCGGAGAGGGGGAGGGGTGTGAATGAGTACAGGGCTTTATGTGGCTTTGTTTGTACTATTTCCTATCATTTCTGTGCATATGAGAGCCCTTATGTGGCGTGCTGTCGAGGTCGTCTCTCGCGTACAGCTAAGTTTCAGCCTCAGCTTTGAGTTGGAGTGTGCTTTCACAAGGTGCCACTTCCTACTTTCTGTTTAGATTCGAGAATTGTCTTCTTCAGGTCGGATAAACCCGCTGTCTGCCAGCCCGGAGATGCAGACTTCCAATCTTGGCTCTCAGTTAATGGCAGGGGCCCAGGACAAACTACCTGCCAGAAAAAGAGGAAGGCCCCCCACCCGAAAGCTGGAGTTCCACTATCCTGAGTCCCTGTCATCCCTGAAGGTCCCAAAGAAAAGAGGCAGAAAACCTGGTTTTAAGGTCAGTCAGCTGCATTGATTTGATTTCATTTTCCACAGGAGATTACATTTAGACAGTGTACTAAAATAAAAGATAAACAGCTTTCATCTCATGGCATTTCCACCTTTGAATAGAATAAGATACCAGCATACGATTAGAGTGAGATATTTCACGTAACTCTTCATTTTAAAGTAGTTTTTGTTAGTACTGAGACATTTGAAGACAGAAAAAGACTTAATCCTTAAGGGAATTTTAAAATGTCAACAATCAGAAGATGCATTTAAAAATCCACTCAGATGAAATTTGTGCTTTAAACATGTTCTCGTAGCATTTTTCTCACAGTGGAGGACATATTTTATTGAGACGAAGCTTAAAACTGCATTTTTAAGTATTTCTTTATTCAAATCGCTGTGTGTGAATCCGGAGCAGCTGAAAAAATGCTGAGGGAAAAAGCGAATGGGAGAGCATGTAAACAGAGATGATGGGAAATGGGGGAGGGGTTGCTCTGCACAAAATTGTCCCGCCCACAACTCAGAGACGACTTTTTTTTTAATGAGCTACTGCTGCTCTGTCGTAAATCTGTCCTAGAAAACAACCAGTTTTTTATTTTGGTTAAAACGACATAATCATAATAATAATAGTAATAATTAAAAACATTGGTAGTCCTTTAGGAATAGATCAAAAGAATATTGCAATGGGACTTTTTAAACAAATCCGAGATTCCTTTAAAATTCTACATCAGATTCTTTCATTAAGTCATTTCATAGAATTCAATTTTTTTTGTTGAAATTATAGGTGTTCCGTGCTTAGATACATATCACATCACTGTAATTTGGATCAATAGAAATGTGAAAACCACCTGGAGGAAATTGTCAGCATTTGGTGATAAAACCCCAAAAGGAGTTTCAATCATTCTTTCTTTTCACTTTTCTTACTAATTAAGTCCAAATTCGACTATAATGAACTCATCCTCCCACCCTTTTCTGTGGCGGCAGACATTGTTAAAACCATAACTACATATTTACTAAAGCTCACTTTTCAGACTAAGAGCAGAAAAACTCAGAATTCTGACATGACTAAAATGACATAAAGTCAACCTGGTGTAGCAGACCTTCCTAATGTCTTTTTTAAATGAAAAAGTTTTTTGTCTGTTTTACGTTTAATCATGTTTTTGCCAGCTCATTGGAAAATTAGGAAGAATAAAGGCAAAACTACATGCAAGTCCTAATTATCTTAAATATTCTGGTCTTAGTTCTGGCACAAAGACTGGCTTTAAAGGTCAGAACCGGGTTAATCCTGACTCACTGCCTGAACAATGCAGAATTACATTATGCCTGGTTAATATGTGACTAATTCAGGCAGCCAGAAAACTTAATCAAATAATGAGCTGTCATGACAAAAAAAAAGATATAACTGCAGACGAATTTTATTTGACAAATTGTTCTTTTATTGGATTTCTGTTTAGTAAAACCTGATAGTTTCACTGACAGACTAACATCACTTTCTTTTATTGAATGTCCTGTTTTAAATGTCTGAAAATGAATGTTTATGAGTGAATACATGTTTCTGTGCAGCTGAAGCCCAGGATGATGATGGCCAACTCAGCCCTCAGCAGTACACCAGAACCTGAGACCGGCTCCATCCCCCATGATGCCGCTATCATCCCTCACTCTGCTGCACCACAGGCCCTCACAGGTGAAACCCTCAAACCGTTACAAGCTTTCCTCTGAAGGATCACTCTCAAAAAATATAAAGCAAATGATCAGGAAGTAATATAGAAGGTTATAGAAGGTCCAAAAAGTTTTTGGCCTACCTTCAATGAACTTTAATTGAAAAGTCAGAGCAGAACTTATGTGATGAAAGAGTTTGATTTGTGTGCATGTACAAATCCATGCATACAGCTGCAACAGACTGCATGTGCACTGTGTGTATACTTGCCTACATACAGAAAACCAAAAATGAATCTTTAACATTTGGTTCAGAGTGATGTGAGGATGAGTTAAAAGCAACTTCTTACTGGTTTTGTATCTTAAATTCTATCTATAGACAAATCCAGCTAGTAGTTGACAGGACAGAGACCAGCTGAGGGGATTCCATCATTCCACCTTTCATCCTTTTAATACACGCATTGTTGCATGCTAAATGGACTTTTATTTTGCTTAATCAAAGACCAGCCATTCTGGTTTGGTTTGGAGTTAGAAGCCCACTCTTGCAGCTTCTGGAAACTGCAGTGCATTGCTGTTCAGCTACATCAATTCTAAAAAAGCTGTGATCTTGTGCAGGGTGAAAGACAAAATACTTAACGTTTAAAGGATACAGATGGTGCATCTCATAACCCAGTATTCTTAAAAGCAGACTTGCATTTATTTTTCCCACCAGATGCTCAAATGGCTGTAAGACTTGTAAATCAAGATGTAGTCAAATATGCAAAAAAGCAATTATATGTTTAAGATTATTGCAGTTGATTAAAAATGTGCACATCAGTTTATTTAATGGCTCTGTCATGAAGAAAGATAAACTTGTCTCTGAGGATGAGTGATGCCACCTTCTTTTCTTCCTTCCTCAGCAGAGACAGCGGTGCCTGATGATTTCACGTGTGACCCCCTTGCAGACTCTAAGCGCCACGCCGTAGATCCCAGCGACTCTGCTTTCAAGGTTATGACATCCCAGTACCAAACGAAGCGTCCCTATGGTTACCGTTCTTCAATGGGTGTGCGCAGACAAGCATCAAGTCCAGCTAGTTTCCAGGACGGAAATAGAAATGGTGAGTTGTCAATTCTACTGAAAAAAAACAAAACAAAAAACAACAACATGTAAGTGATTGCCTAAATTACAGAGGGCTTCACCACACGACCCCCCCCACCCCAATCAAAGCAAGCAGCTGCTGACATGCCTTCTCTTGAGGAAGTAGAGGCTGAGAACTTTGGAGTGGGGCTGTCCATCACCCAAGCTGAAGTCACTGAGATTGGATGAGGTCCGTCCTGAGTACCTCAAGTCTCTGGATGCTGTGGGACTGTCTTGGTTAAGACTTCTTTGCATAATTGCGTGTCAGTCAGGAACTGTACCACTGGACTGGCAGACAGGGGTGGTGGTTCCCCTTTTCAAGAAGGGGGGTGGAGGGTGTGTTCCAGCTACCGGGGAATCACACTCCTCAGCCTCCCTGGGAACGTCTATGCCAGGGTACTGGAGAGGAGAGTCTGTCCGATGGTCGAACATTAGATACAAGAACAACAGTGCGATTTCCGTCCTAGTCGTGGAACTGTGGACCAGCTCTACACCTTCTGGAGGGTTGCTGGAGGGTTCGTGGGAGTTCGCTCATTCTGTCCATATGTGTTTTGTGGATTTGGAGAAGGCGTTCAACCGCGTCCCTCGTAGTGTTCTGCGGAGGGTACTTTTGGAGTATGGGGTCTGGGGAGCCTTACTCAGGCATGTCCGGTCTCTGTATGACCAGAGCAAGAGCCTGGTTCGCATAGCCGTTCGCATAGAAGTCAGACCTGTTCCCAGTGGATGTTGGACTCTGGCAGGGCTGCCCTTTATCACCGGTTCTGTTCAAAGTCTTCATGGACAGAATTCCTAGGCGCAGCCAGGGGCCAGAGGGGTCTGGTTTTGGAACCACAGGATTTCCTCTTCTTTTTTGCAGAAGATGATCTCCAGCATGCACTGGAATGGTTTAAAGCTGAGTGTGAAGCGGCTGGGATGAGGGTCAGCACCGCTAAGTCTGAGGCCATGGTTCTCAACCGGAGAAAGGTGGATTGCCCTCTTTAGGTGGGTGGGTGGCGTGCTCCTTCACCAGGTGGAGGAGTTTAAGTGTCTTAGGGTCTTATTCAAGAGTGAGGGAAGATCAGAGTGTGAGATTGACAGACGGATTGGTGCGGCGACCACTGTAATGCGGTCGCTGTACCGGTCTGTCGTGGTGAAGAGAGAGCTAAGCCAGAAAGCAAAGCTCTCAATTTACCGGTCGATCTATGTTTCAATACTCACCTATGGTCAGGAGCTCTGGGTCATGACCGAAAGAACGAGGTCCCGGATAGAAGCGGCCGAAATGAGCTTCCTCCGTAGGGTGGCTCAGCGCTCCCTTAAGAGATGGGGTGAGAAGCTCGGTCACCTGCGAGGAGTAGAACCGCTGCTCCTTCATATCGAGAGGAGCCAGTTGAGGTGGCTAAGGCATCTGGATGAATGGATATATTTCAAAATTTCAGCTAAAAGCCAGATTCAAAATATCAGTCTTGACCCCTCTTTTAAAAGTGTGGACAGAACCACTCCGGTGCTTGGTTTTAACTTTTTCATTGATTAAAATAGTGTATTTTCACTCTTTCACACTAAAAGTCTACACCACCATGCCAGACAGCGGAGAAGCCAAGCGTCTTGCTGACAAAGACCCCTCCAGCTGGGGGGTAGAAGAGGTGGTCTCCTTCATCAAAGAAGCTGACCCTCAAGCCTTGGCACCCCACGCCGACACTTTCAGGAAGCATGTGAGTTCAGGACTCATGATTCTATAGTTTCCCAAACCTTCTTAAGCATGTTAACCTTTCTTTCTCAAGTTGTAGAGTTTCTGACCTTTTGTGGCACAGTGACCTGCTCTGTTTCCAGCACTGAAGAGGGAGCATTTCTCCTTTGATTGCATGTATTTTTAAGTTTCAAGAGTAAAATTGCTTCGTTCGCACATATTTTTGATTTTACAGAGTATTTTTCTGTTCAAGTACAAGATCATTTTTTGAGCACACACAATTTTTTAAAGTTTTACACTCAAACTGTGAGTGATGTGCTTGGAACAAAAATAATAAAAGATAATAAAAGAGATCTTTCAACTTCTTTTGACTCTTATGTTAAATCATTACATTTCAATGTTGAGTGACCACAACGCACACCCAGAAGGTTGGGTGTTGTGGGCCTAAATTCACATTTTAAGATCATTTGAGCCAAAAAGATTATCCTCTTCAAGTTTTTTTAAATTATTAAAAATAAATTATTTCAACAATGTAAATGAAAATGAACAGTTAAGTTTAAAAAGTTGCATAAAAACATAATTAAAAAGTCACACACTGAGGTATTTGACTTGCCAGAAATCTGAGCTGGTCACATTGGATGTTATAGCCCCAGTCATCTATCTGCCTGTGCTTGTTTAAATAGATGTGGTGTGAAATTAGATGTAAGTGGTGATAATTTGATACGTAATCACAGGAGAGTGTTGCACATATTCTAAGTAGAATTAGATTGCAACTATTCCTTCAGTCTGTTTATTTTTTTGGTTTTTATTTAAAGCAATTCAAGCTGGGCAAAACATGAGAAGTGCTTTTTCTAAAGAAAGTTCTCACATTTTAAGAGGTTTTAATTTAGTGATTAGTCTCATGTAAGAACACGCTTGAAACAAAACCTTCAAATAAAAGAAGCTCTTTTATTTATAAGCCAAGAAACAAATTTGCTGTTGCTCCTCATTGTTTCTAAATTGTTTTTTTTTTGTCATCTTTTTACAACAAAATCTTGTTTATCGGTAAATGCCACATTTGCATTTATATGAGGCCTCACTGATATTTTTCTGTTTTCCAGGAAATAGATGGAGATGCTTTGCTGCTGCTGAAAAGTGAGATGATGATGAAGTATCTGGGACTGAAGCTAGGACCTGCCCTCAAACTTTGCTTCCACATCGACAAGCTGAAGCAGAGTAGGTAGTGATGTGCTCACGTTGACAGCCAAACTTTCATAAATGAAGTCTGGAACCTCCATCTACAGGCTTTTACTAAATCCAAAACCTCATTTTGTATCAGGACTTTTTCAAGCTTTTTTCATTTTCACATTTTTTTTTTATATCTAAGTGAATTTATATTGTAAATAACAGGACAGCACACAAAGGACAGCCATGTCTAGTTACTAGACTTATCAGTAGCATTAAACCGATCATAATCATATCACCATGTGTGAACGCAAGTGGTAACCTACAGGGATGAGAAACTTTAAAGGTGCTTTATATCAGTATTAGATTTTAACATAAAATTATATCTCACTGCTGCTATTTTCAGGTTTATTTGTGACATGAATTGTAACAAACAATTTCAATGTTTTTAGAGGATGATGTTGAAAGTATTTGAGTGCAACCAATCTCTTTTCCTGGTTAGTTTTAGTATTTCCAGGATTCTTCTTTTTTTTATTATTCCCACTCATTTTAATAGTAAAGTTGTATTTTTTTTTTTTTTGCCTCATGATGACATTTAAGGAGATCATTCATAAAGTGGTTTTTTTATGATTTTGTAAAACAATTGTATAATTGTGTGTGTTGAATGTCACGCAAGATAAGAAATGTAAGTGGAAAAAGGTTAAAGAAGATTATTGGTTAAAAATTGTGAAGCCTCTTACCACAAACCACAGCAAAAATGCTTCACTGGTAAGTTGTCACACAGTGCTCATAATGACAGGAAGGAAAAAACTCTGTGTTGCAGTCTATTTTGCAGAAAGCTTTGCATCCCTTGTGCAAAAAAAGATTTAAAACGAACACTTTTTAAACAACTTTCTCACTATGGTGCTCCCTGAATAACACACCGCCACTACAACCTCAGCCTTTAATGAATGTAGCCTGATCTTTTGTTTTTTTCACACTATCTTTCATCAGTTTCATTTCCTTCTGTTTACATTGTTCAGATGCAATACCTATCTTTTTTTGGTACAAATGCAGTTGTAAATGTTTCATCTCAAGTGTGGAAAAAAAAAAATCAACTTGTAATGTAAAATGTGTCACACTGTTGTGTCGTCCTATAGTTAGTACTTATACAGTTTTGTCAAAAAGTTCTTTATATACACAAAGCTTCAGTCATCAAAGCCAGCAGTTAAAGCAAACAAATGTGGTTTTTGTGTAATTTTCTTTTATTTTGGGGGTTGCAAGGTTTTTAAATTAAACATTTGAAATATGTCATTGTTCCTTCTTTTAAGATGATTTTTTCCAACTTTATTTATTTACTTATATTCCAACCAAGTCAGAGTGAGCAAACATGAGCAATGAATAAACAATGACAAAAATGGCAGAATGGAAAAAAAAGGCAGCGGCAAGGCAAGATACAATTTAAAATATCAAACACTTTGATACATTCTGATAATAATACTGTTGTTTTCTTTCTTTCTTTCTTTCTTTCTTTCTTTCTTTCTTTCTTTTTTGCTTGAAATATATTTAAGTCACTTGAAATAATCCGAAAAAGATTTGTTACACGGAAAATTTCAGGGTCCAAAGTTTACATAAATTAAATGCAAAACTTTGAATAACATTCGATTGTGAATATCAGACCAGAATACTTTCATGTAGCTGTAAAATTGGTGTTCTTATGTTTCAGTTTTAGTTAGTCAGTTTTTCTGACTGAAATTTGAATCTTTTTTATGGAAAAAAAATTCTAACAAGATACGTTTTAGATATTATTTTAATTTTTTTTTTTTTTTTCATTTTGGGTGTTCTTTTTAGGAAAAATTCACAAACCAAAATGGACTTTTACTTTGAAGGAGACGAGACTTAGAAGGAGTCTCGCGTGAGGACAAATGTTGACTTTCTTTTGCGAGCGCGTGCGGTTGTGTTGGAGGTGAATATGGCAGACGTTTCTGAGAGGACGCTCCAAGTGGCGGTGGTGGTCTCTTTCGCCGTGGGCTTCTTATCCGGCTGGCAGGCGAACCGAATGAGGAGAAAGTTTCTGGACTGGAGGAAGAAGCGTTTGCAAGACAAACTCCAAGAAACGCAGAAAAAGCTCGACTTAGCTTGATTTAGCCAGGTAATTGAACCGGAGAGACTCAGGGAAATATGAGTTTCTACCATTCCTCTACGTGAAAACACACATATGTATGCAAAAAAGATGTATATTTGTTGTAAAAAATGTTTTTTTTATTGGAGCAATCTTTCTTTTACTATTATAAAATCTGTTGGCATCATTTAAACTAAACGAATACATTTTTTGCTGAACTTTACACTATTTTTAATGCATGTTCCACACTAAATCTTTTTTTTTCTTCTTTTTAAACTCCAGGTGGAGGGATGTCTGGTCTTTATGATGTGGATCATGAATGGACTTTATTGGACCCAACTGTTCACCACGTCTATATCTGTCAAATCTGAACTGCAGTATACATTTTTTCTGAAGACACCCCCCACCCCCCATTTATACAGAGAAGTGTATCATGGACAAGTGTTGGTGTTTCTTTTCTTCGGTTTCTGTCCAAACATGCCTTATTAATTTGTGAATTTTAAAAGTTGAATTGTTCTATCAGTGTTTCAACACACTTTACACATTTGAATACATACGTATCAGTCGTATAAAAGTGGCAGGTGTTTCTTTAAAATAGATAAATAAAAACAATCTATAAACATTACACATGAGATCAGTCTTTGGAGCCATACGTACATTTTATGAAATGTTTGACTATTGATTGCAATTTAAAGGTATTTTGTTTAAAGCAGTGGCGCCATCTGCTGGTAGAACTAAAAGAATGGGAATTGACTCTTGTTTAAAAATTTGTTTTTTTTTTTCTTTTGTCCCAATGAGCCTTTTGAAGTTGTGATAAAGACACATTATATTTAGCTTTTGCTTTTTCTACACTACAGTCTTCTACTTTTCTTCACAGAAAATCTCGAGACCTTGGCAATTATCTAATTTGAGAGGAATTGACTTACCAATGAAGGATTTATGATTGTGGATTTAAACTTTCTACAAAGATTGAGACGGAAAACAGGAAATTCTGGCTTTGTTTTGGTGTTCCCGGTTTTTTTATAGCAACAATGACAACATTCACACATAATAAAACACTTATTTGCATTTCAAAGAGCAGAAGTATATGTAAATGTAGTGTATCTAAATGTATTCAATCACAAATATACTTTAACTCATTATTTTATTTATTTTATAGAGCACCGTCTGCCAGCAGCTATGGAGGCCCTAAGTGCAGTACACAAAAAAGCAGAATACATTATATAATATATATAAAATACATGCAAACTAATTTTAAACAGAGTTAAAACCAACATAAAAAAGGATAGGTTGATGCTACAGTGCCATAATGGTGGAACAGTTTGGCTTTAGAAGTCTCCAATCTTGTAACCTCTTTAATAGCCAGTGGCAGTTGATTCCAGAGGTTAGGAGCACGCACAGTAAACACATGGTGCCACCAGAACTTAGATTTGATTCTTGGAACCAGTAACACACTGGTCCACAGAGCGCAAGGACTTAGGGGGGGAATATTTTAAAACCAGACTGGAAAGGTAATAAGGTGCAGTATCTGGCAATGGCAAAACAAAGACAAGAATTTTCATAAAAATAAAATATTGCACAGGCAGCCAGTTCAATGAGACCAAGATCAGAGTTATGTTCTCAGACTTCTTTGCACCACAAATAAATCTGGCTGCTGCATTTTGAACCAGCCGCAGCCTCACTATTAAAGCCATGGGTAACCCGACAAAAGGAGCTGCAATAATTCAGCCTGGACAACACAAAAAATATGCATCACAATTTCAAGATTGAACTTAGATAAAAAATACCTAATCCTGGACAAACGTGGGGCTGAAAAAAGCAGGACCTGGTTACAGCATTTATTTGGAGGTCCAGTTTCAAGGTGGCATCAAGTTTTACTCCTAGGTTAGAGATCACAGCGTTCCAACTGGGAGAGCGAGAGGAGATCAAGACCATGATCCTTTTTCGAGCACTGGGGGAAAACACAATTACTTCAGTTTTTGTTTCATTAAGCCCAAGGAAGTTACCTAACTTCACCAAGGCAGTCAGTTATTGCCTTAAGTGTACAGTCAGAACCCTTGTGTGTAAGGACATAAATTTGGCAGTCATCAGCATAAAGATGGAAATCCACCTTATGCGTACGAAGCAACATTCCCAGAAGCAGCATGTAAATAGAAAAAAGCAATGGGCCCAGAACCAGCCTCTGAGGGACTCCCCACCTCAGGGGTAACACTTGGATGAGTGAGGGCCCATGCTAACACTGAAAGACCTGTCTGTAAGATAAGACCTCATCCACTGTAGAGCTTCGCCAGAAAGCCCCACCCAATGTTCCAGCCGACCAAACAAGATCTTGTGATCAACTGTGTCAGAAGCTGCTGATAGATCAAATAATAAAAGAACCACCAGACCACCTGCATCTGTTTCTAGCAAAACATTTTTTTTTAAAAAGCAGTCTCTGTGTTATGTCCAGGCCCAAACCCCAACTAGAAAGGTTCCAGGATCCCATGAGCATTTAAGAACAATGGTCTCAAGGACTTTTGCACAAAAAAGTAAGTTAGAAATTAGCCTATAAAACAAAGCAGCATCCAACCCATTGTCTTTTTAACAGTGGCCTTGCTACCATTTGTGTAAAACTGACTGGAACCAAGACTGGTATTCACAATTTGGACAACATTTGAAAGTTTTCATCTAAAAGATGGTTCTTAAAAACTAGGTTTAGGAAAATAAAACTCGGACACCTTTAATAGTTTTTAGTGGGTTGATGTCACATGTTAGATCATTTTTTTGTAAACGGTTCAACTTTTTTGAACTGTGTGTGTACTCATGCTGAAAGTATACAAATTTCAACATTTGTAACACTAGCATTTGTTAAAACAATTAACGCACTGGATTTTTGGTAAGTGTTGGTAGTGGAAACAGGTTATATGTGATAAAAAAGTGTGATAGCAGCTAAATTGGGCCACTTTTTTGTTAATTGTTTGGGAAAGAGAGAAAAAAAGAATATGTGACATTTACTTGTGTTCTTGATATTAATAACAATTGCCTTTAGTGTTTTTGTGTTGAATTTATGGGATAAAATATTTTTGCTAGAAGTCTACAGCTGTTGAAACATCAGCTTTTTGAGATGTGCCACATTTAGGTAAAATGTGCCACTCAAATTGCAAAGTAAAACTCATTTTTCGTAGTAAAACCAAATGATTTTTAATGGAAAACAGAACATTACAATTAAATTCATTAAATGTTAAAAAATATGACAAATCCGTCATGAAGCCGTCATATTAACAAATTCCATTGTCATCGCCACAGCTCTCATGGAACCAGGCCCCATAGGGCACCCAATCTTCGTTAGCTTACATTTATGCACACACAATTGGCTCTTGTGTTGTATTTACTGACTAAATACGTGCAGGAAAATCATGCAGCGTAAAAGCTAAATTAACATTTTTCTTAGCATTGTGCACTGTGCTCCTGGGGTAGAAGTGGCCCTCTGGCGGCCATATGAATGGCCCTGCTCTGTAGAATCCTTTAAAGGTGCAATCTGGGATCAACTTTTGAACAGATTGAATCTGTTTAAACCTCCATCAACTAATACCTCCAAAAATACATGCTGTTAAATAAATGTAATTTGTTTGAAAATCAAATTGTAATAAGAAAAATCTCATTTCATGCAGAGGAAATGGGACCCTCCTATGGGGGGTCCGTAGGTGGTGCTGTTGCACTTCAATAATTTATTCTCCACAAAGCAAGGTTTGCCTCCAGCAATCCACTCACAGACTCTCAAATTAGATCCTGTGAGCAGATCTCTCTTTTTCATCATCACCAGTCAAGCGGTCCAATTACTATGTCTCAACAAGCTTTCAACAAGACCTTAAAAAGTCCTATTTTCCTGTAGTACTCTGTCATGACTTAAGAGGATACTAGAGTGGGGATCAGAGCAGGTTAAGTCTTGACTCATGCAAGGATATATAGATGTTTCAGCATATATATTCATCACAGTACTTGAGAAGCTGTGCAGAAGTGTGAAATATTCCTGCATTGATGATGCTCAGGCACTAAAAAAAGAAAATGTTTAAAGAAAAACAACTTGTAACAGGAACTTTTAATGACTTTATTTACTCTTACTTTCAGTAATACTCATTTTCATAACTTGGGTGAAAAAGTTTAATTAAAAAAATGCAGGACTTTGAAAGTATTGAACTCCCTACTTTTATATTAGCCTGATTATAATTTTTTTTCATATGTCTCATTACTGTAAGTTGTGTTCCTCACAAAACCTTCGTAAATTAATCTCACTTTCATTAATAATCTCTCCAAACCAGTGAACGGCATTACCAGGATTTGCAGAAGAAGAGATGACTGACAGCTTTTTAGGAACTGAAAAGTAGAATTGTGTGTGACATGGGAGGGAAAGTGTGAGTGAAGTGTGTTTTGGATTCAAGGCATTGTGTGGTTTATCCTCCATGTCTCGTGCTGTGGTGAAATTGTGATGAATATTTCTAGAATGTGTGTAGATTGTGTATTCCCTGTTTATTCTTTAACAAGCTGTGCATGATTGTGTGCAACAGTGAGAGTGCCACTGTGCAGCTGCGAGGTATTTTCAAAGAAGCCGAGACAGTTTTGTGACTTGAAGAGATAATGTGAGGGAGAAAGAGTTCACATTGACTGCTGTGATTGATCTGATTTTTCCTAATTGGCATGAAGACCTCAGAGCGGGTGTCCTTTGTTTATATTGAGTGTGCTCAGGGAGCGTCATGTTTAATAATGTCCCTGATTGGCTTTCTGGTTGTGTTATTGTGCCCTCTGGCTACTGAGAGAGGCCATAAAAAGTGCAAGAATATTGTTTTAAAAATTGAATTGATGACCAAATTAAAATAAAAAAAAGTTTGCATTGTGTTTTTAGCAAAAAATTAGAATGGAGGTAAATGAGAAAAATAGGGGGGTTAACATTTCATTTCAACAATTCGATTCATCTCATAATTTGTGGTTACAGATATGTGGCCTTTATTCACCCACAGAGCTGCCGCTCACTGGATATTTTCTCTTTTTCTGACCATTCTTAAGATGGTTGTGGGTGTAAATCCCAGTAGACCATCAGTTTCCGAAATTACTCAGACCAGCCCGTCTGACACCAACAACCATGCCATGTTCAAAGTCACTTCAATCATCTTTCTTCCACATTCTGATGCTCAGTTTGAACTGCAGCAGATCGTCTTGACCATGTCTACATTCCTAAATGCATTGGGTTGCTGTCATGTGATTGGCTGATAAGAAATTTGCGTTAACAAGCAGTTGGACAGGTGTACCTAATAAAGTGGCTAGTGTTGTTTATACTGAAATGGTATTTTTGGACATACTCCAAAAATCACAAAATCACACCAGAAGAAAGTTAGAAAATTTTGTATTTGTATATAAATTTAAGGAGAACTGTCAGATTAATCTAGAATCACAAATGTGACATTTTCCTTTAAAGAACCTAAAAAAAACTATAAAAAAAAGAAAGGTCTCAGAGGCACATTGTACTGATTAAAAATGATGACGAGACATCACAGCTGTTATCAGACAAGAAGTGGAGTACATCCTGAACTGGTCACTAGAGCATCATAGATAAAGTTAGGACATTCTGTCAGAAGCAGCTGGATTTTACATTTAAATATAAAAAAGGGACTAAAGCATAAAAACAATAAGACACAACAACATGATGAGAAGTCTTACTGCTCCTGCTGGAACCTGTTATGCAATGAACTATCAACACATGCAATCTGCCATCATATTTAGCCTTACAAAGCGAGGCAATTAAAAAAACTCATGAGGAAATTTATTTCTCATTGTTGTTTTTATGAAAGTGAAGACTCGAAAAAGGTTTCACACGAGTATTTTTTTATCCCTGATGGCACTTTTTTTATCTGAAACAAAAATGCTCCAGACTTCAAACCTGATAAAAAACACAGTCAATGTCTCAAATAAACTATTGTCTAAATTAAGATTGCTGTTTACATTTACCAACTACAGTGATGCATCTTCCCAAAATACAGGTTCCATAAGGGCTCCCAAACCTCAAATCATAAATCAGACACTCTCCTCACTGCATATGGCAAAACATAGTGTACTGAAAAATCTTCATTGAGGACTTGGAGACAGACTACAGAACAATCAATCAGCTCAACTCACCTTGTCAGGGCAAAAAAAGCAGATGAGGCCTTGCAGTCTTTTAGAAAAAAAGAAAGATATTAAAACATATCCAGCTTTGGCAAACCAATTATATTAAACTATTTTATCTCTGTGTTGCAGGAAGACCAGGATGGTAGTATGCTGTTCCAGTGCAACACACACCTCTTGAAAAACCAGCCACTGGTTTACAGCCGCACATTCATGCATAATGTTGAAGTTAAGCTATCAGGATTCAGCCGACGCGCTTTCTTTAAGCGTCAAACTTGAAGTCTTGTGGAAGCTGAATTGCTCGTCTTATCAGTGGACACATGCTTTCCAGATTCAGATTGGCTTTTAAAACAAGGGATAGAAATTGTCTACAGGGATGTCTTTTCTGCTTGGTCTTTAATAACAATACAACTTATAAAGCATGCAATCATAAAAGTTTGCCTAACTGAGTAAACATTTAATTCAATTAGGTAAAAACTACATTCAGCATAAAGAAAGGTGGTATTCCATGAGGAAAAGAAAGTTTCTATGGAGAAGTTTGTCCATAAAGCAACAACACGGGAAGCAGGAATTGGTGGTATCTTGTCTTTCCTTCACTGGAAAAACACAACAATTTCACCAAGTTTTAGTACATTTGATATAAGACAAATCTAACTTTCTAGTAAGTTTTCAGTAAGCTTGTTTTAAGACAATAAATCTTAAATATCTTGTTGAATCATTTGATCTTAAAAACATCCTGTTTTAAGTAGGGATGTCAAATGATCACCTTATCACCCTATCATATTATTCAGTGTCACCTCCTGGTGTCTCATTTCCTCCTTCTTAGATTCTCTTATCTCTTTGTCTTCTGCTCCATCCCAGTCTTCAAAATGATCAAATTCACCAAACAGATTAAAGAAAACAATACCATCACTCATGTATTTTCTACTGTCTTGCTTTTGTGATAAAATAAGGTATGCTAACTTGTGTATTATGGTATTAACAAGTTTGTTGTCAATTTTATGTGGATTGCTCAGAAAAGTGTTCCCGCTATTTTTTGGTGTTAAATTATAACAAATTGGACCTGATGTTTTGTTTTGTTCTATTTTTCTTAATTGTTAGAGGATGAAAATTCCCTTTGGTTGAGTAAAAGTAAAGGTTTAAGTCTGCTATAGTAAAAAAAAAAAAATATATATATATATATATATATATATATATATATAAAGCCACTTTCTTTTGTTGTATTTTGATCTTTTACTGCGCTGCAATGACACATTTCAATGAAAATATCTCAAAATGAGGCTTTTCACAGCAGTTATTAGGTTAGATTAAAAGAGAACAATCCAATTAATATTAAAGGTAATAATGAATTATTTGACAGCACTAATTTTAAGTTATATCTCTAATGAAGCAAAAAAATGTTATACGGTAAAACATATTTATGCTGAAGTTTTTATTTGTGATGGTGAGCAGTCTTGTTTTCAGGAAACAGACTTCCCTGATTTAGGGAAAGAACAGTTTTATTTGACTTGTAACACAGTATAAATGCATTTAACCGAAGCAAGGCAAAACTTTGAAAGTAAATATAAGTAATTTTTAAGATCATTTTATGTGTAACTCTTTAACTAAAAGATTATTTTGGTCTGGAAGTAACGAAAGTTGGACTGTTGCACTTACAATTGGACATATTTGGAGAAAATCTAAAAAATGTGTGTACTTTTAAGATGTGAAACAACATAGCTAAACATAGCTAAATATGAGTGTTTATTGCCAATTTTAAGATTTAATTTTGTCACAACTTATTTTGAGAAATCTTTCCAAGTTCCAACTACAGAATTCTACTAATTCAATTGACAGATTTTTTTCCACTTATAAGGCACAAACATCTTGTATTCTGTATTTTTTTACTTGTTTTCAGGATATTTTCCAATGTTCTTCCTAAACCTTTTCTGTATAGTATAAGCTTTCTCTGAAGCTGTAGTTTTTTGTTCAACGTGTTATCTTGTATTGGAATTCACACTATCAACACATTTCAGCAGTCTTTACTTTGTTTTTGTTACTTGTTTTTTATTTTATCTTTACTACAAGATGCATGCTGTGGTGTGGTAAAACTGCCTGCCAATGCTGCATTTGGCCTCATGCTAGCATTAAAAATGTATACAAGGCCCAGCTCAGTGAATTGGAAGCTCTCCATGGTATTTTGCAGGCTCGCGATTGGTGAAAAGCACAACATACATACAGAAAGTGCTTATGGGTAGAGAGCATGTCTTACATACAAACACCTGTAAACAAAGGCTGTTTCATAAAGCTGACAGTCCCTCCCAAATTTGCGCAGAAAAGCAATTTCTCAGCTGATGCAAGCACTACTTGTTTGTAAAGCTTTGACAGTTACTGCAGACAACGTTGTCCCCAAGCCACTCAACCAGTGGATGACTCATGAAGTATGGGAGATTATTATTCCCTTCTACTGTCCTTTAGGAAAACAAGGCACCGTGTGCTGCCGCTGTTTGCCCCAGTTTCCCTAACCAGGAGTTTACCATGAGGTGTGTTCCTCTGCATAGGATGGTCACAAATAACTTAACGCATTTTCCACACCATGAGGCACACTTAAAACCCTTCATTTTTTTTGTTTACTTTTAAATTGATTAATTTTTGTTTTGCCTATTTATTTCCAAGCAATTTTGAGAGGTGCGTTGTCAAAATGTTTGTCTGTCTGCAAAAAAGGTTGGAAGTCATTGTAAATCCGCTAACGTGGCTGACATGTAGCTTTGTCTGACTGGATTGTTTTCAAAACCTTTTACTAAGAAGGTTTGAGTTAGCATGGTCACAGTAGTGTTTGTTTTAGTGGTATCAGTCTGTTTTTTGCTGTAAAAAACAAGGCTGAGAATTACAGGTTTTGTGAATATGCTAACATGGCTAACTGTACTGCAAACAAGTTCTAGGGTTACTGTGAGCGCAGTTCATAAAGTCTTACTGACGCTCGTATCTCTGATTCTTATCTCGCTTTATATGTCTTATGACTCGCCTTATACAAGTCCTAAGTTCAAAAATAGACCATTCATTGACAGTATGCCCTGTAGTGCAGATAATGGTAATTAAAAAAAAAACAAGATAACCTAATTATTATTATTAAAACTTAAATCATTCACAATTATTCTAGTTATTTATGATCCACTCTCGTATAAGAAGATGTGTTCCCATACGAAAGACCTACCCAAGAGAAAGTAGATTCCACCCTACAGCTTAATATCATCAACTTTAAGGACTTTCATACTTGGCTGTATGGTCTGCAGCATGTTTTTAGCTCTTTGTTTAGCGTGTAAACTCTATTCTTAGTCAAATCTATTATTTCTGGTCACTTTAAGTTAGAGCTCAAGTTATGCTTGCAAGTGAACTTTGGTGCAGATTACTATAGTGTTAATGCAGATAGAAACAAAAGAGAGTAGTTTTCATCTGCACAGTGCGTTTCAAGTTCAGGGAAACAAACCCCACAAATATAAAACATGCTGACTAACAGCTTATGCTTGCATTAGGTTGAATGGACAAAATTAAGATAACTAGAAGAATTAGCCAGTTTTTTTCAGTTTTTTGGTGCGTGCTTGCTTCAGCCAACGATAGTCTCAGACATGCACTTGTGAAATTGTGTGACTTTTCAAGGCAGTTTTTAATGCAATGAAAACAAATGACGGTGTGAAAATGTTCCCATTTTTTGTTAAGATAAATTGACAATCCCGGAGTGTGTGCACTAACAATAGGCCTGAGATTTTTACTGGTCATTTTACTGGTCATGATGGAAGATCAAATGAATCCTATCAGACTTTCTATCCTTTTTACCAACAAAAAAATCAGATCTCATTCATAGCAACTGGAACCCATCTTGTTATCCAATAGTTTTATCCAACTACAGAGGTTCAGCCAAAATGCAAAGCACTACCTACCTTCAGTCTAAGCCTACCTTAGTCCCATGATTATGGATGACTAGACTTATGTCACAGACATAAAAACTGATACTACAGATTGAAGTAATACGTTAAGAGAGATTTGCTTTTAGACTGTGATCTGATTATGTCTCGCTTTATTTGATCTAGGTTTATTTGGCAACATCCATTCCATGGGGCTTTTATGTAAGCAGATGAAGTAGTAACATTTCATCTTGTCTGACAGCACAGAAACAATTATCTGCAGGCAAATCTGATGAAAAACACTTCAGAATGTCTCACAAATAGATGTTCTAGGCAATCAAGTCACAGAAAACGGGGATCCTCAAACACAAAAGAAAGTGCATTGTCTTTGGGTACTACATGTCTCAAACTGCAATTTCTACATGTTTAACGTGCTAAAATATTAATAGATTTTTAAAAAAGAATTATGCAGTGAATCTGTGACTATGTAAACAGTAACATCAGACAAACAATGAGATGGACTCCACTTCAAAGATTTCTTGATAAAAAAATTTAAGATAAATGGGTGAAGCATACTTTATTGTTATTGCTGTTTTGTCTATAGATTATCCTTAAAATAAACTAAACTAAAGTGTCTGAGTTTTCACAGGGATAAACACAGTTTTATGTTGGATTTTTTTTTTTTAAATGTGATGATCACCAGTTGTTTTTTGCTGGAAAAAAAGGGAACATCTCAATTCTTCAAAATCCTTCTGAAAATGTCTGAAGTTTTGACTGCATCAGTGATAAGTCAAAAGGGAGCTGAGATCTACATACTGTATAGATAATGTATAGGCAACTCCACGCACAAAGGGCTGCAGTGTCTGCATGATTTCATGATATCCAAGCTCTACTCATGACTGATGACTGATTAGAACATGCCAGAGCATGATATGTTGGAAAACATGCCATGCTTGAAAATGTGTTGAACGTTAAACCAGGTTAAATTTGAACCAAACAGGGACTTGGATTTGATAGAGATGATGTCCCTTTTAAATCGCAAAAGTGCCAACCTTTTGAAAATTGTTCATGAAGGCGAAATTAATAATTACGGTTTGTAGCCACCCGGAATTCTATGACATCAAGTCTTTCATATTCAGAATAAAGCGGGAAAGGAGAAAACCTGGAGAAGGATTTGCAAGATTTTGAGCGCTTCAACATTTCACACCAAACCTCTTCTAACTGTAGGTGGCAGACATGAGGTAGACGTAAAAAGTACAGAAAGAAGAATTTGTGGGTATAGAAGCTCTACACTAACCTACCACTTTATTAGGTCCACCTCACTAGTACCGGGTTTGACCCTCTTTTGCCTTCAGAACTGCATTCATCCTTGGTGGGAAAGATTCAACAAGGTACTGGAAACATATCTCAGAGAGTTTGGTCCATATTGACATGATAGCATCACACAGTTACTGCAGATTTGTCGGCTGAACATCCATGATGCCGATCTCCTGTTCCACCACATCCCAAAGGTGTTCTATTGGGTTGAGATCTGCTGACTGTGGAGGCCATTTAAGTCCAGTGAACTCTTTGTCATGTTCAAGAAACCAGTCTAAATCAGAATGTCGCAGCAGAAATGGAGACTCATCAGACCAGGCAATACTTTTCCGATCTTGTTTTGTTCAATTTTGGTGATCCTGTGTGAACTGTAGCCTCAGTTTCCTGTTCTTAGCTGACAGGAGTTGCACCCAGTGTGCTGCTGTAGTCCATCTGCCTCAAGGTTGTACGTGTTGAGATGCTCTTCTGCAGACCTCGGTTGTAACCAGTGGTTATTTGAGTTACTGTTGCCTATTTATCAGCTGGAACCAGTCTGGACATTCTCCACTGACCTCTGGCATCAACAAGACATTTCTGCCCACAGAACTGCTGCTCACTGGATATGTTCTCTCTTTCTGACCTCTGTAAACCCTAGAAATGGTTGTCGGGGAAAATCCCAGTAGATCAGCAGTTTCTGAAATAGTCAGACCAACCTGTCTGACACCAACAACCATGCTTCCTTCAAAGTCACTTCAATCACCTTTCTTCCTCATTCTGAGGATTGGTTTGAACTGCAGTAGATTGTCTTGCCCAGGTCTACATGTGTAAATGCGTTGAGTTGTGATTGGCAAATTGGAAATTTACGTTAGCAAGCAATAAGACAGGTGTGCCTAATAAGTGGCCGTGAGTGTACCTTCAGGCATCTTTTCTGAACTCTTCTAAATTCCAGTATTTTCATCTGTTGTCTCCCCAGTAATCTTAATGAAAATCCAGAAGTTCATGAGCTCAAGGGAAATGTACTTTGCATCTTACTCTTTAGCTCAATGCATGCTCAAAACTGACCGCCAAGTTTTGCAATCTTGAGTTTCCAATTTTGCAAGAAAATGATAAGACTTCTTGTCAGTCAAAGGTTGGAAGATTATTTAATAAAGCTCTGCTCTCTCTGTAAAATCAAATAGTTGATTTACTTGACATTTCTCTTGTTTCATTTAAGTTACTGGAGCCGTTCCTACTCGCTGGTTGAAGTAACCAGTGAATGACCCAATAGCTGGGGATTTTTAGAGACCCTTTTCAGCAGTGACATGTCTCCACAAGAGTGAATGTGACTAGATAACTATCAGGCAGTTCTAAGTTTGAGTCAAGCTTTTCCCAGATGCATTCTGCACAACTGGAGTATGATAGATTTTCTTCATTGGCTCCCTTCTGAATCCAAAATAAAAAAAATAGTAATAATTTCCTCACACAAACCCTAATTACCAACCCAGAATGAGTGAAAACTTTCAAAAAGGTCAAATGCATGCACTATTCCAGCTTGTCAGTGGAAACTGCTTATTCAAACTGCATAATTCCATCATTGGAATAAAAATGATGGCATTGTAATTCAGATAGATAGAGCAGAAATTAGATTCTGGAGTTTTTGCATATTGTCATTATGCAGCCTTTCTGCACGTGTGAAAGTGAAATGAGATGAGAGATGGGACAGCTTTACATGTCAAATGAACTGAAGCAACCACACGTCTCAATTCATAGCACTGTATTAACAATCTAAAGAACACCTCAATTGCATTAAAGAGAGAGTACAACAGGCACACGGCGCGCATCCTAAAAAGCTGGGAATGGAGTAGTTGTCTGGGTCACTCCTGAGAGGGCAGAGTGTGAAAGAAAAGTAAATATTTAAAAAAGTGTTTATTTATTTATCAACATTGCCTGCTCATTTGAATTCTTGTAGTGTGAAAGCAACCTAAGTCCATAATTGTCTTTTTTTTCAATGTGATTGTTTTCCTATGTCAACACATTATGTCATTGTTGTGTTATTCTTGATTCTTTAGTCTTTTTGTTCCTTTTGACTTAGACTTGACCGACCCAGTGGCCTCATTGTAGAGTGTCTGTCCTGGGGCTGGAAGCTATTAGGTTCAAATCTACAGCTGAGTTGTATATTTCTCTGCTCCCATCAGGGGATGGGTTGAATGTAAAGAAAAAGTTTCACATTATGTGATCACTATTGGGACTTTTCATTTTGGGTGGGCATCTTGTCTGTGCTCACATTTGAGTTCTGTCAGTTTCTGTACTAGTGTCCAATCCATAACATTTCCTGAAGTATACTTTTGCAGTATCTTATCCTTTATCCATAATGATTCAAAAGAATGTTTATTGCAACTGAACTACCAAATATGGATTAAAGATTAAGCCTAATATTAACTGATTTCTACTGATTATGTCTCATATTTTACAAAACAAAGGAAATGCTGGATCAATTTCATCAGTACTTGATAAAAATCCACCAGAATCAGAGGGTTTCTTGTGATCTAGACCAGGTCTGGCCAACCCTGGTTCTCAAGAGCTTCAACCATACCTGTACACCAACTTGTTCCTCATGAGCTGACTCAGGTGATTGCACATCCCGAGTGATTGAACTCATCTGATTTAGGTAGTCAGCATCAAGCAGTCCAGGAAAAGCCAGAAAATAGTCAGTGTTGTGGTTCTGGAGGACCAGGATTGGCCAGTTCTGATGTAGACGTATTTTAAAAACGTTATTGGGTTAATGACACATTAGAAATCAGAATTTTTCAAGAATGGTCATTTAATTGTTGTTTCTCTGTCAAAAGGTACAGTGTTTTCAGATCTCATGTGAACAGGAATTGAATGAGATCAATTTTGAATTACATTAATCAGACTAAGTAACAGATGTCAGATAAGAATCTGCAGATCTGACAAAAACTCATTTCAGTTCCTCACAAAGTATGAACAACATTAGACTGTCTTCACAAGAAACCTTCCGCTCCTTCAGTTCTTTCACACGAAACAAAAGGACCAAAACTTTCTCTTCCACATCTATAAATTGGAAACCAGACTTGTCATCACAGCCGTTTTGTTGTTTATTTCTTACTGATCCTGCATCTGTCGTAAAGGTAGTATGAAAACCTTGCTTTTTCAGTCAGTCCCCAGCTGATTGTTCCAGAACCATTTTATTAACCTTTATTAAGCAAACGCTCTGGTGTATCTCAGTGTAAAGGGGACTTTTTTTCCACAGTCCTTATTTCTTGCAGCTGTATCAATGCCAATTGGAGAAACTGATACTAGGAGTAACAGGCAAATACTATGAGAATATGATAATATACTATGAGAAGAATAGTCTCCTATTTTAATGTGGGGTGTTTTTGTTCAAAGGGAGGAAGTTGAGATTTTTAAGGAAAAATATTACAGGTCCAAACACTTCACAAACAACCATCAAGCATGGTGGTGGAGGAGTGATCATTGGGGACATCCATGAATCCCATAAAGTGAATAAAATAAACATGCACCAACAAATAACCAAATAGAATAAAAAAATAAAAAAAAACATTGGTAAAAACTTTTGTTATGGTCAAGTCAGACCATGCATTATTTCCACTCTGAAAATAAAAAAGAGAGAAAGAACACAACTGAACAAGATTAAAAAAGATTAGCTGGTATAGTGCAGATACAGAGTGTCTAGTGTGGCTTTTTCCAATCCTTCTCTGCTAGTTTTAATGAAGAAAAAATTAATAATAAAAACACTTCTCCTAATTTGCATGATTGGTATATTTTTAAAAATAATTTATATTGAGGAAAATGTGCAAATTAAGTAACAATTTTGTATCTGTAACAAAAAAATGTAAAATGTAAAAAAAAAATTGTGAAAGGTTTGTTTTCTTAAAATTATCTTAAGAAAACTTGAACAGAGCCTTTTTTAGGAAGCAGACGTGTGAAGGACACTCTCAGCTCTCTTAATCTTAGTTTGTCCGCAACTTTATTCTTTTATATTTAAAAATGATTTTAAAAAAATATATAATTCCTTATTTGTGTTTCCTCCAAGTAAACTATCTGATGGTTCTGGTTGTAAAAAATAAGAAAAGAAGTTTTCTTTTGTCTGAGTGAAGCTAATTTCCTTGACTCCATTAGGTCATTCAGTACTTCTTCAGAAGAGTTAAAAAGGTTTCTCCTTTTCATTTATCATCAAATATAACAGTGCTGGAGTTTAATTTAGAAGTGTGTCATGCTCAGACAATGTTAAACACGCTAACAGATGCTAAAAGCACAACTCCTCATGTCATTTTACAGATGGATGATGGAGATCGAAGCCAGAAATTGATCCCGCTTCTCTGCAGTGACGGAAAGCAATTGTGAAATCTCCTCATTTCAGAATTATTGTCCCCTTTCATCTTTCGTCCCTCTTCCTTTTTACCTTTGATCTTACATTTCTGACTTGGCGATTGTGCTCTGCTGCTGCACTTACACCTGTATATAAGGAAAGTAGACCGAAAGTGTCGGGCTTTCAGGAGAAAAATTGTAGAAGCATTTACCTACAAGCACATAGACAGGATTATTCCCACACGGACGAGAGCACTATCATTCACGGAACATCTGCTTGCCATCAAATGTGGCATCAAAGGCTGCTTGTTACTTGGACTGCATTAGCTGTGGTGATGTTTCAGCTTTGATATGCTATGGAATTACTTTCGCAAACAACACGTCCTCCTGCAGCGCTCCCTGAAAGTCTGCAAGCCTTAGTCCTTCATGTCCAAACAAAACCAGTGTCGTTCTGGCTGTCTGGATAATCAAATGAAGACAGATGATGAGCACGAAGTCTTCCAAACATCGCCTCCCACAAAACTCCCTCAGGTGAAGGATGTATCACTGCGCTTAATACTGCCGGCTATAACAGCTTCGTAAAGGAGTAGCTGAGCTTAGGCACGCTTATCAATACTGTCACTTGAGCAACAGACATTTTGTTTGTCTCCTCACTCAAGGAGCTCAAAGGTGTTGGTGGGAGATAAGTGGAGCTGGATTTTTGTTTTCTCCAGGGAGTAGAACACGGTGCCTCTTTATGCTGAGCACTTCGGTGGCTGCTCTCTTCCACTCCCCACTTATCTTAAATAATTAACTGGCTATATGTCTTTTTTAAGAAAACTGTAAATGATATCAGTGTTTCAGCTTGACTGACAGCTTCTGGCAGGTCTTTCGTCAGTGATGTGCAAATACGTAAGATGCCCCTCTGTATTTGTATGCATGTTCTGCTGTTCTTTGGGTTCATAAGCATAAATGTTGGATGATTCAATTAAGGTGTTTGCGTTTTTTAATTATCAAAGAAAGACAATTTGTATGCATCCCAGAATAATCAAGTCTGACATCAGAGGTGAAAATTTAAAAGCTTTGTCTTTAACAGCTATGAACTTCTTCAAAAAAATAATTCTTATTCTTCTGTTTTGGTTCCAGGTAAGACTGCTCCCAAATGCACAATTGTTGACAGCAAAAGGTTTGGTGTGTTCAGGCTTTAGTTTGGCCTCCAGAGTGTAAAAGTAAAAATTTTCTCCACCACTATTCAATCAATGTGAGCTTTTCCAGTGTTGAAGCACCATAAGACATCTGATCCTTTATCCTGAGGACTTGGTTTTAGGTTGTATTTTGATCGGATCTTTTTTTATTTTTCCGTCAGTTGGATATTTCAGTTCAGACACGATGAACTGATAAAACCTAATTTATTTTCCAGTTATCTTGATTGTGCTCTGAGAGGCAGAATGACTCATTGAGGAGGCATAAAAGCATTACTTTTGGAGCAGGAGGCAGCAGCTCCAGCATCCAAGAAACCAGAGACCACAGACACATGCACAAATGCAGAGAAGGCAAGCATGAGCATGTAAAATAACTTTACCACAGGGGTTTCTTGTGGAGTTGTACATGTTAATTCAATAGATCAGTATGCTATATTTTTTTCTATTTCTTTTTCAGAACTGACAATAATATAAAGACTGTATACATTTGCAAACCCACGGTACAATAGTAAGTAGTAGGTGGTGTAGTTGATACCTGACAAAGGAAACCAAGTTTTCATTAATTGAAATGAAGGCTTTTCACTCTGCACAAATAAAATGGAGCATACGTAAATCAGAAGAATCAGTTAAAATGATTAAAATAACACAAATGAATAGAACTATTAGGGAAATAATATTTAGTTTTAAATTGGGTAATTAGACAATCGTGCAAATGCTTTAATTTTAATGTTAGATTATAAGTTTAGAGTTTGACGTTCTGAAAAAGAAGCTCAGCTTCCTGCCTCCTGTGCTTACCACGTTGATGCTGTTCAGCACATGCTGTTCTGTTTTTCACAGACGCCAGCTCAGCAGTCCCTCCACATTTGAGTTTTCTGCAGAATACCGTACCGACAGAGAAGTTCGGCTAGATAAGACAGCTACCAACGGACAAACACAGTGAAAGAGCACAGGATTTCAAAGTGATATGAAATCTTGATGTGGCAGAAATACACGGACCATTATTGTAAGTGTTGGTATTGGATTAGCAGAAGGATGTTCCATTGTAGAAAGGAAGATAGCATCTATTGACCTCCAAAAGTAGTAAGAAAAAAACTTTTTCAAACTCAACACTATTTTTGGTTCAAATATAGAAGTGGAAAACAGCAGAAAGTACAGGAAAAGTTCCATTTCTGCCCTGCGACAGACAGACTGGCGACCTGTCCAGGGTGTACCCTTCCTTCCCACGAGTGGCTGAGTTAGGCTCCAGCAGCCTCGTGACCCTGAAAGGGACAAAACGGGTTCGTAAAAATAGACTGGGGCTGAAATTACTGTGATGAAAGCACAAGAGGTTCTGAAAACCGAAAGAATATAGTGAAGTTGAGAAAAGCTCTCTGAAGCCTCTTTGAAGAAATGTTTCAAAAGATCCTGAAAATATTTTCTCCATGTCTATCTATTCGTCCGTCCATCCACTTTTTAAATCAGCTATATCCCTTTCAGGGTCAGTATTCACCTAAAATACTGTTATATTGACTCACCATTGTGTCTACATCTCTAAATTCTTTTCTTAGGTAAATCAATTAATTTGACAGGATGATGTGGTTAGTGATATTATCCATCCATCCATTTTCTTAAACTGATATATTCCTTTGGGGGTCCATGGGTTGCCAAAGCCGGTCCCAGCCTCTGTTGGGCAAAGGCGGGGTACAGCCTGGACAGGTTACCAGTCTGTTGCAGGGATACACAATCCCTCCCATACGCACTCACACAGTCACACCTATAGTGATATTGCTTTTCAGAAAAATACATAAAAAAAGAAAAAAAAACCAATCACACAAATTGGTATTTGCTGTTTGTATTTGCTCTATATAGACAAAACACTGTGGTCGGTTTGCGAATAAAAGCCAAACTAAAATAGGATGAGATGGTTACAGAAAATCAATGTTTGTATTTCAGTCTTGTAGAACGGAAAACAACACAAAAGTTAATTGGCTACTACTTCTACAGAACATAAGCTCTCAATAAATATTCCAGCACACTGCCTCAGTTTAAATCCTCAATAAATGTTCACCAGGTTCCAAGATATTCAAGCCTGCTTTTTTCATGAATCAAAACAGAGGATATTTTAAACGTGCCAAATCATTTCTTATTTATAGATCTAAGAAATGTTAAAATACAAATTCACACTTTTTTAGTGGTGTAGACTAATCTACTGGAACTTTTCAGAAAGAAATTACACAGATGCAGCTGAGCATAACAATAAAAGCATCACAATATTCTCCTGCGGCTGCACGGTGGCGCAGTGGTTAGCGCTCCTGCCTCACAGCAAGAAGGTTCCCGGTTCAAGTCCTGGCTGGGGGACCTTTCTGTGTGGAGTTTGCATGTTCTCCCCGTGCATGCGTGGGTTTTCTCCGGGGACTCCGGCTTCCTCCCACCGTCCAAAAACATGCTTCATAGGTTAATTGGTTACTTGAAATTGTCCGTAGGTGTGAATGTGAATGTGCATGGGTGTGTGATTGTGGCCCCTGCGAAAGACTGGCGACCAGTCCAGGGGTGTACCCTTCGCCCATGAGTAGCCGGGTTAGGCTCTGGCAACCCCGTGACCCCGAAAGGGATAAAGCGGCTTGGAAAATGAATGAATGAATATTCTCCTGCTGTTGGTTAAGGGCCGCTGCACCTGAACATTAGAGAGCAAGGCAGAAAAGAAACTGATAAATTGATGAATGCAACACTGAAATTGGGTTTAATTTCCCCCCAGCATACACTTTGTCTGCCTAATTAATTGGGTTTTATTCAGTTGTGTTGCCCAATTGCATTTAGAGGGTTGCTAAACTAGAAGATAAAAGATGGAGATAGAAAAGACTGGAGGTTTCCAATTTTTTTTTATTTTTTTTTTTATGTTTTGACAGTTTGGCCGCTACAGAGGTCTTTATTTTAAAGATTCAAATTCTTTGTAATTGTTTTATGGACAAGCTTGGTCCATTTTAGGAAAATTCACACATGGGTGCATTTTAAAGTTCTTCTTCTTGTGGTTTTATGGGCAAAATTGCTGATTTTTTTTCAAGCAAACTGGAAAGTCTAAACTGCTTTTAAAATTAATGAAAGTAAGAAAAAGGAAAAGTGCTTCAGATATTCAAAGGAAGCATTGATCGTAAACAAGTTTAAACTTTTACAACAACCCTTCCAAGTGGATAAAACATTTGTTGATTTTGATTTATTCATGGATTTTTATAATTTAGTATTTAGGAAAGTTTTAATGATGTTGGAAATATTAATTGTTCAGCATTTCTGTTTTAATGGTTATTGGATTTGGCTGCTGTCAAAGGTACTTATCATAACAAATGGGCTCATCCAGAGGCAGAAAAATCAAAGCTTTGTGGGATTTATGTAGATTCGATGAGTCATGAGAAGATGTCGAGTTTGTAATGCATTTAAATCCATCTTCTAGCAGGGCCATTGATGTGACACCCCCAAGCCCCCTAGGTAAACAAAGAAATACAACAGCCCCATGCACATTAGTTTTTTTCTTTTAGGGTGTATTCAGACTGGACACATTTGGTTCGCTTAAAGTGAACAAGAGTTCGTTTCCCCCCTTAATCTGGAACAAATGTTCAGTCTGAATACATCCAAGCGAACCCTGGTCAGGGACCAGGAACCGCTCTCACAGCCATCTTTTGAGGTAGTCTCAGTTTGTTTCTGAGCTTCGGTTCGCTTTGAGATTCCTCAGTCTGAATAAGATCCCAGAGCGGAATAACTGGACCTAAATGGCTACCGTAGTCACGTGATAAAAACAGAGTAGGAATAACGCAACGGTTGAGCCACAAATATAAAGCAACGATTGTTGTGTTGTCAGACAGGAAAAAAATGGTCCAACTCTTTACTTGTCAGAATGTTTATTTTAACACAGCAAAAATGCTTCTTAAATGCTTTTCTGTGTTTCATTATGCGGCACGTACCGGCCGCTGCTGTGACGTCATCCCAAAAGGTACCTCGTAGTTCCTTAACACAATTCTCTTAAAAACAATGCCATAACACCACAATGATGAGACACAGTAACTCAATGAAATGTGGTTGGATGAATCTAAGCTCATTAAAACAACTTTCCACGTGATACGCATGCGTCTCACTGTTTTATGACAATATATATGTCATAAACACTTATCATCCTACCTTCATAGACATTGTCTTCCCAGTAACCACCTTGCAGCATGCCTCCGCTGTCCCAACGTAGCAGTAAAAAGGGTTGTACCTCACATTGATACAGATGTTCACAATTGGTCATTGACATATATAATTTGAATCAGTGAAATATCCCGACAAGGACTGCAAACCGCAGGGCTTCCATAATTTCCTCCTTTGTCCCGCCCTTGTAATTCCTGACCAATGAGTAAAAAGATATTTAGTCACAATGTTAGGAAGCTTATGGTCGAAACAGGAAACTCCACTTGACGGCAGTCTAAATACAGGCCAAACGGAATGGTCAGGACTCAATCCGGTCTTGAATCATTTTATCAAATTTTTTAATCAAATTATTTTCCCAGTGAAACTCTTAAATGTCTAAAGCTAGGCATTTGACGTGTGTTCGAGAACTCGCATTATTGAATGCACATTTAGCACATGGCATCCTTTTTGTAAAGTGTGACCTTGACTAGAAAAAAATAAACCACATCCACTATAGTTTTGTATTAATGTCACTTTGGAGCAGGAAACACAGTTTAAAACAGGCATCCAAGCAGCTCTCAGGTTCACTTTTGCACTACAACACCGTTGTTCTTAAGCATCTTCATTTACCTATAAAGTTGTGGTGTTTTTAAGTAAAGGAACAGTAGAAAATTTGCTCCGGCAAATAAATTAAATAGGACCGGGACAGCTAATATCGTTGTG
The DNA here is from genome assembly GCA_036245035.1 of Adrianichthys oophorus. NCBI lineage: Eukaryota > Metazoa > Chordata > Actinopteri > Beloniformes > Adrianichthyidae > Adrianichthys > Adrianichthys oophorus. Next base: position 15,866,955 of record BSAI01000101.1, on the reverse strand, counting down.
TTGTCCATCAAGTGGCCTGCATTTGTCAGCAATTCAGAACATCTTTCATTCTAAGGACACACAAGCATGTGACACATGTTCAAGAACACATCCAAGAAGGTGCTAGAGAAGGGGCTTCTTCTCCTTCATTTTCGACTGTATACTAGTTCGTGTCTGCCACCTACAGTTGCAGACATCCGCTACTGTATACTAGCGATCGTCCACCACCTTGAAAGAGGCTAAGTGTGAAATGTTGATGGTGAAAATCTTGAATTTGGGTGTGAAATGGAAATGGCTCCGTTCATTGCTAGCATCCTTGTGATGGCGGATTTGGATTAACATTGTGTCAGGGGAGTGGCCTTGGTAATTTTTAATATAACTTAAAATAAATATGAAAATTAGCTGAAAAAGTATCATATATTTTCTGCAACAGTCAAGTAGAAAACTGTGTGTGTGGGAGGCTTTGATGAATAAATGTGGTTTGAAAATTGTCGAGTAGAGATCAAACATGGGCAAGTTCAATGCTGATGCAGTGAACCTCTAAAAATCTGGCAGATGCAGGCATCTTATTTTTTAGAACTAGCTTAATAATGGTTATTCAATATCATTTTCAACTGTATATTAGCAGAACATCTAATAGAAGTGTCCACATTGCAGAATCAGAAAAAGCCTATTTAAATAGTCCTGTTCTTTTAAAAACAGACTTTAAGTCATCAACATTGAGAGTGGATGTGTTCCTTCATTTATACATATTTGTGTAGTTCTTGTAGGTTTTGGGTTAAATTTCTGGATTGCTCAATGGGCTAAGGGTCAGTGATATCATTCTACATTAAGGCAAGGAAAAAGCTACTTCCTTTACTGATATTTTGCTGTTAAGAAAAGAAGACATACTGAATAAGATTGTTAGGTACATTAGACTAGTGAATACGATGATCGCAATATGACACGTTGCAACTTTCTGATGCATTACAGTGTTATTGTACAAGACTTCAGTGTTGAAGCAGGCTTTATCCAGTTTTTGTGAAACCTGCCCAACCTTTCACACAGCCTGCCTTTTATCTTAGATGCAGCACACACGTTTGGCAGACTTCATATAACGGCTTTTGTTCCTGATGGCGCACCGGGTTACTGCTTGGAACACTGTCGGGCCAGCATAGCATAATAATCCTTGTTCTGTTTTACTTCATGCTATCCTGCCTGGGGCAGGGGTAATTTTCCTGCCATTCTTACACCTCATGAACACGAAGAAGTCTAAACTAAATTAATCATGCTTCTTTCTCAGTGGATGAGTTGTTACCCATCCTCTCCTCTGCATGAATTCGGTTTCATATTTAAAAATCATCTCTAAAAACTGACAGCAGCTGGGAGCTTGGAGGCCTCAGAGCTATCCATCAGTAAATGGTTGTAGCATTACCACAAAGGTATCCAGTGGACAAAATAAATAAATACATAACCATTAAAAATTGACATGAATAAAGTACACTCTGGTTTGAAAAATACTATTGCTCTAACACAAATAGAAACGTTTTTTTAATCTAAATGTAGTGTAGAATTCTGTAAATTCTGGAGGAAGTGGGAGGAGTCACCAACCTTTGTTACTTTGTTTGAGTTACCTCAAACGCATTCATTTTGGTGAGATCTTTCAGTTTTTTGAACACATTTTTCCTTTTGGATTTGGATTTTTTTCTGAACATTGAAATTTTAGTTTGAACACTGAGAGAAAGACCAAAGAGCCTAAACAGACAAAAAATAACAAGAAGACTTATTTTTCATTTTGTTTTGTGCAACTTGAAAAATGTGTGTCATATGATTGAATAGTTTACATTGATTAAAAAGGGGAAATTTGTTAAACCCTAATTTCTGTAAAGAGTGTATGTCATGTAGCTCGTTACAAGGTAAAGAAGGAAACCAACATTTGGTGAGCGTTCACAAACCAACTTCTACAGCTAATTATTTAAGCACATGTTTGGCTTTGGCTATGACTAGAGAGATTATTGGACCCTATTGTGGACTCATGTTAAGCAGGGGTGAAAGTAGATTTTTGCTTATGCTGGTACTAAAACAAATATAGTAAATGTTAGTAATAGCAGTAAATGCAGATTAGAGGGGTAATAATGAATCGATGAATTGATTTTTTCAACCAGATCGATCTGTCTGAGGTACATTTTTAATCAAATTAACCTATGCCATTATAAAATTGTTTTAAAATGAATTATGTTGATGATAATCGATCTTGGAAAATAACATTTGGATTGAGGCACAGTAGTTTTTTTTTTTTTTTCTGTATAACCTAAAGTAAGCAAGTGCATCACAGCGGACAACACACGTGATGGCGGACAAGTAACACACATGTAGAAGGAAGAATGGATTCCACAAAATTTCAGCAAATTTTGGACACTAACTTGATGCCATCTGTGAAAAAGTTGAAGCTGAAGAGAGGATGGCTTCTACAAATGGATAAGGACCCTAAACACACCTCCATCCACCTCCAATCCACACTGTCTTACATCTCTTAATGTAAGGAAACTGAAGGTTTGGCAGTGGCCTTCCCAATCACCTGACCTCCACATCATTGAAAATCTATGGATAGACCTGAAAAGAGCAGTGATTGACAGACATCCCAGGAATCTCAAAGAACTGGAAGACTTTTGGAAAGAAGAATGGATGAAGATACCTCATTCAAGAATTGAGAGATAATTGGCTGGCTACAAAATGAGTTTAAAAGCTGTATCTTGCCAAGGGGGGCAGTACAAGGCAGTACAAGTCCTAACTCTGCATGGTGTCCAAACATTTCTACAAACTATTATTTTGTTTTCTGCTATTTTGAAAGGGTAAATGATGGACATAAAGCCTAATAAAAAAAACACATTAAACGACTGTCTCATCTGTAATTGGGTCCTTTATGAACAATAATATAATGTTTTACCAGGGGTGTCCAAATTTTTTTATCACTATTGAACCTATCCATTTACATTTAGCCAGCAGATGCTTTTATCCAAAGCAACTCATAATTTCCTGGCAATTGAAATCAATCTAGAATGAAGCGTTTAGTCTAAGAACAAAAAAACTACTCAAACCTAAATTTTGTAGCTGCCTACTCCACTGAGCTACAACCACAACAATTGAAGATGGAGTTACTCAAAGAGACTTGTGTTGTTTAAGCCCAGGAATCCAACAACCTGACTTAAATATCACACCTGGAGATAAATGAACAATCAAAGCAAAGGATAGTGCCCAACAAGGTGTTTATTATCAGAAATTAATGGACGACACAGAGGCATAAACTGTCCGATGCAAAGCGGAAGATGATTGGTTTCCCACTTAGCACGGTCACTTACAGTAGGAAAGAAATGCATATTAAATCAATTAACAGTACCGTACATCAATCTTGTTAATTTTAGGTTTAAATTGGTGGGTTGTCATAGGAATGGCTACTGAGTCTGAGTCCACGTCACTCCGGCTAATCTCACATTGAAAAGGCTTTTGCGGTCCTTTGCTCGTTACATGGGCTGTGAACAATAATAACGAGGCATGTGACATTTAGTTTGTTTCATCACCTGTTCAGAAATAACATCTTGAGATTTTTTAGGTAAGGTGTTTGAGAAATATTGCCGCTTATCGCTGAATGTGTGGTGAATGTAAAAAATGAAACTAATTTAACCGCGCTGCGCGAGCGGCGCTCAGCATGCAGCTGTGCATGTGGGGAGTTGTCAGCCGCTTGGAGAAACAAACTATTTCTCAACAAACAATTTCTTTCATTAACTAATAACACCGTCCTCTATCAACACATATTTACTCTGTATCAAGCAAAAAGTTAAACAAGATAGAAAACAAAGCAACATTACTGTCGATGGTCAAATTTGATAGTGATACTAGTATGTCTACCATTCATTTGAAGGACAGAGATCCATCTGTTGTAATAAACTGTAGAATAATGTATACCACCTAATGTTCCAAGTACCACCTATGTTTCATATGTACCACCTGCTGTTTTAGGCCATGACAACAATAGAACATTCAGGCTTTATGACTGGAACTTCTTCTTTAGGTGTCCATCATCACTTTTGAATGGACACCCTGCAGCCAATCAGAACTGCGTATTGACCGCGTAATGTTTAATGTTGCGTATTGTTTAATGTAACATATTCAGTGAAAAAATAAACACTAAATACATCAGCCTTTGACATTATTTTCACGCTTGGATTGGCTGTCAGTTAGTGTCAATGAAAACCTGCTACATGTGCTGGAGAGGAAACACCAATGTGGGATCTTCAAAGCGCAAATAAGAAAAAAAAGAAAGAGTATAAATAAATGATGTGAAGGAGGTGAGATTGGATTTTGGCCTTGATCTCAATATCTTGACTGCTTAAGATATCAGTAAGTGCTGTTTTGAATAGTTGATGCCACTATGTAAAGAAAAAAGAAGTGTGCTGACTGCTATCAGCATTTGTAATTTTCGTTTCAACACTTCACAACTAACTGTGTGCTTAAACACCATCATGTGCTCAATCCTTTTTATCCACTGCTGTCTTGGCTTTTCTTCTCCTTCCCATTTTTTCCAACTGAATTGCAATGGCTATTGATTCCCCCGCAGGTGATGATTAGCCCTAACCTGTGTCAGCGAGTGAAGTCAGGGCACTGCCTTCACTCAATGTGCAACAACAACTCAGGTGCCCCTAGAGCATGTGCTAGCGGTTGGGCATGGGGTAGCATGCTAATTTACAATGACTTGTGATAAATACAACCTGCCATTCCCCTTGAACTAAGTCAGCCCTCCAGCCCTGCTGGAGTGGCACCTATGTGATGAGCCAAACTTAGAATATAGGAGGGGATGGGCTTGTTTGTAGTTCCTAGATCCTAGATGCAAAGATCATCACTGTTTAAGGCTTTTGTGTTTATGAGCAATATATTGCTTTAAAACTAAAACAAACATTTGTGTAAGGTTCAAGAAGATGATTTTGCAGCCATTGGTCACTATCCTGTTTCCAGGATTTTTGGCACTTCATCTTAACCTACTTTCACATCACCTTCGGTGACATGCGTTCAAGCAACCACCTCCAATGAAAAGCCTTTGTAAACATGGATAAATGTGCATTTTGGGTTTCCACGTTCAAAACTCTTGTGTTCACGTGTAGGTATGCAAGTTTCTACAATCGGATTCAGGGTCAACACACAAAATGCATGGCCATTGAACGCGCTTTGCAATTTAAACCAGGTCGAATTTTGACCAATCAGGGATTCGTATTTGGTAGTGATATATGGATTATTCACAGAAGTTGGAAAATTGATCATGAAGGAGAAATTAAGGATTTTCAGTTTGTGCCCGGCTGGAATTATATGACACTAAGTCTTTCATGTATCAGAACATTGTTGTGAAAGAAATAGTCTGGAGCAAGATTCATTAGATTTGCATCACTTCGATATTTTGCACCAAGACTATTCCAACTGTAGGAGGTGGACATGCCCTAGTAAACAGTAAAAAAAGAAGAAGCAAATTTTTCACTGTTTCTGTCCTTAAGAAAAACACCACACCTGCATAGCTGAATGAAGATCCTTAAGAACAAAGGTGTTGTGAAAAAGTAAACTGTAGCGCTCCTTGGATACCTGTTTTCAACTATGCTTCCTGCTCCAAATTGATGTTAATAAAATGCTGCAGTGGATGTGGTTTATTTTTTTGTCTAGTCAAGGTCACAGTTTGCACAAAAAAGTTTTATGAAAGAAAATTCCGTATACACCTGAATTTACTACAACTCTTCTTCTGAGATTAATCTAGTGCTGTAATTGAGAGAAAAAAAATAATAAACTGTGTTTTTGTGTCGCATATTTGTTTGTAGCAAACAGCAAAAACATTGCTCTGTTTGTAATGAAAGGGAAATGTATTCTTTATTTTAATTTTCACTCATAATTGACCTTAAACCAGAAGCTTCTTTTACAAAAACATAAATTATTGGTGATGAGCAACGAGAGCCGCTGTTAATTAGTGCATGATTGCTGTTTTGCTGTTTCACCAAAACCAGGTTTAATAGGTAAAACTAACTATCACAAATAAACACTAAACAAAGAGACTGCACACATTCAGACAGCAATCTTAGGTGTTTTAATTGCACACCTTTAAACAAAGAGGCCAAACAAAAAGCTTTGCAGGAGTAGGCTGACCTTTCATATGTAGACTATAGAAGCTATCTAGCTTCATCAGGAGGAAGTAGTTTCACCTAAAGTGAAAAATAAAAAAAGCTAAACCAATCAGAAGAGACTCCATGTCAGGGAGGGTGGGACATAACCTGAAACAGTTACTCACAAAGAAGAGGATTAAAAATGATTAGTTTACCTTATTATGACAGATGAATAAAATGTGATTTACAACAAGATAGCCAGAAACAGAATGATGCAGCATCTTTATACATACACTTACAGTCGTTTTGAAACTCAGCAGCACAAAAATGATGCTGCGATGCTTGTTCTTTTAGATAGCATCTTTAATCAGGATGTAGTCTGGCATCATGCATCAAAACAAGACTGCATCAGAGGAGAGAGGAGAAGAGACGGCCCCTGAAAGGAGTTTGTGTTTGCAGACGCAAACTTGCAGAGACAACAGCATGCATGAGAAGGCTTTATTTACTTAGGTTCCATTCCACATAAGGGGGAAAAACACACCTTTTATCCCCAGATGGTTGTCTCACGTTTGTTAACATGAGCTTGGAAGTACTAAAATAAAAACCTTGCCTAATCACTGATTCTTTCTAGGAACATGTACAACGAGACAAATGGAAGATTGGTGAAGGAAGGATATAAAAGTAGATTTTAAGCCCTGTTCCAGCACCCATCAGCAGCTTTATTCTCTCCAGCATTTGCAATAGGGACACATACACTCACACACTGTGTAACAAAAAAAGAAGGAAAGAACAAATGAGTCTTGCCTGCAGCATATTACACTTCAAGGACATATTAAGAACCATCTGCACAAGAATGCATCACTGAAGTGCCACAAGGCGATTTTCTGATGCCAGGTCATTATTCAAATGTGTAAACTTAGGGTGAATACAAAATGTGCACATCACTCAGTTTAAACATTCTCAGCAGTAATTGTATATCTTGATCCGTGGCAAGTGTTGATTTTGCGTGGTGACCTTTCCACTTCAATCCGAGAAATGTTTTTTATTTTTAAACCGACTGACATTCAACTGCAGCACACGAGCATTCATAAAAAAACAGCTTTTCTTGTATATCTCATTAATTCAGAAAGCCTAATGGTAGTCATTTATCTTTTCATTTTTAGAGTTGCTTCATTTCTTTTAAATCCCCAAAGCCAACACTTTTTTTTGTTTATCTCTGATCTTGTAGTTGTAGAGAGTTTGTTTTTGTGTGCATGAGCTGCAGCTTCCAGAGTTGGGATTGGGAGTCCCTTTTGAAATGAAAGATTGAATCACTTTCTTTGAAATGAGCTGGCACTTTCTTTAAGGGCTGAAGACAAATATGAATAAATATGAACTGCTTTTGGGCCTATCGCTGTATATATAATATTTAGACAGCCTGCTACTTGTGTTCTGAACACTTCCTCTGAATAAATCTGTATTTCTGATTCCAAATGCAATATTTAGCACACAATGCAGAATAATTGTTTCCTTGAGAGTAGATAACACAAATAAGAAAACAGTCATTGTACCTTCTCAAAATGATAAAAAGAAAATTCTCAAAGACTTTTTGTAAAGTTTGCAAAGTAGGCAACAGCATCTTAAAAAGATGTTGTTTCGTCAAAACTGTGTATAGCTGTCAGCAGTAAGTCTTAGAAATAAAAATGAGCAGAATGCTGAAAGGTTACATGACTACCAAAATTAGCTTTAATCCTCATCGGAAGTAGAAAAAGTACAAAATCCTATGACAGAATGGAAATATCTCATTAGTTGGTGTTCAAGTATTTTGATACTTTGAACCTGCTCCTGTCTGATGCAAACCCAAGGAAGAATCTCTTCATTATAATAACACCGTCTGCAGCTGGCTCTCTAGCTACGTTCTCACCGCCCTCTGCAACGTGTGTTTAAAGTGGCCACTTCCATTGAAACATCTATGTAGATGTCCAAAATATTCAGGGCTTCCGCATTCAAAATTCTTTCATAAACACAGCGCTACGCAAGTTTGTACGACCGTCTTTGCGCTCCACGTACCACTCTGTACGCGCCATTGCTTTGGTAGTGATGTACAGATGGCGTCCCCTTTGATTTGCGAAATTGCCAACTGTTAGAAAATGAATCATGGAGGAAAAATGAATGAATGCAGTTTGCACCTGGCTGGATCTTAATGAGTCTTTCATGTATCGGCATAGAGCTGTGACAGCAAAAAAAATCCCAAGATTTGCGCCACTTCGACATTTCACACCAAGCCTCTCTCTGCTTGTCCAGTGTGCATCATGGGCTAAATGCGTATTTAAATACAAGTGTTTGGTGCGTTCTGGAACACGTGCCGCATGCTTGGTGTGTCAGTTGCTTAAGCTTAGCCCAATATTCACTAGATCAAATGCAGTTATTAAAATTTCTATCTGTGATAGTTTGAGTAGTTGAAGTTTGATGTACACAGACACACTAACTGACAAAGATTTAAATCACTTTGTTCGGCTGCAAAACTTTAAATAACAAAAAAAAAATAGATTCTTTTCCATCCACACATTCTTAGTGTCAATAATTATGTTTTTTTGTAGCATGAGTTCGAAGTGCCACCTCATCAAAAGACAATTCAGGTGAAGAAAAGCGATTTTTTGTGTCAATCTCTGTTTACAGTCTTTGACTCTGATTATTACAATTAGGTCACCCAGGTTTTCCACATTTTAAGAACAACGACTATTGCAAGTATACACTGAGTTTTAGAATTGTATGTAAAAATAAAAATGTAAGGTAATCCTAACTTTAACCCTCGTCTTTATTTATTTATTTTTGTTGCTGATGTGTCAACAAAGAGCTCCAAGTCTGAATTTGAAATTTCCTGTAAGTCAACTCGAAAAAAAAAAAAAAAAAAAAAAAAGCCAACATTTCTAATGACTGCAGTTAAGTTGTTTTGCTCACAAATTTTCTCTTCTGGGAAAATAATAGAGGAGTTAGGAACACAACATGTTTGAGCAGTTCTGTCACGCATAACTACATTGTTTTCTGCTCCAAAATGCACTGGAATTAAATGATGAAGAATGAATCACAGAGGTCAAAAGTGTCTGAGTATCATTTTTTAGATTTTTGAAGTTGTGAAGTCATTCAGTTACAGTTGGCTAGAAAATACACAGGGGTCTCCAGAACTCTTGTTTATCTTGTTGAAAATGAAACTTATTTAGCTTTCTCTCAACAATCAGAGTGAAAGGACACTTATCTCTCAAATCCTCTTGTCTTGAGTGCAATTTTCTGCTTTTCAAAAACATTTTTAGTTCAAAAATCTTTCTGAAGGTTGTATTTCTTATGCATAAACCATACAATGCAATCTGCGTGAAAAATAAATAGTTTCAAGGAACAGTGCACATAATTTTACCAGTAAGGGCATAAATACAAAGACGGATTTTGCCTTCCAAACATAATTGGAACTAGATTTTTCAAACTTTCCTTTCATAACTGTAAAATAAACCAATATAGCAGGCTTTATTCACTTTAACTCCTTTACCTAATCCTCAGTATGACAGAAAATCTAAAAACAAGAATGTAATTAAAAATAAATGATTAGAAAAACAGTCATATTCTTCATTCTGGGTTCATGAGATAGAGCAATCATCATAATTTCATGGTAATCATGCAAAGCGCACCAATGACAAACATTGGAACAGTGTGCATTTGCTTATCTGAACCTTGCGCATTAGCGGAGACACAAACAGAAATAATTTTATCCTAAGTTTTTAATAAATCCCCCTAAAGATTTCTGTGCTATAAAGTCTGTGACTACACAGTACAAGCTAATAAACCATTGTTTCTCTGTGGATTTCAGAGACAACATTTGCTGTGATTTGGCTAAGAAATCAGTGGGAAGTCAATTCAAAGTGTTTTATCAGTGGATAAATCCTCTCTCAGCGCATCTCTGTATCTGGCTTATTCAGTGTCTTTTCTCGCCTTTCTCCGGCTGATTTGGCTTGGAGATGTTGCAGGCCTGGGTGAGTGAATATCCCCTCGCCTCGTCAATAAAGCAGTCATTAGAAGCAGATTGAGTTTGTGTACAGACATCACAGTGTTTTGGTGCACACGAAAGAGAGGAGCAACAGAGGGAAGAATGCCAAAAGTGACTTTTTACATCTTTTTTGCGCGTTGGCTGAACATTTCTCAGCTAGTTTAAGTGACTGGCTGCACATTTTTTTCACCAGCTCACCTGTGGAATTTGTCTAATAATCATGAAAAAATGTCAAGCCATCTTTGTCAACCTCCTTTCTACTGTCTGACTGAGCATCACCTCAGGGTCACTGCCAAAGTGTGTGGGCTTTGAAATGAAATCTAACCCACTGCCATTAACTTGTCCTAGTATTCAAACAAGAACTCACTGAAGCAAACAAGATCAGCTGGTTAAGATAGTTTTAACAAACGGGCAATCGTTCATTTTGAGTTGTGACTGTCTAAAAACAATATTTTATGTCAACTTTAATAAAAAGATGATTTCATGTCAAATTTTCAGATATTTCATTCCAATGCACGTTTTCAAATTCATTGATTGTGTTGTCCTTTAAGGTTTCATCATGCCTCTAAAAGCTAATATTTTAAAGCATTGATACAATGCCTTAGCTTTGTTTTTATATACCGTATTTTCAACACTTCCAGAAGCACTTAAAAGTAATAATTTTTTTCAAAAAACGAAAGCGCGCCTTCTAATCCAAAGTGCCTTATGGATTGATTCTGGTTGTGTTTACTGATGTCAAAAGTTTGTTGTGTTTTTTTGTGAATACGTTAACCCAGCTAATATGTAGCGGTGTGGGATTGTGTTTTTTCATTTGTCATTTGTCAATATCAAGGTTGGAGTGGGCTGCACGGTGGCTCAGTAGTTAGCGCTCTTGCCTCACAGTAAGAAGGTTCCTAGTTCAAGTCCCAGCTGGGGGACTTGAAACAGTGTCACCAATGGGGGGCCTTTCTGTGTGGAGTTTGCATGTTCTCCCTGTGCATGCGTGGGTATTCTCCTGGTACTCCCACCGTCCAAAAACATGCTTCATAGGTTAATTGGTTACTCTAAATTGTCCCTAGGTTTGGATGTGAGTGGGTATGGGTGTGTGATTGTGGCCCCTGCAACAGACTGGCGACCAATCCAGGGGTGTCCCCTGCCTTCGCCCATGAGTAGCTGGGTTAGGCTCCGGCAACCCTGTGATCCTGAAAAGGATAAAGCGGCTTGGAAAATGAATGAAGGTTGGGAGTTAGTGTAGTCACAGTGATGTTTGTTTTAGCTGTGTCAGTCGGTTTTTGTATGTGTTGCAAACAAGGTTGGGAGTTACAGGTTTTGTGAATACGCTAACGTAGCTAGTGTGTAGTGTGCTACAAACAATTCTAGAGTTACTCAGTACACAATTGATAAAGTCTGACTGACTAGTGGACCTATCCCTGACTTCTTTGTCTTACTTAATGCATTTCATATACACTCAATGACCACTTTATTAGTAGTTCAGCGTGCCTTATACATGTCATAAATTTAAAAAAAGCCTAAATGATTGTATTTTCTGTTTTATTGCAAATAAAGATGATTCAAAGGTGATGTCTGCTTTGAGAACCCGCAATGAAACCCGTGGCTATACTGATATTCTTCCCCTAGAATTGAGCACACAGGTTCCTCTACCGTGCAGATCACCTGATCCTGTTTCATTCAATGTGTATTTCAAAATATCCCGCCTGACCATAGCTGTGTCCTTCCTGTTGCTTTTTAATTTGAAAGCATAGCTCAAATGGCAAAAATGTATGTGCCGTGTAAGCATTTTCACCTTTCAAAAGATCACAGTGTTCAGTTTAAAGTTAAAAACATCCACCATGGAATTTTTTTTGTGATAGCAAACTGCTGGCACAGTAAAACAGCAGCACATGAAGGATGAAATTAATTATTTTTTTAATCAAAACTGTAAAAGATTAAATCATAACTTTGGTGGAGACTGGAGGAGCAGAAACACTCATGATCTAAAACATACACAAATTAAAAGAGATTATATGCACTTTAAAAACCATAGGAATTTTCTCCTCACATCATGCTTGTTGGTTTTCCTTTTAGTATGATCAAAAAGTCTCCCTGTGTGTTCAGCTGCACTATAACAGCATGTTTGACTGCGGCAGCACACTCACAACGCACTGATCCAGAATCACCCCCGCCTCCATTCCTGGCTGGCAATCACACACTTTGACTTACAGCCTGGTCACATGAAACTCAATCATTTCTGAAGCCACTATTGGTCTCGACAACAGGCTAATTGGATAGCCGACCCTGCTGATGGAAAAAGCGCACTCAGCAGTTTGGAAACCAGATTCTATCAGCGAACACAAAGCTGAACTAAGAGCTGTCAGTTGTCAGTAATTTAGAGATGACAAAATAAAAAAAATTAAAAAAATACATTGCTCCTTGCCACAGATTAGCAAACAGTCTGCATCTCATTGAGAGGGATAAACAGCATTCTTAAGGCAACTGAGATATTTACTTGGATTTACAGGGCATGACCTAAAACAAAGGCCACAATTAATTAATTTCCACCATCGTTTTTTGTCATAGAGGAAGCAGTGCCCTATTATGAAACCACCATTCTGGATTGACATGTAACTACAAAAAGTATAGTACAAGTATAACAAGTAAGCATAACAAGCATTTTGCTTGAAATATATTTTGTGCTGTAAAGCTTTTACATACAAATAACTTAAATTGTTGAATAAAAACATTTTAACTAACTGCAAGTGTTTTCTTTGGCAACGAAATTTTAACTTGATTGCTCCGTTGTCTTCTGCCTTAATCACAACCGCCACTACGGCTGGATATGTGCTGTCTGTGGGCGAAACATGGGCAAATTTAGACGGCCCACACGAAATATCAAAGTCGCTGAACGTTCGGTAAGCCCATAAAGCAAAAGTGTTCATACACATGTTTTTAATACGGGCATGCTGCAGGCAATAGGTCATGTGCCCACAAATATTAGATAATATTCAGATGTTTTGGAAAATGACAAAAAAAATCTAAAAAAAAATGCAAAGTAAATCCTGGATTTTTTTCTTGTCTTAGTTCATTTTTGGATTTTTAATGGATAATGTGCTTATTGGCATGCATTTTAAACTTCCCGTTACTTTGACAGCATCCTTGTGTCTGTTCTTGCTAAACGTGGTATCGATAGTTATAGCATTAGCTCCGCTAATGTGGGAAACAAACGTGTACTGCATGGAATTCTGAGTCCATTGTCTCAAATACACAACAATACCATGGGTCTTACATCTTTGAGTCTTCTTTGTCCTGAGTTTTATTCACATGTGGACTAACCTAAAAGCTACAAAGAAATTGGGTAAAGAGGATAGATGTGAAAAAAAAAATCAGTTTTTTAGATGGAAATCTACACCTTTTAATCTGATTTCTAATCGTTGGTTATTTGCAAATTTGAGGTAAAAAAAATCAGAAATTGACATCTAAAGAAATCCGACAATGATCAGATCAGATCAGATCAGATCAGATAGGTCAGATCAGATGGGTCATTGTAAATATGCTCTTTTGGGTATTTGCTTACTTTAAAGCTAAAACTTGAAGCATTCACTTGCAAATATCGTGTAAAAATATGACAGCAGATGCAAGTAAATGTACAGGTAAGACAGACTGAAGCCAGGGTTGACTGGTATCGATCTGTTGGCCTTGCTGGAACTTTGACTTTGTGTCTCTTCATTTAACCAGGTTTCATAATTAAATAAGTGTTGAGGTAGTGCTCTACGATTAGGCTCAGAACAGCTCTCTGTTCATTATTTGATCCTGTTCTCCGGCAGTGTAGGCAGCCAGCTTCAGCATGCTCCATTCAAATTAGCTCAAAAAGCCCTATCAAAACAACCGGGCCATCATTAAATCTGCACGTCACATCTAGGGCAAAGTTAGCAGAGCATTTCTGACTCGGATACTTGTGGAATGACTCTTTTGATCTTGGAAAATGAAAGCAAATCTAAGAGTTTGATACATTTGTCAGAGGAATATTTCGTGAAGAATATTTTTTGGATCTTTTTAGGCTTTGGATTTTACATGTAATCTTGTGCACTCCCTCCCTAAACCAAAAAGGAAAAAAAGGTTCTAATAGGCTCAGAATGAAATTTGGTAATCGTTTAGAGAGATTGTCACTCAAATATCCTAATACTCTGTAGGTGGTATAACCTGTGGAGGAAATCTAGAATTCTGGGAGTGAGAAATGGACGCACAGATGGATAGATGTGCACAGGGAGGCATGAAAGAAGGTAACCTGAAAATGGAATTTCTGTGGCAGGCTCCCTTTCGATTAGGGAGGCTAAAACAACAGAGTTCAAAGGTAGAATAGATAGAAGGGTATGGCTTTGTTTTAGAAAGAAAGGAATCATTGAGTTGTCCTTTTCCCATCTGACCCAGATTCCACACTACCTTACTAAAGCTGCAACTTGCCCTATTCATCGGGTGGCTTTGGGTTGTTGGGGGTGGGAGGGTGGGTGGGGGGATGCTGGAAGCTAATGACACATGCTCACAAACATCCACTGAAAGTAGGTTGCCACAGACGTCAAGATGACGTACCAGTCCAGCAGATTCAGAACTCAGCATCTCAAAACAGGATGGAGAGAGCACAAGGACACGGAAAGGAGGATTGGAATGAGATACACAATTCATGATAAACACATCCATCCTCATTACTGTAATAACCCGCCTGCTACGCATCAGTGCAGCCACTCTCCTCTCCTGTCTTTGCATTTCACCATCTTATTCCCCCTAGGCATGCTTGCACACACACATTTAGCCAGCATATCCAGTGACTAAAAGTTCAAGTTTTATTTAACCCCTCCCTTCTCTGTACCATGTGAAAATACAGTCCAATCTGAGAACCACAGAACAAAAATCACTTTGAAAGAAATGCGGTCTATCGTAGGGGAGTTCCACAGCAGTTCTGCTGGTGTATCATGACTGAATGCTTCCTCTAGCTTCCCTATTGGAAGCTTATTAACTATTCTTTCTCTCATCTGTAGTTCATGAGAAAAGCTGAGGGAAGCACTGTTAGGATTAGTACGTCAGCAATGGGACCAAGCAAAAACAAAAAAACACAGATGTGTACAACTTGCTGTTAGTTCAACATTCTCTCTTTCACTTTCTTCCAACAATTTATTAAACCCAGAGAACAAAATGTAAACCTCCTCAGTATTACGTACGTTATCTTCAAAAGTTCTCCTCTGTTGATATTTTCTACAAAATATAAATCTATTTGTAATAAACCCAAATCAGTGGAATCTCACCTAATCCTCAACAGCAGTAGTTTGATTTCTTCTGTTTTTACCTCCCTCTACAAACACCAAGTATTTTGATTATTAAAAAGCTGTAGTAAACACACATGTATTTCTTTGATTATTGGATGCAGATCTCAAAGATAAACACACCATCAAAAAAAAAGATTTATTCAAGGTCAACAATTTTTTCTCTCTGTGCAGAATGCCTGGCTATTTGCCTCGGCACAAGAATAGTCATTTATTGGAGGCAACAGAACGTCATTTTCTTTTTCTTTATTGTCCGTGACACACTCAGATCAAAAAACAATCGTCCATTCATTCAATCTTCTATCCAACTTCACACATTGCTGCATCTAATGTAACTTGGAAACAAGGGGCGACCCCTTTGGCCTTCAGCTTAAAGCTTTTTAGACAAAGAAAAATGTTAAATAAATGGTGTATACTTATACTACTACTAAAAGGCCCAAAGCACTTTACAGTCATCGACCCTCTGCTGCCTATTGTCAACGTATAACCACCAGGAGCAATGTGGGGTTCAGTGTTTTGCCCAAAGACACTTCAATACACGGGCAGGCACACACATGCATTCTTCAGATTAGAGAAAAGCCGCTCTCCTTCTGCACCATGGCAGCACCATGAAGAAAGCAGCAGGTGTCACTGTCAGGAAGTGGTGGTGGAGGACCCAAAATGCAGGAGACTTGGTTTGGTGGCAAAAAACTTAAAACATTTAATAAATAAACTTAAACATGACAAAACCATGGGAGAAACAAGACAGAGCAGAAGACCAGAAAACCATACACTTATAAACACTGACCGTAATTAGCTGAAATGAAGAAACAAACAAACAAAAAAAAAAGAAGGAAAGAAAGAGTTAAAAAGCACCTTTAATAATCGAACAGCGCTTTGCAAGTTCAAAATTACATGGACAGGGAGAGAGTTTGAAAAGCAAGAGAAAAACAGCAATCTATCTAATTGAGAAAGAAAGAGTGGTTGTGTTAAATACAGACATATATTTTTCCTGAACCCTTCAAAGGTCTTCTTCCTATGTAAACCAGGCCACTCTGGTCACCCTACATTGTAACAAACCCATTTAAAAAATAAACAAAAAACTGGAGCCAAGTCAGTTCAACAAGTAACCACTAGGTGCTTAGGATAAAAACAGGTAAATAACTTAATTCACAACTCGATTCAAAAACGTATTTTGTTCTTGTTAGTTTTTTTTGTTTATAGAAAGAAACTTCAGATACAGTTTGCATCTTGTAATTAGCTGTTTTAATTTGACATTTTTCAAAAAAAAAAGGGAATAGCCTGATATCACTTCACCCACATTGATAAAACTGTCTCAATCTACTGAACAAGCTGCCATCATTTGAGCAGTACAATTTTGTCCAAAAATGTGTTTGTACTTCAAATTTTTGGATTTAATAAGACATTTAGCAAAGCATGCAAAGAAAGTTATCAATCAAAACCATTAGATACTGTGTCCAGACATGATGAGGGAATTTATTTTGAGGATGAAGCAAGAAACCCTAGTTTTAACTGAATGATTAATTCTTATAAAGGAAAACTGTGTAAAAAAAATCATTTAATAGAAAACCCTACTATTTTGGTCATATGTAATATTAACGATATTTTTAAAGCATGTTTTCTTTAAATAAGACGTTTTATTAGGACTTTTACCAATGACGATTTCATCACTTGAACTGCTGTGGCAAACAAAATACAAAAACAAATCAAACAAAGTAATAGAAAAAGCTAAAGTAAAAGATTTTAATTCAGATTGAGGGAGGGCTAACATGAGATTGTTTCAGAACTGTTTCAATAGAATGAAGAATAGAAAAATATTGATCCCGCTGGTTGGGGAAAAACCTCCTCACTCTCCTGTCCTCTCTCTTCCATCTTCTCCAAAAGGCTTTTCTCTTCAATTTTATGTTCATCTTCATCTTTGTGTGTAGAATTGTTTTTCTCTAACTTCCTCGGTGTGCAGAGGGAGGACGAGCACAAAAAAATATTCTAGGGCTTTTAGGTGGATGAGTAGAATTTCAAGTTGAAAATGGATTAATTCGTTTTTAACCAGACATTGATGAAAAAAAAAAAAAAAAACAGCAAAAGTAAGGTTTTGGAATGCAGCCAATGACACATCTCGCTATTGCTGTGCATGCTGTGTGTGCTGCGAATAATCAAGAGTAATAGCCTTTGCTGCACTGAACTGGCCTAGCTGTTGCGTGATGATGACAAATGAAACCTTGTGTGATGATGATGATGGCCTTAATGCATTCACATTTCGCTCTCTTTGATCACTTTGTTT
Organism: Adrianichthys oophorus; assembly: GCA_036245035.1. Taxonomy (NCBI): domain Eukaryota; kingdom Metazoa; phylum Chordata; class Actinopteri; order Beloniformes; family Adrianichthyidae; genus Adrianichthys; species Adrianichthys oophorus. The sequence continues at coordinate 15,849,276 of BSAI01000101.1, read as the reverse complement.
GGGATGTGCATGGAGGAGAAGAACCGGTGATGGGAGGTGTGTCTGGGTTTATCAGCCCTGTAACGGAAATGAAGGAGAGGTCAACAAGAGCCAAACATTACAATAAAAATGTATTTTTCCTCTGCAACTTTTTTTTGTTATCCGTCTCTTTTCACACTTCAGAGCTCAGCTTCCTCTCTGTGGCTTACCTCTTCCTCTGTATGAGGGGATTAGTGGTCATTAAGCAGGGGACTCTGATAATAACAAGGCTCATCTGTCCCCCTCATGAAGGGCGGCTTAATATCAAGTGGAAACGATTTTGCCTGTTCAGGGGTTTACACATTAAGTGAAGCTCACATTGTGCCTGATTTACACCCCAGAGGAACACGGATGCCAGTGCTCAAACACAGATGTACAGTAAAAACAATTCTTCACGCGATCCTGGGTAGATATACAAAAGCTTCTCTGGAGGCTATACAGATGAAAGAGCTTTACAAAGGAAAGCCATAAAATTTAGACAAAGAGCATTATGCAGGATTCTACATCTGTTTAACAACATTAACCCAGACGCTCATTTGCATATTGTGCAGAAATAGTTGTAAGGGGAGTCATTTAAAAACACTCATGTATGTGAATGGTATTTCAAAATTGAACCTTGATTCCTTCAAAATGTCCTTTTTATGTGTCATAGGGAAAATATTCTACAAGACAAATGTGGCCATTTCAATTCATAATAAAGTGTAGCCTTTTCATTTAGGCAGTACTTGTAGCATCTCAGGAGCTTCTAGTTGATTAGGACCCGAGCTTTGGTGGTTTATGAGTTCTCCTGGCCAACGGGAGGATGTCCATTAAAAGAGAAACATTAGGTCTTGTCCTTGAACAAATATTTTTTCTGCTTGAACCAAATATTTATTTAATATGACAGCAGGTAGGGCTGCACGGTGGCGCAGTGGTTAGCGCTCCTGCCTCACAGCAAGAAGGTTCCCGGTTCAAGCCCTGGCTGGGGGACCTTTCTGTGTGGAGTTTGCATGTTCTCCCCGTGCATGCGTGGGTTTTCTCCGGGTACTCTGGCTTCCTCCCACCGTCCAAAAACATGCTTCACAGGTTGATTGGTTACTCTAAATTGTCCGTAGGTGTGAATGTGAATGTGCATGGGTGTGTGATTGTGGCCCCTGCGACAGACTGGCGACCAGTCCAGGGGTGTACCCTGCCTTCGCCCATGAGTAGCTGGGTTAGGCGCCGGCAGCCCCGTGACCCCGAAAGGGATAAAGCGGATTGGAAAATGAATGAATGAATGACAGCAGGTCATCTGCCTTCATCTTTGTCTCCTCTTCTGCCTCAGCTATTCTTAAGCTATGTTCACATCGCACTCGGAACAATGCGTTCAAGCGGCCACTTCCAAGTAAAAATCAATTTAAACTTGTGTAAAACTTTCAGGTTTCTGCGTTCAAACTACAGAAGTATTTAGGACCCTTTTTGACTAATTGAACGCACGTTGAACGTGACACCAGGTCAAACTTTCACCATCAGGGACTCTGATTTGGTAGTGCCGAATTCATGTGTCAAAAGACTTGGAAAGTTGATATCGAAGGAGAAATTAATAAATGTGGTTTATGCTGAAATTATATTGATTTATTATGTTTTACAACATGCCAATAACAGCTTAATAAGGAAACACAATTAAGAAAAAAAATCATTTGAAAAAATAACATTTTGACAACATAACATAAAAACAAAGAAATTAGAATATTTAAAAAAAATGTGGGCATGTTGGTCAGAGACTGGGCAGAAACTGAGCCTATTCAAGCCCACCCCACACAAATATATATGACACCAAGTCAGTCATTTATTGGAATAGAACTGTAAAAGAAAGAAAAAGCCTGGAGTGAGATTTAAAAAAACTGTGTGCGTTCAGAGCATCGTGTCCATCTTGATTACATCCACAAACCACCTCTTTGGTCTTCTTCTGGGTGTCTTTCTTGGTAACTCTAATCTCAGCATTCTTTCTGCTAAACCACTGTCCCTTCTCTGAAAACATCCAAACCCTCTCAATCAAGCTATTCTACGTTTGTCCCCAAACATCTAACATGGATTAATTCCTGATCCAATTTATCATCATCACTCCCTAAGAGAATCTCATCATCTTCAGTTCTTCTACTTCCAGCTCTGCCTCCTGTCTCTTAAATCCAAAAACATGGCTGCTCTCTCAACAGTCACCTACACCTGTCCTTTCATTCTTGCTGACCCTCATTTGTCACACAGATACTCCGTCTTGCTGAAGTTGACCTTCATTCTTTTCCTTTCCAGATCACCCCCCTCTTCTCTAGATAATCCTCTCTTGCTCCCACTACAGATCACATGTTAACCTGCTGGTCTAATGGGAGAGTGGTATCTTCCAACATGGCAGCAAACGTGAGAAACTGTCTGATGGAGGAAAAGACTCCTAAAATGTTTTTTTAAAAAGCAGTATGTAAGGTGCTATACACACATGGTATCTATAAAAGCAGAAAAACATGGATGTTAAGGCCAAGAGATGGGAAATGTTCAGAAACTGCATCAAACAGCTGTTTTGAGAGGTGAGTCCAAGACAATTGCTGAAATGTACCAGCACTGCATTACAATGGACTTCAACAATGTTTCAGAAGACTCTGGCATTTATCTGATATTCAACAGAAGATCAATAGATTAAAAAGCACTTGGATTCATTTGAGAAGAAAAAAAACAATGTTTAGGTGTCCATGAAGCATAAAAAGGTGAGCCTGTGCACCAAACCTCAGGATCAACAACTGAAACTCCCATAAAGAAACTACAATCATGAACGGGTTTAGCTGTTGTAGCTTTAGCTTTCTACAGCACCTCAGATTCCCACAGAAACAGTTAGCTGGCTTGTCCCTTTAATAATATGTTTTGTAGACACACATAGACTATGTTGTTATTTTCATTCATTAAAGGTCTGTTGCTCAAAGCTGCCAGTACTCCAGATTCTTCAACAATCCCACAGTGACTGTAATCACAGAAGAAGAAACATAAGACATTATATGACATGGCCAATGTAATAATTTCCACAGGCTGCACATATATATTGTCTATAGATATATTATTTGTTGCAAAAATTCATGCATTACAGTATATCTGCGTGTCAGGAAGGAACCAGCCCTTGATGTCAGCTACAGGATCTTCTGGGAGGAGGTCATCAGGAATTGAATAACTGTAGATCAAGAAGTGCTGAGGATGAATCTGCTGAGAAGAAAGCTCAATAGTTTGATGAAAAAGCATGAGAATGTTGATGCTTCAGACAACAGGTGGTGTAATTGAAATACTCAAATTGTCTTTACTTTGGAGAAAAACACATGACCGCAATTTTAAATGATAATTTAATCACTAAATCATTTTGAATCAATCCCAAGGTCATAATGATGTGCCTTTTTATAACACCACATTCTGTTTCAATTGGAATGTCCACATGGTAAAATCTACTATGGTACTTTTTTTTTGAAACATGTGAATATATATATGTATTCATACTCTAAATCAAATAGATGAATAGAATAGAACCAAATAGAAAAAACTTAGTCCTTGTCAGAGCAATTACACTGTATTGATAAAAATAGGCATCTGACCCTTATTGTCCCTTAGCTAGTGTTTCACTCCCTGAGCAAGCGCAATATTAGTGAGCTGGTGTTTCTGCAGACACTTGCTGCAGATAAGCTCATGCACAGGCTACCTCAGCCATCAGGCGCAGGAACAACCACAATCAGTAACAGAGGAAAGCCAAGCAGGAAGTGACACTGAAAGCAGACAGAAGAAACGCTGCTTGGCAAACTCCTGAGGACATATGGACTTTTCATTGTGCAGCAATGATGATGAAGAGGCTCATGTGAGAGTCTCCTGCCCTGATACTGATGTGGCAGTCATTTTTTTAAGTTGAGAAAGACCTGTCCTGTAGGTTGTACTGCCACAATAGTTCATGGGAAGAGGGAAAACAATTTTACTGTTGCTTGTGAAAAAGAGGAAAACTCAAAAGGAAACCATAGGGGTACATGGGATGTTGTTTCTGACAGTGATGGAAATAATTAAACATCTGAAATAACCATGAAACATCTACAAATAAAGAAAAAGAAACCCTGCAACTGTAAACACTGAGATTTTGATAATCAATTCGGTTATACTGACCATGTATAACAAAGAAAGTGTTTTTCATCAAGTTGCATGATGCTAATTATTTAGGGTCTTTTTAAAATGTCGTCATACATATGTAAATGTCAATTGGTGACAGATTTTTTTGTAGTTGTTGATTAAATGATTTTTTTATAAATAAAACAAACGAAACAAGCACAACTGAGTTTTTGGTTTTTTACCGATTGCATTCATGGTTAGTGACATAAAACTGCAGGGTATCTTGCGGAGATCTTTTAACCCAAAGTCCAGAGTGGTAAGGTCTAAACAAAAAAGTCATTTAAAATGTAGTTCCCAGATTTTTAAATTAGAAAATTAGCCCTGACTCAAAAACATTCAGTGCACATTTCAAGCACAAAGGGAGTACATGAACATTTAAAGCAAGTTTTTCTTTCTAACAGGTTGGGAGATAATCAAGCACAAAACAAGTCTGAAATCAGGCAATGCTAAAACATTTGACATCCCTCTCTTCCTTCATTGAGAAGGTCCTTAAGATAAAGAGTGTCGTCTGATAATAATCCTTTAATAAGTAATAAACCATAATGTTAGATTTGTTTGTCTATACAATTGAAATCTAAAACTAGCTCATACAATTGAATTTCTTGTCTTCTCTTGGTGAGTGATTTCATGAATTTAACAAATACTTGCCAGCATTGTGGTGGTTGTTAATAAAGTCCAAGGCTTTGTTTGTGCAAGACACAACCTAATTGCTTTGTAAACTAACTGAAAAACACATTTGTTTTTAGATCTGTCTCAAGGAAAAAGTTAGAATGTTTCAATTGGTTGGTTTTGTCAAAGTCTCTGATTGATCTACACCTGAAAATCCAAACAATATGCTTACTAAAGTAACTTGACTTGTGGCCCTTTAGGTTTTTATAACATCATCATTGAGGCCTTGGTTTGTAAAATCTCTGAAAAAAGCTGAAACGTGAAGTTGTCCTGAAACTGCATCTTAAAGATTCACATTTGTATGAGGACGCCAAGTCGTTCCAGGGTAAATGGATATGTTTCTATAATTTCCTGGGTTTGGTTAAAAAAATGACACAGCAAGTTTTGATTTTGCATAAAACCAAAGAAGAAGAAAGCTATTCTGCTCCATTATTCATGCGATGATAGATCTCAGTGCTGCTGGGTTAATGCAGTGGCAGCACTTTAGATTTGTGCCATTTTGTAAGTGTCACATGCTTTTCTGGGTCAAACTTCAAAATGATAAACAGAAAACCACCCAGGGGTGGGGTGGAGTCAGTTGCTTTATGACAAACGTGTGATTTACAATTAAATTTAAACACCATAAAACAGCTAAATTTCAATGAGGAGGAAGTAGAAACTTTCAACTTAGACTGTAAATGACATTTACATGTCTTAATTTATACATCCAACACGTTGCCCTCCCTCGTACCTCACTGTGACACTTTGATTTATTTTTATTTATATTTATGCCATGTCTGCTTGAGTACATTCTTTTGTTCTATTTGCCAGGGAAACATTTGCCTTCTCTGTCTTGAATGTGGCAGATAAGGCCTCCACAATGCTACAGCCTTTACCATAACCCAGAATGAAATGCACAGGCCTGTAAAACACCCACAAGCATTTTTCTGAACATGCAGTTTGCAACACAAGCTGCTGCTCTTACAGGAGACTGTGTGAATGAGTGCTCAGAGACACACACACACACAGATTATGTAGCAACCAGATATGACACTAGAAGAAACAACCTTACTTTAAATAAATGCATGCAGAATCATTTACTTGTACATCTGTGTACTGACATGCATCATCAGAAGCTTTTAGGCAGCATAATCTCTGTTTAAATATCATGAACCCGTTTGTACAAACAAGTCCGACTTTGAAATGGAAACACCATGGAAGAGTGTGCTGCCAGGAAAACTGACTGGTTGAGGAAAAATGCTCGTTATGGAGCAACTCAAGTTTGATTCTATGCAGATGACTATTAGTTTGCGCCTCTGCAAATTTTCAAGATTCCACCAAAATGCAAAGCAGCAGCTTTCCAGGAGATTTGCATCTGGATCAATACTTGTTTGAAGCTAAGAAAAATGCTTGTGGGTGTTTTACAGGCCTGTGCATTTCATTCTGGGTTATGGTAAAGGCTGTAGCATTGTGGAGGCCTTATCTGCCACATTCAAGACAGAGAAGGCAAATGTTTCCCTGGCAAATAGAACAAAAGAATGTACTCAAGCAGACATGGCATAAATATAAATAAAATAAATCAAAGTGTCACAGTGAGGTACGAGGGAGGGCAACCTGTTGTATGTATAAATTAAGACATGTAAATGTCATTTACAGGGTGGTGTCAAATGTTACAGTACCTCCAAAGGCCACTGAGGCTGGTTGCAGAAATGAGGAGCTCATATCACTCTCATTTTATAAGTCCAACTTGACACTTAAGACAACCTGTGTGTTTACGGGCTTCAGAAGCTTTTTATGATGTTGCTTTATTCCTTTTTCACGAGTTTTATTTAGCCCATATTTGTACATTTTAGGGCCCTTTTTTGATGGATGGATGGCATGGGTAAAGCTAACATGCAGAGCTTCAACATTTACTTTATTCTACCTTGTTGCTGTCACCAGAATATAGTAAAAGGTTTCACAGTTTCTGCGTGGAGTTTCATTGCATTCGTGGGTTTTCTCCGGGGCTTCCTCCACTGTCCAAAAACATGCTTCATAGGGTAACTGGTGACTCTAAAGTGCCCCTAGGCGTGCATGTGAGTATGTGGAAGTTTGGGGACCTGTTCAGGGTATACAATATTCCGCCTTCGGCCAATAGTAGTTGCGTTGGCTCCAGTAGCCCTGTGACCACAAAAAAGGTTCTGAAGGTGGATGGATTTTGAAGTAGGCAGAACCCATCCTACTTTAAGCTTAATTTTTACTTGTGCAAAACCCAATTGTTGACGTCAGTGATCATCCATCCAGTGGGCTTTGTGTCTATAAGTTGTCTACAGAAAATGCAACCAGTTTTGTCCAACATTTTTGCCCTATTAAAGTCCAACTTTACTTTTTATTTAACAAAAAGAGATATAAAAATTGTTTCCTCGATTAATTTTTGTTGTTCTTGCAACACTGAGTTTGACTCTCAAGATGGTTAGTCCTTTGAATGCTGTCTATTTCTTAATTTTGGAAAACCATTGCTCTGGAGTCCTGCTTTGGTTTAAACTGATTTGATATTCACCCAGCCAATGCTCCTTTTCTATCTGCTCACTAAATAGGTTAGTTCTCACACAAGGGAGTACCAGCTCCCCCATGTGTGTTTCCTTCTCTCAACTTTAGCCTAATTTCTGCCTGCGAGAATGTAAAAGAATGGGTGGAAGGGAACTGGGGTGGATATTGTCTAGAAGTAGGTCAAAATGGCCGTGGCTGCAACTGTTTGGGGTTTGAGACGAGAGGAGGGATTAAGGGATGAAGTGATCTCTGAATGTGGACTTGGTGGGGAGGGGGGGCGTCACGAGAGGGATGATTAATGACTGGACACTGTGGAAGAACTTCATGTAAAGGAAGATAAATGCCTCTAACTTCACAGGACACTCATGACTATGTAGAAGACATAGTCTAGATAAGACAGTGATTTTAATAAAGTCAGTAAACAGGCGCAGGCTAATCAGAGATGGAGAGAAGAGCTTCGAAAAAAACAATATAATACGTTTGTTTTTTTTTTTACATTTTTACCTTCAGGTTTTCAATTTAGTGAAATCTCATGCAGACTTCATCCTTTTTATTCTGTTTTGGGCTTTCTGTTTATTTTGGAAAAAGTGTTGATAGTGAAAGAAGCCACTCGAACTAAGTCTTACTATAACTTTCACACAAAACCTTTTCTGAAACCATCCAGTCTGTATTTAAAGATAAGAGTTTATTCTTAAAAAAAATAAAATAAATAACGTCCTAGCACCACTTACTATGCATATAGACTTGTGGATCTTTGATGTGTATAGCGGACTCTGTGTGTAAGATAGTTGAAAGTATAAAGTACATTAATACGGACACTGTAAAGTATAATTCTATATGTGCTTTATATTCGCATTTTATCAGAAGGGTTTCTAAGTCCTTCCAAACTGCTTTCATATAAAATATTGGTAAAACAATATAATTACAAAATAATAACTTTTTTTTTTCTCCTTTTTTTTAATCACTATCAGATTTAGGATTTCATCATGTGAACTAAAAAAAATAGATAATTCTACTATGGTAAAAAGAACAAAAAAACTTTTTGGTACCCAGCCCATTATAACAGTTCTTAAAGAAAGGTAATTTGGGATTTATTTGTATTTTAAAATTTTTTTTAGTACAGTAGGTTATTTTCCGCACTTAATCCGGAGGACCTTGTGGATATATTCTGGTTGTGCTTACTGACGTCGAAGCGATTTTGAGAGGTACATGGCGCTTTGTCAAAATGTTTGGTTGGGTGTTATTGTAAATACACTGACGCAGCTAACATGTTGTGGTGTCGGATTTTGTTTTTACATGTCACTAATACGTTTGAGAATTAGTATAGTCATAGTAACAGTTGTTTTAGGGATATCGGTCCATTTTTACCTGTTGCAAACAAGGCTGGGAGTTACAGGTATTGTAAATATGCTAATGCAACAAACGTGTAGCAGTGTCGAATTGTGTGTGTGTGGTTTTTTTTTTATGTTACTAGCAAGTAGGGAGTTAGCTTAGTCACAGTAATGTTTATTTTAGCAGTATCAGTCTACTTTTACATGTTGCAAACAAGGTTGGGAGTTACAGGTATTGTAAACACGCTAATACGGCTAAGGTGTAGCATGTTACAAACAAGTTCTATAGTGACAGTAAACGCAGTTAATAAAGTCTGCAGGTATTTGTTCCTCTAAAGCTATGTTCACACCATGTGTAGCATAAGGTGGTCATACTGGAAAGGCAGGGTGGAGATTCTTTTTCTTTTTTTATTGTTTAGTTGCACTTGTCCGCCACCTACAGTAGGCAAAATGCCGAAATAGTGTAAATCTTACGATTTTTTCTCCAGGCTTTTTTTTACAGCTCTATTCTGGCACATGAAGGACTTGTAATCATATAATTCTGGACAGGCATAAACCACAATCAATAATTTCTCCTCCATAATCAATTTTCAAACTGTCGGCACTTCTGTGAATTCTAGGGAAAGCCATCCATACGTCACTACCAAATCCGAGTCCCTGATTTGTCAAAGTTCACCAAGTTAGTTTAACTTTCAATGTGCATTTAATGTCCGCACATTTTCTACATAGAGTTCCAAAAACGGTCTTGGGCACAAAAGTTTTGAACGCGGAAGCCCAAAACAAATATGCGCATTTATGTTGACTTTTGAAAGTGGTCACTTGAACATGCATTGCTGAGGGTGGTGTGAACGTAGCTTTAGGTTTACCTCCTAAAACACTCAAACCTTTCAAACTCCCAGTCTTCCTGCCTGTTCCTTAAGTATTTAAACTTTCATAAACTCAATAACTTTATGGGTTTATCTTCACTTAAGCTGTCCATCAAATAAATCCCAACACACAAAACCACGCTGTGGTCCTTAACATTTCTACTTTCACAAACTGAAGTCTGAATCTCAGTCTCTTGGTGCTCTCGTTAAGCAGTTTTCGAAAGAAATTGGGGTATCTTCATTTTTGCCCCACTGGATACTGATCATCTTTAAAAATAAACCAAATCTCTTAAGATAGTTACTGAGAGGTTCAAATACCATTTGAACAGTTCTTGATTAAATTTCCATCTGCCAGAAAGTGTAAGTAATGTGAGCCACTTTTGTGATGGGTTGGTGATTTGAAACCAAACTAATGTCTGATTAAAAGCAAAACTCTAAATCTGATTTTCAGAGATGGCCTCACTAATCATGATATAATGATGTTAGACAAATGTCACATGGATGTGAACTCCTGGATGATTCTGGAACACTTCTAACGTTAACAGTAGAAACAAACTCACATATTTTCTAAACTTTTTAACGACTGTGTTTCTAACTCATAGAATTAGAAAGTTAGATTCATTAGGCTGACTTTCTGTAATTGGGTTTTTTCACAGTTACAAGTGTTTTAATGTTGCAAATAGAAAAGTACCAATTAATTTATGCTTTCAATCTGTCTTAAAAAGCAGTGTTCCTTCAAGAAACTTTGTTGTATTTTATTTCACAAATACATCCCTTTTAGCCAAAGTTCACTGAATACAATTTTTTTCTCAAAAAAAATATAAAAGAACCGAGAACAGCCTTCTCATCCTGGCCAAAAATCACCAGTCACCATTGTGGCAAGCATAAGAGGCCATTATTGAGGGATGCAAGCTTTTTGTACCATAGTTTCGTTCAGACAGAAACACACTTTACTTAATCTCTGATTAATGGAGTGTTCGTCAAGACAAAAAAACAAAAGCATGGTAGAAAAATACATGCTGTCCAAAAGACCTATTCTAAATTAAAATTACTTTAAATTAGATCCAAGGGTTTTTGTGCTGGATTAGATGGTAGACTGGACTCTTAGGTAATTTGCCTCCTATTCTGCCACAGGTAAAGAGTGGCTCAATTACAGTGTGAATGTGTTTGAGTAGATGCAGTCAATGTGTGTACATATGTGTGTGTCTAATCAAGTTGAAGTAAAGCAGCTTGGAATCCTGGTTGCTCAAATGCTCGCCTTGATTTTGTTGAAGCAATTCATAGGCTATAAATGGTTTATGTAACAGGTGTTGCAAGAGTTATTCTGAAGAAAATGCTCCAATGCATCTCTTTCCTGCAGATTTACATACAGTTTATGCTGCTTTTCATTGCCGCTTTAGTCCCTTTATGCGTTTTTAATCCCTAAGGAGCCAAAACTTATGTGCCTTGTATCCCAGTAACAAACATGGTTGTGGAAATGTTATCAATTTCTATTACTTTATCAAGGACATATTCATGAGTTATCAAACTGTATTTACCAAAAAAAAAGGGGGTTTTAAATCAGGAAGTATTTCACATGGCCAGGAGTCTGCTGAAAAATGATACATTTTCAAATGGTTGGCAGTTCAGTGAATTAAAGGGAATTGATTGGTCAAAGTTCAACCTAGTTTAACTCCCAACGCATTTTGGCCAACTTCGCGTTTCATACGTAGAATCCAGAAACAGTCGTAGTGTGACACATGCACGCGAGAGTTTTGAATCTGGAAGCCCGATATGTGCATATACGTATATTTACATTGACTTTTTATTGAAAGTGGTCACTTGAATGGGCATTGCCAAAGGTAGTGTAAACCTAGCTTAAAGCACACACACACATCTGGCCATACAAACACACTGTCTCTCACTTTAATAAAACATTGTCTGCGCTGGCGGAGTGGGAAAAATTGCAATCTCAGCAAATCCTGTGACAAGAACAAAAGCTTGAGGAAATTTCTGTCCATCTGTTCACTAGTTTACAGCTTTCTGTTTGCATGTCTGCCTCTGAAGCAATGAAATCCTCTGATACCGATTTGTAGATTGAAAATGAAGCTGATGTTTGTAAATGTGATGGTTGTGGTATCTATTTAAAGAATTGTTTTAAAATCAAAAACGACACTTGTAAAAGGATAATTAATCCTTTGAACAGCACGCATATTTTGGTCCTTTGTAGTCATGGAAAAACACCAACACAAGCATGTCAGACGTTAATGAAACGTGGCAGGGAGGTGTCATCTCTTATATATTTGAATGACCAGAGGTCCAAAAGAGTCAACTGAAGTGAAGGAAGGGACAGAGATTGGAGGAGAGGAGAAAAGGAGTGACAGCCAGTGTCTTCTGGCTGTAAGAAATCCAGATTAAGGGTGAGCGGACTAGAGATGGAGACACGAGGCTCTGAGTTAGAGCTAATTAAGGCTTTCTAATAAAAAAGAAAGAAAATTGTTGAAAAGCTTTGGACATAAGACTGAGGAAGATGTTATTAAATCGTAGCCAGTGGTGATGAAGACCAAGAAAATATTAATGTGCACAGCATTCAAAGCACTGCCCAGGGCCTATTGGCTTGAGTTAGATTTAAAAAGTAAGTAATATAAAAAATGAATTAAGGTTCCTGCATTGGGAGGGGAGGTTTCACTGCGTCTTGAAAAGTCAAACTAGAAGAAAAACCTTCAGGTGACATAACTAAAACATTGTAGAGATTCCATGTTTATTGGCACAGCTCTAAACTAAATATAAAACATTATATCTGTTTAAAAGTAATTTGTTCCTTTATTGTGAAAATCATCTGCTTCGCAGACAAGATCTTAAAGAAATTATCAAAATTAAAAAGGTAAAAAATCCACAAAAAATAAAAAAATATTTTAAATTTTTCGAAATGCTATGGCGTGGAAGCAATTTGATAAAGTTCAATCGGATCAGAGATATTCAGTTATTCAAGAAAGGTTATGTTTTATTGATTTTTTTTATGAAACATGAATTGAAATGAAAAAAATCTTGCAAATCCTAAAAATTATGATCGTGATCCACATTTAGATTTTTTAATTTTTTTTTTCAGGTTTTCTTGCTCCTTTATCTTAAGACTGTATATGCACAACAAATCCCAAAAAGTTTCACTGATTTAAATCTTCTGGTTTGAGAGCAGCTGGAGTTTTTTTTCACGAGTTCATTTGTAAAACTAACACAAAGACTTGGGAGCCAATCAAAATCACTTCTTGGAATCAAAAGCACAGATGTCAAATGCAGGAAGTGTGAGAACAAACGAAAAAAAAAAAAAAAAAGCACGGGATGAAATGTTTTTTTTCAGTCCCTCTCATCACAGGGTCTTAGCGCCACAAATCCAAAGAGAAATCCAAAGAGCTGATCTGGTATGCCGGTGTAAGCCGTGCCACTTGGATCCGTCGCCATAACAAAAAAGGGGAGACTATGTGAAATGTGTGTAGGTGTTGGTGGGGGAAGGAGCACATAGAAAGGGACCATAAAACATGTGTAACACATAAAAATCCCCTTTTTCCTGCTCATGAAAGTATATACATCCAACTGAGTTCTTTCATAACCTGCTAAATTGTTATGCAGCTACTGTATCAGTGTGATTGAATCTACTCATCATCTTACCCTCCTTAATATGTTTAAAAACTTAAACAGTCTGAAAAACTTGCATAACTGCATGTAAATGTGAGAGTTTTGAAGTCTAGGATGCACTTATACGCAAGATTACATAGACTATTTTAAGCGGTCACTTGAATGTGCATTACGGAGGTTGGTGTGAACGTAGCGTGATGCTTAAAAATAAAGCTTAAAGAGAATAACTTTATTTGCGATTTGTTTGCAAGAATAGTTAATTCTGGGATTAACATATTTTGTTTATTGAGGTGTTTTCTCCACAGCAATCCTAATTTTGTACTTTTATCTGTTTTTTGCATGATCCATTTGGATTTTCAAACTTATTATTTATATTTTTACTACTTCTGTTGCATGTTTTCCCCCTTTTGTCTACTGTGCATTAATAGATATGACCTATCATTCATTCATTCATTCATTCATTTTCCAATCCGCTTTATCCCTTTCGGGGTCACGGGGTTGCCGGAGCCTAACCCGGCTAACCATGGGCGAAGGCAGGGTACACCCCTGGACTGGTCGCCAGTCTGTCGCAGGGGCATGACCTATCATATTTATTTAATTTAGAGAATATATCAAAAAGAAAAATACATGTTAAAACACAACATTAAGGATCGTTTGAAAGCAGCAGCACAGTGTGATAGTGGAACTGATATGATGCTGGGATTCTTGAAGAGGTTGGCAGCTTTGATATTCACCTACTTTTTATGAAAAACCCACTGAGCAAATATATCTATCACAACCTATTATTTTCAGTGAGAGGAAAAACTGAAACAGCCATCATATCCTCCAATATCCAAAACGAAAAAAAAAGAACCTCCATGGATTTGGGAAAACTCCTTCCCTATGGAGGACGATGATGCACTGTATCCACCATGTCTCTCATGAATCCTTTCATGTCCCTTGTGACACTTCTCAAGAAGTGTACGCTCCACAATGGCGCATAACAACTCATTATCAATCCTAATTGGTCTCCTCTGAGGGTCTGTGGGCTACTTTAAGATGTAACTGTTAGCTGGTATCTCTGCGACATAATTGAACAGCTCATCGCAAAGGTCAGCTTTCTCTTGTAGCATTAAGACATCAGAAAAACACAGAGACACTGAGAACAAGCAATTGCTCTAAAATTTGTTTAGTTTCATGTCAATACAACCCCTAAAGTCACAAAAAAAATGTCTTTTAATTTTGATATAAAGTTGAAGACAAAGGTTTTTGATAAACCTCAAAATTAAACTCCTTGGAATGGTGGTAGGAAAAAGGAAGCAATAGGTAGAATGTACCCCCATTAACAAATTCCAGATATTACACATTGTAAATCGCTCTAAAAACATGAACAGCTTTGGAAGAAAAATGCAGATCACAGTTGAAATATGCTAATCTGTCCTTCCAAAAGTTCATCTGTGATATTCTAAGCACACCACAGAAATGGTCAAGCGCACAGACATTCATAAATATTTTAATAATGTCTGTATTCCTTTGAAAGCCTCGTTAAAACTGCAATTCTGCTTAATGACAGGATGTGCTGTCAGGGCAGCTGTGGTTTGAATTCACAAGAACACATTTGCCTAACAGCCTTCACCATGATGTTATGCCATTGTCGTTTTAAACCTTTTTTGATTACATGTCTGCAAAAATTATGTTTCAGAAAAGAAAACTAATTAAAATCAAACTCAGTTTTAGCACAGTAAACTTAAAAAAAAACATGTACAATATATATGTATATATATATATATATATATATATATATATATATATATACATGCTTAAGTTACTGTTTCTTGCACAAAGGAAAGACAAAAAAATTCAAAGTAAAGCAAGATTGAGCAAAGGCAAGATTTCTGATTACAGATTTGCAGATAAAAGGCTAACTGTAATGCGATAACCTTTAGTTATGCAATGGTTTGGGTGAATATTAAATTTGATGCTTCATCATCTGGTCAAAAACAAGTGGTAAGAGGTGAATTTTCCCTCTGAAATTATGCTTTGTACCACTTAATATGAAGTTTAGCATTTATACCACTATCCTCCGCTAACTTTCATTCCTCTCCTTTCCTGGGCAAACCTCCATCTCTCTGGCTCTTCCTACTCCTGTTCCCCAGTCTTGCTACAAATCACAATATTGTCTGCAAACATCATAGTCCATGCTAATACTGCATCTGTATTTCTCTTTCTTGGCATGAAACCATACAGCTTCTACCATACAAATGTTCACTTCTGCACCTAGTTTGCTTCAACTACTCTTTCCCATACTTTCATTGTATGGCTCATCAACTTTATTCCTCCTTTGTGACCTGCTCGGGCAACTTTATTATAGTTGCCACAACTCTGCAAATCTCCCTTATTTTTAAAAATGGGCATCATCATACTTCTCCATTTACAGCATATTTCATAGTTCACTTTTTGTGAAAAATTATTCAAATGTAAAAATTAACAATATTAAATGACTGATCACTGATTTAATATTTATTTAATATTCATTTATTTCAAAAGTGATTATAGTAATAACGTTCAGGTTTCCTTATTCTCCATTAATGTCTGCTGTATCATGGTCCAGGTGAATACTTGATTCTGATTGGCTAATTGGGTGTGGATTAAAAAGTAATAATCCACAGTGATAATCTGGTTTAAAAAGAAAAATGAATTCTGGTCACATAGCCCAAGTCTTCTATATCAGTGCGCAGGCTTCTTTAAAACAAACTTTCCTTTCAACGCCTGGACAAAAACAAGCGGTGAGAGGTGAACTTTCTCTCTCAACTGATGCCTTGTTTTACCTATCATGATGATCAGCCTATATATCACTTTCCTTTGCTGCTGCAGTCGAGGTCCGTTTCGGTTTAGCCAGCTCAGCAGCACGTTGTCATGTTACCATGACGATGCGCGTCACCACATATCAAATAGTCCGCTTTTTGTGAAAAAGAGATCTAAACTAAAAAAAAACAAGAAAAAGTACAACATTTGGACTGAAAATGTATTCTTTGAAATTGAACAAGGAATAAGTGGGATAATGCCCTTCAAACTGCATTAACAGAAATTGACGCCTGAACCATCCGATGCACAGTGGAGGACAGTTCAGGCTTCTGATAATGCACACTTCATTGGGTATTATCTCTTACATAATGGACACCTCGTTGGGCATTATCACATATTAGTACTAGTACTAGTACTAGTAGACTGTATACCACACGTATGTAGTGTGTGGCATTATCAGTTTAAAACCATTCAGCTGTTAAATTAGCTAAATGTAGTCATCTAGAAAACCCAGTCCCTGCTGGACAGACAAGTGCATGATTGACTTGAATTGTGGCTGCAGCCCAGATCATCATCCCTCCACCACTGTGCTTCACATGTCTACTCATGCCAGAAATCTGAAACAGGGTTTTCACCAAATTTAATTTCTCATTAAAATAAAAAAAAAACTGCACTGAATGTGACAACATTTATACGCAAATGACGTGAAACAAGGGTGGTGATGACATAAAGGTGACAAAAGAGTTTGATAAAGAGAAACTGAAACCATAAGTGGGTAAACCCTGAGAGCAAAGCAGGAAAAAACAGCCAAATTCATTCAAACTGAAGCCAGGTGGAACAATTGTATCTGGGAGGAAATAAGAAACAGAATCAAGATGCAGAACCAAAATACAAACAAAACAGAAGCAAAATATGAAAAGGAAAACCCCTAATTATCACAATCAGATGACTGGTCCCTAACGATCTCTAACAAATAAACAAGACCAGGGGAAGAGGGGGCCTGGTGGAGGGCAAACTCAAACACTCCAGGTTAGAATCTGATCTGTCTGACTTTCAGTGAGACGATGTTTGGTTCATTACTGGATGTCCTGATAGGCTTATACTACGTTTACACTGAATGCAATTCATGCATCAAATTTGCATCAGCTGTCCCTAATAGGACGCGTGGTGCTGCTCGATGCTTGTCCAAAAATGTGTTCATAAAACTCAATGCCCCAGATACGTGTGGGAGGAGCTACCGCCAAATAATTTTAGCCTCATCGCAACATTGAAGCATTGACTATATATCTTATTTGCAATGCACTTCTATTTTTTTAATGCAAATAAGAAAAACATCATGAAAAATGGGAGAAGAATAATCAGTTTCTCCCAATTTCGGTTTTAGACTTTGTCCGCTAATTGCATTAACAATATTTCATGGGCAAAAGCTGAGTCCCTGATTGGTTGATCCGTCATTGCTTAATGCACTATACAGGGCGTTCGCTATTTTGCAGAGCTGTCTGAATCAACAATTCCAGAATCCAATCCCTTTAATTTTTTTAGAAGTCTCTGCAAAAAACCATTGTGCATCAATGCTCACTAGACTGGCAAATATAGACCACAATGCATTGCATTTGAATGATTTTTGTTTGCAAAAAAATATTTTAATCATTTTTTTAATAATCAGTCAAAGTATTCATAATCAGAACACAGTGGATTCATAAAAGGTCTTCATTAAATGTTCATATTTATTATATTTTACTTTGGGAACTCAGTGACATCATATTTACTGTAAAAAAATTGCTTTGAATTGCTTTTAAAATCCAGGACACTTGATAGTATCTATATTGAGTCTGTATACTTTTTAATAATCAAACATTAGCTCAGGTCTTAAGAAGTTTAGGACGTCTTCTTTCTTTGGAATGGTCCATAAAAATCCAGTAGTCGTGTAGCAACAACTGCCCAACATAACCTTTTCCTTTCAAAATAGTGACAGCAGATACTTAAATACCAAAATAACACAGGACATCCCATAAACATTCAAAACTTCTATTCACAAAGAAACCGTTTTCCAAAATTGATGATGAATTTGACAGGAAAATATTCTGGAAACCTAAGTAATGCAGATAGGCATAGTGGGCTGAAGTCAAAGCTCAAAAACAGCAAGCATTTTCAGTCTGACCATCAAAAAGTAAACCTATGGTAAGAGAAAAAAAAAGAATTACTTTTATGTGTCTATCTATCACCTGTGCAAAGGTTAAGGGGGAGCTGCTGGAGCCAATGACTTGAAGTCAGTGGTTCAATTTCCACTTGGATTGTTTAAACGAGGCTTTGGTTTATGGAAAAGCTGCTGTGTTCAAAAAGAAGAAAAAAATAAAAACTCCAATCGACTGGAAATCCTTTCAGAGCCACCTAGCACACAAACACACCAATAGTCCCAGTTAATGTAATGCTTCAATAGGATGAGCATCAGGAGTTGAGGGCATGGCCAACAAAAAGACCGCCATTTTTTTTAAACTGCAGAGGAGACAGGGAAAGAAGGACGAAGAAATATTACTTGACACAGACAGAAGGAAGGTGAGACAATTTTTGTGACACCATTCCTCCTCTCAGTCAGTCTCTGTGCCCTCTCTGTCTTTCTGATCCTCATTTTAATTTTCATCATCCTGGCTGTAGCTGCCACCTCTATAACCTCTTTCTCGCACCTCGTCCTCCTGCCGTCTCCCTCCTCTTCACTCCTCCTCTTTCAATCTGTCTCTGCATCTCTATATTACCTTCATCCTATCCTCTACACCTTTTGCTCCTTCCTCGCTCACTATTACATTTCCAATAGTGCAAAAATAGATGTTTCAACAAAGAGCCCTCTGTGAATTTGCAATGCTTCTCCGTTTAGAATGATGCAAACAGTAGAGCTGTGCATTTAAGTAAACAAAGGAGAGGGCAATCTTGTAAGTGGCTTTCATGTATGGAAAGTAAAAAAGGAAATGTTCGTGCAA
The DNA here is from genome assembly GCA_036245035.1 of Adrianichthys oophorus. Taxonomy (NCBI): domain Eukaryota; kingdom Metazoa; phylum Chordata; class Actinopteri; order Beloniformes; family Adrianichthyidae; genus Adrianichthys; species Adrianichthys oophorus. The sequence goes on along the minus strand of BSAI01000101.1, from coordinate 15,830,376 downwards.
GTAGACTACCAAAACTTTACTACGTGAAACTTGTTTTTCTCCCTTTTACAGTGGGGATTGAAAGTTTGGGGACCCCAGGTAAAATGTTATATTATTGTGCTTAAAGAACCCAAGGAAAGAAAAAAAAATCTTCAGTTTACAGATGAGACATCCTTTTAATATGTGAAAAAATGAGGCTTTATTTCCATCATTTAACCTTTGAAAAAACCGAAACCAAAATAATGGCATGTGAAAAAGTTTGGCCACGCTGCAGAATTTAAAATTGAACTTTTTGGCCGCAATGAGCAAAGGTTTGTTTGGAGAAGAAAGGGTACTGTCACGGAGTGGTGGTGGAGGACCCAAAAGGCAGGAGATCAGGCTAGTGACAGAAACTTGAAAAAAAATTAATAAATAAACTGAATCATGACAAAAACCATGGAGAACCAAAAGTGTGACAAAACAAAGCAGAGCAGATGACCTGACAAGGATTAACTGAAAACCAGACACTATATAAGCTGAGGGTAATTAACTGAAATGAAGACAGAGGGATCATGAACCTAAAACTGATGTGACTGACAAGGGCTACTCTGAACATGACCAAACAAACAAAAAAAAAAAAACTAAACCACAGAATCATCACAGGTACAGAGTTTAATGAAAAGAACCTCTGTCCAAGTGTTAAGCATGGGGGTGGATCAATCATGTTTTGGGCTTGTATTGCAGCCAGCGGCACAGGAAACATTTCACAAGTAAAAGGAAGAATGGATTCCACAAAATTTCAGCAAATTTTGGACACTAACTTGATGTCATCTGTGAAAAGAAGTTGAAGTTGAAGAGAGGATGGTTTCTACAAATGGATCATGATTCTAAACATACCTCAGGATCCACGCTCTTACATTAGGAGGCAGAAACTGAAGGTTTTGCAGTGGCCTTTCCAATGACCTGACCTCAACATCATTGAAAAACTATGGATAGACCTGAAAAGAGCAGTGCGGAACAGACATCCCAGAAATCTCAAAGAACTGGAAGACTTCTGGAAAGAAGAATGGATGAAGAAACCTCAAACAAGAATTGAGCGACACTTGACTGACTACAAATAGCGTTTACAAGCTGTGATATTTGCCAAGGGAGGCAGTACAAGTACTAACTTTGCAGGGTGTCCAAATTTTGCACACTCCATTATTTTGTTTTCTGTTATTTTGAAAGGGTAAATGATGGACATAAAGCCTGATTTTTTTTAACATATTAAACGAATGTCTCATCTGTAAACTAATGCTTTTAGGACATTTTTCAATCTTTCCTTGGGTTCTTTATGCACAATAATAGAACATTTTACCTGGGGTGCCCAAACTTTCGATCCCCGCTGTAAGCCTTGTATTTGCAGATACCTGCTGTAAACTTACATCAAGCTGCATTTGTCCTGGTTTCACTGTCTTTAAGATTATTAATAGTATACATAGAGTGGAGCTCAGAGCTTTGTTCTCTGTGACGGGCCTCCCAAGGGAGCAAAAATCAAATGCGAAGAGAGGACATGAAACCTATAAAAGAGACATTTCCTCCCTTCATGTGAGGATGTTGTTGTCTGAGCAAAGTGTTTAATCCTTCCAAGGAGCTGAACAATAGCTACTAGAAAGAGTGAATTCCTTTGCATCGTGTGCATCTTTCTGATCTCTGTGCACTAATTAGGGGGAAAAGAGGAGCAAAAACAGATAAAGGACAAGAATAAAAGATAAATGCTTTATTGTAGTAAAAAGCATTTTTAAAATGATGAGACAGAAGCCAGCAGGTATTTAGACACAGCGCTGTGCTCTGCCTCATTAGGTCTTTCTAATTATTATTCTTTGGTTTAATTGTGGCTTCAGCTGTCTTGCGCCGGTTCCAAAGACTTTTTTCTTTATACTTGTTTTGTCAAATCTTATAAGTTAATGAATTTATGGAAAACTAATATTTCTGAGGTCCATTTTAAAACATTTCATTTAGCCAGAAGCAGTATTCTATGAGGAATCTAAAATGTATGCAGGTTTATTTTTTCTGAAGAGCCAGTGCCTTGAATGAAAGAAATAAAGTGCTAATGCAATAAACAATACAATTATTCATATTTTGCCAACAGTATTTAGACATAAAATTTGCATAAAATGTATAAACATGAAGATTTTTTTTTTTTTTTTTACACAGTAGGCCTAATGATAGTGAATATAGTTTTACAAAGAAAATCGAATGTAATAGTTTCACGTTTTTTGTGTTTTAACTTTTCTGTAGGCTACGTGTGTGGAAGAGAAAAGTACCACAGGAGGAAAATAACGTGTGTTTTTTTTTTCTGAATTCTTGGATGACAATTAGATTAATATTCAGACCTCTTTGTTAATTCATATTATGAGATCAAGGGGAAAATACTTCTGAAACCAAAGTCGGACCTTAAGTCAGAGAAAAGTAAGAATCTTGATCTTAAAAAGTTGCCATAATAAGTTCACTTTCTTGTGGTTGTCTAATTATGGCCTGCAGCATGCAGTCCCTGAGTGCAAAGACCAGATTGTTTTCACAGTTGTAAACATTTCTGCGCCTTTGAGTCAAAATTTGCCCCCCGCCACATGATCGAAAGTCACCGAAATTTGCACACATCTAATAAAAATTGAAAATGAATTTTTGGCATAGTGAACAACTTGAGATGATATAGCGAGATTCAATGTGGTCCATAAGCTGCCGAAATCCCTTGCCTTCCACCACAGATGCCCTTGGTCATCAAGGGCAATCATTTCTGTGATTTTTCTGGTAAATGATTTGGCTTTTGCAGAGTCTCTAGAGTATTTCTTAGCTTTGTCAAATGCTTACTGTAGAGATATTGATTTACCTGCAGCTGTGGTCTTGCCCTGAACTGGTACCTGTGCTTGCTAATGCTAGCTTTGAAGTATACTCCGTCTAAGCATTTGGGTGTTTGCTTTTCAAATGGGATATTACATTTGACATATTGAAAGACTTTGCAACAGACACCCCTTGTGACACCTCCATCTCTAATGCCTCACAGACAGCAATTGTATTATCTTTTGTGGAAACTGTGAAAAAATTCCACGACAGACATCTTGAACAGCTAAAACTAGCTCTGATCCCTCCCCCCATGCATCTAGTGTCTGATGCAGGACGCACATGCACACCTGTGCCAAACAGAGCACTTCTCTGCTATTACTACCAGTCAAAGTAGAAGACAAATATCTGTGGCATATATCGGTGGATTTTTTTTTTCATATCTGTCCGATACGATAATCTCAAATCATGCGACTATCAGATACTGGCACAGATATATCACCCATCCCTATCCCGAACATCTTCCATTTAAGGATTATGGAAGCCACTGTGCTCTTAGGAACCTTAAGTGCAGCAGATATTTTTTGTAGCCTTTGCCAGATCTGTGCTTTGCCACATTTCTGTCTCTGAGCTCTTCAGGCAGTTCCTTTGACCTCATGATTCTCATTTGCTGTGACATGCACTGTGAGCTGTAAGGTCTTATATAGACAGTTGTGTGGCTTTCCTAATCAAGTCCAATCAGTAAAATCAAACACAGCTGGACTCAAATAAAGGTGTAGAACCATCTCAAGGATGGTCAGAAGAAATGGACAGCACCTGAGTAAAATATATGAGTGTCACAGCAAAGGGTCTGAATACTTAGGACCATGTGATATTTCAGTTTTTCTTTTTTAATAAATCTGCAAAAATGTCAAAAATTCAGTGTTTTTTGTCAATATGGGGGTCTGTGTTTACATTAATGAGGAAAAAATGAACTGAAATGATTTTAGCAAATGGCTGCAATATAACAAAGAGTGAAAAAATTAAGAGGGTCTGAATACTTTCCGTACCCACTGTAAGTCTTGGTAAGGGTCTTGCTCTGTTATACATCCCTGGAAAAGCCACTCAGTTGTTCCAGAACTGCCCTTATATCTACTGCAGTTGATTTGCGACAAGTGTCTTCAGTGTCTTCAGTTGTATGTTAATGGTGACTGCTGTGTTGGAGCAGAGTTTAAGTTTGCCTCTAAGTGCTAACTTTTTGCATCTTATGTGTAGTGAATGCCAACAGTGTTTTAAAAGTGAGAATGTGTCATGTGTTCTGCAAATAGTAGACTCAGAGTTTTGCAAACTGTGTGTTAACTCTAAATTGTGTTTTAATTTTAGACCAGAGAGCAATGTTTTGAGAAGATAGGTAAAGCAGTTGATTGGCTGGTTTGCAGAATGCCACTGTAATACTCTGTAATTTAAGAAAAGTTTGACCAAAAATCCATTTTAGAATAGAATATTTAAAAACAACTAGCAATAAAAAATAGTTTTTAGTATAATACTGATTACAATTAAAAATGAGGACTGAAAACGAAAAATGTCAAATTTTCTACTAAATATGTTCTAAGAATAAAGGCAGAAATTCATAGTTAGAAACCCACAAAACACCAGGTTTACCTTTATTGCTGTTTTTAGTGACCAGAATTAATTCTTTATTATGCTTTTGTTGCTGTAAATGGTTCTTCCACATTTTTTTCTAAACTCCTGTTTAGAAAAAAAATAACAAAAACAAACTATGGTTAAATAACTAATGTTATTTCCTTCTTAAAACATGAGAGAAATGTCAAAATTAAGAGCAAAACCAAAATGTATTTTGAAACTTCAAAGAAAAATAGCAAAAAATGTAACATGTAAATGAAGAGGAACGTTTTAATGCTTTGGAATCAGAGTTTCTTTGACTTACAAAGATTTCCAGTTTTCTTAATTTAATCATTCAGTCCAACAAGACCTCTGCTTAGGTCAGCCAGACAGCACTTTGCAAAGAATTAACCAGATTCCATGTACCACCCCAACAGATGTGTCTGAAAGAGAGAAAAAGAACTGTCAATCAAACACAGAGCGCGTTTAACCAGAAGGACCCGAGAAGCAGAGATATCATGAGGCCAAATATGTGAAAACTTCCATATGGATGGACTGATAGAGCAAAGAGAGAATTGTCCTGCTGATGGAAATAATCATTCAACTCTAATAAGTCACATAACAACAGAGGGAGCTGCGTATGTGTGAGTGTGTGCAAAATATTCAGCATTTGTAGTATTGACGCTTGTGAAAAAAATTTAGCCTCATGAGCTGCTTGATGATAAACCAGAAAAATTTCTAAGTAAGTTCTATATTTTAAAAGGGACTTTTATTTTGTAATTTGAAACATCTTTGAATCCAAAGTAGAGCCATGGTTCAATAGAGAAACTTTCTCTGCAACAAACAGACCAATCAAAGCATGTCTAACGTAGTCATGTTTGGAGAAAAGTTTGCTAAAAACAGTAAACTTTTCTGAAAACATTTGAAAGTATGAGTGATGAGGTTTGTCACAGTAAATAAAAACAAACGTATCTCTTGCCGAACTAGGGGGTCAGTGCCACAGCCTCAGGGGAATACATTCACTGCAGATTTCTCTTTTCATATTTTCAAAGAAATTTTTGTTCTTTTTTTTCTTTGCTTGTTTAAACACTCGGCTCAAAAGAATGAATCTCATTTGTCTGTGCGCATTTGAAATGATTCGGTCTTGTCATTTTGAGCTTCAGTGCATATTTCTATTTTCTTTCTGAATTTATGCGACAAACTGTTCTAGGAAAAATATTTGTGAGCAAAAATCAAATAACTTTTGCAGTTGTTGTTGCTTCTAGTCAATTTTGTCTATAATACAAAGTTGCATAAAGTAGTGGTGTTGCTAGATCCATTAGTGTTTACTCATTATTGTGAATTTGGCTAACACATCATCACCACACAGTGATTTGGCTCCTCTTTGATTTTTTGTACCTCTTGTGTTTTTTATCACATTTTATCTCCAGGGGATTGTTGTTCTCACACTGTGATAATTAATCTAGCCTCAGTTTGCAGACTAATACATTGTCAGTTTTGTTGTATCAGTTTTTTGTTTCTTTCATGCTTCCTGCTACATTTGGGTTTGGAATTTTTTTTTTTCAAGTGGGGAAATAAACAAGTCCATATTCCACAGTTACAGTTCACAAAAAAGTCAATTAATGACTCAATTGTGAAACCTGAATCATCTTCTTTCTCATTCAATTCTTTCACCATCTGTGCTTTGCTGTTTGTGCCCTTTCGTGTGTAAAAAACAAAAAAGCAAATGCACACTTATTTGTATTTACTGCTAAGAGCTTCTGGATCAACAGCCCTGCAATTCCCACAAATAGCAAGGGCTGCTTGTAAAGTAAACAGAGGTCATCTGCAGCAACTTTTTCATGCAAAACATCCACATTTTCCATGTTTGAACATCAGTATTTGCTGCTTTATCATGTTGGTTTGTCAATTGAACCTCGGATGATTAAGAACATACTTCAGTACTTAAAAGAATGCTGAAATCCAATAACTGAAGCCGGAGGATGTATTAGTTCTGCAAAAGTGTGCACGGTTTTATGTAGCTATAATTGGGTTTTAATTAAAACCCTTCAAACCAAAATAATGTGGGTCATCAAATTAGAAGTAAAAGAAAAAAAAAGTTGAGGCCATCGCTGAAGCGTCTTAAAGGAGAGCTAATATTTATTGTGTCTAATATATTGCTGTTATGTTGGATATTTAAAATGGTCTGACGACCAAAATCTGAGACGGTCATGTTTTAGAGCATCTCTTACAGCAGCTGCTCTCTTTTCACTCCCCTTAAGTAATCTTGTTTCATTCATTCATTCATTTTCCAAGCCGCTTTATCCCTTTCGGGGTCACGGGGTTGCCGGAGCCTAACCCGGCTACTCATGGGCGAAGGCAGGGTACACCCCTGGACTGGTCGCCAGTCTGTCGCAAGGGCCACAATCACACACCCATGCACACTCACATTCACATCTAGGGACAATTTAGAGTAACCAATTAACCTATGAAGCATGTTTATGAAGCATGAAGCAGCCGCTAATCTTGTTTCAGTTTGACATATTTCTTCCAATGCACTGCTTGAACGCAACGCACATGAAAGCGGCCACTTCCAATGAAAAGTCTTTTCACTCTTTCCATCACTTGTTGCAACACAAGTTTTTATTTGCTCAAGTACAAAATGCACAGCCATTGAATGGTAGTTGCAAGTCAAACCAGGTCAAACTTTGACCAATCCACGACATGGATTCATTCATGACAAATGGATGATGTCCCCTTTAATTCGAGTCTCAACCATTTTAACATTGATCACGGAAGAGGAATAATAATTGGGGTTTCACACTAAGCCTCTTCCAACTGTAGGTGGACATGCGCTAGTAAACAATAGAAAAAGAAGAAGAAGCCCCTTCCTACTTGTGTAGTGTATCCATGGGATATACTTATGTTCAAGAATGTGCGATTAGCTTTTTTCATGAACGTGCGTTGTATGTCCATAGCTGGAGATCCAAAACAATGTTTGCTGTGAAGATTAGAATGAATTAGTCCATATTTTCTTTATATTAAAAGGCAGTCAAACCCCATCTTTCTTTGATTGTAAAGAGCAGCAGATGTTTGTTTGCTTTTTTGTCTACAAGGGTTTCACACCAGCCAGCAGTGGATGCAGTTTATATTTACCCACACAGTAACCCAGATCTTGTTTATTTGGCTGTGACTGGGACAGCTTTGTCATCAGCTGCAACTGGTCTTTACATAAAGTAGTAATTTAAAAGAGCAGATGTAGTACAGATGTAGGATTGACAACCCAGACAGACTGACTCAGAATTGTGCAAAAAAACCTTTTTATTTAAACTCAGAGAACACTAGCACCCTGCAGCAGCTGAAGGAACCCCGGCAAGAGTGAATCCAATAACTGAAGATAAAGGAGATAAAGTAAGTTCTGATGAGAACAGGGGAATTATCTGAGGTAGTGTAGATCCAGTGACAATTAACAGAGGTTTGGTCGCCAGACATGCAGGTCAACTACTGCAAACTGTTGATTTGGTAGTCTCAGAGAGAGCATGAAATAAAGCTCAAAACAGGTGATGCGCATGAACACAATCAGTGAATGAAAAGCACCAAAAAGGGGGAAGAGTCAAAAACCCAACACCTTTTGAAAAACAAATGATTATGATTAAAATGATTATGTGTGTTGCCTCTGTGTTTGAAACTAGGACTAATTGTGTGTTGTGAAAAAGAGGACAATCTGCGGTTTCCATCAACCAAAAATTATTACAGCTAACTCCATGCTGATGTGTAATGCTAATGAAAATGATGACATTTATAGCCCCAGTCTTTTTTGCATTAAATTAATGTACCCTCGGGAGGATGGTCATGGGTTTAGTTTTTTCTAGAGAAAATCTGGCTTCAAGAAAGGGGGGGAAACTCTAGATAGGCACAAAGGAAACAGAGATGAGCAATGAGGACCAGTTTTACAATGTATTCGCTTTAATAACCACAACAAATGCTGGCATATTAATGTATGTATTTATGATTAAGTTAATGAAAATTATAGAAAGACCATTTTAGGTTCTCTTTTATGTTTCTTTATTACAAGATCTTAAATGACGATCTTATAATTGCCAGTTCATTGCCTTTGGGACTTCCACAAAAGCTTAAAGTAAGCAGGGTTTTTGTTATTTTTGCTCTTGGCATTATAAGACATATCTTTTAAAGATACCAGATGAGACATCAAGGAGCTTGATGTGATGTGCTTGATCTCACTGGTAGCAAATTGGAGGTTTTCAAGTCAGTGAGCTGCAAATTTAACTTCCCCCTTGTCTTTAAACCATGTGTCATTCTTTATTGGATTTCCAAGTATTTACTGGGAATGTTTGCTGAAAAAAATGAAATGCTGTAACAACAAAATGCCTGCCACAACAATAAAGATTCTGCTCATGCTTTAAAATGCAACCACCTGTTTACAACTGCAATAACTATCAGAGAAAGTGCCTCAACTCAAAAATGTCTCCATTTGAGTAGACATGTAGTTTTTGGCTCTGTTTTGGCTTTTTCCTGATTAAAAACCAAATATCTCGTCTCGAGAAATACCAATTTCACCTCAGCTTTAGCCAAATTCCGCTCTTCTGTGGCTAGAGAGAAAGTTTCTTAGTTTTGGAAAACTCATTAAGGATAGCACATCAATAATAAATCTGAAATACATATTTTAGATTTTTGATCCTTTCATTCTCCCCTCCACCACCATCCACCCCATTCAAAATGTTCTTGGTCCGCCACTGCCAGTAGTGCTTGTTAGTCTAAGGCAAAAATCGATAAGCAAACAAAAAATAAAAACAAATAAATTGAATAATTTAAGTCACACACATGTATTTGTAAATACAAAAGGAGGGAAATAGAGGCTATACCTGTTCCATATTATTAAATAAAATGCTTTGTTACTTTAGATGAAGAAACAAAATTAGTGATCTATGAAAATGAGCCTAAAATGTGGTTTATGTGGTTTCATAAATACATGCTGCAAAAGCGGAGAAGACATTTTGTTCACCAGAGTAGTCTATAATTTTGCTGCTTCAAATGACAAGTTCTCTTTATCATGCATGGACAGCCTGGCAATTGAGAGTAAAAGCAGAAGGCATACTTAAATTGCGCTTAATTACTGACAGCCCTTCTGACGAAGCAGAGCCTCGCTGCCTGGGAGGTCAAACGTATTTAAATGCAAATATTTGATGCTTTGAAAAAAATAATCAAGTTTTAATTTCACCTTCCGTCTGTACTTTGCTAGGTCCAACGAGCGAAGAGATCACAGGGACGAAGATGTATGTAAATGTCTCCCATCCCTTGGACTTTTACTTTGTTTTGTTGCTACTTTGTTGTTTTTTAACATCTGTGAGCAGTTGTTTTGAGGGAGAGGGAGGACTATGAGGATCTTTGTCTTTAGTTTTCTTGAAAACAAAAAAACAAAAAAAGACTAAGATACCAACTACGAGCCAGTTATTTATTGCTGCACACTCCAGTGTTGCTCAATGTTTTGTCAGTTTGATTTTTTTTTTGTATATTGTTTCTTTTTTGCAGAAGTTCTCAAAATATTTGACAATTTTTCTCTAGCTTACTTTTTAAAAATGGTTTCCAAAATGTTTTTGCCATCCTGCCTGCAGATCAGATCCAGCAACAATTTTGTTCATGACACAGCAAATCCATTGACATGCACACCAAAATCCAACCAAAATCGGATTTTTTTGAGCTATCAGATCTTAAAAGTGGCATGTAGAACGAGGATTATACAAGTCAATTATGATAATAAATCAAACAATGGGCTGCCCTGCAGACCAGGATTTAGGATTGCATTTTCATAATCAATTTACAGACAGGCTGCACGGTGGCGCAATGGTTAGCGCTCCTGCCTCACAGCAAGAAGGTTCCCGGTTCAAGTCCTGGCTGGGGGACCTTTCTGTGTGGAGGTTGCATGTTCTCCCCGTGCATGCGTGGGTTTTCTCCGGGTACTCCGGCTTCCTCCCACCGTCCAAAAACATGCTTCATAGGTTAATTGGTCACTGTAAAATTGTCCCTAGGTGTGGGTGTGGGTGTGCATGGGTGTGTGTTTGTGGCTCCTGCGACAGACTGGCGACCAGTCCAGGGGTGTACCCTGCCTTCGCCCATGAGTAGCCGGGTTAGGCTCCGGCAACCCCGTGACCCCGAAAGGGATAAAGCGGATTGGAAAATGAATGAATGAATGAATTTACAGACATATGACTCCTCCCACCTATGCAATTCTTTTGGGGCATGCAACCTATCGAGCTCAGAGTTTTATCTCACACAAATGTCAATGGCAAGTTGCAACACAGATGTACCATACAGTTGTCTGTGACTGTAAAAAGAACATTTCAACACAAAACTCAAATGTGCTACTTTGATGTGTTTTAATCCATTAACTTGCTCCACATAATTCTCTTAAGTCCTGAGTACAATAGTAATAATGAACTGTTAAGCTAGGATTATCAAGGGACTCAAAGTTGGGAATCTTATGTGGCTGCAGTTGTTGCACACACACTCACACTTTACACACACTCACATGTATCCAGGCATTCTGCACCAGCACAGTCTCACCAGACAACATCTCCTGGGATATTAGGAAGGAAGACACAGCCTTACAGAGCTGAATTTGCTGTCAGCTAGAATGATCAGTAATGAAATTACATTTCCATACAGTAGCAAAGGCCACAAATTGACAGAGGTGATGACAAAACAGCACGAGGTTTGACGGTGACACACTGCAATGGTGCATCACACAGAGAAGAAAATAAGATGCTCGCAGGGAAAGCAATGACAGTGGAGGACAAAAAAAAAAAGAAGAAAACACAAGGAGAGGGGGGTCGTTGGTGGGAGGGGTCACTAGAGGCTTGACTGATTCTGCAAAAATGGATTCAATTCAACACAGGTAGAGCCAAATTAACAAGCAGCAACAGTGTCGAATCAAAATTGAAAGATGAATCCTAATTTACATTCACATCACAGAAAAAAAATAAACTGTCAAAAAAACCTCTTGAACCAACAGAAATCAATTTCTAAACATGAAAAGCTGGAGGTTTGACAACATTAACCACCAGCATGCACTGGACCTCATATTCCATGAACCTTAATGGCACCAGGTCGATAAATCAATTCACTCCTCCTGCTTAAATGAAGGAGAAATAAAAGAAGTTTGATTAGTAAGCCCTTGCTGAATGATTATCACAGTTGGACTTAACTAGGCCATGCTCTAACTGACAAATAGGAATTCTGACTCTAAATGAGCTGGAAAGTAGTCATAAAAAGAAAAATGGAGGTTGCAGATGGGATGAGAAGTTGCACAAGCAAGGCTGGTGAAACAGAATAGATTGAGATGTACCTGGAGCAAGATATGGTTAATGAAGGAACTATAAATCTGAAGATGCTTGTTTCTTGAGGTGGGTGAAAAATTGTGAAACTACGGTGGCCTTGAAGTGCAAATCACACTAACAAATCACTCAGTCCAAAAACATATAGAAGATCATATAGCGACAATTACAAATAATAAAAAAACAACATTACATTTAGAAATCAAAACAAAATTCAAGAAACAAAAAAAAAAAACAAAGGAAACAAAATAGTAATTAAACTTGAATGAAACGTTAGAAAATTGAAAACTGTAAACGATTAACTTTTAAACGCTGATTGGATGATAGTGTTTGATTTTTGAGTTTTTTTCAAATGCCTGTTCAACATCCGTATGTTAATACAAGTTTTCTGATTAGTACAGAACCTATCCATTATCACTTCATGCTAAATAACTTTCAGTTAAAATTATGGAAAAGTGCCATGATCCAATCCAATTCCGTAAAATAGAAAAAAAACACTTCTGGTAAAAATAAGTAATATATAGAAATCAAAAGAAAATGTTTAAAAAAAATGAGCCAGCCACCCCTTTAGGCATTATGGGACATCGCTGATTGGATGATGATGATAAAAGATTTGTGCTGTACAAATCATAAAACTTTTATTAGTATGCACACACTGAAGGCGCATTTGAAAAAAGCTAAAACGTCAAAAATCAAACATAATCATTCACTAGTTTCATTTTTAACATTTCATTTTAATTTCTGGAAATTACATTTGTTTTCTAAAATGGTTTATTTTTATTTTGGTTCATTTTTTTTTTATGTGTTTGATTTCTAAAATGTAATGTTGTTTCTTTTTTATCATTTCTTTTGAAATTCCAATTGTCGTTGTTATCTTTTATATGTTTTTATATAGTGATTTGTTGGTGTGATTTGAACCGTATTAAACTTTCCTTTAGCGTGCTGTAATTCAAATAGCCATATTGATCTCAAAATATTTTGCTAAGATTTCAGTGATTTATCTTTTGACTGTGATTGAATTTACAGAAAATAGTTATAAAAACCAAGAGAAGAAAAGCTGTTTTGAAAGAAAATCTAAATTACTGAGAATTTGAAGGATGCTGTGCTACAATATGCAAAGCACTTATACATAAAACAAGAAATCAGACATATTTCAGGTCTGCAGTGAAAACTGGACATTGATGGGGAGTGAAAGGGAGAGATGGAAGATAAAGCAGCCGTCAGACGACAGCTCTCTAGGCGAAAGAAAATGTGTCGACTTTTCAAGATTCAAAAAGTCTGTATATTGAAATTATTGAGTTGAAATGTCATTAAAGATGGAGGCAGCATTCACCAGCAAGAAGCAGTCTGTAGGAGAAATAAAACAGATGGCAAAGATAGATTTGAAATAGTGAGTATAAAATTTGAAGAAAGGACGGCTGTAGAAGGTGACAGACTGCGGCTTGTGAAGCAGGGCAAAGCAAGAATCAGGTTGTTGAGAAGATGTCAGGAGAAAAGGTGGTGTGGGCTCTGATACTCAGAGGTTGTATAAGCTCCCAAAATTGAAAAAAGGAAAAGAAGAAAAAGAAAAGGGACACATCTGTGCTTTATGATCTGACAAATGTGGGAGGTGGGAGAAAAGAAGGAGGGAAATGCAATAGTCTTCATCAACAAGCAAAAGCTTGTGTTTATGGGAGTGATCATGAGTGTTTACTTGCATCCTTCAGGATTTCAATAGATTATGTGACATTAAAGAGTGCCTGGGGAGACAGACTGTTCAGTTCATGTGGTTCGTTGAAAAAAAAACATCTTTGCAGGCACTCCATGTCTGTCCTCCAACTGCCTGAGGAGTCATGGTTCTTTTCTTTTCTGGCATAGATTTTACTTTTGGTCTCATGAGTTAAAGGCGAGCGGCAGCCCTGTTGAATCATTTGTGGCACATTGTAAGTCAGAAGTTATGGGGTTCTCGGGGGGAACTACTCACTTCGTAAATGATTGGCAGAGCCTTATTTTGAACACACTCATCAGCCCTTCTGGCACATTTTCTATGTTTACACATATTTCAAGTTTCGTCATCTGACATATGATTCTCTTTAAGCCTCAAAACAGTTGGGATAATCTCCTTAAATGGCATGGCATTCCCAATAAAATCTGGACCTGGCTGGTTGAATCTTTGGGAAGCAATATGAGCCTACTTTGGCCAAGTATTAGTAGTATTAGGAGCACAAGAGAAGAAACATTAGCAGCAGAATAGCAAGGTTGGTTAAATGCAGGCACATGGGTTTGATTGCCATGGGTCCCTCACACTCCTGCCACTGTCCAAGTCTGAGTCTCCCTGTGCCTGTCCCCAGCCCAGATAAAATACAAGTTGTTACAGGAAGAACATAAGAGATTTTATTTGTGCCTTATAGAAATATTGTAATAATAGCATTTAAATGCTTTGATGCTGTAAGAACCCTCCTAAAGGTTACTTGGGGTACTGACATGGCTCCAGTTTTTATTTTAAATTAGTTTTAATTTAGGAATCTAAAGTTTTATTTTTGGTCTCACACCAAATATGTCCTGCCTTGAAAACAACCTTATTCCTGCTAAGGTAACCAGAAAAGCATAGTTAATTAAAGGTGAAACAAGCTTATAAGAGGGTTACATTTGGATCTTGGGTGTGTATGTTAACAGTCACTGTTCCTCAAAGACATCTTTTGAACTCTATTTGCGTGTTTCACTTTGTCAGAGAATTTCTTTCAAAGGATTTATCATACCAAGGTCTGGCAATCAGACAAAATCTATCTTATATTATTGTCTGTGAGCTTTCCAAGAGTTTCTCTTTTTGCATAAACTGTTAAAATTAAAGCTTTATTAAATTGACAAATCACCATTTTCCCAAATGTAACACTTTTTTATAAAGTAGTTTTTAAGAAAAAGTGATAATTAGGGGAAAAAAGGCATGCTTCTTTGTGAGTGTGGTTTTACTTTTAGGCTTCACTTTTGTTTATCAGGCTGTTTTTTTAGTTGTTTATTATTTGAAGCATTGTATTGGTGTTTGGAGACTGACAGTGAGCAGCTGCTTCAAAGATGCTTCTTTGATGCTCAGTTTTTCAAAAAATAAAAGCAAAAAAAAAAAAAAAAAAACTTAAGATAATATTACTAGATGGGGGAAAAAATGGAAACCTTTTCAGAGGAGGTAAAGGGAGACAGAAAGGAGTCTCTTTAAATATTTAGTCCCATTACAATATACTGTATATTCCAACAATTTTTGGAGTCAGCAATTTATTCATCAAATATTTTCTAACAAATACTAATCCTCTTTAGTAAGCATTATTTTGAGTGCATTGAATGAAGGTGTTGTAGATCAGATAGACCAACTTTATTGACATTTTTGCTCTATTATAAAATAACTCTTACATAGTAAAATTGTATCTCAATCCAGATAAACACAAAAGTAGTATTTTTCTGTCACAACAAATATTGAGTGAAAACAAAAGTAAACAGCAAGTGCAGCAATAAAAGAAAACAAGTTTTTACCACATTTCCTGCAGCTAAATCCTGTCTTATTATTTCCCTCTCATCTCTTGACTCCTATTACGTTGACTTTGATGCTCAGTCATAAGAAAAGGCAGTAATACTATTTGCTTTCTGCCTCAAATATTTTCAGTCAGGACATTTTAATTTCCACAGAGACCAACAAAAATAAAAAGGGAAAGAAAAAAAAATCAATCTTGACAGCCTGAATCAATATGTTAAATACCATGACTACTTAATAGTTTCTTGCAAGAGGTTGCTCTTTTTCAGCTATTTGTGCAGGTGACTTCATCTCATCATAACAGACCAACATATTCTTTATGTTTTCTCCATATATTGCTTTGGAGCAGGGATAGGCAACTCCAGGCCTCGAGGGCCGCATTCCTGCATGTTTTTCAACATACCATGCTCTGACATGTTCTAATTGGCTGGACACACTTCAACCAGGTAATCAGTCATGAGTAGGGCTTGGATATCTGGAAATCATGCAGGCACATTGGCCCTCGAGGCCTGGAGTTGCCTATCCCAGTTCTGGAGGCTTAAATTGCTGTGCGTTCACCTGCAGTCATCCAGTTCCCCACGTTTCTTTAGTCCCCAAGAATAAGATAAAAGTAAATGAAATCAAATACACCTATGATTCACTGGTGTTAATGGGCTTAACGTGAACATCTGACATCAGTTAACAACAGATTTTGCATATTGGGGGTGAGACATTATTGGCACTTGGCCACAATTTAGTTATATAATTTTTCCTTTGTCTCATTAACTTGTGAAAGTCTTATTCGCACTCCCACATGTCACCTTATGAATTCTCACTAATGTAGATGTGCTATAATAATGTGTGCACTGCGGTGCACTGCAGAAAGTGGATTTTCTTTTTGAAATGCTTGCCTTTTTTTGAAGAGAAAGCTCATATACATTTATCAGATCAGAAGTGCTATTACGCTACAAACACTGTGTAGGAATCAAGCACTAGACCGTGTAGTCTCCCCATATCCGTTAAACCAAATTGGTCATGTTGAGGTCTGGCTCCAGCAGTGATGCTATGACTGGATGGATGTTCCACAGCCAGTCCTAAGTGATATTGGAGAACGGGAAGTGTTCATAAATAACATGTCAGCCAGTGAGCTGAATATTGCACAAAGCCACAGCAGGCTCACAGCAGAAGAGCATGGTGTGTAAAACCATAACATGGTCTGCTGATTCACAGTTACATAACCAGAGAGTTCCACTCTTTTGTTGGCACTGACGAAAGCACAAAAACTGCGAGGCTGAAGTTACACTGGATGTCTTTACAGGTGCGTTGCTTCATGCAAACTTTAATTTTAGAACGCGCTGAAGTGCTACTCACTTCGTTCAGCCCCTACAGTAAATTTAATCAGGTTGTATCTGCATCTGTAGTAAATCTTCTGCTTCTCATTGACTTCAGTCTAATAAACTATTTGAACTAACAGGACAAAATTCAGTTTGTGAAGGAAAAGAGACATCAGTTGCATCAGATTGTGTGAATTACATCTGTTTACACGTCCAAGAGACTTTAAAAAAAACTCTTTGTTAAAAGAGACTGTGAACAACACACCGAATTAGAGATCATCTCAACTAGCATTCCAATGATCTCGCATATCAAATTTGTGTCGGACGCCTCTCTTTCAATGTGTGTCCAACTCACTGCTGGGCGCTTGTCCAAAAACGTGTTCATAAATTTTATGCTCCAGACACGTGTGGGAGGAGCTACCGCCAAGTAATTTCAGCCTGATTACTACATGGAGCAACGTCTTATTATCTCATTTACAATGCATGGAAGACACAGAAAACGTTAAGAGATGAGGTTTATTTATTTTGAAAAAATATCTCGAAGTTCAGGAGCAGAACAATCAAATTTTCCTCCATTTTGGTTTTGGACTCTACCCACTGATCAAATCATCAACACGTCATGGACCAAAGCTTAGTCTGTGATTAGTTGACGCATTGTTCTTTGCCAAGTTCAGATATTTTAATTCAAGACACGGCGCAATGCCCAAATTGCATCACGACGTCTGAAATTCACCTCTGCCAGACGCTCAAAACGCACGCAACATTGAAACTGGACGTCCCTGATGTATGAATCGCGTTTGGTGTGAATGTAGCTTTAGAATGTTTGGTGTCTCTATCTCTGATAGTCCACAAAATATAAGGAATGATGTTTATTGCGTAGCATCTTTATCTGAAATTCTTCAACTACTAGTTTTAAACAGTCAATGTAGATAGCATAGTTAAACTGACAGCATTAGCTCAGTTATTTCTAAAATGATTCCCTCTTTTTTTGTTTAGTTTTACTTTTTTCAATAATATTGGCTAATTCAAACCATGCAGAGGAGTCCAATTCTAGGTCTCAAGGGCCTCTAACCTGCTTGTTTTCCAAATATCCCAGTCTTACCTCCTATTGATTACCTGCATCTTGTGTTCTTCATTATTGAGAAGCTGCAATCACAGGTTTGCATGGCAAAGGATCAGGATAGCAATCATCCAGGCCTGGATTTGGACAGCTTGGGTTTAACAGGACAGAGAGGACAGTTTTGGTAGAATATTAATTGTTTTGAAGGGTAAAACATGTTTACTAAGCTACAAAACTGAAATTCAAATACTACTAGAAAGAAAGAGGAAATTCCTTCTAAAATTAAAATGCTACTGGACAGAAAGAAGACATTCCTTCTAAGCCATAATTGAGAATGATGGGAATACAATCACAGTAAATGGAGCTGATGAAAGCTTTTGTCACATGACCCACAGGTGGTCACTGAACTCCATTGAAGTCTGTTTGTCATCACAGCCTGGCCTTCTCAAATTAAGCAAACATATGAACATGACAACTGTTAGAAACACTCAGTTTGATGTGGTAGATCTTGGAATTTTTTACTTCAACAACTGTTAGTTTAATGTCCAACTCCGACCATGTTCATCTATTTTAAAAGCGTTCCTAGTGGTCTTTTAAGTAAGATTATACATTTTTTATCCCAAATAAAACAAAGTGTCGTTTTCTAGAAAATGGTTTCTGTAGAGCAACAGTTCAGTAGAAATTTGGCTCTGAGTTGTGGCCGGAACTGTTGGCACGGAAGTAAGTCTGCTCTCATTTCCCATTATCCCTTTGTGTACACTCTCTCCCACAAGCTTACAGCCCTTCACATCCCCAATCTAGCATTATTGGTGCAGCAAAACTGGCAAGCAAAATTGGAGCGATCCAGCCGTACAGTTTGGAGTCAGATGCCAGCTTGGACGAGGAAAGACGTGCATGGATCTACTTGTCTACAAGTCGATGCCTTGGAATAGAGCTTAGCAAGGAGCTTGTAGCCTGTGGATTGAAGCTTCTTTAGTCTTCATTTTCTTTATATGTCCTCCATCATCAAAAAAATGATACAAGAAAAAACGCCATTTTCATTAGACCGGGTCTTTAATGTTCAAATTTGTTCACAGTTTTGAGAAATTAATAAAATATAATAAAAAAAGATGAGAAAATATTTTACAAATATATAATTTTGTAAAGTTAAACAATTTGATTTGGGAACAAAAATAAAAATCAATCGTTTTTGCAGCACACCCCTAGTGGTAAATTGATGAACTACACCAAGCTTCAGATAGCTTTAAAAGGAGCTTCAATCCTGAAGTGACAGCTGTTATTTTTATTTATTTTTTTACAGTTAAATAGATGATAATAATTTCAAATGGAGCTAAGAGACCGTTGCCTTTCTGACTATGTGTTGGGCATTTATAAAGTTATGTAATAAAACTATTGAGCAGATTTCTAGAACCATACCTCTGACGCAAAACAGTTTGGGAAGAGCTCTTTTCAGTTCCAACAGGATTGCCTCCCAGTGAACAAGGCAAGGTCCATAAAGACACGGCTGAATGATTTTAGTGTGGATGAATCTGACTGTCGCACACACAGCCCTGACCTCAGCCCCCATCAAATACCTTTGGGATTAACTAGAAGCGAGGTTGGCCTTCTTTGCTATCATCAGTGCCTTAACTCATCAGTGCTCCACAGCATCAATAATTGCAAAGGTGTGAAAACTGCAAAGGGCAAACATTTCTAGATTACCGTCATGACTTTTCTATTTTATTCAAATGTACTTTCTTTCTCTTTTTTTTTAGATACTTTGATTCTTATCAAGTATGGATAAAAATCATATTTTAAATGGGATCTTTTTCCTGATTTTGGCAGTAAAGAATGGGTCCTTTTCAGAAAATTCTATTGGCCGGACCTTCTTTGACTTTCTAATTAGCAAGGGCACAATGCAACACAAAGGAGCAGCTGCACTAATTGCTCTGTGGCTTTTTGTACCACGTTATGAAACAGAAACGGAATGTTCTCTCACATGAAAGCAATTATCAACTCTTTTGTCTAACTATTTTGCCGAGCATCAGGTGGATCTGATTTTTTGTACTTTTCAATTCTTCATTTCAGCTCTAATGTACACCAGAAACAAAGTGAGAGGGAAACAAAGTGAGAGGATCACATTTGCAAGAGACTTACCTGTCATTGACTAAATAAAAACTGAAATTAAGTAGTATCTCGCAAGAAGAGTTAATAGTAATACATAAGTGCAAAAGTGTTTTTTTCTTATGATGACAGGAGTTTGTACAATAAGTATTAAGGGTTATTTTAGGCCACCTTATTCTCAGATCCTCTGAGAATTGAAGTGATAATAACAACTTTTTAAATCATTCTTTAAAAATCCTGATCATGTGAATTTGCTTTCACAAATATAAAAAATACATAAAATGGACCAATAAGTTGATTGATATTTTTTACAGGAATTTGATGCATTTATTTTATTTATTTTTTTATACTTGTCCTGCCCAATAGCTGAGCAAGCAGATATGAACTTAGAGCCTCCTGTGTTGGACAAATGTTCCTATTATAATTGGGGGTTATAAATCTTCAGACACACAAGGTGTATATTTGCATAAACCCCTTTTGTAATTTAGGCTAAACTTTATTCACATTGATTATGTTTGTATCCTTTTTTGTTGCACAGAAAAACAAAGGGGGAAAAGGAGTGGGGATGTTAGAGAGAGGGGGTATAGGCACAAAAGACAGGGGAAAAAGGGTGGGTTAAAGAAATTGGAGGGGGATTACTGGGGAAGGGGAGTAGAACCATAAAACAACATGCAACAAGAGGCTGGAAGTTTATAATCATTACATTTGTTAATAATCATTGTTGTTGTTTACTATCTAACTTCAATGTTAAAAATTGATAAACTTTTAGTTTTTTTTTTTAACTCAAAGAAAAAAAAGTCTAGTCTTTGGGAAAAAAATAAATAAATATGGTTAAAATGAAACCACTATAACCCGAAAAATTTGTACTGCTCCAGAAAATTACCTAAAACTATACCCCAACATGAATAACCCCAGAATTGGGTTGAAGAAATAATCCAAATGTTTTCAGAATACGAACTGTGATTTAAACCTCAAACTGTCTGCACCATGCATCTGTTCTGCATGCACGTAACGTGTTCCTCCCAAAATTCTGCAATAAGCAGTTATTAGTTTATTTTTCTCTCTTTTAACACAATATAAAACATAAGTGTGGTCATTTCATGTTGTTTTTGTTTATAACTGGACTCTTTAGAACCCTTGCATAATCTGTGAATTTACAGCACTTTCAGCAAAAGTCAAATACTTTGTGAACCTATAGTGAATGTTTTTTTCATGTTTTTACAGATGCTTTGCTGCTTGTTTTAAAGTAACATGGGGACTGCATGTGTACTTTTATTAGGCTATGTTAAAGTATCTGATTTTTTGACCACTGATCAAAATGGGGGACTTCTTTGAAACAAGTTTGCTTGGTGACAAATTAATAGTACTCAATATACATAAGGTGGATCAAAACATGTGCAAGACAAGGTAGTTTTTTCCTCTGTTATTTATTTTTTACAAGAAGAGAACTAGGTTCCAGTGAAAAACTAAGACAGCATAATTAACATAACCTGTGCATCGAGCAGCATTACTACATTTGGATACATTATTTTTCATAGCACATAAAGAAAACGGTAAAAAAAGAGAAGAGGATGAAGTGGGTGAGAAACTAGTTTGAGGGCCAAAAAAATGTCAACAATGTCATAAATATTGTTTGTGCCGGATTTTAATGCAGCTGATTCTTTTATCCTTATTTGATTTTTTTGCTGTTAGTAAATAAACTACATGGAAGCAGTCTTACTCTATTACAATTAAGCAGTGCAAATTCACACACTAAAATCACAAATTCTTCATTTAAATATACCAAATAAATATGATAAAACAGAGGTGCATTATTTCAAATTTTCACAACCTTTTGATATTTGTTAAATGACAAGATCGAATAATGCAGGAGTCAGCAGTGAGAAAGTCTAGGTGAGGACAGAAGAGGTAAAAACATTTGTCAAAATACAAATGTAACTAAATGTGCCAAATTTACCAGTAAAGACATAAGTAAATGGAACGTGGAAAAAAAACTGCTTGTCATGCTGTTCACTGTGCCACATGGAGACCAAAGCACCCTAACAGGAATGAATGAGTCAGTCTTGCTTATTATTATGTTCCTTAAAAAGTTCAAATTGAAGTGATTCTAGTGTTGGAACATTGAAAAATGTTAGAAGATGTTTGTAATCTGAAGATAAAACGGAAGTCGGAATGTATTTGTATCTGTGACTGGTTTGACCAGCCAGCCACATACGGAGTTTGTGTTGGATCTTCTCCCAGCATTTTAAGTGTGAGATGGCAGCCCCAGACCAGATGATGCTCCAGATGATGATGCAGTCATAAGCTACATTCACACCACCCTCTGCAAAATGCGTCAAAGATGTCACTTTCAATGAAAAGTCTATGTTTAAAACTCTTGCAGTAGCTACGCAAGTTTTCTACGACCATCTTCAGACTTTTTGTACAAAATGCACAGTCTTTGAATGTGCACAGAAAGTTAAACCAGGTCAAACTTTGACCAGTCAGGGACTTGTTAGTAGTGATATATGGATGGTGTCCTTTTTAGATCACAGAAGTGCCAACCATTTGAAAATTGATCATGGAGGAGAAATCATCTGTTTGTGCCTGGCCGGAATGATATGACACCAAGTCTTTCATATATCGGAATAGAGCTGTGAAAGAATAAACCCGGAGCAAGATTCCCTTTGACATTTCATACCAAGCTTCTTCCAAATCTAAGTACATGTGCTGGTATTGGGTAGCAACAGGCCTATTTGAATACCTTATGCTTAAAGCGCGTGCAAAAACCCACGTCCAGGACGTTATTGAACACTCCACATATGCCCTGTGTGTACGTAGCCTATATGAACGTGCCTCTGATTGTAACCTGAACAGCAGTCTTTAAACATTCAGTTAAAAGAGAGATGACATACCTGAGACAGATAATGAAGGTCTGCCAGTGCAGTCATTATCTGAGCATGAGACTCTCTAACAAAGCAATTTTCTGCTGCTGTGGAAATCCTGTGTTTGAATCAGCAGGTTGCAACAGCACCAGTAGCCTTCAGCTTCGTCTGATCCCACCAGCTAGAGCTGCTGTATAATTTTACACTTTAAAGTGTCTTTTGGTTTCTATGGCCACACAGCAAACACCGGTAGCAACCGGTTGTCAAACTCTGATGGCAGTGATATAAAGCTTTGTGCCCTAATAAGAATAAAATCTGCCCTTCTATTCTTCTGTTACAATTTGCTCTGAAAGCCATAAAGGTTTGATAAGTACCACATTATAAAGGGAAAAAGTCTTTCTTGCACTTTTCTCCATGGGTTCATGCAATGAACACTACTGAAATTCATAAATGAAAGTGATGCTCTAATACATTTTTGCAAAATGTATTTTTTATTAAGTTGCCTGTAAACAATGACTAAAGAAAACATTTAGACCTCGTACCAGAGAGATGAGATGGTCCTCTTTTTTTTTTGTTTCTTACGTGGTAAAAAAAATCTGTTGTCATGTAAAGAAAAAAGAATTGGACATTATGCCAGGAAAATCTAAACATATCAAAAATCCTTTCTCCTAAAAAAAAAAAAAGGAGCGGAACAACATCGAAATATTAAGCCACAATTTAGCAAGAAGTTTTTAAATAAGGGCACTTAGCAAATAAAGGCAACATTTGTATCAAAGGATTTATCCAGCTGTGCATGAAAAGTCAATCTTAAAAGAGTTGCCACACATGATGCACACGAGAAGGTCAGGTCAACAATAGCAGCAATCAGAGCTAAACATCCGCATGGTGCTAGCGATTATTGTGTTATCTGGCGATTGTTGTGTTAGCTACCTCCTGCTGTGGCTGTGCCTGCTGATGTGAAAGCAACATTGAAGCCATATATATGCACAGTGAAAATCATTATCAGATGTATTTTTTTAAAGTGACATGTTGGCAGGATAATTGGATGACATTTATTGGATAACGACGGTAATCCTATCACGAGGTATCAGATAAACACGCGTAGCTTTCTCCCTGTAATGCAGATTCTTTCTGACATCCACTTTTATTGGGTATATTTCTTATTTTTATATTTACAAAGCAGCCTTTTTGGTGCACATATTGGTTCCCACAAGGGATGCCACCATTCTCGGTTTAAAACTGAGCTAAATGTTAAACCATTGAACCGAATGGGGAAAGTGAATAGTTGCATCCCTACTGCATACCAGCATGTTTACATATAAAGTGTCAAACATATGTTTTACTTATTTTAAGAAGCTATTATTTATTGTTTTATTACATTACACCAGGATTAACATAAGCTAACAGACAGGTTTTTCGTCATAGTTATTTGTTTATAATTAAAAAAGGAAAATTGATTTTTTTTTACATTTGATTTTTGTTTTGTTTTTTGTACAAATTGAACCAATACAAAATTGTTACACAAAGATCACTTGTGATGTAGAATTCTGCTTTTATGGCAACTTTTGTCCAGTTGTCCAGTTCCTTGGGTCCCCCAAGCTGCCTGATCAAATCCTTGACAAGGCTTTCTGATAGTATGAGGAGGACATGGCAAGTTGTTGCTCAGTGAAGTGAAAAGATGAAGATTTTCAGCACTTCTCAATTGACGAATCACCCCAGGCAGATATTAATTTGATACTTACTCACTATGTAGTAGGGGCAAATGAGGTTCTGTCTTTTCTTTAATTTGTCAGACTTTACTTAAGAAGACAAAGGAAACAAAACTAGAATGATGGAACAAAACAGTACCTACAGAGAGACGTCAATAGAAACATAAAGAAAGGTTTTCAAAATGATCATTTTCTGCCATTCCCTTTGTCTTTCCCCTGCTTTTCTGTTCCTTTTCTCATTTTCTTTATCTTCATTTTGAGTTCCTTTGATTCCGTTTTTTTACCGTTTTGTCTTCATGTACTTTTAAAAGCGTGGCGACAAAATTCTTTCCTCTTAAGTGCCCAGCTTTGGGAGCCTGAAGCTATGCCCTACCTTTGCCTGGTAAGTCCGCCCCTGTGTGCAGTGGCTTGAAAAAGGCTTTTATTGTGGAAATGATTTCAACAATGTGGCCATCATTTTGACCATTACTCACTTTGCTTTGATGTAATGAAATGGTTACAAAAATTCTACTATGAGCCAAATTTTCCATAAATCTCACATTTTTCCCAAATTTGCCATGCAACCAATGAAACTCCCAGAACTAATTTATTTGAGACTTATTTTGCCCCTGTTGCTTACAACTTTTTGTTTCTTTTTTAAATGTTGGCATCTCACAGTAAACACTGTCAAAGAAATCCTGGCTTCTGGTACAGTTTTTCCCAAAAGGAGCAGATGGTAAAAGTAGATTGTTGCCATTTTTTTTCCAACCAAGTGTGTATTTAGTGAAAATGCATAATAAGAAACTGAACAGAAAGACATGATGACGACTAAAGGGACTGTAATCCAACAAAGGTTTGGCTCTTAAATTTACAGCCTCATTAACTGTGAAACAGGACTTTCATTAGTGTGCGCCTCATGACACATTACTGGGCCACCAGAGGGCTCTGGGGCTGAGACTGCATCATAACCTATCACAACTTCACAGTAGTGAGTTATGGGTAATTCCCCAACACAGCGCCAATTTTTATTTATCATTGTGTTCTTGTGTGTTGAAGCTTAAACATGCATCCTGAGGATGTGTGTATGTGTGCATGCATGCTCTCTGAAGGAGCTGCAGTCCATAAAGAAAACGTTCCACCTTGCCCTTGGTTTGAACCTCCTACATCAAGCCTTAAGTCTTGCACTTGCTTTCCATCAACACACTCTAATCAGAGCTAAGCAGCAATTGAAGGAGGCAAAGGTCTCCGAGGCTGCTTGATAGAAGATTAAGTTGGCGTGTCAGACAAGGGACCAGGCCACACAGAAGGTAGTCACATGCTCAATAGGGTTGTCCCCACACGGGAAAACACTCAGGCATGTGACCATGGTCAGAGGTAATAGAGAAATGTGAAATCCAGCGCGTTAAATGAACAGTTAAAGCAGTCCGGAGCCTGAGGAATATCGACACTGTAACTGATTGTAGCCAAATATGGCAGACGGCAGGTAAAATAAAACTAATTAGGGTTTTTAAAAAAAGGGACCCTTGAGGTGTAAGATTGGGAAATTTGCACATTTTTTATTCATTATAAGTTGCCGGTATCATATATTTCTGTACTAGTTGTTCTTCTCTGGAGCACCTACAGTCTGCATTTCATCCCAAAAACCAACAGATGCCGTTTCCAAGGGAAATTTTAATGTCCTTTTGTAGGACATGCGCAACTGGCACAAGCAAATACACAGCACCTGAGAAAATTAAATTAACTTTCAGGGAGACAACACTTTTGCTTACCTTAGTGCAGGGGTCCAAGGAGAACTGCGACAGAGCAGGAAGCAAAAAAGCAAAAAAAAACCTAAATGCATAAAAGTCGTTTTTATAGATGTTTCATAGAAGGGTTTTTCACACCTTCTCCACAAAAAAACTGAAAGCATCGAGATCTTTTGACAGCCTAATTTAGAATACTGGGCTTTAGCTGAGCTGAAAATGAACAATTCAGCACAAATCTGCAAAAATAATCTTTTCCAAAAGCCAGACTTAGTGAATACAGCCCTGCTAAAAGTGTTGGACTCATTAAAATGAACACAGATAAAGAACTTAAAAGCTGAACAAATGACATCACAACTTTGTGATGTTCACCCCCTGGTGCACTTTTATAGACAAACTTTATTTCCATGCAAAACTTTATAACGTGTGGACAAAATGCTACACCTGAATAACTACAGTGTAGTTTTTATCTGTCTTGTTTGCAGACATGTGTTTGACAGACTTCTTCATTTTTAAATTCAACATTTTCTGCAAATCCTGCAATGTCAGGTCTTTATAAGAAGTGAACTGTCAGATTAATCCCTGATAATAACACACTGGGCATGTGATGCACGTACAAGAACGTGCTAAACGTGTAGTCTTGATACACGACGTTCATACTGGGCACGACGGGATGGGGCTTTGTCTTCTTTTTCGATTGTTTACTGGTGCATGTCTGTCACTTACAGTCAGAGGGTGCTTGGTGCAAAATGTCAAAGCAATGCAACTCTTGCTCTATGCCAATATATCTAAGACTTAGTGTCATATAATACAGGTTTTCTAACAATCTACTTTGTAAGATTTTCCTACCCGGAACACAAAATGATAACCATTGAGTTGTCCTACCTAATTAGATAATTCCGCCGCAATAAACGAATGCACCGTTTTGATGTTTTGACGGTATGCCAAAACTGAAAATTATGACATTTTTCCGGTCTGCGCATGTGCAGTGAATATGGGTAGGAAAATTTCACGGGTAGAAAGGATTCACAGAACATCAGCCGGGCACAAAACGCAACACTAACTTCTCCTCTGTGATCAATTTTCAGACGGTTGGTACTTCCGTGAAATAAAAGGGACGCCATCATTACGTACATAAGAGTCTGGTCAAAGTTTGACCTGGTTTAACTAGCAGCACATGCTCAGTAGCCATGTGTTTAGTACGCAGAGCCTGAAAACAGATGTAAACTTACGTAGGACTTGCGTAGCTTTATGTGAATGTGAGAGTATTGAACGCAGAAGCCACATTTACACACGTTTTCATAGACTTTCATTGGAAGTGTTCGCTTGAACACGTGTTGCAGAATAAACAGTTTTCCTTCTAGCTTGTTGCTTCTTTCTGTTGTTGTAATCATCCACTCTCCCTTCACCCTTAAGACCTGTAATCCGTTTCATCCTTCAACCCACTGCCTGCACTTTTTTCTGCAGTGAAACTTGCCATTTAGCTTTCTCCTGCAAACTTTCTTAGCATTTCTTATCTTTACCTTCAGTCCTCGCTGCAATCCCCATTATCTATGCTTCCCTCCCCTGAAGGTTTTATTCTTATATTCAGCAACTTCTTCAAGGCATCTGATGATCCAGGGCCCGTAACGGGGACATCACTATCATATAAGATAGCGCTTTTGCATATGTAATGTCTGTCACACACTGAGACATGAAACTGATGTAATCTCAGAAATACTTGCCTGTGGCCTGAATTTACCACTGCAGACTTATTTTTGCTTTTTAGGAATGAGCTGGTTAACAGTCATTTGTTACCAACTGAACAAGTGTTGTTTATCTAACTAGAGGATAATAACACGAGATGTGCAAGTCCTTCAAATGTGCATCAAATTTAAAAGTTATGCTTTAAAACAATCAAAATACAATCAGGTTCCATGTCTCGTCCCAAAATCAAGACAAATTGTCTACGTTTGTTCAATCTCTTTAAAACTATGTTTGAGTAATAAGTCATATGAAACTGCAAAGTATAATTAAAAATGAAAAAGGAAATTTGATTAAAAAAAAAAAAGGAGCTGGTTGCTCCGTTCGAATGAGGTTGTGATCACGTCTTTCCTTGTGTGTCCGAAAAGGCCAGAAAAAGAAATAAAAACTCAGTGTCCCGAGAACTGACCTCTGTCTAGCCTCTTTGATCATGCTCTTTCTCCTATAGACACACACAGTACATACACTGATACGCTTGGGCTGGCGGTGTTGCTGATGTTGGCACATTTGTGCTCTGGGACAAAAGCTGCTTCATTGGCACTGATTACTGCTTTATCCTTTCCCTGCAAACACAGACCAACATCTCCCTGCATATCAATGGACTAACACCCACCAGAGAGGGATAGAGGGGAAGGGGGCGGAAATAGTGGATGGGGGGGTGATGGGCAGACCTGCACACTTTGAAAGAATGTATCTGAGCAAGAATCCTTTTCATGAACATCTAGTGTTTATCATTCACTACAAAATTCAATTGAATGTTTTCATATGGATTTATTTGAGTGAGTTCATAGTTTACCAAGACCACTTGTTAAAAAACAAAAAAATGTTTTTTTAGAGTAAAACTGATACTAATAGTGTATCTATACTATAGTATAATATAGTAATAACAGTAAAGTATAATACACTAAATACTAAATACCGTATTTGTCAGAGTATAAGTCGCATTTTTTGGCATGATTTGGCCAGGGGTGCAACCTATACTCAGGCACGACCTGTATAAATGTTTTTTTTAAATAGCAACAACTGCTAGAGGGCACTGTGGGAGTGTGTGTGAGTACTTGCTACTGACAGCAACACAGAAGAAGAAGCACCACCCAGTCTTAAGCTACAGACACACCAGGCATGTGACTAGCATTCAAGAAATCATTAAATGCAGGTTCTTGAACGCAAGTATAGCCCATGGTGTTCACACTGGACAAGCAGGAAGGGGCTTCTTCTTTTCAAATGTTTATTAGTGCATGTTCGCCACCTACAGTTGGAAGAGCCTTTGTGTGAAATATTATGGATCTTCAGGCTTTTTTGTTTTGCAGCTTTATTCCGATGTATGAAAGACATGGTGTCTTAAAATTCTGGCTGGGTACAAACCACAATTATGAAGTTCTCCTCCATGATCCATTTTCAAACTTCCATGAGTTAAAAGGGATATGGCATCCATGGTAGTTTCACTACCAGAGTCAAAGTTTGACCTGGTTTAGCTGTCAATGTGCGTTCAATTGATGCACTTTTTGGTACATATAGCCCCAAAACTGTTGTAAAAATGTGTGTAGCTATGCATGAACGCAAGAACATTGAACAGAGAAGCCAGAAACTTTAACATCGACTTTTCATTGGAAGTTTACGCTTGAACGTGCATTGCCTAGGGCAATGTTAACCATAGCTTAAGAAGACATACTTTTTTCAGATTTGTATTCTTCAATAATTAAAGAAAACTCTAAAATAAAAATGTTTAGTAAAGAGCCCTTCAAAGTTAATGTGCTTTTGGCTGCATCATATATCTATGTTATCTTTTGAGAGAATATAAAGTTTTGTCAAAACTTTTTTTATTTAAAAGCTCTTCAGGAAATCCATGTTTTGAAAGAGGAGTTGTTGAACCTTCTGCTAAAACCTTCTTTTCATTCAGCATATTAGAACTTTGCATTGAGATCGTTCAAAGGATCGCAAAGTTTTTAACCTCAGTTCAAAGAAAGAGAGTTCAGAACTTCTGTATTTTCCTCGGCAAACACTAAAAAGAGCTGTGACAGAAGGTAAAAGAAGAGTTGAACCTGCAGAAGTTAACATTCAGAGCAACACCGATGGGATTCAGATGTGTTGGACCAGCGGCTCATTAATGAGACGGTCTGCAGTCTGAGAAGAGCTGATAAGACCTGATGGAGGACCAGCTTTTCTATAAGAGGCACACAGAGCTTGAACAATAGCATGCCCATAAAGGGGTTCAAGAAACATTCAACACAAGATGATTTATGGAAGTTTGTGAAACATGTTAGAATTGTGACAATAACAATCATGAGGAACTGTTTGATTATAATAATATATATAACATTTGAATATATTATTTAAATATAATATATTATATATACATTTTAAAATACCTTAAAACCACAATGTTTATATCAAATAAAGCAATGAAAAATACAAAAATATTGTTAGTCAAGTTTGAAGTTTTCTTGAATGAAACAACAATAACAAGTTATTGCCTCATGCAATTGGCTTGCTGTACAACAGAAAGTAACTTCTGTGTGAGGAGCAGCAGGAAAAAAGATTTCTGGACTTGGAGCCACTCAGAAGCATTTATGCCAATTCAATTCCTCAAACTGGCCAATGAAACATTTTGTGATTGAAATGTTCCAAATGTCACCCCCAGCTAAATCACAATATGTCTCTGGACAGATTGAAGCCATATGTAGCTTTAAAGATATAATCCGGAGTCTTTAGACCAATTAAGGATGTTATGGCATTTTTGTTAATTCTCTTTGAATTGTAAACTAATTTATGTTGAAATATTTCCAAAAACTCCAATATTCATTATTACTGGAGAAAGTACACTTGAAGCAGCCTGACTAATCCTGCAGATTTTACACTCTTTGTTCAAGCTAGCACAGAAAAATTGAACCATGAAAGGAAATTAACCAGGATCCTTCTTGTTGGCAACAGAAAATTGCTTCCTTACCCTTACGACTCCTCCCTATCCCTACATGTATCCCTCCAAGTGGAGAGATTTAAAAAAATTGGGTCTTCAAATTCGGACGTTACTACTGCTCGATGACATCATCAATAGTCACCAGTCATCTACGTTAGCGTGTAGCTGCCAATGCTTGAAAAATACATAACTACATTTGGTTTTATGACTTGAAAAAGTCATGTAAAAAACAAAAACTTAAAACTTACATTTAAATGTAAACTTGTGAGATTTGCACTACTTTGACACGTCACACCAAGCCTCCCCCAACTGTAGTTGGCGGACATGTGCTAGTAAACATTAGGAAAAGAAGAATAAGCTCCTCCCTTCTTGTCCAGTGTGAACACCATAGACTAAATTCACAGTCAAGTATGTGTGTTCTACACATAAATAAGCCTTTCCCCAAACTCTTAATTTTCATAAAGTTATTGAGCTTGGCATGATAACAAAAAATAATGGAACAATACGGGAGGAACTTCTGCTTCTGCTTAATATTCATGACTGGTATAAAAGATAGGATCCTGTGTGCACTTCTTAATGTCAGCAACATATGTCTCCATTTAATGTGTTTCACATGTTTAATTACTGAACTAATGTCGCATTCCATCCAGAATCTGGGATTCCGAGCACATTCTTCTGCTTTGAGATATTCTTGCAATAACCCAGCAATCTTCTTTGTAGATTCTCTTTAAGACAAATCCATTTGAAATTTACTTTTCAGAGTCATTACATGTGAATTCAATTTCTGTCTAAAATAAATAAATAATAACCCTCATCAGCACTTTTCCTTAAGACGCAGTTAATAGAATGTGTTGCAAAAGATAAACCACTACGGCTGCGTGTACTATATTCTCGCTTAGCCTTGTTGCCCTGCAACATAACCATCCCTGAGGCTCAATTTACATGCAGCCACAGATGAGAAGTGCACAACTATTTTATGAAATGTGGATCATGCATGATGTTGATAAGGAGTAAAGTAAATGACTGCAGCGTGCAAAGGTCTTTGTCATCAATAGGAGCAGCTCCTGGGCTTATATGCTTTCATTTATCAGAGAGGAGAATAAGAGAGAGAAGGGAAAAAAAAAGGCGCAAGAACAAACAGGTGGAGTTTGCAGGTGGGTCTGCAAAGACAAATGACATGCAGGTGGGTAGGGAGGCGTGCTTCTGTTGTTTTGGTCCTCGAAATTGCACTAATCTGATATTTTTTGGACAATAAATGAAAACTAATTGTTTTTGTCATTTTTTGTATCCCATCATAAAGTGTATGTCTCTGTATGCCACTTGCGGTGTTTCCTCTTGAACTTTTATTGTCTCTGTGAAATGACAGCCAAAACTATAAAACAAAATGTAAAATAGGTCACATTTTATTCAGATTTTAAAGAGTTTAATCCTTCTTGCTTTCCACTTCCATAAAGACTGGCTTTTACTAGAGACATAAAATTCTGGAGGAAATTTTCTACTGTGAGCTGAGATGTGGAGAAGCTGAAGACAGCTATTACCAGCAACATTTACACACGTATAGTTACAAATAATATGCTACACTTTATATAGCTGTACTTGTTTTTTCTGTTTTTGACAGAAGGCTGTCAAGCCAGATGTGAAATTTAGTTTTAAATTGATGGAAATGTTATTTAGGGCAGGGATCTTCTCAAAAAATATAGGAGGTTGTCACTGCTATGTTTGCCCCCTAATGTCCTACATCCAGTGCAGGAAATTAACAACAGCAAAAAAAAATTCCACCTCTGTGCAAATGCAACACTGGTCATCCAGCATTTACATAATTGTTTGTGTCAGAGATGTAATTTTAGAGACGTTTTTGTTGCAGCTACAACCTTTGTAGGCCCGCCACCTGGCTATTCTGCTGACTGTTTTGTTGTGACCTTCACTGAATAGATCACAAAAGTGTTTCTTACGCCGGAGCACTTGTCTCAGACGACTCGGAAATCATTACAGCCCAAGTGCACTAATATTTCTACCTGACACGGCCGAGCTTGATCTTTGACCTCCCTGCAATAATACAAGCAAAAGAATTATTTTTCTCTCAGGGATCAACAGACTCTTCGGAAAGAAAAAAAAAAAAGAAAATAGGAGCTTAAATTGTATTTTCTGTTTCTTTGGTGTTTTTCCAAAAAGAGAAACAGAGGGTAAAGGTTTCTGCAGATTCAGGAGATGAAATCCTGCAGCACAGCAAATAAAAGAAATGCTGCTTTGACACAAACCAGTCAAAACATGTGATATTTTCCTAAAACCAATAATTATAAACCTCAAAATAAGCATTAGAATGATGTGCATTAGAATGATGATTGTGAGGCGACCTAAACACAGAAAATGTTGTGGACCTCTGAATGCATGTGTTTGTGTGTGTGTGTCAGGCTATTTTATCTGCACAGTACTTGCAGAGTGGTGTGCATGATTTAGTTAGTAATTAGGGAATAGAGACATATCCAATTATTGGGGTTGTGAAATATCACCCTGTCTCAGTAGTTATTTGAGTACTGTCTGCAATTTGCCTTATTATTACACCAGCTGCATATATGATTATGTGTGTGTAAGGAAAAAGTATTTGCAGGAGGAGGAGAAGGGGGGTAAACAGAAAATAAGGCAGTATCTACAAAGGAAAGTCATTTCTGCTCATTGGAGATTACAGGTGGCAGGGCCACATGCAGAAGGGGCAGCAGCTGAAGCCATTACTTTCTGTCCCGTGACACCATGTGTTGGAGGGGATAGGCGGAGCTTGACTCATGAAAAAACAAAGCATTTAGTGCGTTTCTCTCTAGACTGGCTTGAAATGTATGGATGAGCACAAAGGGCAACATCAATTATTAACAAATTGCACAATGTTGCAAAAGGCAGCTGTTGTTGCAGCTGTGAGAAGATCCAATGTTGTAAAACACTTTTGAATCCAGGCTGAGGAATAATAAAAAAAAAATAGAAAGATAGGTTCTTTATTTTTATTGTCAGTGGTACAGTGAAATTTAAAAAGTGCTCTTTGGTCCAAGCAACATTCATTCATTGAAACAACAACTCGCCATGATAACATTTATGACGAAATAAAAAAATGAATGTTACATAAAAATACAAAAAAATGTGAATCACCGGGTCAATAAACTGCTGCAATCTTGCTAGATAAGAGTGAGGCAGTCATTAAAAAAAACAGAAAATATAATCATTGAGTGTTAAAACTGTTAAAACCAGAACAGAACATAAAAAAAACACTACATGACCACAGTGTAGTATATATTGAAAAAACATCCACATTTGAGTTCAAGCTGTCTAAAAGCTACAGTCCAGATTTAATTTCAACGTTTTTCAGCCACGTTTAAACTATTTATTGCAGTGCATGGATTTAAAAACCACAGAGCCCTGGACATGACATAATACTGAAATACTCATTTGTGCCCCCAAAATACTCATCTGTATGCACAAAATAGCATTTCTTGGGCACAAAATGCAAATTATTAATATGTGTGCACAAAATGCAGCTAAAATCCTTACTTGTGGCCACAAATTAGTAGCTTGTGCAAACAAAATGCTACTTTGTTGGCACAAACACTAATCTGTGCATATAAAATAATAATTTGTTCACACAAATTACTATTATGTGGGCACATTGCTAATTTGTGGCCATAAGGTGCAAATGCTAATTTGTGCGCTAGAAATTCTAATTTGAGAACATAAAATATTAATTTGTGCCTCAAAAATTCCAATAAAATGGTAATTTGTGCACACAACATGATGATTTGTGCCTACAAAATGCTAATAAAGTACTAATTTTGTGTGCACAAAATACCAATTCATGGCGACTAATTAATAATTTGAAGGAAAATTGTATTTTTGTAATTTATTATTCTTGTCATGCAAAGGGCTCCATGCAAAATTGTTGTGGAGTCTTTTCATCTTTGCTTTGCTTGACCTGTACATATATTAAAAAAAGCACCTAATGCTTCTCATTAACAAAAATCAGGGTGGGGTGACTCCGTTTCCATTCACACTGTAACCAAGAAAGACAACAGCTCTGCAGCTCCAGATGCTGCCAACAAAATAAATAAGTGATAACCACAGCTTTCCCAAAGAAGGGAGAAACATTCTCTCTTTGGGTCTGATAAACGCCATGATGGCTTTCTGTTGTGACTCAGATGAAAACAGAGACATTAAAGGACTTAAGATGACTCCTCTTTTGTCAGTGCACAACACTTCACGCTTGCAAATGATGTGGAATCTAACGCACTTTCCACCTGAGCCAGATTCGGTCCCCTATAGACACTGCAGAGTAAAATATTACACACTCCCCGTGGACTCCTTTGTTTTATTCCCTCCTTTGCTCCCACCTACCTCCCGTCCCTCCCTCCACCTGCTGTTGACAGATGTGAGTGCATAGTAAGAAGGAAGAAAGTTTCAAAGGGCATTTCTGCGCATGATCCTTTTTTTATATATAGGCATAACATCTTCATTGAATGGAAAAATATGTCGTATCTTTACTGGGAGGTCTATAGGATCTAATCACGTGGGTGCGCCGGCACGCAACGCACGAACTTCGATCATGAGGAGAATTCCACCGCTCTCTGACAACAAACACCATGCCTCGGTAACAGTCGTCTACCGCCGCCGGCCGCCCTCGGAACACTTGATTGGACCATCTGATTGGCCCCGTCTGCTCCTCGGGAGTTCTCATTGGCTGCTCGTCAACATGCCCGTGATCGTGCTCCAGTGAAACAAACCCAAGGCGGAGCGCGTCGGTCAAGGCGGAGCTCTCCGTGGTACTTAACTGCACGCTGGCGCCGTTTGAAGCGAGGCACGAGCTCGCGTGAGAGCCGGAGAGCCCGGTGCGTGGAGCAAGGAGTGAGGCACAAGTGTGACAAGATAGAAAAAAGGGGCCAAAAAAGAAAAGCAGAAGGACCATGCAGCCCTCTGCTCTCATGGATCACAAGGAAATCTAACCGTTTGTCCTGGGAGCGCACAGGTATTCTCTTTAATCCTACTTTAGGTGCGCGTAAAAACACCAGACTGGCCTTTGTGTGAAGTGAATAGATGTTTCCACGCCGCAGTTTCCACCCTCGTGGGGTTTTTTTCTCCTTCATCAGTGATTCTTTTTTTGTTTGTTTGTTTGTTTCTCTCCAGGATTCGTGGGATTTATTGATTTGACCACTGGGTGTGAAGCGGGCAAGGTGCACTGAATCATTCATTGTGATTGGCCACAGTTGCAGCTCAATGATCTGACGGGAGGGGGGGGGGGGGGGCTGTTTTCCGTGGGGGAGGGGGTGCTGACAGGTGTTGGGTGTTTTTGCAACACTTTCAAGCACACCTATGTCAGTGCAAATGGCTGGTTTGTGTGCAAAAACGGCGAACATAAATGTGTGGTTTGTGCGTTAAAAACAGGCGCACACCTGATATTTTCCCTTTTCTGTCCCCCCTCAGACACCGCAGTCCATGCCTCTGCCTTGCCAGGTCATTGATGGGAAATCAACTGGACCGGATCACCCACCTCAACTACAGCGAACTGCCCACGGGGGATCCGTCCGGGCTGGAGAAGGACGAGCTTCGGGTCGGCGTAGCCTACTTCTTCTCTGACGAAGAGGAGGAGGTGGACGACCGCACTCCGTCTGACTGCGGCTTCACCAAGGACCACAGCCCGACAGAGGAGGAGCCCTTCCCGGTCAGCGAGGTGGAGTACTCGGCCTTCTGCTCCCAGGAATGCATCTTTTCCAAGCTGCGGGAAAACGAGGACTTGAATGTGTATTCGGTCAAAACTTTGCTGACTATGTGCAAACCGGGGGACCTACTGGAGCTGGTGGGCACTGCGCAACCCCCCCACTGGGTCGTCTACGAGCATGACGACCAGATTATTCATCTGCACAAAGGCGAGATCCGCAAGGACAGCCTGCTGGAGATCAGCAGCGGGCGTCACGGGAGAATAGTCAACAATCGGTACCGATTTCGACCGCTCCCCCCAGACCTGGTGATGCAGAACGCAGTGGGACACCTGAGCCTGAGGAGCGAGGAGATTTGCTGGACCAATTCGGAAAGTTTTGCAGCTTGGTGCCGCTTTGGGAAGCGGGAGTTCAAAGCAGGTGGGGAGGCGCACTCCGCGGAGCAGCAGTACTTCCTCAAAGTGCACCTGTCCGGCAGTGGAGTGCACACTCTGGTGTTTCGCAGCCTGGAGGATATGATCCGCGAGAGGCGGCGTGTGGACGCCAGTGGAATTCTCAAAGAGCTGTCTTTGGTCAACGGGGGCAAAGAGTGAGCGCAAAGGAATCCTCTCCCCACCCCTCTCCACTCTGCCTCCTCCCAGAGACGCACGCTTTTGCGCACACACAAGCACATCAACACGCAAAAGGGACCTGTTGGTTTAAAGACCGGCGGTATGTGCGTTCGCACTGTGGGATTTATCCACGAAAGAAAAAAAAAAAAGAGCAGCCATGTGAGCAGACAACGCCCCGACAGATTAGAATTCGTGGCGATTCTGATCCACTCATCCAATCTCCACCCTCACAGCGCACATGTTTTGGTTCCCAATCGATCATGGATCCTTCTTTGCGCAGCAGACAGGCGGTGAAACCCGGAGAAGGAGGCGTTAGATAGAATTTGGGCTGGCTCTCCACAGCCTCCCTTCTATTTTTTTACTGTTAGCTTTAAGACTGGGACAACCAACACAGATCCAAGCCACTAATGAACAGACCTTTACCAGACCCAGCTGAACAAAGAATCTTGGCTTGACCAAGCTCCTTTCGCCATATCAAAAGTATTGTAATTCCCACAATGCTGTCATCTTGCTCCTTGGCACTGGATGTACGTGTAAACTGTATTCATACATTGATTTTAATTTCAGTCCCTTATTTTTGTATTTAAGTTTAGTGGATTTAACCCTTTTTTTCTCTATCTCTTTTGAATTTTTGTCCAAATAAACGGAGGTTCGAGTATCAAAAACAAGAACTTGGTCTATCAGCTCTTGTTTGGTTACATGCACAAACACATGGATGTCTTATTCACTCTTTTTCACATGCACAAACAGGGATTCATGAATTATTGATGCTCAGATGCCTCCTTAACTGCCTGAAGCCCAACAGAATTCATCTATCTGCAGTATTTGGCAGTAAAATGATCATCTGCATCAAGCACATAAATGCTTTATGAGAAATCTATATACGTGATCTGGCAGTTGTATGAGCAGCTTTATGGAATAAGATGGAAAAGAAGGCTGTGTTTGAGTGTGCATTGTTGGGGTTAAATGTTCCCAATTTTGCAGCTGATTTGATTCAATGCTTTGTTTTATTTTTTGCAATGATGAAATACTTTTTTTTTTTTTTTAGGATTTATGACCTGCTCATTTCTTTAAATCAACTGCATTTGTTCCACTCACGTGTCAGTTTCTGAATCTGAAGGGGTCAGGTTCAACCCATTTGTTTTGGAGGGTCAAAATATAAATGCACATAAAGAAGATGAGGCTTGAGAAATGGATTGTTACAGTGAAGCTTTTTTTTTTTAATCGAATCTCTGCCCACCTGCTGATATCACGGATAGATAAGAGAGCAGTTGTTGTCTTGATCAAAGGCAGCTGAAATACAGCCGCATGTGTGCCGGCAGTTGTGTGTATCTGATTTCATTTAGAGTGATGTCTGCTTCTTTGGCATGAAAAAGCTTGTGTCCAGTCGGTGGTTGTCTTTAAAAAACCTTGCAGTCTCACAGCAGATGTGTATGAGTATGCAAACATATGCTTTTGAAAACAATAGTCTGACCTATTGACTGTATAAGAGAACTACACTGAGTGACCTCACCCCCCACGTGTTCCAAATAGGAAGTGCCTGCTGGCTCCAAGGAGCCAAAATCCCATAGACAGCTATTGAGAAATAAACAGCTATTACCCAGTCATCATATTTGTCAGAATAACAATTCTAGCTTCTTTTAACACGTTCTTGCAAATTCTGATTTTTAAAAATAATATTTCTTACCTTATAGCAAGTTATTCAAGTTATAAACTGACCAGTCAGATTCCCCGAGTGAATGCTCAAAGCATTTGATTGATCGGGGCATGGATTTCCAACATGTTCACTCCTGATTGGCTAAGTATTTGCCGTAGAAAGTTTGACTCAGATCGACTTGGACCAATCACTGCTTACTGGCGACTTCTGGTTCCATATGGCGACATTTGTATGGTGAAAAAATGTCAACTGTATTGACGTAATTTGGTTGGAACCAGAACCCATCATTGTCTATGGGTGGGTCCAGTTCTCATATACAGTCAATGGTCTGACATCAGTTTTTTTTATTGTAATGGCCTTTTACCGGGCCTTTTTTTGCTTGTCTTATCATATTTGTGTGATTATGTCTGCGTTTTATACTCTGCATAGCAGGAATCTGCTGAAAAACTGTTCTTAAACAGAGTCAGGCTAGACTATTTTTTAATCTTTTCCTTTTTTAAAAAAATCCAACCAAATCATCCAACACATTCTTCTTTGTACTGTTAATTGTCTTAGTCTGTTAACCACGACATTGGCAAGTGAAATAAAAATGAAATAAAGAATTGAGAATTAGAAATCAAAATAGAAATCTCATAGATGTAATCTACGATTGATTGATCTAATTTTGTTGTTAGCCAACGAATCAAGACCAAAACATTCTTGTCTTTTATTTTCCTGTTGACTCTTTCAACTGATCATCACAGGTTGATCTTGCCTAAGGTGTCTGATTTTGTGCCTGTGTGAGAGTGTGTCATACCTCCCTAGTGGCTTTGAAAATTCAGGGTACTGGGCCAGCCATTCTAACACTTTGGGCTCGTGGTGTGTGACTAATAAGACACAGTCGGAGTTGCGCTTGCGCTACACTATCAACTTTAGGAAAGGCTTTTGTCAACTGAAGCAACATTGAGTTTTATTCTTGCGTGTTTGTGGATAAAAGGAAAATTGTTACCAAGGCCTTGTCAAACTTCCCCTGTGATCAAAGTCCAGTCTGTGTGTGTGAATATATTAACCA
The DNA here is from genome assembly GCA_036245035.1 of Adrianichthys oophorus. Taxonomy (NCBI): domain Eukaryota; kingdom Metazoa; phylum Chordata; class Actinopteri; order Beloniformes; family Adrianichthyidae; genus Adrianichthys; species Adrianichthys oophorus. The sequence goes on along the minus strand of BSAI01000101.1, from coordinate 15,790,730 downwards.
TATGTTGTATTCAGGTGCTGGATAGTCATGGAGATCTGCATCTCGGTCTCCATAAGCAACAGCGTGAAAGTAAATGCTGTTACTAGGGAAACTCCAGACACTGGTGTAATGTACATCCGCTGAGCTCTTGTGTGTGCATACTAGTGTGTGAGAGCGAGCTAACTCACAAGAAGCCATGCGCTTTAATCGCTAGTCATGTCAGTCAAACACATGACATCCGAATGTGTCTCATGCACATGTACTGACTCACGAGGGACCTGCTATTGTTCCTTTAGTTCATGCTCACCCAGGGGGTTTATTCTCAGGGTGTGTGTGTTTGCATCTGGACAAAACAGATCCTAGCTAACACACTGCCAGCTAAATCAGCAGTCTCACAGGAGATGTTCTTGTAGAAAGGGACAAGAGAATTTTTATGTTTGCATGCTGCCTTTAAGAGGATCTCACTCTAAATTATATGCGTGCCTGGACTCCCAACAGGATTAAATCTTTTTTTTTTTTTTTTTGAGGGGGGGCTTCTTACTTCACAGCAACACAGCTGGTGATGAAAATGAGGCAATTTCTAACGTATGCAGGCTTTTTAAAAAGGCTCAGCAGTACTTTTTCTCCTAACATCTGTTGTTTAATACATCATATTTTGTTGCTGAAGCAGAGTGGATTACAATACCTCATCAGAAACAATGAAACAAACCTCTAGAGGGCCTTTAGTGGTGATTTAAAAATTACTTTTTACAGGTGCGATTTTATCATGAGTGTGTTTTTAGTTTTTGCTCCCAGTATTCAAGCTTTGAACACTATTCTTGTATTTGGGGATGACTTGTTAAGTTCCATTTTTGAACATTGTACAAGTTTTGGAGCGTGACTTGATTTATGCAAAACTTCAGATCCTTCAAATAAGATTTAAAGAAATTTAAGAGTAAATGGTTCCTGGGAATTTTGTCTTTTGATAGACGTTTAAAAAAAGATTGGGTAAAAATTCCAGAAAAAGAAAGAAAATCTCTTTGAAGCACAGATCTGACAAACGACCTTTACCCGTTTTCTCGTGATAATATCATCCTTTTTTCATGATAATGTCATATACCTTTCTTTTTTTTCCAATTTTCTTGTGACATCTACTATCTCGTTATCAAGAGAAAACAAATGTTTTTTTCTTGTGATAATGAGACTACGAGAAAGTATTTATCATATGCACAAGAATACAGAAAATAGATTTTACATTGGTGATCACCAAATATCACCTGATCCTCTCATCTGGTCACTGAAATTGACAACAACCATAAGATCATTGAATTGCAGCCGCCTGCGCAGCTGCAGCCGGATCAATCTTCTCAAATGACGATGATGGGTTTAGTTATCAGTCATAAATGGATCAGTTCTTCTTGTATTCGACATTTTCTCTGACAAGTTGTTTAGTTTTGCTGTGAATTATAAGATTATAGAATAACTAGATTTAGTTATAACAGGATAGCATGTCATAATCATGACATAACAAACTTTGTTGTGTTACTGATATTGAAGAATATGTTTTTTATTGTTTTACAATGATAATGACATTTCACACTATCACAAGATTTTCTCCTGATAACATAATAGTAGATGTTGTCACAAGAAAACAAAAAAAAAAAGGCAAGCAAAAGGTAGGATGTGCTTTTGTCTTGAAGAACTTCTCACAAAGTCCTCAAAGTGAATACAGGTTGTAATTTCTTCTTGTCATTGATAAATGACAACAACAATGGTGAAATGTGGGTTTAAATCTGGAAGGCAAGAAAAAACAAGTCAGAATCCCTGTGTGACTCAAAGATCTTTAGGAAGGTTTTGCTGTTTCGGGAGTGGCAGGGTGTTGTCCTACAATCAGGAAGCTCCTACATTGTGACTTAGATAAGAGTCAACCTTGTTCTAACAATTCCAAGAGATTTATATGAGTAGATCTGCTCCCACAAATCTTCTTTCAAATCAGCTTCTCTGAGTGTTTTCATATCTTTTCTAAGCATCAGCAATAACTGAAGTGCAAGGTGCGGAAAAAAAAAGTATCAAGGAATGTTTCGTTCATAACAAAATTGAATGCGCTTTGTCGTTCACCAAAGACTCCAAAGAAAGAAGGATTTTTTTTCATTTGCATTTAGCTGCAAAACAAACAGACCTCATATAACCAAACTTTCGCTGTGAGTCTACCGCCTCCAGCAAATTCTCTGAAAAAAAAAGTGCCGCAGCCACCTTCTGGCGTAACAAGTGGGACAACTGACATGCAAACAGACAGCTGCACTCTGGATGACGGTTGGAGAAAGACAGATGTGCTGTGGCAGTTAACCAAACAAGCTGATACTGAATCCTGCATTTCCATTTTGGTGGTAGGGCTACCCTTTATCACCGGTTCTGTTCTAGTCTTTATGTACAGAATTTCTAGGTGCAGCTAAGGCCAAAGGGGGTCTGGTTTGGGTACCACAGGTTTTCTCTCTGGTCTTTGCAAACAATGTTGTCCTGTTGGCTTCATCGAGCCATGACCTTCAGCGTGCATTGGGACGTTTGTGGCCAAATGTGAAGCAGCTGGGATGAGGGTCAGCACCGCTAAGTCTGAGGCCATGGTTCTCAACCGGAGAAAGATAGTTTTCCTTCTCTGGGTGGGTGGAGTGCTCCTTCCCCAGGTTGAGGAGTTTAAGTATCTTGGGGTCTTGTTCACAAGTGAGGGAAGATCGGAGCGTGAGATCGACAGGCGGATTGGTGCGGCGTCTGCTGTTATGAGGTTGCTGTACCGGCCCGTTTGCCAGAAAGCAAAGCTCGATCTTCATTCTAATACTCACCTATGGTCAGGAGCTCTGGGTCTTGACCCAAAGAACGAAGTCCCGAATTCAAGCGGCTGAAATGAGCTTCCTCCGTAGGGTGGCTCAGCGCTCTCTTAGAGATAGGGTGAGAAGCTCAGTCACCTGGAGGAGCTCGGAGTAGAGCCGCTGCTCCTCCACATCGAGAGGAGCCAGTTGAGGTGGGTTGGGAATCTAGTCCGTATGCCTTCTGGATGCCTTCCTGGGGAGGTGTCTGGGCATCTTTGCTTTGACTCCTGCCCCTGCGACCCGGTCCCGAATGAGTGGAAGAAGATGGATGGCATTTAGGTGTTTTCTAGAATCAGCAAATCATCAGAATAAAACACCTTTCTGAAGTAATTACTTGGGTCAACATTAAGTTTTTGACATGAGAGGTAGAATAAAAGAATGTTTCAGGCTATAAAATATAAACAAATCTTCTATCATAGATTTAGCAACTGTTTTAACTTTTTAACACTTCCTGTTAATACATTTACACAAAATGAATGTTTGCTCTTAACGCCATAATCTGATTAAATGTTTATTCAGTTTTTTCCATTGCAGGTACGCAGAAATGTGATTTTTGTGAAGCAAAAATAACACAGGGATTGGTTATTTCCTTGAGAGCACATCAACAATTTGTGCACCCTCATTTGACTCATCAGTAATTTTTTGCAAATGTGTTGAATTTATGCAAACCGAATTATCCTGAAATCTGTTCCGACCAGAAGATACTTTTATCAGTTTCCTCACAAACAGAAGCTTTCAGTGAAACACTAACAGCTCTGTCAAAGGACTTGACCCTTAGCTTCACCGGTGAAAGGACAAGTGAGCTGCACCATCCATCCACCCTGCAGACCTTACTGTTTCGTATGAGCGCCACCGTCCTGCCCCCCACTTTTTAACAAGTGAAAGGGGAAATTGCCCAGAGGCTGTGGCCCAGTGCATTCAGGGTTTGATTAATGAAAGACCTAACATAGCCCCATCTTTCCGTCTCTGCGGTTTTAATCTCTCTTAAAAAGTCACCGCAAAAGGTTACTGTAAATGTCATTACCAGCTTTTCACAGCCTTCCCACTGCAAAATGTCATTCTTTTAACATTTTACGCTCCACTGTTTCTTTTGAGAAAGCTATATACATTTTTTTAGATCAAAATATTCTTCTTTACGTGGGTTTAAAAAAATGCATGTTTGGTTTATGGGTTTTTCTAAGTTGTTTGTTTAAGCCTTCCAGTGGCATGTATTTTATTCAACTGTTTATTTCAAGCTTTTTATGCATCATTACACTTTCTGGAACTGAAACCAAACTTTAAAAGTCATTAAATTTAGCATTCAGTTATTTTTATAGTCTGTAATAATCTGCAGGTAGTATATAAAGGTGAGTAGAAGGTAAATGAGCAATTATTAATCTTAGTTTTTTTTTCCACTTTAAAGGGCCTGTACCATGAAAAGTTAACGTTTTGAGCTTTTAAGTGTATTATACTGTTAACTCCACACTATAAAGGACGCTTATGCAGTATTTTGATCCATTCAGGCATTTTTGAGTAATCCTCCAAAAATCACATCAGCATTCATGCTGCTGAGGCAGGCTCTAGGTTGACGTCATGATTTGGACGTCACCCACAAGTACCTAAAGGCAGTTCCTCACAGATAGAGTCGTTTTACTTCTGGGTGTGAAAAAAGTCCACAAAAATAATTAATATTTTTATTAATTATTTGTTCTTTAGTGTGCCAAAGGTAATATATGATCATATTCATGTATATTGTTTACTATAAAAGACTTAAGAAAAACATGGTATAGGCTCTTTAAGAAAAAAATGGCATAGGTCCTAAAATAGTTTCAAAATGATCAAATGTTTAGTAGGAATTTAGGTGATGGTGAAAAATGCTGTTTGCTGTTGTCAAAAGCTCAGAGAACAAGTATTGTTGTGAGGCTTGTACATGTCTGAATGTAAAAATAAGTTATCTCTCAGAATATTTTTATCAGTGAACAAGTTGCGATGAAAATAGGTTTAAACACAAAATAAATGTGCCACATGCTGCATCGAGTAGACTGGCTATACCTGGACAAAGGACTGTTCTCTGAAAAACAGAATTTTTCTGCAATAGTTTTGGCGACTAAAGATAAAACATGACACAATTGACAGAGCAATGGGCATACGATGCAAGTTTTGGACTAGATTGGTTTTCTACAGAGCCCTGGACATTACTGTAGAAAAACAAAAAAAATCCCTCAATTTGAAATGTTCTCTAAAATTGATAATTTGTGGCTGCAGTTTGGTGTGCTAAATTTTCTATTTTAGCTTCTTCAATTTCTACTTCTAATTTTTGATGACAAAATACTAACTTGTGTGAACAAAATTTTAACTTGTGCACACGAAATACTAATTTGTGCCCAAAAAATACTAATTTGTGCCCAAAAAATTCTAATTTGTGAGCAAAAAAATGCTAAATTGTGAGCAAAAAATGTTTATACAGTATGTGCCTACAAAATGCTAACATGTGTACACAAATGACTAACTTTTTGGCACAAAATACTTTCTTGTGTTCTAAAAATGTCTTAAATGTGCACACAAAATGCAAATTTGTGGCCATGCACAAAATACTAATTTGGGGGAAGATTCTTTTTTCTTCAATATCCTGTCCAAGACTCCATAGTTTTTGTGTATCAAAGGTAGTTGAAATCAAAAGAAAAATGTAAAGGAATAATGAAGAAAAAAAATTAATCTTCAGCACATTTAGAAAAACACTGACTCATAGTTAAAACAATGATGGTATCGTTGGAGCAAACATCATGAATCACTCTTTATTGTTCATAAAACATGCAAATTTTAACGTGAACACAGGGATTGTGTGCTTCATGGTGGCCAAATGTGTTTTGAGTCATGCTATTTCTAACAGAAGGATTTTTCTCAATTGGTGCTATTTACAGCTCTGCATAACAACATTAAGTCAATAAAATGACTACAGGGAAGAAGATTTAGAGCAGATTAAGTGTAAACAAAGAAAAACAGGATTTAAACACTTAAGATATCAGAAAGAAGCAGCTGCTCATCACAGCTTAAGCCCCTCTGGCAGTATTTTAACCAGATCAGTGAAACTAGTTCACTCAGCAGTTTAGGAGTTGTTAAACTTTAACATCTGGAATGTTGACTTATTTGTCGTCACTGATGTTCGTGAATGATGCCAAAAGCTTTGAGAACCAGAAAAAGGTGTACTCAGCTGAACCAAACTTTGATCATAACTGCAGCTGAAACACATCTGACCTGAGGGACAGGAGCTCAAAAACACATTGTGACTTCTCCGATGTACAACAGCATCCTGAACTACTGGGAAGACTGTCTGACCCCAAAACAGAGTGAGTTACATAATCCAGCCCAAGCACAATAAAGGGTTACTGTCTCAGTGTGCTGGTGATAAAAATGTTTACTTTTTAAGTTTATGTTTCATCTTAAAGTTTACCATTACCATCAAAGAAATACTTTTTTTTATTAGCAGACACGTCTGACTGAAATAAAATATATACATATATTAAAGGTCTCTCTGGATCCAGCCTGAATGAAGGAGAAAGAAAGAAAAAAAAATGGTCCTAAAATTGAGCCATGAGGCAACTTTGAAGCAGAAAAAACCTGCAGTTGTCACAAGTGTGGTTCTGTTTGATAAATTAGATTCAAACCATGAAAACAATAGAAATTCTTTCCAGATTATGAAGCTTGGAAAGTAAAAAAAAAAGTTATGATTTCTTAAAAAAAAGAAACAGTCAGTCTAGAGGTGTGGTCTTTGATGAGGAGGAGTTTCTTTATAATTAGAGTTTAGAGTCAGTGACAGCATTCATCCTCCACAAATACCAAGGTTGCTTCAATACAAACATTGTTCTTTTTCTGACTGAGCAGCTGAGCAAACAGATAAGAGCTGATGGCCTTGTGTTGGACAGATTTTACTGTTCTAAAGTTTTTTTTTTTTTTTATATTTTCCAGTATGCTCATAATATATATTTGACAGGCCAAAAAAAACAACCTATTTTTCTTCTTCAAGCATTCCCCCTTTAAGCTCTATCATAGTTCTCCTTCTTCAGCCTGATAAAATCCCAAATTTTCAATGTTGACATCTCTTGCGCAGTTAGCTCCAAAAATTAAATGTCTTAATTGTTTTATAATGACACTGTTTAACCTCAAGAGGTTTCATCAAAACATCCAAACAAAGTTAATTTGATTCCAATTTGCCTTTTTTGCATTTGTTATCAGGCTTTCACGGCTTGTTAACCCATCACAGCTTCATTTTTCTCAATCGTTGGCTTTATTAACTTGTGGTCATGCTCTGTTAATCCAGGGATACAGTGATGCTAAAGTAACATGTTAATAAAAAAAAAAAAGTAGCAACTGTCTAATTCCTCGACTCCTACATGGTATTTCTGCTCCATCAGTTTCCTTCTGAAGGTTTTTTTTTTTTTTTTCAATTCGCTCAAACCTGTGTGGGGTTGCCAATCTCCACCGCAGTATTACACCAGTCTCTGGGCTCAAAGAAAAGGCTCTGTTCTTTTGCCTCATTTTGCAATGCATCTGAATGCCTGCCGTCATAAAAATTTCATAAAAGTATTTTCTTTTTCATGTTTTTGAGTAAAACACAGGGAGACGACATGTAGGAAGAGATCCAAACGCAGCACGCATTTCAGTTTATTGAAAGGATCAAACTTCTGATCCTTTTCAAACCAAGCATTTTTATACAGAACATGATGGATTTAACAATATATTGTTACTTTTTCATAAAGTAAATGCATGCAGAGGCTGACGACACTCAAGTCAACAGACAGCTGCAAGTGCAACTTCAGAGAGTCAACTGGTCTGCCTTTCAAAGACGTGTGGGAGCTTGATGGATGAATCAGATTGAAGACTCTGATGGAAAAGTTAATGCAGAGAGTATTTCGAATCATAAAGATATAAAATGTAACCATAAATTAAGGCAAAAAAGATGATCTGATGAAACAGTCAAAGCTCAAAAACAATCTAATTTGAGAAAATGTGTATTTGCATGTTTAAAGAGAATTAGTGATTCATCATTACTCTGTACCTGATTGGGAACCAGAAATCCTACATATTTATCAGGAACAATTCGTTTTTTATGGTTCTGAGCAAGTAAAATATAATATCCTGAAACACCATTTATTAGGGCTCAATTGTAAATATTCATATTTTTTACAGAACACATACAGCATGAAATTTCTCGTGCATTAATGCCTTTTATCAATGTCCAGTTAATAGAAGTAGCCAGACAAATGTAGAATCTCTGCAACATGGGACTGACTTGTTGCCCAGTTTCAGTGTGCATTCTGGTTACAAGTTCCCACTTTTGTTTCAGTAGGAAAGTGGTAGTTTTATGTGAGACTGAATAGGAAGTTGTCTTATTTTGAAACCAGCTTCTAATGGTTTTCTGAAGAACTGCGCCATTGAAATTTCCCAGGTGGCTGTAAACCCTGGAACGACCTTTTGGTACTTGGGTTGACATCAGCCTACTAAAAACATTAGACCAAGAAATCCTCAGTTTTGTCACTGACCTTTAGCTTTTGAAATTATACTTGCTGATTAAAATAATAAAAGCCAAAATTATTCCTATAGACAAAAAGAACATTTCTTCAGGACATGAAGTTGTTAGTCTCCTCATGGCTCCCATGGGGTTGCCTGGAGCTTGGGGGCCGGCCTCCCTTGGGGGTCCCTGGTTCGTACCTGGGGCTGGGGTGGGGGGTATGCTTGGAACTCCTGGGTGGTGGTGGGCGGCTTGTCTAGGGCAGGGGGGCTCTCTGGCGTGGGGCCCTGCGCTGGGCCCCCTGGCGCGGTGGGAGGGCTGCTCTTCTGGCTGGGCTATGGTTTGCACTCTGTGCTCCCGTGCCTCACTGCTCTCAGGAGTTGGGGGTCCATGTGACGGTTCTACTGGCCACTGTTGCTTCGGCAGGTGTCTTGGTGTGGGGATGTTGGCAAACACTCACCTGAGCACAGGTGTCAGCCACCTTTGCAGAAACAGTGTATGTGACAGAATGAGATGCTTTGCATGTGTTGGTTTGTGTGCATGAGTTTGCATGTGAACTGTATTTGTACTGTGTACATGTTGACAAGTTTGTATGTGAAGACTCTTGCAGCCAGCATGTATGATTGTAACATCTGAGTGTCTGGACAGGCCACGCCCATTTTAGACAAACATTCACGCCTGATTGTAATGATTATAAACGTCCAGCATCTCGTTGCCTGTTGTTTTATGATTCTACCCCCTCTCCCCTGTAATCATCCTCCAATTTCTTTAATCCACCCTTATTCCCCTGTCTTTTGTGCCATTACCCCCCCTCTCTAACAGCCCTCTCTCGGCATCCCCCTTCTTATTTTCTATGTGGTCCAACAAAAAAAGGATACAAATACAAACAATATAATAAAGATTATCCTAAATTACAAAAGGGGTAATTTGGGCATACACCTTGTGTGTCCGAAGAATTATAACCCCTGATTGTAACAGTAAAATCTGTTCAACACAAGAGGCTCTAAGTTCATATCTGATTGCTCAGGTGTTGGACAGGACAAGAATAAAAAAAAATGAAGGAAAAAAAAAAGTCTCCTCTTGGCTCCAATAATTTGATAGATTCAATTTTATCCAGTACCCTTTGTTCCTGTAGAACAGTCACCCATAATGAAACAATGAGTCACAAGCTTTTTCTGCGTCATCATTCATTCATTAGGGTTGATTTTTATTTCAAATAATTCTCTTTTTACCACCAGAGCCAGTGGTGGTTCTAGCTTGACTGCCACCCTGACCAATCTACCTCACATGACACCTCTTTCCAAGTATGTTTCATTTGGAGAACAAGGTTAAGTGGTGCTACATTCGGTTCTCTCCACTGTGTCTGAATTCGGTCAGCATTAGCTGAAAAAGCAACTTAAAAAGTAAACATTTTGCATGTGTGTGCTTTTGTTGTTATTAATGTGTATTCTGTTGTGGTGTTAGCATGCTTAAAGACTTAGGTTGGAAAGAAGATTGTGGCTAAATCTGGTACAATACATCTCTTCTCTTGCGAGATTCATGTATTTTTATGTGGACCCTAAAAATTAAATAATATTAAATAAAACAAAATAAGTGAGTGAATGAAGTTAGAAGAGGAGTTTAAGTTAGGAAAAAAAATGCCATCACCTCTATAAAAGTTAATCAAAACAACAGGACTGCTTCACTTTTGATTGGCATGTATTCTAGTTAGACTAAAACAGCTCTTGGAGTGAAAGTATGGTAACTGAAGTAAAACTGCATCATTATGTAAAAAGTAATACCTTTGCTTGTTTAATAGGCCTATATTTATCAACATGAGTAATTAAACTCTGTCATTTAGGGCATGTTTTTCCTCTTATTCTGTCCATTTTTCCCCAGGATTGTTATGGTTTTAGCCCTTTTGTTCATTTTACAGCGTTAATTGTCGCTGATTTGAGCAATAAATCTCCCATTCCCCAGAGACTCCCTTCACTAATTACATCTAAGGTCCATTTCCTTTTTAAACCCAAACAAGTAAACAGAAGTATATAATTCAGAAGAACGGGCACCAAAAACAGAAACCCCATTGATAAATATTTTGACGAAATTCTGAAATTTATATAGTGACAATTTAAAGTCCTGCTCTGGTCATCTTTTTATACATTGAATTCCCAGTGGGTTTTTTTTTATTATGATTAGGCCATTTTTAGACAAAGTATGTTGTTTTCTTGAACAGTTTCTGCAGAACGGCAGGTGTTGATTAGAAAGTTACGTCTGAGTTGTTGGTAATCTCTTTGATTACACTCCCTCCTGCTAGCTTACAGCTCCTCACAACCTAAACCTAACATTAGCGGCGCAACAAAAATGGCGAACAATATCAAAGGTAACCAGTTTTGAGATGCCAGTTTGGACAAAGAAAACAAAGACGTACAGTGACTTGCAAAAGTATTCACACCCCTTGAACTTCTCCACATTTTCTCACATTATGACCCCTCACATAAATATATTTTATTGGAATTTTAAGAACAGTTTTAAGACCAACACAAAGTGTAAGTGGAAGAAAATTATGCAAGAGTCCAATTTTTTTTTTTTTTTTTACAAATAAAAAGTGAAAAGTGCAGTGTGCAAAAGTATTCAGCCCCTTTTCCCTGAGTGTATCCAATTGCCTTCAGAAGTTGCTTGATGATTGGTGACTGATCAAATGTTGGCCTAGTGAATTAATAGAGTCCCCCTGTGTGTCATTTAATGTCAGTATCCAAATCCAGCTGTTTGGTTACAGTCTCTGTGGTTTGTCAAGAGAATATTGGGGAGAAAACAACTTCATGAAGTGTAAGGAACACACCAGACAGATCAGGGATAAAGCTGTGGAGACATTTAAAGCAGAGATGGGCTAGAAAAAGATTTCCCAAACTTTGAACATCCCACGAACCTCTGTTCAGTCCATCATCCACAAAAAGAAAGAGTATGGCACAACTGAAAACCTACCTAGATGTGATCGTCCACCTAAACTTACAGGCCGAACAAGGAGAGCACTGATCAGAGATGCAGCCAGGAGTCCATGGTGACTCTGGATGAACTGCAGAGATCTACAGCTCAGATGGAGGAATCTGTCCATAGGACAATGATCAGTCGTTCACTGCACAAATCTGGACTTTATGGAAGAGTGGCAAGAAGAAAGCCATTGTTAAAACAATAAGAAGTCCCGTTTGCAGTTTGCCATAAGCCATGTGAGTGACCCAGCAAACGTGTTAAAGAAGGTGGTCTGGTCAGATGAGACCAAAGTTGAACTTTTTGGCCTTAATGCAAAGCGCTATGTGTGGTGGAAATCTAACACTCCACATCACTCTGAACACACCATACTGTCAAACATGGTGGTGGCAGCATCATGCTCTGGGGCTGCTTCTCTTTAGCAGGGACAGGGATTCTGGTTAGAATTGAAGGGAAGATGGATGGAGCCAAATCCAGAACAATATTGGAGGAAAACCTGTTGAAGTCTGTACAACACTTGAGACTGGGGCGGAGATTCACCTCCAACAGGACAACCACTCTAAACATAAAGCCAAAGCTACAATGGAATGGCTTCAAATGAAATGTATTCATGTGTTGGAGTGGTCCAGTCAAAGTCCAGATCTGAATCGATTCGAGAATCTGTGGAAAGATCTGAAAACTGCTGTTCACAAACTCTCTCCATCTAATCTGACTCAGCATGAATTGTTTTGCACGGAAGAATGGACAAATATTTCAGTCTCTAGATATTTAAAGCTGGTAGAGACAAACCCCAAAAGACTTGCAGCTGGAATTGCAGCAAAAGGGGGTTCCACAAAGTATTGACTCAGGAGGGCTGAATACTTTTGCACACTGTATTTTTCAGTTTTTTATTTGTAAAAAAAAAATTGAACGCTTGTATAATTTTCTTTCCACTTCACAATTGTGTACCACTTTGTGTTGGTCTTTCACATAAAATTCCAGTACAATATATTTATGTTTGTGGTCATAATGTGTGAAAATGTGGAAAAGTTCAAGGGGTATGAATACTTTTGCAAGCCACTGTACATGGATCTAGTCGTCTAAGTGGATGCATCAGAATGGAGCAGAACAGGGAGCTTGTGGCTTGCTGTAGTAGCTTCTACATCACATCTACAAGTGCATTTTTATCAGTAATGCTCCTGATTCACAACGATTTGAAGAAAGCAATCCTCAGAAAAGCAATTTTGAGCTTAACTTTTTTGTATATGTCCTCTAACTTCAGAAAAATGCTAAAAGAACTTGTTTTCATTTGAGTGGGTCTTTAAACAGTGGATTTTGCATCTAATTGTTTGAATTTTTTGAGTAATGGGAAGATGACACTAGGCGCAATTGCCCACAGTGGGCAATGACCTAAGCCAGACATGAACATTCAAGACAATAATTCACCACCTTATTCACTTTATTTGCATTCATTAAGTAACTATTTTAAGAAAATGCACATTAGTACACATTTGTAGTTCTACGATTTAGTTCAGCATTGCGCATGAATACAAATTGGAGCATTTGTACATTTAAAACCCACAGAAAGAAAGGAATTTCGACTTGATGATGACTTTTGGGAAAAATATAAAAGGATTTTATCCAACTGACAACATTTCGTTCCATCACAAAGTCTTTAAACCAACAAGTCAAAGCTGTAACCTTATGTGAGCCATCAATGTCTTAATCACAGCCCACAGAAATCCATCCGAGAGATGTGGAGATTTTTCATTCTGGACAAAGTGGCAGACTGACTGACCAGGCAAACTAACACCGCCACTCTTAAATCTTTGCAACAAGCCAGGGGTGAAATTGAGTTTTTTGCTGGGAGGAAGAGACTCTTGTCCAAGGAAAGCTTGGGTATGGATGGAATAGTTTTCATAAACCCCCCTGTCAGCTTTTTTATTTATTTATTTACTTTTTTATAATTCCTTAGAAGAGAGTCGGTCAGTTGAAAATCTGAAACTGTACATGTGGATCTTCAGTGTAACAATAGCACATCAGCTGGGAAGAGATGACTTACTTAAATGTAAATCAAGTTCAGCAACAACAGTTTGGTGAAACATTTGAAACAATCATCTCGGTTTACTGATGCCACCAGGGAGAGGAGGAAAGAAGAGAAACCAAAAATTAAACAGAGAGAAAAGTTCTCCTCCAGCAACAGTGTAACCCCAAAAGACAGAAAGAGAAAACTCCAACATGTTCGTCAATCAAAATGCAACTTTTCCTCATTAATAAAAAAATGTTTTGACTCATTTTCACTTTTTCTCCAATTTTTGTTGACTTCCAAATTAAAATGTTTCCATTACTTGTAATGAAAAGAAAAAAAGTGCTAACAAATGTTCACAATTTGGAAATGGTAATGGTAAAATGTAGTATTGAACATCTTGAAGGTACATTTTTTTTCTCACCATGAAATCCTGCACCATAAGTTGCTGCTTCCATCCTGAGGGAAAATTGATGAAAAAAATATTAACACAATAAATAAACTATTCATTTATTTGACTTCTTTTTGGTCCACCGACATGACTTTGATGTTTACTTCAGCTGCATTTTCTTTACAAACTGTTCAGCCAAATGTGACGCAAGAGATAAAACTTGAACAAAAGGGAAACACTTGCAAAGCAGGACTTCTTGCTTGATTTCATTCCCAGTTATTGTTTTAATTTGTGTGTAAAATCTTGTGTTGCATAAAATAGCTTTTTTGGTTGACATGAGATTGCATCCCAGCAAACATTTCAATATGGGCCCCATGGTTAACCTGTGAGCTGAATTAATGGGTTAATGGGTTTGTCCACAGGTTTCTGTTGGGGGCCACATCATGATACCCATGCTCATCTGTCCCACATTAATCTTTGTGGAGGCCCACGTCAGGTTGCCCATTTATAGCCCATTTGTAAAATACTCATATACATCGCATATGGGACCCTTATCTTTTGCTTACTTGGGCATCCTGTGTTTTGGGCACACATTACTGCATCCACATATTTGCCCATTTCTAATCCAAATCGTCCACTGTTAACCCAGGTGGGTCCATACACCTATATTTGCTGGGATTAAAAAACTAAAATAATGTAAAGAAAAGTTTCATTTCCATCAAGCACTGTTCACTGAGATTCCTTTAAATCCTCCTTCATGCACACAAATCTATAGAAAAAGGAGATATATTTCCTTTAAGATATTGTCTTTTAATAAGTCAGAGGTATAAGGTTTGGGAATTGATTTTTTTATTTAAATGTGAAGAAAGTCATTCGGTGCTGGTTTAACCACTGTCTTGACCTCCATTCAGCAACCAGTGATCCAATGACAATAGTGCACCCGATCATGAGCGTTCACAATGTGTTTGTGTGCAGCTGTGTGTGTGAGTAAGTATCACGAATGTGTTTGTGCCGGAGCTCATCCATGAATGAGTGTATGTGCAAGACAGAGAAAAAGCATAATCTACCGGTAATGGAACATGAAACCGAGCAGAAAATTGCAAAAAGAAATGACTCCTCGGGCGGGTGTCAGCTCTGATGAAATAAAGCCCCTCATGTGTGGCTTAATAAATGCAGGGAGTGGTGCTAATGCTTTCTACAATCATTCCTCTATTCTTATACACATTAGGAGAAACAGACAGACTTTTTTTGCTGTTGTCGCCAGCAAACTCAAAAATGGCAACAAACAAAAGCTTTCATGACTTTGCTCCATCAGGTGTTTGCTTGAAACCCAAAGGTTTTTTTAAACCTATTTCAAAAGGTCATCAAAGTTTCATGGCAAACATAGGACATGCATCCTTTTAATGTTACACTCATAGTAGAAATTGCTTTTTTCTTCGTCAATAAAGTCAAACACTGCACCAAAAACTGTTAAATATTTTGTTTTGTTGATGATTTTATGTCAAACTTATGAAGATCATTGAATATTACTTTTGATATGTGACCATTTAATTTAAAAAAAACTGCATTTGTGTCAGTTTTTCAATTTGACCATATTTATAAATGTGCATAGGTGCACTACCTTCCAGAATTTGATATCCAGTTTCTGTCATTTCAGCTTTTTGAGAATTTTCCAATTCATTCCATCATTTATATCCATCTGAGAGGAGCTCCACAGTTAGCAGCATCATGAATGATGCAACTCATTTAGCTCAGCTTGTCCCATTTCAAGCAAAGTGTACCGACCTACTGCTCCTGAACTTTATTATTTGTTTTTTTAATACATTTGGCATCCACTTGGAGATTAAACTTCTCCGTACTTTTCTTTCATACCACTTAGCATCCCCTTTGATTTTGTTAAATAAAACTCTAGAAGGCGGTTTGAAAGAAAGATGTCTGATCTTGTGGTATTTATTTACCTATTTTTTTTAATAAAAAGGTTACTTGTTGGGACTAGGAGACGGACAAATTCTTTTAAATGTATATTTTTTAAGCTAAAAAATCTTAAAAGTTTTCCCTTGAAAGCTTTGAACTCCTCCATATATGCACCCAGCACCTCTGCACATCTTTGCAAAGGTCCAGATGGAAACAATCTGCTTCACTCATTCATTTCTTTGTGTTTGCACCAAAACAGTCAAAGACCGTGTCGCTCTCAGGTGAGAGGTGTCTCCACAGTTACACAGCGCTTGATGCTTTAAAACATCAGCGTCCAATCACACAACAAAAAACAACTGCACACTTTCTTTCTAAAAATACTTTCCTGATTGGCAGATTTTCTTTAAATAAGCAAAAAAAAAATCTGTCGGCAGGACAAATAAATTGGTTGTACCAGGAGTTTTTATTTCAAGAAAAACATTATAGTCACTAAGGAACTAAGATTATTTAGCAATTGAAAATCGTGTTGTTTGCAAGACAGAAAATACGACAATTTTTCTTGAAGCAAGAGTCTGTTTACTTTCTAAAGATTTCATTTTTGTATTTGTATGTATTTTTGCCACTAATGCATGTTTTAAGACAAAATTCTCAATAGTTTGATTAAGGTGAACTGTTCAACTATGTGGCACAACAGAACTCAGGTGTTCACATGCATCTGATGAAAAGTGGACACCTTTGAAGACAATGGTGTCCATTCGGAGAAGCCAGATAGTTTGAAAAAGCAGTTAAAGAGGCCATCTTTGCCAAAATGGAGAAACCTTCAGTCAGCAGACGTTTCCTGCCTTCGATCTTGTTTAGACATCTTTTCCCACTATATTATTCACACCCATCACACACAACTAATTAGTGCCACCACCTGTGAGCCACACACAGAACCCCACAGAGTAGAAAGGCATTAGTCGTCCATTCTGATTAGCACTGGATTCTTTGAATTGGTTCTCATCTATTTATTTACATTTTTTGGCACACCTCTGAAGCAGTCAGCAATAAATACCCTGATTTCCCATCAGCAGTTAGACGTTTTAAAAAATCTACTTGGATATATCCTCTAGATCGGTTATGACCTTGATGGCTGATCATCTTAACAAACATATTATTATTGTATTTATGACTTTCCTCTATTTCATTTCCATTTAAACCTGTTAATAATTGAAAATCGTCTCTGTTTTACAGTAATAGAAATGTGCGGGCATGTGCTCTGAGGTAATAGGGTTGAAGTTGCAGCCACGTTTTTGTACTATTTTCTGATTCATCAGCATGGTGGTATTTCCTATTACCTTGCACCGCACGAGGTCCGCGCTCTTTGTCACCTTTTGGTTCTCTGGTGTCATTAGGGCTGATGAGGTAGCTGGAAATAACACAGCGGGAGGATATGATTTGACATTTGTGGCATTAAAGTGGACAAAAATTCATTTGTTATTAGCCTACCCTTGAGCCAATATATCAGATGACCCTTTCGGTGAAAGGAGCCCACCTAACATCCCCCCTTTGAAGAGCAGAAGCATGTGTTTGGCTTTTGTTGGACAGCCTACAGTGAGTAAATAAGGGTTGGGGAAAAAAAAAACACAAAAGGAAAGATTGTTTGCAACCATCTGGCAGTGGCAGTTTCTTTATAGCACCACACGCAACTCAGAGCATCTCAAAGGGATTCCAGACAGCCAGTCCTTCAATGGAGTGTGGTGGAGCATAGATAAAGCCCTTATTCAGAGAGAAGAGGGGAGGAAAGAATGAAGAAGAGGAGGAGAGCAGAGAAGGAGTAAAATATTGATGAGAAATGCGAGGTACCAAAATAGAGCAGCTCTGCATTCCCGAAGAACAGCAAAAGATGAACAACACAGCCACATGCGCACACAAAGCAGGTAAATCAAACGTGCATATGGTGGAGTTTGGGTGGAAAATCATGACTCGGCAAAAATCCGACCACTTCAGAGAAGTGCTTTTGAAACAGTCGAAAAAGTCACTGGCTCCCTTCCAGATATTTTCCCTGTGATGTATTGCATGTATGCTCTTTCATTATCTGTAACCTGAGATCAGCTTAGTATAACGAGCAAATATAACCGTCCATAACTATCCTGCCTTAAAGTCATCTTTCACAAAGAAGCTCCTCTTCAAACTGCATTTTTTTTCATCTGCTCTTGAGTCACATTGATTTGAATAATGGAATACTCAGAAATGCAATTTTAAGCTTAATTTTCTTTACGTATGTCCCCATGTCATCAGAAAAATGCCACAAAAACATATTAAGAACACCTTTTTCATCTGATTGGCTCTTTAAAGTGAACTGATCATATTTGTGAGGATGTCTTGCAGCAGCAATATCAATTGAAGTGTACACAAAACTGGAAAGCATGGCATGCCTACAGCGTTCTTCTACGAGGCAGGCCACAGAAATTTGGTGCAACTAGTATCAACATGATAGATTTAGAATTAAGGAGAGCTGCACTTAAGATGATGAAGGTTGTGGTGCAGCTGGAAACCCCGCACATGTCAATGCATCAGTGCAGTCATTGCTGCTTATGCAACTCCAGTCCAAGAATGCAGGATTTTGTTGGCTTTAGATCAATAGGTTGAGCAGCACTTCTGCCTTTTGGTTGTTGTAATCACAGAATAGACTGCTTCTGCATGTGTTCTTGGACATAACATCTAAATCTGTGAATGTAATGAGTAAAAATTCAGCTAAATGAAAACTCTGCTTTTCTAAATTGATTTAAATGTGTTTACAAGGCCTTAATTCCCCAGGTTATGATCAGTTTTCTCATGTAACTTAATTTTTTAGATGTGTAAATCTATAATCTGCTTTGTGTACAAAGTTAATAAAAGAATCTTGCTTTTGATTGTGTCGGAAAAACCTGGTTATTCTGGTATTTAATTGCTTTGACCTGGTAGGGCACATAAAGTCGGCAACACTCAGAACTCGACCTTAAGTGGAAATAAGCAGTTAGCAGTTAGCAGTGGACTACACAGAGTGTGTTTGCTTATTTGACAAGGACAATGTGCAAAAACATTAAAGATGCTTTGCACCAGATTATAGCCAAAGCTAGTTTCCGTCAGTAGTCCCCGAACAAGTAAAAATACAATACAAATATGAACAGTCATTCAAATACCCACTCGCACATTAAACGTTTCCACTAACTACTGATCACGTAGTAAAATTATAAAATGAAATCTCACTCAAAGAATATCACTGCTTATTCAAATATACAAACACACAGTAAGCATTACAAATGACTACTGGCTACACAAAAAAAGTGAAATAAAATGACCAAATCATGCTATTTACAATACTTAATGCTGACACTGCTGCTTTTCTAATAGTCATTTCTTAAGGTTACACGAGAAATGCTTCATATCTGAGGAAAGTTTCAGACTCTGTGGGAGTTTGTTCCATTCGTGGATGCTTTTGTAAGAAAAGGCTGTCTGCCCGAAGGCCGCGCTACGTTCATTGTGACTAGTGGATCTAGACGTCCAAGCTGTTTGCTCACAACAGGGCTGGAAATGTTGTTACAGTGGGGGAGACGCCATTTTGTTTAAGATTTTAAAAATGAATCGCATATTCATGTAGATAATTAAATTGTCAAAGTTTAGCATGCTGTGCTTTGTAAGTGTTGGACAATGATGGGATCTCATTCTTATATTATTCAATACGAGTCAGTGTGTTTCAGATGAGTCCAAAAACAGACAGACTGTGTTTTATACTATTAGACAATTTATTAAAGTGTTTTTTGAAACAAAAATTTGAATCCAGAACAACTCTTAGATATTTAAATTCCTCTAATGGTATCATCTGCATACATTTATTAAGCTTTTACTTCAGGAAATTGGTGAGGTCACATTTGCCATAAAAAAAAAACTTAAAAAAGGAGCATGTCAAAACCCTGTTTTTTAAGTAGTTATGGAGTAGTGAGAAAAATCAGACATAGCCTGTTTAATTCAATTGGAAAAAAAAAGATTCAATACTGCTTGAGGGAAATCAACAAAGAAGGCCCAGCTTTAGTAATTCCAATTTAAAATCATGTGTGAGCAATGGACAGTTGAAAGGGAGCGGAGGGAAACTGTGGTGATATCGCAATAGAAATAACTTTAAAGAAAGGAAAAGATGACTGATCTTCAGATTTGATGCCAATCAAAGAAGTGATTTTTTTCCAAGAATTTGCACATGCAACCATTGTCTGCTGCAACAACCACTGCACTTCAGAGAAAAGGAAACCCTTTAGGAACAGCTAACTTCGAGGCATAAAGCGTATTAAAGTAGATTACAAAACAATCAAACTTTAAAATTAAAAAAGTGAAAAAAACAAGCACACAAATTAATTTCTTAATTGATCCTAATTGATTTTAAATGATTGCACATCCAATGGGTATTTTATGCCAATGACCTTTAATCATGTCCTTTTACAAAATAAAATGATAGATAATACAGATGATTTCTTGTCATTGACTGTTGCGACAAATAAAGCCTCCAAAACAGCCGTACACAATGTGATGGCGCATTGCTCTCATCCAGCCAGTTGCAGCTAATTGCTTCTGCAAATGACTTATTGGGTCAGATTTCTTTTCACAAACGGATCTCGGAGAAAGAGAGGAAGAAAGAAGGAAAGAAAGTGATTAAAAAAAACATCAACCTGTCCTGGAGGAGCAATTAACAAGTTGATTAACTCCCTTGCCATTGGCAAGCTTTCCTGTGTGTCGACTTGGCTCTGTGCTCTCACTCCATCAGTAGCACTACTGAAAAGCTAACAAGAGATCTTATGAAAATTTGGAAAAAAAGCTGTAGAACATGTAATATCACACATTTGACTCAGCCGTTTAATTTGCTGTCTGATACCACACTGAATATCTGTTTTTGTAGCCAGGGATGGATTGCTCTATTCTTCATCTTCTGTGCGACTCTGATTCTTAAACACAATTAGTCTTTCACAGAAGTAATCCATACTATTGAATAGAAACTCTGTTTGCATCACGCTTAGTAAAATAGGATCAAATTCAGGCAGTTGAGCACTTTTAAGGATGTGTAACACCGGTGAAAAACATTCTTTTATGTATTTTTAAGTTAGTAACCCCTATAAAGCACTTTTGCATTTTTTTCATAAACTGCAACTTTAAGTGTAAAAAAATACTGATTGCAACTTGGTTTTTAGGCTAAAAATAAATTGGAAATGTGGTACATTTTTAGACAATATATGGATTTCAACCTCAAAATGGCTTATATATAGAACACACAAAGATCCTGGAATGATGGAAAAGCTGGTTACCCTAGCAACTTGGAGCCTCTTGCTGAGCTTTATATTTTTTAAGAGAAAATGTTCGAAACAGGTAGAATGAGAATGCAAGCGGCCAATTGGTTCTCAGGTGAAGATTCGCAGAGGCAGCCAGGTAGACATAAGAACGAGACACGTCGTGCAAACTCGGATCCCAATTTGTGCTCAAAATCCACTTTCTGAAGCCCCAGAAAATGATGTAATCTGCCGGATCTGCAGGAAAATGTCGAGACAAAGAGCGTTTCTACTGAAATGACAGAATGGTTGGTGGTTAAATCCTCCTGAAGTGTGGAAATTACAATGTAAGCAAAATGTTTTTGAAAAAAAGAAAAGAAAAGGGATACCGATGAATTCTTGCATATTAAGAGCACACTGCGCAGTAGAATGAATCAAACAGAAATTAAGATTTTAAATTCTTTATACTTCACAGAGTGACAAACATGCACAAAAATGATTAAGGCAGAATCCCACTGTGAACCTCAGTCTCCAGTAGGAATGCTAGTCTCGCTGTTTTTCTTCTCATTCTTGGTTACCACATACAGAGACCCCCCCGGGATCTGTTGAGGAAATAAATGTGCTCATCTTTAGTGTGTTCATGAACTGCGGCCTTTGATTCATAATCTGTGCATTCATGCAGTCAGATCCTAATCCCCTCCCACGTTTTTGTAAGGTGATTTGTAAATTAGTTCTGTCTTTGGAGAAAAAGAGAATGTTGCACTTCCACATACATTTAAACTGAAAGCTATGCTGTATCCTCAATAAAACCCAATATTGCAATAAATATGGACCTAAATTTACATAAACTGGACTCCCTTCATGCTTGTCTTTGCAGTTTCTTTTCACTTTAAGGAAAACAGACCACTCATAGACATCTGAGAACTTCAGTCTGTTCATATTTTAGGAATTTCAAAAAGATGTTAGAATAACTTCAGTTTTTTTTTTCCAATTGGCCTTCTGCATCCATACACCTTAATACAAACACAATTGTCTTTTAGTTTGTTGTGAAGAATTCCTTAAAAAGCGTTGATGCATGTATTATTCTTTTCATAATCATAATTTTGGCTTTTTTTTTTCTTCCTTTCACACAACACAACTGAATTGAACCGAGCTGAATCCATTTGACACAGAGCCTGAGGCAAAGCATGTGTAAGTGCGCCTTTGTGTTCCCTTTAGTCAAAACCCTACTTTGTGACAGGGTTCACAAGGCTTTGAAATGAACTAAAGTGAAAAACATCCTACATCCCGAATTTGCATTAGCATGCCGCAACACGCTGAAGGCCATGTTTAATTACAACCTATTGCGTTGTGCAGGAACGAACAAAGAAGTTCATTTGAACAAAGAAGAACACAGGACACATTAACTGGACCTATCCCAGCTTTTGGATTTTACTTGCACTTCTGAAGGCGGTTACATCATGTAAAAGAAAAGAGGCTGTTGATTGCAATAAAAACTGTGCAGCAATATGATGATCGGGCATTCCTATACACTAAATTTTCTGCTCTTTTGCACACAGATCTGACTCCTTCTTTTGGGCTGTATTCAGACTGAACACATTTGGTTCACTTAAAGTGAACCAGAGTTTATTTCCCCCTATAATCTGAAACAAATTTTCAGTCTGATTGCACCCAAGAGAACCCCGGTCCAGAACCAACCGCCCCCCGCTTTTGAGATGGTCTTGGTTCATTTCCAATCAGACTGAGATCTGGTTCACTCTGAGTTTCCTCAGTCTGAATAGGCTCTGAGCGAAACAACTGGATCAAAGCAGCCACCGTTGCTGGGCATTATGGGATGAAAACAGAGTAGCAGAGCAACGATGAGACTCAGCAACTCCTTGAAATGTGGTCGGATGAATGCCAGCTCATTATAACTGCTTTAACGTGATACACATTGCTTCTCACACTGCTTCTCTGACAATCTATGTTATAAACACTTATCAGCGTGCCTTCTTAGCCGTTGCCTCCTCAGTAACTACCTCTACCAAACCGCAGCATGCCTCAATAAAAGTGTCAGTAAAGAGTGAAGTTGATACAGACGTTCAAAATTGTTCAGCAAAATATAAAGCTTGAATAAGTGACAAGGAATGTGAAGCACAGGACTTTCTTTCTCTTGTTCCTTTGCCCCGCCCTCGTAATTCCTGGCCAATGACTGAAGAGATCTTTATTCACGTGGTTTTGTGTCCAGTTGACGGCAGTCTGAATTCAGACAAAATGCAAGGTTCAGGAATTGATTCGGACTAACTCGGTCCAAGCCAACTGACTTTTCCAGTCTGAATACACTCTTACTTTTCAGATTACATTTCCTAGAAAACCCATCATCTAATCACATCAGTCCTAAAACTGTAGCCTTTTTCAGATTTTATTTTTCCCATATTACCTTCACATTTGAATCCTTATTTGAAATGCAATGTAGTCTATGTAGACTTTTTTTCCCCTGAAAATTCAATTAATTTTGTAGCTACTGGTTTGTGATTGAGGCCCACTTTGTCATTTGGCTATTTTTTTGGAGGTCAAACGCTTGTTATTAGTCTATGCTTGATTCTTGATGATGTCCAACAAAGTTTCTTTTTAAGCAATTTCTCAAGGTTTGTTTTAAATATCTTGAGACTTCAGTAAAATACTAAAATTTTTAACAACCTTCACATAGGGCATTGTGTTATCTTGGTTTTTGTTGGATAAAAATGCTGGAGCATAGAAATTAAACTTGAGTATCACCTCAACAAGTTGGTGCATCATGTTCTGGCGAGAAAAGCGTAATGCAGTTTCCATTAGGTATAGACTTTCATGAAGGTTTTCTATTAAAAATATAACTTAAGTGCACTATTTTTAATTCATGTTTGTTTGTTGTGATGGAAGAACAACTGTTACAGACCGACAATTGGGATGCTTTTTTTCTGTTTGCATCAAACAAAGCAAATTAAAAGTCTTGTATTTTGAGTTGACATTACAAATGAAACTATGCACTGGTGAAGTGTTACTCTTTCATCATCAAAGAGAATTTGCTATTTACACTTCTGAGGTAGAATTGATCATGTGAAGCTAATGTTGCATGGAGACAAAGAAAACCCAAAAGAATTAAAGTTTTTGGTTGTAGTTTTTTGGATTTGGAAAAGGTTTAATAATGGTTTATTCATATATTGTCTTATGTATAGCGGTTGGATGGCTCAGTTGGCTACAAGTAGGATTGGCACAGGGGAAATAAGGGTTCGTTTCGCAGGGGGCGTGATGAGCTTACTCCGGAATGGCCCATTGGCAAAAACCTTCATGCTACTGCATAACTATGTAGACATAGGGGGCCCCACGACTAGACTACCCTGTGCCAGTCCCCAGCCCCAGCATCTGGGGTAAAACTCTGCCAAACCAAGTGTGTGGGTTGGTTAAAGCTGATTCTTTGTAGCGACCCCAGACAGGATATGTTGAAAGGTAAGCAACAACAACAACCACATTTGTTGTTTTATATAAAACAATAAAGCCAACATTGTTGTTATCACAGTTTGTGATCAAGTGAGTCTAGAATTAAAAAAAAACCCACATGTTCACAAATTTACCTTAAGAAAATGTTAATTACTGGTACACAGATGATAGAAAAAGAGACTGTATTTAATTTGTTTTACTTGTGTGATTCCCTCACATGCAGAACAGTTCCCTGTGTGTGGATGAATGATGTCCAGCACACCCTTCCACTGTTATAAATCAGACGGCTCTCACAGAATCACTACCTGGCAAACAACTGATAGGGAAAGCAAGCAGAAGCATGCCCAAAGGATCAAATACAACAATAGATCAGTTCTAATGGAACAACAGATACAAGAGAAGAGGAGCAAAAGGGCAACCATAGTAAACAAACAGTGAAAGATAGTATAGAAACTAGGGAATACATACATTTAAAAACCCTTTTGTCTCAATCTTGAAAGTTCACAGTGGTATATTTGCATAAAAATGGACGAGATTTAACCACACAAAATGTAGCTAGTAAATTCTTCACACTATTTTTCATTTAACAGGACTGCAGTGATAGTAGTAAATATGGATTCTCAAAAATAAAGTATGTTAACTATTAATGTCAAGAGAATATTGTCAGGAATGCAGGACCTATTTTGAAGAATGCTTGCTTTCTCTTTCCAGGAATTACCCAGCCCCAATTGCTCAGTAATGGTCAAAATTTAATTGCTGCTAATTCCCTTTTGCTCTTGGCTATTTCTTGTGTGTGTTTTACAGTCTGTCCAGTCCTGATAGGAGTTTTACATTCACATTTTAAAGCAGTGGTCTTTTACTGCTAACATATACGAGAGCTACGCATATGAAATATGTTCAGCAGTGTGTGAATGTGCATGTGCATGAGTGAATGTGACAGTGACTTTACAGTGCCTTCCGCCTTGTGAAGGTAGTAAAGTGCTATATTTAGTTGGAGGCAGTATTAGCTGAAATGACCCAAATCAGCTTGAACAGAAGTCCAAATTAGTGCATAGTTTAAACATTCTGTCACATTGATTTTTTTTAAACTCTTGATTTCTGCTTCTTTGAATGTGTGCTTTAGTTTTTCTGTTTTGTTTTTCTTTGTTTTCAAGTTAAAATCCACAGTTCTGACATCATTTCCTGTTAGTATTTTTTGGTATATTGTGTGCTTGTGTTTACACTGTCAATGAAATGCAAGGGTTCTTTTAGACAAGCCAACTGTTCCATCAATATCAGTCTTCGACTGAGCTTTCTCTCCAACATTAACGTTACACAATGTCAACACAAAATACTAATTGCTGGGATGCTAGTTTGAATGGCAGCATGCAAATACACCAGTAGCTATTGGCACGGCACTAATTTAATTTGTGGGACACTAATGAACAAGTACCAAACGGACTATCAAAGGCAATAAGCTGTTGTGAAAGTACCTAAAAAGAACATGTTATTACAGTAGAATGAACTTATGGACATTTGAAACACCATTAAAACTTGCATATATAACACATTTTAAGCAATGCATTTTCGGGGGTTTATAACAACCTGTTGTCTCTCCTCGAGTGCAGGCGCACACCATTAATTAATGTTCAAAGGCTTCATTCATCCAACAAATCAAGTTTCAGACATGCATTTGCTTTATGAAAACATTAAGTTTTAAACGTAAAAAATTCAAATGTGCACGGTTTAGTAGGTTTTCCTTCCAGTATGAATACCAAAAAAATCCCTTCAGCTTCATAGAGACCTCTTGCACATGACGTCACAGCGCCTGTGTGAATGCTCTCTCTGCCATTTTGGGAGTCAAATTGTGGATCTTTACCGTATGCACTCGACTGTCTGCCTTCGACTAGTTCCCACTGTATTGTTGGCATAACAAAATAAAGGGCTGCAAGGTCTGCCACAAATCAGAGGTTTCGGAAGAGGCTGCTGGACCTGATGGCACTGCTGGACAGGTGCTGAAGGACCAGCTGGCAAGGGTCTTCCCCAATATCTTTAACCAGCCCTTACTCCAATTTTATTTCATTTTATTTATTAGGGACCATGTACATTAATGAACATCTATTCAGATTCATAGATGTAAATGTACCAGATTATAGCATCATTGCTAATTTACATCGGTAGTCCCTTGGCAGGTATACATAAAATCAAGAAAGGAAGGATAAAGACACACACATACCCACATAATCATATCGTATAAAAAGCAAATCACCAAACATTCTCATAATAAAAGGTTAAGATCAGTATATATAAAATCTCAATAGAAGCATATCACAATCAATTTACTCTATTTCCTCAATCATTATCCCTTTACCCAAAAAGTCCAGAATCAGTAGCCTAAATGGCTACAGACCAGTTGCACTCACCTCAGTCATCATGAAGGGCTTTGAAAAACTAATACGCAGTTACATTGTTTTCTGCCTCCCGTGACATTGGACATCCATCAGTTTGCATACAGGACAAACAGAATCACAGAGGATACCATCACCACCACTCTCCACACTGCTCTATCACACCTGAAGCAGTCAGGGAGCTTCGCGAGGCTGCTCTCTGTAGACCTTAGCTCTGCTTGTAACACCATCCACTCTATTGGGTGGAGCGGCTCTGTGTCTGGTGGGGACAACAAGCTCGTACTAAACACCTCCTTCAACCTTCAAGCTTTTGGGCGTTACCATCCAGCAGGACCTGACCTGGAACACAAACATCACTGCTCTGGTGAAGCAGGCCTAGTCAAGAATGTACTTTCTACGACTTTTAAAAAAGTCCAACCTGGGCGAGAAACTGCTGGTGTCCTTCTACCATTGCTCCATTGAAAGTATATTAACATACCGTGTTTGTGCCTGGTTTTCCAGCTGCATAGCGGCGGACAGGAAACCACTCCAGAGGGTCACCTCAACAGCCCAGAAGGTTATTGGTCGCTCTCTCTCATCTCTGGAACAACAATATAGTTCCCACTGCCTCAGAAAAGCTGTAAACATCTCACATGATTCATCTCGCTTTAGACATTGTCTGTTTACACTGCTGCCCTTGGGCAGAAGATACAGAACAATTAAAGCAAGAACAAATAGATTACAAAACAGTTTTTATCCAAGAGCTGTTACAGTTTTAAATATTGCTAGAAATTGAGTGACTTTTTAATGCAAATTTTAAATTTAGTTTTTTAAGTAGTCATGTATTAGCTGGATGTATGGATGTGTGTCTACATTCATCTATTTGGTTTTATGTTATTTTATTATTTATTTATACATGCACTGGAAGAGGACTGCACTGCACTCAATTTCATTGTGCAATTTACAAAAACAATAAAGTTATTGATTCATAAAGTTTTTCATTGATTCATAGTAATTTATTATCTACATGGTGCGGGTGAGGATAACGAGGACTGACAGAGAGAAACAAACAGCACAGGCGTATTCCGGCTCTTCAGGAACCTGTGAGGCTTCTTCCTCACATTTGCCCGTTTTTTGGCAAAATTTTGTGTTTTTTCTGTTATTCGATCATTGGTAAAAAACAAAAAAGTATTGGTTCCAGGACCATTTGAGTTCCAACACCAGCACCCTCAAAAGTAACAGATTGCCACTGGCACTGGATAAAAAACAAATGTTAAAACTCCTAAATTTGCTTTACCTTAAGATAAAGAAAAAACATAACCTTAGGCCTTCTTGACACAAAATGTTCACTACAGAGTCTGCTGTCATCAACAGGCTGCAACCTTTCCCTTTTAAATGCAGTGATCAATCATTTTCTGTCTTTATCCCGTGAAAATCTGTAAAATTAGCAACTTTAATTTCGAGCTTATCTGTTTTGACAACCAACTGGCTATGTGTACCATGACGAGGTTAAGTGGCTAAATTATTTTCTCTTATGCTACGTTCACACTAGGCACGCGTGACAGATTTAAGAACGCACAGAACGTGGGTTTTCAAACACGTTTTTAGCATATAGAGTTCACACTGATCTGTCACCACCTGATAATAGTGCATGTACTCCAAGTAGGGAGAGGCGAAATGTCAAAGCGGTGCAAATCTTGCAAAACTTGTTGCAGGTGTTTTTGAACCTGGTGTGAATGTAGCATTATATCAAAGTTGTCGATTTTATCCGTCAGATGTTTTAAAACAGTCTGTAATATTTTAAACGTTTAAGTCACTGCAGAGAGTCTATTGTTTCATTTTTCTCTCTACCATCCCAGCACGACACTTCTAAAACTCTTTTTTTTCCCGGGTTTTGTTTTTTACTTGTGTAGCATAAAGATTCCTGTAAATTAAACCAGTTGTGTAACTTACTAACTTGACTACTAACAGCCATAAACAAAAATATAGATTAGCTTTTGGCACAGACAGTTTAGGATTGTACCCTCTTATTGTATAATTCCTGCCAAAAGCAAGGAGCTAAATGTGCACTTTATAGGCCGTTTTAAAATGTTTTACCAAGAACAAGTAATTCTGAAAAAGAAAAGATTTCATTTTTATTTTTCATCATTTCAGCCAGAAAACAACAGGGACATCATTAGCATCTTCTCCAAAACTGCAGGTCCTTAAGAACAATACTTCAACAGGTAATTATACCTCAATCAAGCATAAAAGTGGTAGAATTAACTAGTGACAAGTGTCAAGAGCCTTATGTAAGTCTGCACTGCACTTTCCTGTTTTAGAATTAGTGCCATCCATCCAAAAATCAGGGAGATTTCAAAGGACTTTTTCCCAAACTTTTCTTGTTGAGGTGATTTTTTTCTTTTTTTACTTATTTGAAGAAAATCTAGAAGTGAGGTAAGAATTTGCGACTTTTTTTTTTTAAAGGGACTGTTTTTGCAGTGCAATAAAAGAAGATCAAAAGAACCCACAAAAAGTAAAGATTGGCAGCTAGGGAGTAAAACCTCAAAACATTTTCACTAAAACTCTTGTTTAGCATTTCTACACCTGCTAAATAAAAAAACGTGGTAAAACTGATAAATGACACTCATTTCTATCCTGTATGTAGAGACCATGTGATGTCTTTGTGGCCTTCACACTAAACATTTTGGAAACACTAACCAGAAACTGAATAAGTCTTCCTTCATAAAGCTGAGCTTGGAAATGAAGATTGTGCTTTTGCTGCAGTAACAGGAGACAGATGCCGCCTCTTTGAAATGCAGAAAAACTGATCCAAATGCTTCTCATGTTGTAAGGTAAACACTGATTATTATATTATTATTTTGCATGGTTTCATATTCAACTTAAAAGCACATTTCTTGTTTTACTGATAGACAAGGAATCTTGAGGTTTTCTGGCCCTGGTGATCAGTGTTCACTGTCTCATCAATAAGCAGAATCCAAATAAACCAAAATAATGATGCCTGATACAGAAAATCCGATGAGGTGAATTGATTTAATATTCTCCAGCGGTCTGAGAGACGCAGTGTCGAGCACACACACCCATGTCCGTAACCACATCTCGAAATGTGAATGAACTCTAACAGCATTAACAAGCAGGGCGTGAAATGAACAATCTCATATTTACATTAGAAGCAACCAGAGTCCTGACACCTTCAGGGGGAATCAATCGGGACATCACAGAAAAGTCTTTATCAATAGAAATGTGAGATCACAAACGCAGGTCCTTTTATTTTTGAAGTTGATAGCGGCCACTGCCACGGTATGTAAATGTGTGTGCTGTTGCATATCCAGTGCCGACACTGGCCTCCATTGTGCATTAGCATGCACTAAAACCTTGAGGGCTCACAGACTCACACTTAATCGCACAAGAGCAGGCTCGTGCAGGGC
Organism: Adrianichthys oophorus; assembly: GCA_036245035.1. Lineage (NCBI taxonomy): Eukaryota > Metazoa > Chordata > Actinopteri > Beloniformes > Adrianichthyidae > Adrianichthys > Adrianichthys oophorus. The sequence continues at coordinate 15,760,620 of BSAI01000101.1, read as the reverse complement.
TATGAGGCCTTGGTTAATTATTCACATTAGTCAATAATGAGCCACAAATCAATTTTTAATTGTGTTTGTCTCCAGTATTAATCAGACAATCGATACTGAGCACGTCTCCAGTGCCTGGATGACCCTCAGTGAGCAAAGGAGCTCTGAGATGAAAGAAAAACAAAAGAGGACAAGAGAGGACAAACCCGTTTCACAGAAAGGCTATAGAAGTGGACTTGGGAGTAAAATGGAATCAAATGCATATACATGCAGGCAGCTGGTATTTTTCCCATCTAATGCTACTATTGGGGAAGTTGTATAAATCTAGTGAGACCACTTCATCACACAGACAGCATAAATGGTTAACTGAAGTATTTATCAGTGATGGAACGTGGTTTCTGTAACAGAAACATTGGCTCATTTCTCTACAAAATAACTTTTAAGTATAGACACTAGAGCTGTCAACGTTAACACGTTAACGTAAGCGATTGATAAAAAAAATGAACGTGTTAAAATGTATTAACACAAATTAATTACACTTCTAAACAATTGTTTTCCGCTTTATGGTTCAGGCTTCCATGGCGTGCATTCATTTCTGAAAATGCACACTTCGTCGGGCATTATCCCACTTATAACATGGTCACCTAAAAAAGAAATACATTTTCAATAGATTTTTAGTACTTTATTCTAGTCTTTTTTTGGTCAAGATCACATTCCCACAAAAAGCAGACTATTTGATTGGTGGTGCGGCAGCCAATCAGATTTGAGTATTCACCCGGATCTTTTGATCATTTAAAGTGTAGAAACACAATGTTTGTTTTTTTATGACCGTACATCAGCATCTTTGTTTTCTTGGAGTAATACTGCAAACATAAATGTGCAGTTCTTTAGAGTTCTGCTTATCTTATTGTTCATGTGTTTTGTGCACACAAATTACATTTCTGGGATATCTGAGTTAACATTTTACAAATTAAATCATTTCAGACAAAAACAACTGAAGGAAAAATGCTCTCTCTCTTCAAAAGCCACAAATTTTTCATATAAAGTTTACCTAGTAAAACATTGTAATTAATCGCGACTAATCACTATATCCAAATATGTGATTAGCGGTATTCTGATTAGTTCTTTTTTAACTGATTGACAACACTAATAGTCACATAACTTAACAAAATACATCTTAAAATATGAAGATATTTTGGTTTGAAGTACCCACTTTCTTCATAATGAACACACTCCACTGACTCAGAAAAGTAACTTCAACATTAAACAGTCTCTCGTTTTTCCAACATGGACAAACTAGGCCTCCTAGGGTGTCCATCGACTTACCTGAACAAATGACCATATAAGTTTATCAATACTGCGGAATTGACAACAGCTCTCTGTACACCTCGGCCTCAGCAATGCGCAATTCCAATGAAAAGTCTATGTAAATGCATGTCAGTTCTTGTTTTGGGCTTCTGCATTCTAAACTCTCATCGCTATGCGACAGTGAAACAACTTTAAGTTTTAAAGTTTGTTTACAAAAATGCAAAAATTCAAAAACTAAATGCACAGCCACTGAATACATATTTGAAAGTTAAGCCAGATGAATTTGACCAGTCCAGGAATTGGATTTGGTTTTGATGTATGGATGGCGTCTCTTTATTTAACAGGTTTGCCAACTGTTTGAAAATTGTTCATAGAGGAGGAATTTATCATTGCGGTGTGTTCCCAGTCAGAAATATGCAACACCAAGGCTGAATTCGAATTGCCAACCTAGCACTACGGCTTCTCCTTATCTCTACATTTATCCCTCCAAGCAGAGAGATATAGAAAAAATAGTGTCTTCAAATTTGGACATTACTACGTTAGCGCGTAGCTAATATGGAGGATCCGTTGAGGTTAGGAAGCAATTTGGATTCGTCCCAAGTCTTTCGTATGTTGGAATAGAGCTGTAAAAGGTAAAACCTGGGGTAATATTCATAAGATTTGCATCACTTCGATTTGTCGCACCATGCTTTTTCAAACTGTAGATGGAGGGCATGAGCTAGTATCAAGTAGCAATAGTCCATTTGCTAAGAGCGCTTTTAAGGAATCAAGTTCAGCACCTTCTTGAACTTGCGACACATGCCCAGTGTGAACATAGCAAAAGAAGCAATTACATGGAAATAGTGAGAAATAATATTGCATCAAATGTGCACATTCTGTGCTCATTAAACAATTGATACACAACAAAATATCAAATCAGACCAAAGAATAGCACATAAATCTCATAAAAACTCAAAGAAATGTATTAAACTTTCCAAAATCTTTAAAAAAGCAGCACTCAACCTCCAGGGACCTCCATAGAAAAATGTCAAGCAGCTTTTAAAGCACAAAGACAAGCCATTGAAAGAGTTGGCGTGACAGAGTGTTTTAATATTCCATCTGGCACACACTTTTGAAAATGTCATCCCTACTTTAGAGCCTGATGTGATGGATAGACACCTGCTGGATTACAGTCTTCATCCTTTCAGGGGGGCCAAGACTTGTGAATACATTTTGTCTAAAAATCTACTTAGACATGTACAAACACATATAAAAACACACACTCACCTTTGTAAAAGCACATTCTTTAATACTCAAATATTTCAGTGTGTCACAGAAAATTGTGACATTCCAAAAACCTCATGGACCTTTTATTTCTGTAAAAACCTTCACTTTTGTACATTTTTTCACTGTAGAGAACCTAATATTCATATCGTTTTAAAGATATAACATGTTCATAACATGTTCTTGTGGCATTTTTCCAACAATGCCCTTCTGGGTATTGCTGCACAACATTCACATTTTTAAAAATCAGCTCCCATCATTTGAGAGTCAACGCCCTACCAGTCAGCGAATCCTAGAATTGCTGCTTTCGAGCATGACCCATCACCATAGTGTAGATCAAAAGATGACCAAAGTGGAACTTTAAAGCTTAGCCATAAGTCTAGCAAACAGAAGTACATTGTAAGTCAATGGATGAATTGAAAATATGCGTTGTCCTAGTTTCTGAAAAAGTTTAAATCTGTTTTAAGTGTACCCAATAGGAACATAGTATTACCATTGCACCTCTGACTCAGTATTTGGTTCTTGGGAAACATTGTTTGGTCTCTAGATTGAAATACATAGCTGTTTACTTTCATCTTAGCTTTCTATTTTCCCCAATCAGCCAAATTAGTTCAGAACAATAAGAAACAGTATTTCCAGTTTTTTTTGTCTTTGGTTACCATGGTTGTAAAGTAGGTTGGATAAATTGACAGAAAGCTTTTGTATCATCGCATCCATTGCAGCACTGATTATGTGCAAAGAGTGAGGCGTACACTCAATCAGGTTGTAATCAGACCAATAATCTTCATGCAGCGCCTGTTAGAGCTTGTAAACAGATGGAAAGAAAAGGAGACAGTTGGGATAAATTCACACGCAGCAGGTGCACTTGTGTGCTGCTGGAAAGAGTTTAATTACATTGGAAAAAAATTCCTGTCAAAAAACATATTTCATTTGATATCAGATTATTAAAAGGGTTGCCATAATTTAAATGAACTCAAATTGACTTTTTAGACCTGATCAATGCAATATTCACTCACTATTGTGTGAATGCTGCAAAGCATTCACACAATAGTGATTCTCCTACTTACTTCTGTACGTTTTTTTGGCATGTAAAAACTCCTTTATACTTCCATGGATTTCAACAATCTTGATATCAAAAAGTTCAGCTCATTCAGGACATTACTGATTGTACTTTTGGTTTTCAAAAATGTTACATTTTTATAAGATTTAACTCAATTTATGTGATTTTTTTTTGCCCAATTTAAAATGAATGGGAAATGTTTCAAATCCTTCAAAAAACTTTGTGCACTTTTGAAACGTATGCAATCTTGGTATTAAAATATTCAGCACGTTAAGGACATTCGTGCTTTGAATATTCATATTGTTTACCCATTTTATCATTTTACGCAATTTTGAAGTTTTTTTTTAAACAAAATTCTTCAAATTCTTTGTGGACCACTGAAACGTATACAATACTGGTATCAAAATGTGCAGCACGTTGAGGACTTTCATGCTTGTACATTTGGTATTAATACTATTTAAGCATTATAAAATGTTACGCAATTTTTATGATTTTTTTTCAAAACAAAATTTTTCACATTTTTGGGGTCTTTTAAAACCTATTCCTATTTAACATTGGTATCAAATAGAGCAGCACATTGAGGACATTCATGCTTGTACTTTTGCTATTGAGACCTTTTACACATTTTTTTAAGTTTTTAACAAATGTTTTCCAAATACTTGTGCACTTCTAAAACATATGCTGTATTGGTATCAAAGCGTTCAGTATGTTCAACACATTCATGCTTGTACTTTTGGTATTCATACATTTTACCCCCTTTAGATGTTACGCAATTTTACTTTTTTCAACAAATTTCTTCAAATTCTTTCTGCACTTTTTAAACCTATGCAATTTTGGTATCAAAACATTCAGCACATTCAGGACATTCATGCTTGTACTTTTCGTATTCACACCTTTCTACCTTCTACTGAGGTTTTTTGGGGCGAATTCTAAATTAAGCTAGTATTTTAGCAACATGCTAACTTTTTTCTCTAAATTGTCATGTCCTTAGGTTTTTTTGGGTAATTTATTTTTTTTAACCTTGTGCTGTCCAATAGCTGAGCAAACAGATATGAGCTGAAAGCCTCTTGTGTTAAGACAGATTTTACTTTACAATTGGGGGTCATAAATCATAGGACACACAAGGTATATATTTGTATAAACCTCTTTTGTAATTTAAACTAAACTTTATTTAAATTAACTTTGTTTGTGTCCTTCTATTTGTCGGACCGGGCGGAAAAAGAAAGGAGGAAGAAGAGAGAGAGATGTTGGAGGGGCACAAAAGAAAAGGGGAAAGGGTGGGTTAAAGAGGTTAGAAGATGACTACAGGGGAGGGAAGACAGAATCGCCAAACAGGCAACAAGATGCTGGAAGCTTATAATCGTTACAATCGAGTGTGAGTATTCATCTAAAATTACAAATGTACCTGTTTGTTCCAAGAGTCTTCATAAACCTATCAACATACAGTTCACAAGCACTCTTATTGCATGCAAACCAACACATGTAAAGCGTTCCATTCTGTCACGTAAACTCATTTTGCAAAGTTGAGCAGACACCTGTGCTCAGGTGAATGTTTATGTTAAGCTGCCGTGGATGATGGAATGTAAAAAGAAAAGGGGGGAGAATTCCCAACCATGCCCACACCAAGACCTCCGCCAAGGCAGCAGCGCTGCCCAGGGCCCCCCCGCACTCATGCTGTGGGGCCAATGGAGGAGATCCGCCCGCCCAGCAGTCCAGCCAGGTACCCAGACCAGGGCCCGCAGGATCGCCACACGGGCCCCCAAAACCCGAGAGCAGTGAGGTATGGAAACACAGAGTGCAAGCCCCAGCCCAGCCAGAAGAGCAGCCCTCCGACCGCACCAGGGGGCCCAGCGCTACTATATATAGTAGGGCTGTTAGCTCGTTAAACTCATGCGAGGAATTTTTTAAAAATGGATATAGTTAATATATTTTAACCCTGATTAATTGTACTCCACGAAGCAACCATTTTCCGCCAGTTCAGACTTCCGTGGCGTGCGTCAAATTCAGAATGCACACTTCATCGGGCACAATCGCACTTGTAACATGGTCACTTACATAATAAATAGATTTTTTAAACTTTATTGTTGTTATTTTTAAGGTTTAGATTGCTTTTTCACAAAAGGCGGACTATTTAATACGTAACACAGCCCGTTGTCATGATAACAAGTCAATGCATCGCTGAGCCAGCAGACCTCAACTGCAGAGACAAAGGAAAGCAATATATGAATGTGCTGATTGTCATGATAGGTTCAATAAAGCATCAGTTCAGAGAGCAACTTCACCTCTTACCACCTGTTTTTGTCGACATCATGAAGGAAACGTTTGTGTTTATGAAACTTGCATATATAGAACATTCTGACCAGAACTTCTTCTGGAAGACCAGCAGCCAATCAGATTTGAGTATTCACCCGTACCATTTGAAGTGTAGAAACACAATGTTTTTATTATGGCTGTGTATCAGCATCTTTGTTTTCTTGGAGTAATACTGCACATTAAAGTCTTTACAGTTCTGTTCATCTTACTTAATGGGCTTTGTGCACACAAATTAAACTTCTGAGTTAACATTTTATAAATGGAAACATTTCAGACAATTAAAGGGAATCTTTTTTTCGCTTTGGCCTTTTTTTTTTTATTGAAAGCTGCATATAATAAAATTTAACTCTTAAAACATTATGATTAATCGTGATTGATCACTATCAAAATGTGTGATTAATCTGATTTTTTTTTTTATTGAATTGACAGCATTAATCTTTAGGTGATATTTTTTGATAGTAACCAGAATTAATTTGGGGCAAAATTGAGGACTATTACACAATGCTCTAGTACTTTAGTCATTTAAAAAAAAAAAAAAACCCCTCCAGGCTTCAACTCCAAGCATTACCAAAGTCAATCAGAAGAGCTGCTTCTGGATGAGAGTGTCATTCAACGGTGACAAGGACCTTGATATTGATGCACTCTTTGATTGAGTTGTGTACGTGAGATTTGTGTCTTAAATCAATCTAAAAGTAGACTGTGCATAAACAAAATATGTATTGAACTGCGGTTCCACTTAAGGCAGACACTTAATAAAAACAAGATGAATAGATTTCACTTTTTACATTGGCATATATATTAGTATATATTTTAACAAATATTTTTGAATTTAAAAAGAATAACAAAGAAACTATTTTGAATTTTTTTTTTTTTTTTTTACTGCATTTATATTTTTTTTTTTTACTCATCCTCAATAATAAAGAAAAGTGTCTGCAGAACCTGAACCTACTTTAATCAATGCTTGTTGTAAAGGAATGTTTTCCTGTTTGAAGCAGGTTTAATACGGAAAAACAAGCCCTGTCTGTTCATCAGCTCACCACTAGGTGGCTGGTTACACATGCAAGACAGTCATTTTTCACTTCAGAGTTTGATGGTCTACTATCATAACAGAAATGAATGATATGAAAACCTTATTTTATTTTGTATTGTTGTATGTCTGGTGGGCTGCACGGTGGCGCAGTGGTTAGCGCTCCTGCCTCACAGCAAGAAGGTTCCCGGTTCAAGTCCTGGCTGGGGGACCTTTCTGTGTGGAGTTTGCATGTTCTCCCCGTGTATGCGTGGGTTTTCTCCGGGGACTCCGGCTTCCTCCCACCATCCAAAAACATGTTTCATAGGTTGATTGGTTACTCTAAATTGTCCCTAGGTGTGAATGTGAATGTGTGTGTGGGTGTGGGATTGTGGCCCCTGCGACAGACTGGCGACCAGTCCAGGGGTGTACCCTGCCTTCGCCCATGAGTAGCCGGATTAGGCTCCGGTGACCCCGAAAGGGATAAAGCGGATTGGAAAATGTATGTCTGGTTAGATTTAATATTTATGGGAATCATTTATTTTGCTCTATATAAACCCTTTAAATGCCTTTATGGTGACAAATATAATTACTTACATTACATACATTACAATACATTTTGACACTTTAGTAAGCGTACCTTATATTTTTTTCCATGACTTTTTGCGTCCTAAATAAATCAAAATACATATTTTCTTTTACCAAGTAATGTCTGTTAAATGCACCAGCCTGTTGGGCTCCTTTTTTCAGAATCAGCTTGTTTGGCCTTAGTGCAGCTCATCAATAATTGTGCATGTAAAGCTAAGGTGAGCACACAGCAAAGACGGTCTGGACACTATAATGAAGGTAGTGTGGAGTACGGTCACACAAAGCTTGAAAATGAGTGATTAAGCTACCACTGTAGACACATTCACACCGGCTGCGTTGACTCACGTTTAAGCAGCGACTTTCAATGAAAAGTCTATGTGAACGCACATCAATCCAAATATTGGGCATCCACATTCAGAATCCACATTTTTAAGTATGCAGCTTTTTAAGTGCAGTTGCGAGCTTGACGTACAAATCAGGCACTCATTGATTGTGCACTGAGAGTTCAACCGGTTGAACTTCTTGATGCTGAATAGTGACAATGCTAAACTGTGACCAATCAGGGACTCGGGTTTGGTAGTGACGTTTGAATAGCATACTTTTCAAAACACTAAATAGCCAACTGTTGCAAACATGATCAAAAAGGAGAAATTAGTATTTACCTTTTTTTGCCCAGCCGGATTATACGACGCCAAGTCTTTCATATTTCAGAACAGAGTCCTTTCCCCAATTCATCAGCGCTTTTCAAGAATTGACTATTTCCTAATGGATAAACAATTTCTACCTATGGTCAATGAAACAAAATATGACACAATTATTATTTCTGATCACACCCCAGTTGTTTTGGAACTTAGCTTCCCTGGGAATAAACATGCACCCTTCTTGTGGAGAATTAATAGGAGATTACTGTCTGATAAAAGTTTCATTGATTTCATTATTTCATGGAACACAATGAATCATCAGAAATCAGTTAATCTACTCTCTGGGAAACTCTAAAGGCCTATTTAAGGGAGCAAGTGATTTCTTTTGTTGCTGCAGAAAATCAAAAGTGAATAAAATGGGCCTCGGAATTAAAAGATGGAAGCCAGGAAATGGATCAACTTCACTCAATTGCACTTTCATACGACTTGTATAAGAAGAGAATTCTACTTCAAACTGAATTTGAGGCAGTCACCAATGTCTAGGCTGTAAACTTTCACCTGAGGTCCCTCCTCACATATTATGAACACTGCAAGCGTGAAAACAAATTCTTGTCACAACAACTAAAATAAATAAGTCCTGGTTTTATTGCAGCAATAAAATCAGATGAATATGGACATGTATTGACAGATCAAAGGGCCATCAATGCAGAGTTCAAATGGGTTCATATAAAATGTTATAAATTACGTTATTTTTCCAAATAAACCGAGCAGCCCAGGAATTAGCTCTCTGAGATGTCCCTTTCAGAGTGAAAAAGGCTAATTTCGATTATTTAGGGGGGTGTGTGACCTATAAATGTGACCTGCTCTTTAAAAATAATTTTAAAAAGTATTTTGTAGATAATGTAAGGCAAGATGTGGATAGGTGGTCAAAACTTCCCGTCTTTAGTTGGTAGGGTTAATACAGTAAAGATGATACTGATTCCTAGGCTGTTGTATTTATTTCAGACTGAACCATGCTTTATCCTGAATTATTTTTAAAAAATGTAATAAGTACATATCTCTATTCATTTGGGAAAAAAAATCCGCTGCATCAGAAGAGAGTTCCTAGAAAAGCCAAAGGAAGATGGTGGGCTATCCTTACCCAACTTTCTCTTCTATAACTGCATAACAAACATTTACAAGCTTCTATTTTGGATCAGAGATGCATCGGAGACTGAATCTCCATCTTGGGTTCACCTTGAACAGTTTTCCTGTAATCCAGTTTCACTTGGATCTTTGTTGAGCAAAATACTTTGGACAAATAATATGGTGGTTCAGGGGGCTTTAAAAATATGGTCTCAGTTCAAAACACATTTCAAACTCAAACACTCACTAATTGGAGCACCAACTAAATGCAATATTCACTTTACCCACTTTAATAAATCCGTCTTTTCAACAATGGCGTGGGAGAGGACTAAGATGTGTGAAGGTTTTTTTAAACATGGTACATTTATCTCATTTGAGCAGTTAAAAAGTGACTGACATTCCACAGTCAGACTTTTCTAAGTACCTTCAAATACGCAGTTTTATTAAGACATCGTTCTCTTTAACTTTGTCCCCAACAAAAAGTCTAAATGAATTTTTGGACTTGGATTCGCTCAATAAAGGCTTAGTGTTAATAATTTATAGTAAAATCCAAAACGTAGCAGAACCTTCATCGAGTCATTTAAAGGTCAAATGGGAACAGGAACTGGGTGAACAATTAACTGATCAAATTTGGCAAAAAGCGGTTACAAGGATCCACTCATCATTTATGTACATTAGACATTGTCTACTACAGCTTAAGGTACTGCACAGGTTGCATTTATATTCGAGTAAATTAGCGAGATGTTATCCATCTGCTGACCCTTCCTGTGCTATGTGCAGCCTCAGCCCAACCAATCAGGACAACATGTTCTGGATGTGTCCCTAGTTAAGAGATTTTTTGGAAAAAATATTCAAAACCATTTGAATGATATGTAAAAAGAACACTGGGTCAAATCCTGTCACTGCTCTATCTGAGGTTACCCCTTTGGGTATCTCAGTGACATCTTATCAATGTAATGAGGTAGCCTTCATTATTATGGTTTCATGACATTTTATATTATTTAATTGGAAGAAAACAGCTCCTCCATCTTTCAAACACTGGGTAGAAGAAGTCATGTCTCATCTGAAACCTGTCAAACATTTTGTGGGTTTTTTGTCAATATGGGGTGCTGTGTGTACATTATTGAGAAAAAAATGAACTGAAGTGATTTTAGCAAAGGGCTGCAATATAACATATATAATATCAAAATTTAAGGGGGTCTGAATACTTTCCATACCCATTGTATGACACATACAGTAAGTGTATATGAAGGTTGTTTTTATAGCCACGTTAAAGAGACGTTGTTCTTGTTGAGCAGTTGATTAGTTGTGTGTAAGCCTGGAATTGTAAAGGGAATTTCTTTTCTGATGTTTTTGGGGACTTACTTTTCATTTTTGACTTACCTGGAAAGCATGAGTGTGTGTGATTTTCTATTTTCTCCTCGCCCTCCCTCTTGTTTCATACAGGGCTTCTGGGTTTCGTAGCTGTAGTTTAGGGTGAGACTTTTGTAGACTAGTTTCTTTTATTCTTTTGGTTTGTTAGTTGAGTTGACAGCATCAGATGGTTGACGACTTCTTTGGTCAACACAGTCGAATGGGTTAACTCTTCCTTTTGTTTTCTTTTGGCCAAAGTCCCAACTAGATTGTCAGAAACAAACAAATCATAAAAAGCTGGAGCTCAATGGTTACTGTCAGACACGAGTGGCAGATAGGGACTGCTGAAAGTGACCAGGACAGTGACATTTGTGACAGCTCCACTGTCTGGAGTCATTCTTAGGGATCTGTAATCATCCTGACATGGACCGCCATGCTGAGTCACCCTTGAAGGACAGAAGAATAACTTATACTGACACAAGAAACAAGAGAACCAAACAGTCACAGTGATACTGAAATACTAAAAGGTGTTGTTTGAAAGTTGTACGTTGGTAAAAACTTCTCCCACCTTCTATAAATATGTCACTTGTGCCACCAGAGGCGACAAAACAATGAACCTCGGCAGCAGAGCCACCATCAGTGTGTGAATGTGTGTGAATGGGAGAATTGGCCCGTGACTGTAAAGCACTTTGGGCATTCAATGAAGGTAGAAAAGCGCTATATAAGTATACACCATTTACCATTTACAAAGGTGCTCTGGTTCTCCAGCACCTGATGCAGACCTTGTTTGGCCAGGCGACATCTGAGCCAGCGAACCCTGGTTTCCTGCATGCCATTCCTGCTATATATATATATATATATATGTATGTATAAAAGATAATCATACTTTTGGATTGTGATTAATCACAATGTTTTACTAGGTACATTTTAAATGACAATATGTGGCTTTTGATCAAAAAACCAAAAAAAGAAATACCAGAGAGAACATTTTTCCCTTCATTTATATTGTCTGAAATGTTTGTAAAGTGTTGCTCTGATATCATAGAAATGTAATTGGTGTTCACAAAATACATCAACAGTAAGATAAGTAGAACTCTAAAGAATTTTATCTCAGCAGTTTTACTCCAAGAAAACAAAGATGCTGATACATGGCCATAAGAAACAAGCATTGTGTTTCTGCACTTTAAATGGTCTGGGTGAGTACTCAAATCTGATTGGCTGCTGGGTATTCCTGCACACTTAAAAAAGAAGTTCCAGTCACAATAACCCAAATGTTCTATATCTTTAAAACAAACTTTTTGCTTCATCTTATAGACAAAATTAAGTCGTAAGAGACTTTCTTTCAGAACTGATGCTTTATTGAACCTATCGTGATGATCAGCATAGAAATCGCTTTCCTTTGCCAATGCAGTTGAGGTCAGCAACGCTTTGTTCTGTTACCGTGACAATGGGCCGCACCACCAATCAAATAATCTGCTTTTTGTTAACAAAGCGATCTGAAACAAAAAAATAACAATAATAAAGTAAATTGATTGAATATTTATTTCATTTGTAAGTGATAATGCCTGATGAAGTGTGCGTTTTCAGAAATTGACACACGCCATGGAAGCCTGAACTGTCCAACATGAAGCCAAAGATGGTTGCTTCGCAAAGTGCAATAATTTGCATTAATAAATATTAACTAATTCATATGAATTGATCGGGTGCATCAACGCATTAACATTGACAACTCTAATATATATGTGTATATATATATATATATATATATATATATACAGTCAGAATAAAGCATTTTAGTTATTAAGCCTTGTGTGAACTTACAGATGTTCACACAAGCTTAGCTTTTTCTTTTCTATCGGTGATCAATCTTATATTTTTAGCTAACCAGAAAACACCTGCGTCTGGTTTTAAGTTTTTTCCTCTTAGAGTTTTGTCAATACACTTGCTAGTTAAGAATTTAGCTCAACATTTTCCTCTCCTTTTCTTCATCCCCGTCACTCATTTCTGCCTGGTCTTCTTGACCAACTCCTGGGCTTTCAGCTGTCATTCTTCCTCTGTCTCTCACATGCACATCCCCCTCTGGAAGCTCCTTTACTTAATTCACTCCTTCTTGTCTTGCCTTCAAATAATCCCCCCACTCTAAGAGTGATCCCATTATTTTCGCTGTAGTTTTTGCCCTCTACGCCATCTTTCTCTTTTTATTTACAATTTTAGTGTGCTTTAAAAGGCTGTTCTGGCTGCCATTGTTAGTCTTGCCTTACTGGTCCATCTCTCTGCTTGAGCCTCCATCTTCTCCAATCCTTCCAAGAACTCTTCATCCCACCCTGAAGGTGGGAGAATCAATCACTGTAGTTTTTTTCATGACATTAACACCAAGGCAGTGTGACATGCATTTACTGTGAGGCCCACTAAAAATAAAATTTAGAAAAAAAAGGAAAATGTCACACTCCTCAACAGAGAGGGAAAGAAAAGAGAAAAACACTTTTGACTAAAATAAGTGCTTTATGGGTGAATTTTTGCGAATAATTTAGTATTATTATGTTCCGGATGTGTCCCTGGTATTTGGCATTATTATGATGTTATTTACTATGTTAAAAGCTAACTAAAAGCTACTTTATTCGGAGACCTCTTATAGTTTTCATGTTTTTAGCCAAATATGTTAATAGAATTTTATACATTTACAATAAACATGTCTTAAGGTCAAAATACTGAATTTAATCATGTTTGTTAGTTTGGTTTGGCAACAGATGCACTCCTTCACGAAATTCGCGCCCTCGAAATCTCTAAGTATATCTGCTGTGCTGCTTGGGACGAGTAAAATCTACAGTACCCTTTAAACACTCCAGTGTTAAAGTCTTTCAACTATCATAACTCTTCAACCATGTATGCAGTTAATGTAAGTCCAGCAGATTCTGAAGCGGAGAATAGCAGCCTTGTGCTGATATCCAACACAGTAATTACACAACCAACGTAAATCAGCTGATTCTGTCACAGAAAAAAACGGCTTTGCGCCATCATGCAACACTTGACGTTCGCAATATGCTGTGCATAGTGGTGAAAAATCAATGTAAAAAAGTCACTTTTCTCTACATCTAAATCAGCTGATTCACATTCATAGCGTCAACAGTCGAGGAGTTGGAAAATAATCGCCAGGAACATCTCTGGTGTCTTAAGGATGTTCCATAAATGTCCTTTTGAGACTTTTTTTTTTTACAAGATGTTTATGCTCGGCATCCTAAATTCATGTTTTTAGTTTCAGTATTTCATAAAGAACACATTTGTAAACAAAACAGAGTGAAGGTTGATTTGTTGTTTAGTCTTCTTGGCCAGGAATCTGCTGACCACAAAGGTCTTTACATTTTGAGGATGAGCACAATCATTTTTAATGTACCGCAGTTCTAAATTTACTTTAAAAAAAGCTTAAAAAAATGTAGTGTTGTGTGATCTGACGCTCAAGTGATATGACCAGTGGGACCTAGTGTTTAAATGTATTTATTACGATTCAAAATGCCTAAAAGATCATGATTTTACCTCTTTTCACCTTGCACAAAATATAGCAATTGTTTTATCAGTTAATAGATATTTTATTTGGGATCTGTAACAGATATTTCACTTCTCCTCTTGTATCCAGGATGTGTGCCTATTCTGCCGAGGCGTAAATTCAAAGCCAGCTAATTCTTTCTTGTGTTCACTCCAGACTAGCCAAACATTTCCCTGTTCGCTTCACTGCGTGATGGTTGCTTTGTGTTCAGATGAACAGTTCTAGGATTTCCAGGCTGAGTGAAGATGTAGCAGAGCAATAGAAGTTTGGGATAAGAAGATAGCAGTTCCTGCCAAAGCAGATAATTTTCTTCATTCAGATGAGGAGGCTGACATCAATGAATCTCTGATTGCTGGAGAAAAAAAACAAAAAACATTAAATGCTTATCACACATGCATGCATGTGGGTGTAAATACACTAATACCTGCATTCAAAGTAAAGTGCAACTTGTCTAAAGTGTGAACTAGATGTTGCCTTTCTTTTTATTTTGTTCCACCCTTTTGTGCTTCCATCCTCGCTTAAAACGAGGTTGGCACATTCACTATTATAGCACTGCTGGACAAAATGTATAAAAACATCTCCCCTGCTGCACCTATTGATTTGGCAGATCAGCTCAGTTCATGTCCACTATCCCCCTCTGCCTCCATCCTCTGCTTCACTGCTTGCCTCTACTTTATCTTCAGATATTTGCAAAAAAAAAAATTTTTTTTTCTTTTCATAGAAGGTGTGGTTTCACAGGTGTCAAACAAACAGCTAATGTGGTGGGATTTTTGTCCATGTACATCTCATTTGTCTTTTTCTGTAAAGCACTTTGAGTTTCGAGGAATATGAATGTTGCAATATAAACCTGGATTGCCTACACCAAATAAATCATTGTTGGAAAGAACCAT
The DNA here is from genome assembly GCA_036245035.1 of Adrianichthys oophorus. NCBI lineage: Eukaryota > Metazoa > Chordata > Actinopteri > Beloniformes > Adrianichthyidae > Adrianichthys > Adrianichthys oophorus. The sequence continues at coordinate 15,745,553 of BSAI01000101.1, read as the reverse complement.
CACTTTTTTTTATTACCCCACATGTCAGCAAAAGACAAGAAAGTGATTATTAAGTTGCTGCTGAGATCTGATACCATAATAATTACTACTTTTAATTTTTTTTTTTCAATTTTTTTGTATTCCTAAAAATATCTTTTTGATTTTTCCATCTTTTTACATTTACTTCGTAACAGCAAAACTATTCAAATTACCATTTTAAAAATTATCGTTGGAGTGAAATTTCCCTGAACATGTTTAACTACGAAAAAAATCTTGGTAACAATTGACGTTTTTTAAATAATGTTTTTTAGAAAATATATTATTAGTTAAAGAAAATTGATTATTAAATATAAACAGTTTTATTTTAGTTATTCTATAATAGCTACAATTTATAGATTTTAAAAAAATTAACTACAGACATGATGTATAATTTAAACTAACCTAAAATGCCAACTTGTATTTAGTTTTTGCTTTATATGAAATAAAAATATTGCAACATTACCGTATTTTCCACATTATAGGCTACACCATTGATGAATGGTTTATTTTTGAACCTCTGTGAAATAGAAAGCGCACATAACGAATGCATCAATGAATCTATTTGTCTGCAAATACGTCAGTATGGAGTCGAGCAGCCACAGTAGTTTGGACATGAGAACTACAAGCATTTCCAACAGCATTTCATAGTTAAGTACTTAAAAACGCAAAAATGCTACAAGAACATGTTCAAAATACACCTCTCACTGGAATGGGTCTTTAAAAACTGCAATAAATAAATCATCCTAATCAACCTACAATGAAATTCATGTTAAATCAACAAAACTGCAAAAAAGAAGAAAAACACACTAGCTAATGTTGAGAGAAAAGACAAGTATTGGTTTGTGAAAATGTCAAACTAGCATGGTAAACGACTTCAATTAAAGGGACTAAATATATTTTATCATTAAGAGGAAAAATAGACAGATTTTAAGGCACATAAAGTCATGTTGTAGCTGCAGTGCTATTAAAGACTTCATGTTGTCACCAAGGTTCCTGCTCTCATATGCTCTTTTATTTTGTGCTACTCTAGCGTTGTGAATCCTGCTGTACTCTCTTCACCACAGCCTTGTCCTTCTCACTGTTCTGTCTTTTTTTAGCCCTCGCTTTTAACCTTCGGTAATTTAGCAGCTTCTCTCCCTGTTTGACCTCTCTCCTCTTTCAGTCTGTTTTCGGCTGTACACAGCCTTTTACTCTTTTTTCAGTTACCACACTCCCACAGTAAAAGGATTTTTTTCTCCTTTATTTTGCATTTCAGAATACTATAAATACTGTCAGCTGCTCCGTGGAGTTTACAAGGTCGTGAGTTAAAGAGAGAAGCAAGAAGATAAACAGAAAGGGGGAAGAAATTAGCAAACAATGGGGCTTTGGAGGATTATTATTTCCCAGGATTAAAACTGTTGACAAGATGGAAGGCTTTCAAGGAAATTTCTGGAATACAAAGAAAAGCTTCCTCCATCAATCTCCTGCTCCCTGCAGACTCCACGGAGGACTTGCACACTCAAGTTAAATGCTTTGTTTCAATGAGATAACCTTTCTTCAGTAGGCAAGATGGGCTGTAAGATCACATCTCATACAGCTCTCCCCAGAGGGGACACCATTTCTTCATCCCTCATCCCTGTCTCTCCGTCTCTCACCTTCTGGATGGATTGAGATGATGGCTCAGACCGCCCGCTTCCCCGGCGCTGCTTGACAGATAAAAAGAAGGATGCTGACACTTGACAGGTGGTGACACTGTGTTTACCGAGCTGCAGTAGTGAAGAAGTTTCCTGTAGTACTCTCACATGAACACACACATCAACTGAAAAGGGGCTTTTTTTGTCTTAAAAACATTTACAAATGGCTTTTTTAAGCTTTATTCACCACATCAGGATACGTCGGTCAGCTAAGTTACTGGATATTTGAGAAAGAAGATAAGAGCATCCTTTCTTGAAGTTTTTTGTCTAAAGACCTGCTTCAGAATCAATGTCATCCAGTCATCCATAATCATTCATTCAGTCATTCATTTTCCAATCCGCTTTATCCCTTTCGGGGTCACGGGGTTGCCGGAGCCTAACCCGGCTACTCATGGGCGAAGGGTACACCCCTGGACTGGTCGCCAGTCTTTCGCAGGGGCCACAATCACACACCCATACACACTCACATTCACACCAACGTACAATTTAGAGTAACCAATTAACCTATGAAGCATGTTTTTGGACGGTGGGAGGAAGCCGGAGTACCCGGAGAAAACCCACACATGCACGGAGAGAACATGCAAACTCCACACAGAAAGGTCCCCCAGCCAGGACTTGAACCGGGAACCTTCTTGCTGTGAGGCAGGAGCGCTAACCACTGCGCCACCATGCAGCCCTCATCCATAATCCAAACCCATTTTTTTCCTCGCGGGGTCACGGGGCTGCCGGAGCCTAACCCAGCAACCGTTTGGCGAAGGCCTGGTACACCCTGGACAGAACGCCAGTCTGTCTCATGGCCTTGTCAACTCATCAATTAAGCATATTTTTGGAAGCCGGAGTCCCCGGAGAAAACCCACGCATGCACAGGGAAAACATGCAAACTCCACACAGAAAGGTCCCAGCTGGGACTTGAACCGGAGTGCTAACCGCTGCACCTTTTCTAAAAACATCAACACTTTTGTGATTTCAAATAAACAATAACAAATGTTTTTTTTTTTAGCAAAAAAAATTGTTTCTCAGGTGGTTTATGTCCAAACTGGAAAGAAGATTTTACATTAGGTAGAAGTGTCATCACCTATTGGTATGTTTTGGGCTGATCTGAATCAAATTTTTAGGTGTTTGGGTGTTAGTTTTTGCAGGATATGAGGTCACTGACCCCAAAATGGGCAAAGAAGTGAGACAAACAAGCTGGACAGTAATTGTAACATACCCAGTGAGGTCTTTCTAGATCAGGGATGGGCAACTCCAGGCCTCGAGGGCCAATGTGTCTGCATGATTTCCAGATATCAAAGCCTTACTCATGAATGATTACCTTGTTCAGGTGTGTCCAGCCAATTAGAACATATCAGAGCAGGGTATGTTGGAAAACATGCAGGAATGTGCCCTCGAGGCCTGGAGTTGCCCATCCCCGTTAAACCAATTAACTGCATGTGAGAACTGGACTCAGTGACCCCTCCCCCCTTGCATTCCAAACAGAAAGTACCCACTGGCTCCAAGAAGCCAAAACCCCATAGACTTCTACTGAGAACTAAACAGCTATTACTCAGTCAATGAATTTGTCAGAAAACCTGTTGCTCTGCTGCCTTTTTTTGACGTTTTTGCTAATGCCATTTTTTTAATGATTTTTTTTCTGTAGTGTTTGTTTTTCAAGTTGTAAACTTGCCAGTCAGATGCCTCAACCAAAGTATATGGTCGCCCACCAAATGTTCAAGGTGTTTGATTGACAGATTTTCCTGAGCCTGCTTTCAAGTGGTAGGAGTGTGGACTACCAACAAGCTCACTCCTGATTGGCAAGAGTGCCATTGAAGCGTCGACTCAGATCAACTTGGGCCAATTACTGCTTACTGACAATTTCTGATTCCAACATTTCAATGTCCGTATCGCAAAAAAAAAGAAAAAAAAAATTTTGGTTGAATCGACTATTTATTTGGAACCTGAAGTAAGCTATTTTTCATGGGTGATGTCACACTTACCTGATCCAGTTCTCATATACAGTCCATGTTCTAAACCTATTTGATAGTCATCACTATTCAATCAAAACCCACCTGCTGAACTTAAATTAAATCTTAAATATAAATCTAAATTATGAGGCTTGTGCAACTATATTTTCAATAAAGTTGCTGATAACACTAAACGAGTCCATAGGGTCTAAGAAAGATTCGAATTTATTGTTATGATGACCAATGACCAGACCACAATTCCTTCTGTACTCAAGCGGTCTTAAATTAGAGGCTGGACTCAAACGCACGAGGCTGCCTCTTGTTTAGGTCTCAGTGCACCCATCATCCTGAAGAGCATACACTCCCCACTACATCTGGTGGAACAACCACACACCTGTCTGCTCATGTTTTCTGGTTTCACAGAGGCTGGCAGGCTCAAGAGTCCAAACTCATAAACCTTTTTTGGACGTTAATTTAAAACATATTTGATAAAAAAATTGTTTAAAATATGAGGTGAGGTGACTTGAATTCAAATGAGAACATTTTGTTCATAAGAATTACAAAAAACACATTTAAACAGAACCTGTTTAATTCCTGCAGCTTTGTTTGCATTGAATCTTATTAAGGGTGAGATTTGTGCATTAATTTTTCTAATTAAAATCAAACATTAATTGTGTATTTTTTTTGGTCTAAATTAAAGTAGGGTAGTCAAAGGCAGGTTTGGCAAGAGTAAACATTAAACACTACTGGTTTTTAACTATCTTAATTAAAGTCAGATAATGCAGTTTGAAGAGCTAATTTACTTCAGGGATATCTAATTTTGTGATCTTTTCAATTCATTGTTTTCTCTTCCTGTTTGACCACCTTATTTTGACATTTTACCCCTCGTGATGTTTTGTTTTGCTTCCTGTCAGTTTGTAAAAGCTGATGGTGCTTCTGATTCTCTTTGGCTTTCTATTAGCTTTCATAACAGTGAGTCCTGTTATTGTTCAGGTAAATAAACCACATATCCATTTACTGAGGCGGTCCATCCTGCAGCACACACAATGGTGTGAATGTGATAGTACAAAAAGGGTGAGCATGGTGGCAGAAGTGTGTGCAAAGGTCAGCAGGACTGTGATGAAGAAATCAGCTGTGCTGACTGAACTGCTGGGTCAGAGCTGAATGGACGGGTGAATGCAGAAAGGAATGGTAAAGCGTCAAAAGTGGTTTCAGCACTGATGACCAGTGAACCGCAGACAGAGTAACAGTAACCCATGGCTCAGTGATGGTGTTGCAAAGTGACGAGTGGCCCATGTGGCGCCATTTCACAGAAGGGCATGTGTTCGGAAGCAAACAAAAAAAAAAAAAAAAAAAAAACCCCAGAATGCTTGAGATGAATGAAACAGAAAAAAAAATACTGAAATGATTCTTTTAAGACTCCTTTGTGCGCCTTTTTCAGCTCACTGTGTGAAGGTGTTAAGTAACAAATCATGTCAATCACTCGTGTCTTCTCATAAATCCTCCCACAGTCTCATTTCTGAAACTCAATTTTAGCAACCCACATCTCAAAAGGTCCTTAGAGAGCTGCCTCATGCCAAATTTCCTGTTGTTTTCTATGGCTTGACAAAAGTGTAGGCTTCACCAAAATGTGCAGTAAAAGAAGTGTCTATGGTTGAGTTCATAGGTAGTAGATTTTCTAACAGGTTATTTCAATTATGCTGCTCAGTTACACCTAAAAATGCCTTTGCTTTTGTTTGAAAAACAGTGTGGGACTTTTTTTTTCCACAATTCAACACTCAAATGCGCATCATACTATTGTCGACCGTAGGGATTGTACTTGACAAAATAAAGTAGAAAAAACACTAAAGAAAATCAACTTTTTTATGGGCTTGTTGTGTATGGCAACTAACAAAGTATCTCAACAACAAAACAAATTGATAATTTTCTGCAAATCTTCTGCAATGATGGATTTTAAAAAAGTCCATACAGCTCATTTGTTGATGTTTTGCTAAGTTTTTGTGTGCCTTTGTATGTTATTGTATATATATTTTTTTTTTACTAAAATTAAAACCCATTGTTCACCGCCAAGAAATCCCAATCGCAAGTCCCTGACAGTGAAAGGATCAGCAAAAGCTTTAAATATATAAACAAGAAACTTTAGGACTGCAAATTACAAGTGAAATGATATTGAATGAGACGGTTTCCAAAAAATGTTCAGTGACCAAAGGATCTTAACCCAAGTTTTGAATGTGTGGATGATTTGATAATTGTGCAGCTGGAGACAGTTTGAAGCTACATTTACACCTCCCTCAGCAACGTTCAGATGACCGTTTCCAATAAGAAATCTATTGAAATGTGCTCACTGCCATGAACATCCAGCAGAGACAAATTCTGGAGCAGGAATCGAACAAGTTGGATAATTTTAAGGTTTTAATCAAACCCAATATAAAGAATAAGTACAAAAATTATTTTGACCACAAACACAAAAAAGAAGCTTCCTTAAATAATAAAACTAAATTATGAGATAATTGAAGGCAGCTGTGACCACCCCACGAAAGCCACAGACAACCTGCAATGAAGAAAAAAAAATACCACGACATTTTGGGCTTCCGCGTTCAAAACTCTTGCATTCACATGTAGCTGTGAAGGTTTTTATAACCATTTTTGGACTTTACCTACAAAACATGCTGCCATTGAACACGTGTTGCCAGTTACATCAGGTCAAGCTTTGACCAGTCAGGGACTCGGTTTTGGTTGTGACGTATGGATGACGTCCCCTTTAATTGACAGAAGTGCCAACTGTTTGAAAATTATTCATAGAAGAGAAACTATTAATTGCAGTTTGTGCCCGGCCAGAAATAAACAACAGCAATTCTATCATACATCGGAAAGAAAAAGCCTGGAGCAAGATTCACAAGATTTTCCACCACTTCCACATTTCGCACCAAGTCTCTTCCAACTGTAGGTGGTGGACGTGCATGAGTAAACAGTAGAAAAAGAAGAAGCCCCTCCCTCGTCAAGTGTGAACACCATTGATAATACTCACATTCAAGGACCTGTGTTTACCGCCTTCTTGAATGCGCATCACATGTCCAGTGTGTCCACACCTTGACAGTTATAAACATTTTTTTTGTTTCTTAAGATGCAGCAGAAGGGATCCCTCTGAGTTATTTTCTCTTAAACGTGCACACTTTCTCAGTTATGATAGCAGGATGATTCCATTTCAAACCAGTCTCTCGTTTGTATGTAAAGCTGTTTATTTATGTCAAATCACCACTTCTACTCTAACATGACCAAACATAAATCTGCAGTATGTTTTTACATTTTGACAAAATGATGTAATGTAAAAAAAGGCAGGCTCATTTTCCACTATTATGACAAATACATTGATTTTAGCCGCTTTGAAATACTTGGGACAGCAAGCGATTGACTCTGCCAATTATTCTTATTATTATACTTATACTGATTCTTCCAAATACCTTTGGAAAATTCAGTAATTTTTTGAATTTTTTTTATAGTGAAAATGTCTGTAAGTAGCAAGACATTATTGAATTTGTATTGTTTTTTTTGCCCTTTAAAATTTTTTTTAAACTCCTGTAGTTTGTTAAGCTTTGTATAACTTAAAACAAAAAAAAAAGTTACATTTCCCAAATAACAGCACTTCTTTTTGCGCTTTCATTTTTTTAAATTGTACTTTTACTTTTTCCTGTTTTTTTTTTTTTTTTTATCCTTTTAGTCTGAAAAAAAATAAAGTTTTGATAGAAGATTTTTGACAAAAAAAAGCACTACTTCATGATCCAAATGATGCAGCATAGACCTGACTGACAGATTTTGCTCAGGTAGGAGAAAACAGATGTTGTTGTTGATTACTGGTCTTTGTAGTCTGAGTGCTGAAGCATCTTTGCGTACCAGCAGTCAAATGCTCTTGATGCCAAAGAGCTGTTTATGCCAATGTTGATTTGATCAACTGGAGCATTTAACAGTTCAGATTACATCAAGGCTTTGTGTAATCTTGTTAGTTCGACACAAAGAGACGATTTCATGCCGGCCGGGATCAAACGCGGCCTCCCGCTGCAGCTCAAGGGTACCGACAATCTGGGGGTCAAACACCATCTGAGACTGCTTTAATTGATGGTGAAGGTTTGATAAAACATTCAAGTGTAAGACTGTGGAGCTCTGCTGTCTTTAAACACAGAGTGCTGGGAATGGTGGAAGCACAAATGAGGGACTGGAGAGACTCTCAATTCTAAAATAACAAATTTAGCACAGAAATGTTCAGATATGGTTAAGCAGCCAATTAGGAGACACACAAAATCATTTTTGCTTTATCTTTAAGTAACTTGTAACTAATGCAAGGCCACTTTATTAAGGTGCATTCACACCGAACGCGATTCACGTGGCAAATTCGCATGCCCCCCCCCCTCACTGTATGGAGGATTTGCTGCTCATAGCCAAAGCTCGCCGCCTCGGTCGCGTGTGGGAGGAGCTAGCAGCTAATGTTTTTAGCCTGATTGCTACATGGAGCGGCGTCTGTTTATCTCATTTACAATGCATAGGAGACACAGATGATGTTTAGAGATCAGGTTTATTTATTTAAAAGAGCTTTACAAAACATTGGTGATCACGTCTCCATGTTTGGGTTCATAAAAATATTTAGAGTCTCCCGGTAGCTACAGCGAGTTTCTCTCCTGCTGTTGTGTCTGATTGACGACCACTTCTGCGGTGTTTCCGTCTCTCTCTAACCGGGTTCAAATGCTTACTGTTGCGCATTAACCTGAGGGGGGCAAAAATAAGAATAAAATGCGGGAATCTTTTTTATTATGGTCTCAATGAAAATTTTAAAAAGCATAAAGTTCAGGAGGCCAGTACAGACTTCTGTCCATCAGAATGAAGAAGAAAAGTGATGGAAGTAACTTTGAATGTGGCTTGGATGTTGGTGCCAGACGGGCTGGTCTGAGTATTTCAGAAACTGCTGAACTACTGGGATTTTCACCCACAACCATGTCTAGGGTTTACAGAGAATGGTCGGAATCCTGCTTGGCTTTTGACTATGTTCTGTTTTCCCCTTGCCTGTTTTGGTTGTTATTAAACTTACCTGACCGCACATGGATCCACACGCCTCCGCATCTTCGTTACACAACCCGAATATTGTTGCTGACCATGTCCATCTCTTTATGACCACAGTGTACTATCTTCTGATGGCTACTTCCAGCAGGAACAGGAGATGAGCATCATGAAAGTGCAGCCGACAAATCTGCAGCAACTGTGTGATGCTGTCATGTCAATATGGACTAAACTCTCAGAGGAATGTTTCCAGTACGTCATTGAATCTTTGTCATCAAGGATTAGGGTAATTCTAAAGGCAAAAGGGGGGCCAACGCGGTACTAGCACGGTGGGCCTAATAAAGTGGCCGGTGAGTCTAAAGCCTCATTTTTATTCATTATCCTGTTGTTTGATATGTAGGACAACCTCCCATCCACTTCATCCCTTACGAATGGATTTGAAATACAGCAGTACTACTGTAGCAGTAAATACTTTTAAGCCACGTCTCTTTATTCTATATCTCGCCTGTCAGGTCTACAAGCAGCAGCTGTTTTAAATGTGGCCTGCCAAAGTGAGTTACTGTGGAATATTTCACAAGGGGAACCTTCTATGCTACTTATTATTATTTTTGGCAAGCCTAAGAGTATTTGGAAAGCGATATAGGCTGAAAGCAGGCCAATACCACTGTGCAGTCATGCAACAAAGCAAAAAGAGGATCTCTGAAAAAGAACAACAAAGAAATAAACAAACAAACAGAAACTTAACCAGAAGGTATTCTACGAAAGCAAAGTTATTTTTACCCTGAGAGCCAGCGGGGAAAAAAAGCAAATCTATTAAGAGAGGCTAAACAGCAGTCATTGCAATGATTATTTACTGAATCAGGCGAATAAATACATTAAGAGAAGTTTAACAAGAAAATATGCAAACATGAAGGGCTTAGAGGAGCCTCAACAGATTTGAACGAGGCGAATAGAAAAAACATTTATTATTATTATTTTTTTTATATTTAAGTTTCCAAAACCCTTTTCTCCTTAACAACCTTAAGTATGGACTTAAAAGTTAAGGTTTTCCCATATGTTCTATCTCTGAACACAGTCACTGGCTTGTTTTGGCTTTAAGTCCAATTTATACATGATTATTACTGTTGTTTTTCTTTTTAATCTTTTAGTAATTAAGCTTAATTTTGAAATAGCTGGAAAATCACTTTTTAAATATCTTTCAGCATTTACTGAGAAAGCTTTTTTTTTTATTCCTTCACCTCATCTTCCTATATTGTAGTCCTAGTATTTTATTACAGTAAATAGCTCAATCTTTAAAAAATATATTTCTAGTTTTATGTCACAATTATAATAATTTTTTGTTTATCTAAAACAGAACTTTTAAAATTTAAATTATGTTTGAGTATAAATACTTTTTGAACTAGATACTTGAAAGTATCACACTTTAAAGTAGAGTGAGCTAGACCCTTTTTGCATATGTTGTATTTGTTAAGATTTTTGTGCCCATGAATGTAATGTGCTCCGGAAATTATGTGTGACAGAAAGCCAAGTAATCCGATGCAAGAATGGCATAATGTCAATGAATCAAAGTGACCATTGATTGTAATGTGAACTGCTGCTTTGCTGTTGCTGAAAACTGATTTGTTTGTGTGCCCATTTCTTGCCCCAGAAATGGCACATCACTACTATGGCATAGATTTAAAAGAGTGGAACACAGAATAATACATTTGAATTGGGCAGGACAATTTTCAGCCAGGGCTGCATGGTGGCGCAGTGGTTAGCGCTCCTGCCTCACAGCAAGAAGGTTCCCGGTTCAAGTCCTGGCTGGGGGACCTTTCTGTGTGGAGTTTGCATGTTCTCTCCGTGCATGCGTGGGTTTTCTCCGGGTACTCCGGCTTCCTCCCACCGTCCAAAAACATTCTTCATAGGTTAATTGGTTACTCTAAATTGTCCCTAGGTGTGAATGTGAATGTGCATGGGTGTGTGTTTGTGGCCCCTGCGACAGACTGGCAACCAGTCCAGGGCTGTACCCTGCCTTCGCCCATGAGTAGCCGGGTTAGACTCCGGCAACCCCGGGACCCCGAAAGGGATAAAGCGGATTGGAAAATGAATGAATGAATGAATTTTCAGCCAACCATTCTCCTTGATAAAACTCCCAAAACTGACAGGGAGCAGCATCAGTGATAAACGCAGAGCCAGAAGAAAACACATCATCACAGAACAACGACACACCATCCAATTGCTCAACAACTTTGACCAGAAAGCCAGATCAGAATGACAACCAGCATCCAGAGAAACAGAGTCCAACAAACCAGGAACTGAGGGGGCTAACTCCAAAAGACAGGAAATGAAAGAACGCCCCTGAGGAACAACTCACAAAGCAAAATACAAGACCCAGCAGCTGACGCTCCAAAGAGGAAAGAGAAGTGAGGAAACCCTTCATGACATCCCGAATGCATTGCAGCAAACAGGAGGGAGGAAGGCCTTCATCCCTTCATCTCAACCGTATCGAGAATAACGCCCATTTCAGCAGATAGAGGCACACTTAGAAAAACAAAAGAAGATGTCAGCTTAGCATGGAAGAACCAGAACCACCAACCGGAGGATCAATCAGGAGGAAATCATCCAGCAGGTGTAGAGCATAGGGAAGCCACATGCAGTTGAGCAAAATCCAACACAGAGCATCAGACAACAGATTAAGAATAACCAAAAGTAAGGCAGCTATTAGCACAGTGTAGACCGATTGATGACAAAAGGAATGATGAATAAACACCCACCATGCCTGTGGTGAGATAGATTATCCTTATTGAAATGTATTTAATTATTGGCCAAATCTTCGCTTTAAAGTTATTTTCTTACACTGCTTAAAGGCTTCCACCCAAAATATGGCTTCATCATAAAGACCCACTCCATTGTAAACTGTGTTTTGGGTAACATGTTCTTGTGGCATTTTTCACATAATGGAGGACATTTATAAAAGAATTGAAGTTTCAAACTGCATTTCTGAGTATTTCTTGATTCAAATCTCTGGGAATCAAGAGCAGACAAAAAATGCAGTTTGCAAAAGCTTGCAGTGATAGAAAATACGCTGGACGGGCCACAAGCCCCCTGCTCCACTTCATTCTGATGCATCCACTTGTCGACAAATAGATCCTTGTACATCTTTTATTTCCTCGTCTGAGCTGGTATCTAGCTCAAAACTGTATGGCTGCGTAGGTACAATATTGCTCACCCTTTTTGTTACACCAGTAATGTTAGGTTGGGGGTGCGAGAGGCTGTAAGCTAGCAGTAGAGAGAATCAAGAGATGGTTCATGGGAAATGGGGGCGGGCTTATTCTGTGCCAACAGTCTCATCCACAACTCAGAGATGAATGAATGAAGTAGAAAACAACACAGGGTTTTTTTTTGTTTTGTTTTGTCTAAAATGGCATAATCATAACTAAAAGACCACTGGAAACGCTTTTACAATAGACAAAAAGACGATCGAAGTGGGTCTTTAATCAGAAACTATTGGCTCTTTCTTTTGATTTTACTCTGTCATTGACTTGATTTGTATTTTTCATTTTTTCTGGTAGACTCCTTTTGTTAAGAACTTTATGCTATTCGCTGACTTGCTGGTACACAAGGAAAATAATTTATATAATAGATGTATTTTTTCCCATTATTCCAGTGTTTAACATGGAGTACTCAAAGGTTTCTGTTGAAACATTGCCATCCTGTTAAGCAATAGTTTCCAGCTATCGATGTGACTTTTGCATTTGAGAAACAACAAAAATATGAGAGCTGAATTTGAAAAAACTAAACTAAATGGTTGAAAACACATTTTGGCCGCATATGAATCAATGTTTCTTTGTCATGTGACCCAAGTTTAGAATATAGGAATGTGGCATAGTTGGAAAATCAATTGTTGACATGGAGAAAATTGTTTTTTACACTGATCTTGCATATGGTTCAAGAGCGGTCAGGATTTGATTTGTTGATTTTCTTTAAACAGCAAATGAAAAAAAAAAACTGGAATATTGTTTCAGGTTCATTATTGTTTTAGTTGTCCTTGGAAATCTAAACATTTTTTTCCTTCAGTTTTTTAAGCTTTCAATGAATAGGACATGAAGCGATCATCTAAAAAACACTTTGAAACAATGCAATTCTTGGCTATTATTTGGTTGCAGCCATGCCGACTGTAGAAAGTTTTATCTAAATATTGCAGTTTCGATTATTTGCTCCATCACTGCACAACTTGGCAATAAAAAAAGACCAAATTACAAAAACAAAAGTTCTTCTGGAGTGTGAGCGATACCTCCAATTTTCCTTAAATTGAGCATGAAAACCTCCAAAACATAACTCCTGATGTATAAAATGATTAAAGCAATTTTTTTTCTTCAAGAAAAAAGAAAAACCACAGGCAGGCGAATATTTTACAAGGAAATATATATATATAAATATATTTTAGAGCTCAAGGCCAAACATTACATAAAGTTAAATCATCCATCACTCACAGCAGAGCCTGAATGACAAAAAGTATCATTAATGAGCCGGGAAAAGCCTGGCTCTTCAGTAATTTGTGTAAAAAGCCACATTTCTTAACCAAGACATTTTTTCCTCTGCCTCTTTTCCATGCAGGTATTCCAATCATTGAAGAGATTTAAAAACTTTGTCACCCCTTCAAACAAAGTACACGATTGGCAGCTGCAGACAGTTTTACTTTCATTTAATGGCAAAAAAGAAAAAAAGAAAATTGAATTAAAAAAATTACCAAACTGCTAGCAGAACAATTCCGCCTTTTAGCAATTACCAGCGGGAAAAAAAGGAAAATCTTCAAGTGCTGTCAGGCAATAACAGCTGCTTGTTTCAAAGCTTCCATTGAGTTATGATTGCTGACCAGAACAACACTTCTATAGAATAAATGCGTAACCGGAAAAAAAAAAGGAAAAAACATGAATACAGAATTATTGTTTAGGTCAAAGGGGCTGTAATTATCCCCGGAACAATTTGAAAATGCTGTAATTACAACACAAATGTGTGGAATCTATTCATCGTACGGAAAGTGTTGGGTAAAATCTTTAAAAAAAAAAATATGAAAAGAAAAGTGTGTGTGTGTGTGTGTGGGGG
>BSAI01000101.1:15667674-15731688 GCA_036245035.1 Adrianichthys oophorus | reverse complement strand
GGGGGGGGGGGATCAGCAGACACTAAAGATCTATAAATATTTCACTGAAACTGTTTTAGAGACAAAAACATAAAAAAAAAAAAAAAAAAAGCAACACAACCTTTGGAATGCTCTTTATTTCTGATCTGAAAGCAGGATGTGATAAAATGCATTATTCAGTTGCACATGAGGTGAAACAAAGAAAGCAAACACACACCGCTGCAGCTGCACACACAGTTAATTTTGAAAAACACACAGCACGTGGCAGCTGGGGGGCTGATTTGTTTGTAAGGAATTAATTAGATATTATTAGGGGGGAAACAATAGAGCCGAGGCAGGGTGCCTAACGATGGGATGTTAAAGAGGGAGACCTGTGATGGAACAATAGGCTAATATCCACCCACCGCTTCTGATCAACTGCTCAATTACTTTTACAAACAATAGGAGACAACACATGCAAATCAATGCAGGCAGCTTCTGATTAGACCTCGGTCTGCATGCTTGTTGGTGACGGTGAAAGTCTGTGTATTTATGTGCCCCTAATTGAGCAGATGTTTAGATATTAAAGGTGTTGTCTCTTCTAGCTTTGACGCGAGCTCTGCGGCTCGCTTTTTCCAAATCTGATTAGAAGGATGGTCTGCAAATAATTCTGTTATGGCCTATTTTTTCTCAGATCTCCATTTTTGTTGCTCCAAGTGAGCATGTGTGTGTGTGTAGGTGGGGGAGCTGCCTCCCCTTACAGCCACTTCCTGAGAACAGCCAAAGCAGAGTTGAAGGTGAACTGGGCCTGGTGAGTTCCCCGGTGAGCCAGCAGAAGAGAACCTGCCTCTGGGCCGTGGCCTGCTGCCATCAGCTCTGCAGCAGCCCTCTCCACATCCCAGCCTCCCTCCTGCTGGTGGGTCAGCATGTGGGAGCTGAGCAGGGGGTACAAAGTGGATGAGACGCAGCCCACCAAGAGGCCCGCATCCAGGAGCAGCGACAGAAGTTCCTTGTCGCAGGTGGAGGTAGACTCCTGCAGGAAAGTAAACAAACTTGATGAGAGGGAATAGGAAACCAAACTTTTTCTAAAGTCGTGCATGCAAACAGTCTTGTCTCTGCTGGAGATAATTCAGCAGAGCTATTTAACACCTACACCTAATGTGATGCAGCGAGAAAAAAAAAGGAACTTTCTGCATTGGCAGCTCAAAACTGTAAATCAATTTTAGTAATGTAGTCAAATATATTGAAATGATGGAAGAAGACCTCTAGCACCTTTTTTTTTTAAGTGTTTGCCTTCATGATGTGTCACATCCGAAGACTTTTATGTTTATCTTTTACAGTTTATTTATTCGTCTATTGTTCAAATTGTTCACAATTGTCAATAAAGTGCTTAAACATTTTTATTAATAAAAAGTGCCACATTTCCACTGTAAAGCAGAAAAACACAAAGAAATGTAAAGAACGAAAGAAAAAAAACGAAATTCTTAGTGTCATACAGTGACGAGGTCAGAAGATCACATGACCAGACCATTCTCACCAAAACGACTCTGAGCACCTGCTCCCAGATCCATAAACAGACGTTTACATAAGATTTTAATCACATCATCCGCCTCTTTACATCAATGGATTACATACAAATTCAAGCAGCTAAATGCCGCTGGAGCTGCGCCGAGAGGCTCACAGGCCGAGCAGCACTGGGGCTGGATGTCACAGCTGAAGGGCCGACTCTCCGCCTCTCACTCTGACTCAAACCCCACCTCCTCACCGACCTCTCACCTGTTTGCTTTCTGTATTATTGAGCTTGCACTTGCGCTATTCTACATGCACAGACAGCAGCCAGTCCTTGTTGGAGGTATTTTTGGACCCGAGGCGGATCAATTATAAATGCAGAGCCCATGTCTTCTCCTCTGTTCCAGAGACGATGAGCTGAGCTGGATGGGTTTCTCGCCTCCCACTTCTGGAGCTTCTCATCTCTGTGAGCCTCCTACTTTTAGTTTTATCCCTAAAAAGCCTTTAGTCGAGATGCAATGATGGGGCCTCAATGTCTTATACAAGAAGCTGAGACACTCAGATTTTTAGTGCAGATCTTTTTTTTTTCTAACAGAAAACAAGCTTTTTTCCAGCATGTGGTTACTTTCAAAATAAAGGAAGACAGCGGTGACAGGTTAGACATATGCATCACTAATAATTTAATTTCTAAGGTTTCCTTTGTGAGACAAAACCAGATGGATCATGATAAGCTTGTATGTGGAAAGAGGAGACCGGGGTAGTAAAAATAAAGGACTCGAAATACAATACAGGTGGAAAATCCATGTCGGACAGAATATGCAGCAGCACATCAATGGAAAGGGCAGTGATGGCTATCAAAGGTCAAACAAGCTTCAGACAAAAGGCACCTTGAAATCTTTCCGTTTTTAACACGTCACCTCCAAACGTCAACCTCTGCCAAAAAAAAAAAACGTTCGAAGTGGCAAATCTAAAAGTAAGATACATGCAAACATATAGTCCAAAATCCAATCATATTTTGATATATTTTAAAAGCATTTTCAGTCGGCTTCTGCAGAGCGACAGTAAATTTGCCTCTGAGTTGTGGGTGGGACAGGATAAGCCTGTCCTCATTTCCCATCATCCATTTGTTTACATGCTCTCCCATCAGCTTACGCCTCAAAACCCCAACCTAACATTAGTGGTGCCACAAAAAAGCAAGCAATGTGCAAGCAAGCAAAGCGAGCAATATCAGAGCTAAGCAATTTTGAGCCAGATCCCAGCTCAGACGAGGAGTATGAAGACGTTAATGAATCTATTTGTCTGCAAGTGGATGCATCAGAATAAAGTGGCATAGGGAGCTTGTGGTTTGCTGACAGCAGCAAAAAAACATCACAGCTACAAGATTTTTCCAGCATAATAAGTAAATACTAAAAAACGTTATTTGAATCTTTATTTTCTTGTCCTCCATCGCGAGAAAAATGCCACAAGAACATGTTAAAAACACAAGTTTCATTGGCATGAGTGTATCAGGTCTTTAGTTTATCATTTACACATATTAAAAAAAAATCAATATATTTGGAAAAGTTTGGCAAAGTGTGGTTTAAAAAGCATTTTGTGGAATCTGAGCATATGCATGTGTTTGGGAGACAAAAACTTCTGTGAAAAAATATTTGGAAAATTTGAAACAGAAACCTGTAGTACCTAACAAAACAAAGGCAAAACAAAACAAAAAAAAATATGTACATTTTATTTGGTGTTGGTTTTATCAATTTATTGAGTTCCTTGTAATATTAGGTTCTTTTTAATGAAATAATAAAAAGAACAAACTCCCAAAAATACCTACTTAATGTGTTTTAATATTAAGCAGATATAAACATTTATAATTAATCTAGACCTTATCTAAAGTATTTCCAAGTGGAAACGGGCTACAGCAACCATCAGCTTAGCTCGACATGAAGGCTACTTAGTACTTAACACAAATATTTTATAGTAAGTCTCCTTGCAAAAAAAATAAAAAATTGAAAGTTGAAAGCAGAATATTTTCTACAATTTTTGAAGATAAAAGCAGTTGAGACAGGCAGGGTTGTAGCAGTTTCCTCTTAGTTAGATTCCATACACAGAGAACGGAACTAGAATGGTCTCATCAACTGTGGTTGCAGCGTAAACAAGACTCGGCACACCCATGTTTGAGGCCAATTTGTCTGATTAGAGTCAGGAGGGTTGTTGGAGCCTATCCCAGCTGTGATGAGATGTTGATGGTGGGAGGGGTAAAGAGGATTCCTTCTAATTGTTTACAATTGTCTTTTAGGCTTGTCTTGTTATGTTTCAGAAGTGTTCTAAACTAAAACTAGAGAGTGGGTCAAAGTAGCTTAGCTGCATGTTATTTTACAATTACAGAATCAGGGAAACAGAAAGTTGAACAGAAGATGAAACACAAGGGGAAGGGGACATTAGCTTGACTTTCAAAATTAAATACCAAGTGTGTGTTATTTTTAAATACTCTTGTGAAATTGCAAACAAAGTTAAACTCTGTGTTTGCTACTTGCATTGGACATAAAAAGTTGGGGCAAGTTTTATGAAGATCGAGTCATTTGCAGAGATTTTAATGACACCGGATGTTAGCCTTATGGTTTCGCCAAAGGACAAGACAATGAATCAACAAAGTCTGCGCACCCTCGTGGGGTCCTGTGCATGCTACAAGTTGGGCGAACATCCATCTGCTACAGTCACTGGAAGCAAGTATGATGGAGTACATCAGTGCACGAGTTGAGGAGCCCTAATGAGGAAATGCATCACCAGTACTTTGGATATCAGCCTCAAAGTTTAATGAGCTGGCACACTGCCCTCATATCCAACAGAGAAAAACACCCAGGGTTCCCAACCTCCCCTTCTGAAAAACTGTTTGTGACTTTTTCAGAAACATGGTTTTTACAGTGAAGTACAGCAGCTATTAGTAGATATGACTGCAGAGGTTTCAGCAACAAAATCCGCAATCACAGGTCAAATCCTAAAAAAAAGGATGCATTTTCCTGCAGGACTCAGAATACCTAAATCTTAGGCAGATGGAAAGACTTTTCTGAGAAACCTTCAGTTACTCACCAGAAAAAAAAAAATAGGTTTACACTTTTGGCTTTAGCATGTCCTTTGGAGTTTTTGACTGACCTGAAGCGAAGATTTGATTGGACCTGAAAACCCAATAATCAGTGAAATCACCTGCTGTAGGTTTTGATTGTAATGAGGTGTCACACTATGAGGAAAAGCTCAGCTACAACATACGTGCTGGTGATGTGGAACAGGCAGATATTAGCCTGCAAATAGGAAATACAAGGTGATGTATATGCCTGATAGGAGTGCGAGTCAACAACCACCACTAGGCAGCAGGGATGCTGAAAACGACTAACTTTATACCTCCAATGCCACAGAGGGCACCCACTGAGAGGCCACAAAAACCTTCAACACAAGAGGAGGAACGGGGAAAAAATAAGAGCTTGACTGGAACTCAATGTATTTATTTTGCTAAAGCTTGTTCAGAAATTCCATCTTTTTCTGTAAAAACAATCTTGAGGTATGACACTCAAGCACAGTCTTGGCCCAGTGTGCACACAGATTTGAATCCTAAAGCCAGACAACTGAGCTGAAAATAGATGGAAAACGTACCTGAGAGAAGGAGGGCAATCTTTATGACACAGCAGTGCAAGTGACTTGAAGTGTTCTTTTTTTAAAAGAGCTTTTTAGCATTATAAAACACACACTACAAGCATACTGATACAGTAGTCATTTAAATATTTACCTTCCAACCTTAAAAGTTACATTTAAACAATTCCAATGAATATGAGAAATAAAAAAAAATGTATTAAGACAGTGGTCCCAAACCTTTTTTCAGGCCATGGACCGGTTCAAGATAACATTTTCACAGACTGACCTGTGCGAGCTTAACGTGGACGTCTGACATTTCATTTTTTAGTCTCCAGTAAATTTATAAGGGAAAGTTTTTCTCCATACTTTCTTAAATATCTACATTTGGTTTAACCATCTTTTTTTTGCACACTGGATTTTGTGTAGGAACCATTAAAAAAAAATAAAGATTTTCCCTTAACCAAAAGCTGTTGAAGTGAAAGCAAAAAAATCTGAAGCCAACTTCAGCCTCATCCGACAAACAAACATACACACACAAAATCAGTCACTAAAACTGTTTTTTTCATCTCTAATACATATGAATCCACTGTAACATTAGACATCCGGTTGCTGAATATTATGCTTTTTTATTATGGTGTGTGGGAAGAACTGTCGCAGTAAATCTATAGTTGGAATAAATAGTCCTAGTTTTAGTCTCTTAAATGCAGCTTTCTATTATTTTGAATTCAAAGACTCTTCTTCTGTTTCCCTACTGGCTCTTTTCTGCAAAAAGAAACTTTCCAAATACATTTGGTTTTTGTTAACTTTGCCAGATTGCCCGCTTTAAGAAAGTAGCGGATGGATTTTTCACACATGACAGAAAGACTTAACATGCGTCAAGAATGAGTTCGATGTTGTGGAGAGAATTCAGTAATTTTCCAAAATAAAACTTCCTTCAGAATCAGATTGCAAATAAAACAGAATGAGTTATGTCATGTCTTTTTCTCTGCGGTACTCTGTGGTACCGGTCCGCGGCCCAGGGGTTGGAGACCATTACAATAAGCCATAAAACATCACAGCATAAGAAACCCTGTTTGTATTCCAAATGCATTCACTATTTTGATTACTATATCATTTTCAAATATCACAACTATGAATTTGCATTTTTTGCAACTTGTAAAATGTGCAAAAAGTCTTGTAAAATGTGTTCCCCCCTTCTGCCTGCTATCCTAGACGGCCAATCTCACTGTGTCCCCTTAAACCTGAATGAAAACATTATACAGTGGTAGAGGTAATATAACGTATTATATTATACTGTATTATATATTATATTATTTCATACTATACTCACACTGGCTATTGACTACTTACGGCCCTGCAGCAGCCACAGGCTCTGCTGCCAACACCTAGAAGGGTGTATCTGCAGGCCCAGAGACCAAACAACGCTCTCAGAACAACATTCTCAAGACAACACTCCCAGGACAGACGGTTTTTGATACAGCGCCTCCTAGCTACAGGATGAAGTTTGTTTTATTATTTTCTGCAGACCGTACGAGGCACATCGCACAAGTGAGTGGTAAGAGTATTAAAAAAAAATGTATTGAAGAGCTGTAAAAACATAAACAGGTAATTTATTACATGAGTATTAATATATAGTAAATTATAAAGTAAATTACCAATACATTTCATTTTTTACAAAAACAAAACGTTGATGTCTATATGTAACTTAGCTTGTCCAAATTAATGTTGTTTGTGCATATCTAACTTCATGATGGTTACTTAGCAATACATTATTTAACATTTTACAGCATAAATAACTTTTGTATCTTTTCAATGTGTGTACATGTAATCATTTTTTATTGTGTAATTCATAAATATTGTCTCATTATAACCCAAATGTGGTTTATAACAAGGGAAAACTAAATGTTTACTGAGCAAAGCCAAACATGTATTGATACATATCTTGCTATTTTGTAGTGTAATGTTGATTCATTGCTTTCGCTCAATATTATTCTTTATTATTATTCTTTAACAATAATAATAATAATAATATTAAGCATTTATACTGCATTGTTCAGAACTGAATGACTCTTTATACTGTAGTTCTACAATTGTATTTGACATGTGTATCTTTTTCCAGATGGATAAAACAATTCAAAAGGGGAAGTCTCTTCCAGAGATTAAACTGTGCTGAATGCTGCAGCAATTACCACTGCCCATTTTGTTCTACAAGCTATTTCCAACCAACAAAAGTATTCAAGGTTCAAATTCATTTTCAAAGACACTTTAACTTTAAAAAAAATTTAAATGGCAAATTTTACAAAACATTTCTAACAGCAAAATACTTCTTTTAGTTAGGTAGAGGAATTTGACTGCAGTATTGGTATAGATTTGAAAAAATATTCCCCAACCAGAAAGTATGTATTTTTTGTTATTTTGAATTGTTTAATTTGAAAAATTGTACTAATATGTTTTCCTTTTCTATTTACAGCTGTGATTTATCATACAAAACCATCCGTTAGGTGGTTAGAAGTGCCCTTGGGCAAGACATCAAACCCCAAATTACCTCTGGTGGAAGGTTGGCATCAGTGTTCGGCAGCGGAGCCACCATCGGTGTGTGAATGTGCGTATAATTGGTTTAAGGAGGCTGCGACTGTAAAGCACTTCGGGCCTTCAAGGAAGGTAGAAAAGCGCTATGCAAGTATATGCCATTTACCAATTTTGTTTGTATAAGTTTAATGTAACTCCTAATAAATGGAAGTTGTTCTACCCACCGCAACACATCCTGTTTAATTTTTCCAGATGTTCTGGTTTGTTATTTATTTGGTTTTCTGACATGTTTTATTTTATTTTTCATTTCATTTTATTGTGAAATCGGTTCCATTTGTTCTACCGAATGAGAAAAAATGAAAAGGCGAATTCATATGAACCCTTTAAGCATCAAAGTAGCACCATGTCATTCCAGGCTCTCTGTCTTCAGATCCCAATATTCTCAATTTCTGATAAGTTTCAGGTGCTTAGAAAATTCCAGACTCAACTCTCTATCTGCAGTTGTATAAAATAATAAAGAGAAATCAGTTTGGATTCTCCAAACAAAAGTTTCAAGCCTCTATATGTACTGAATTATATTTCCACAAAAAGGGTTGCTCCGGTGTCCAGCAAAAATTTGAAGCCAACAAAACGGATACGGAGCGCCAAAGAGCCGGACCAGACTGGATGCAATGTGAGTGCCTCTCGCACTTTTCAAGTTACTTAAAGACTCTGGCACACTGCAGTCGTATTGTATGCAGTGTGAGCCGGGGGTAAGGCTGTTGTTCTTGGCTTCTTTTTCTTTTTTTAACCTTATAACTACTCATATCAAATTTGATTCATGCATTTCTGAGACCCCTAACTCAGAATATTCAGAAATTTCCTTAAAACCCTTTGTATTTAACTGTTTTCTGCCCTGTAGTTCATCATCATTCCACTAGGGGCAGTAGAAAGGCTGTTCCTGCTCATTTCAAAATGGCTGCTTCCATTAAATCTCAAAAACACTTTTGGCGGGAAAATGTTCTGCTCATCTTCAAAACATGTGGTCTTTATCTTTAGAGAATTCACAAACAAGAAGCTTTTTCCACTTTGTTTGGGCTCAGACGGAGAACAGATTTAGACAAGAACACCGACAAGTCAAAATGCAAACAGCAGTAAAATGTCCAACTCCTCCATTCATGCTATGCTTTTATCTTTTTATTTTCTTGCCATTTTGTCTTGTTCAAACAGGAAAAAGCTTTGTTCAAAGCGCCAGCTTATCATTCTAACTTGCTCTCAGAGACACTAAATGTTGCCTCACTGGTCTGGTTAATATTTTACACCCTTGTTTTTTCATTTGTGCATCACTCATTTCCTGTATACATTGTTCTTGGCACTCTACGACTCCCAGATAAGCCCAGCTGAGATCTTAATTAGAATTACCGTACACGTACAATACCCAATACATAATGCATGGCCGAGACTTCTTTTATCATTTAAATCATAAAGCTTCTTTGGAATTCCAGACAACACACAGCTATCTCCTTTCCTCCTCCTCTCATCCTTCCTCGGGTTCTGCTTCCCCAAACTTCCATCCGTCTGTCCCCGGGCTTTAGCAGTATGCCAAGCCTTGCATGCATATGCACTCAAACACCAAATAATCCTTGCTTACAGCGAAACATTATTGAAAGCGACAGTAGATGAAGCGGCAGTGCCAAAAAATAAAAATAAAAGAGGGTTGTGACGCACAGGAACCAACGAGCGAACACATGGAGTGACTAAGTCAGGGATCAACACACTAAGTACCCAAGCAAACAGGGCTAGATTAATAGAGCCAATATGACGCAGGGGCTGTAAACAAACCACTTAAACCCGCAATTAGACGCATAATCACTCACTCCGACACATGCACGCAAAAGTTCTTTGTCCTCACTCCAGTGGACAGATGGACAAGGTTCCTCTAGTTCTTTGGAGAGGTCCTAATTAGCTTGATAGCAAAAACAAACACAGTTAGTTTGGAAAAGAAAAAAGAGCACCAAAAAAGTAAAGACAAGAAGTAATTAAATCATGAACTGACTGTTCCTTAATTCTAAAACTTGCTAGTCAGCATTGGAAACACAACTAGACCTGTTAAGGCTTGATGCTGAAATAGATTAAACAGTGTGTTTGTCTTCTTGCTGCAAAGATCATCACTATTGGCTCTCCAAGTCTTTATTAGATTTGGAAGCAAGTTTCCACTTGTACCTTCACCCTCCATGCTGGTGTTTCACCCACAGCTCTTCACTGCCTTTAAAACAGGGGTCCCTAATCTGACACGTACTGGTCCGTTGGACAGTTGGTACCTCTCAACATTAAAAAAACAATACTAAACTAAACACTATATTAATTTATATGTTTTATTTACAATCTAATTCTGAGGAAAGTTTTACTTTGGAAAACTACTTTATTCCTTCCACCACATGCGACTCATTCTTGACGCATGTTGAAAATCCATCCACTACTCTCTTAAAGCGGCTGCACCAACCAATAAACTAGTCCCCCCAACTGGCAAAGTGAACCAAAAACAAACATATTTGGAAAGAATTTTTCGTAGAAAAGAGCCAGACAGAACAGAACAAGAGCATTTGACTTAAAAATAAAAGAAATCTGCATTAAACAGACTAAAACCATGAGTCTTTCCTCCAAATACACAGTAGATTTACTGCGACAGTTGTTTCCACACCATAACAAGAATGCATATCATTTAGCAACCAGCTCACTAATGTTACCAGGAAGCTTCTAATAAAGTTGCTCAAATGGTGCATTCATATTGATTAATTTATTTATAAAATACCAGTTTTAGTGACTGATTTTGTTTGTGTGTGTTTATTTGTCGCACCCAAAACGTCTGACGAGGCTGAAGTTGGTACCGATTTTTTCGCTTCCAGTTTAACAGTTTTAGCTTGAGGACAAATCTATACCACATTGTATTGGTTCCTACACAAAATCTAGTGTACAAATAATGTTTAAACCAAATGCAGATGTTTGCTAAATGAAATTTAAAACACCAACTTTGTCTCATCCCTGTGAACTACTGTCTTACATTAAACCAGTGCGTGGCCTGCAAAGGTTGGGGACCACTGCTTTTAAAAGAAAAATCAACTCAAGCTAGCAGCATCTTACATTTTAAAAGACTTGTTAAAATTCAGAATTGAAAGGCTCCCAGCCATTGACCACATTTTTCAAGACAACTTCAATCTGGTAGATAAAAAGAGTGACAATCAGAGAAAAAAAATTGGTGTTGCCACAGTTCAAGGTATTACCGTGTAAAAACAAAGCTTTGGAGAATTAAGTGCAGCGGCTGTGAGTGGGTTTTGTGTCTGAAAAGAAGCACTTCTAAACAGTTAATTTTTTTTTTTTGAATTCTTGTGTGTGTATTATTTTTAGAGGAAGGCCGCCAAGATTGCCTCAAATTGCTTTCCTGCTTGTTCCAGGAGTACCTTGTTAAGCCCAAAGCAGCTGTAACTGCTATGGTGAGAGACTCAAGGACTTGTGGTGCACAAACAAATGCACAAAAAGGATGTTTTGGATTTCTTGTTTGATTTGACAAGGCTTTGATGACTGTCTCAAGTCTTACAGCTGATAGTATTTAGTCAGATTCTAACAAATATTAAAGGTTTAGCTTCTACAGGCAAAAAAAACTGCATTTGAGCCCATAAGAACCCACAGTGACATTGTAATGCCAGGTTCACACTAGACATGGAGGCGTCGCGGAACAGAGTGTGCGCGCGGTATCCACTTGCAAATCACACCAGATGCATATAAATATATATTTTTTGCCATCACAGGTAACGCCAGATTCTACACTTCTGCAATTAGTTTTACGTGGTCCATCTTGACCTATTGCCAACTGCTCTATGCCTCTCTCATGTTGATTGCCTTCTTTTTACATCTCACCCACCCCCCCCCACCCCCACTGCATTGATCTGTGTGTGCGTGTCTGTTTGTTTTTTGCGTGTTGTGTTTATTTTATTCTCTACAGTCTTTTTAGATACAAAAATATGATCGCATTTGTCAATCGCTGTGTTTTATTGTGAAAATTTGGTTATGTGGAAAATTGGCCGGATTGTGTTTCTTTACGTAACTTCCTGTCAGTATTGGCACAGATCGCTTGTGGCTCGCGCAAAAAATGGACCAGATGTCAAAACATTCCGCTGCATGGCACAAGCTGGCCGCGGATGTCTGTGGCGCTTCGCATTTGGTGTGAATGACACCATAGGTTTACAAGAGTGTTGAATGGAAGCGGCCTCCGCGTCCAGTGTGAACCAGGCTTAAAGCTACGTTCACTTGAACACATCACTTAAACACGTTGTCAAGGGTGGTGTGAACGTGGTCTAACAGTTAACAACAGAATGTGTTCTTTGGCCCACTTGGTCTGTAGTGTATCACATAGAATTTTGTGTTTTTGTGTTTTATCTGTTAATAGTAAAAGAACTGCTACAATTTGCAGCCAGAAATTTTACAAGAAACTGTGCAAGTTCATGTTTATATACAAATGTATCAACCTAGTCCAGTGTGAAAGCTCTTTCATATTGATGGAGGTTGCTAACACCTCCTATTTTGACTTTGCATTTCATTAGTCTAGACTGGCTCCTTCCTCAAGCGCTGTGCTCCTCCTCTGCACAGCAATACATAAAGGTGGAAACTAAGAAGACAGCTTGTGGCATTACCCTGAAAGCTTTGCAAGTTCCTGCTGCCAAAGGGAAGAAATAAAGGCGCTCTTTGCATTTATCCGCATCAAGAATGCATTGCACTCTTTTTATTACCCGCTCTACTACTGCTTTGTCTCCCTTTCAAATCATCTGCACTACTCCCACTCCTTTCCTTTTTCTTCTTAGTTCTTTAAC
The DNA here is from genome assembly GCA_036245035.1 of Adrianichthys oophorus. NCBI lineage: Eukaryota > Metazoa > Chordata > Actinopteri > Beloniformes > Adrianichthyidae > Adrianichthys > Adrianichthys oophorus. Next base: position 15,719,233 of record BSAI01000101.1, on the reverse strand, counting down.
GCCCACAGTGTGCGCCGCCAGAGCACAGCAGACGCATTTACCTGTTACACAGGAGGACTAGGACACTTGACAGCATAATTTTTGCAAAGAAAAATACCAAAATATCTCTCTTTGGCTAAATATAAATAGACTTTTTTTATGCTGACACATTTTCATGCAAAAAACTGATCCTAATATATTTTTTATCCAAAAAAAAAAAAAAAAACAAAGGCAAAAAAAAAAATACAAAGTTAATGTTAGTTAACAAAAAAATAATGTCAGAGAGAATACATAACCAATACGTATAGATTAATGCTGCCAAACGCTCTGAAAGTAATTTTAATGTAATTATTTATGAACAAAACAAGATGTTATATGCTGAGGAATGTCACGCCCATCACAGCCAGACTCAGCATCAAGCTTTTTAATGTCATAACAAATTACCAGTGACATTTAGGAAACCTTTCTCAGAGTTAATCGAGTTAATGTGAAGTGAAACAAATGATCACAAAAGAGCAAACCCAAATGAATCTCTTGAACTAACTCTGAGGTAGCACTCAATAAAGACCAGTCTCAACAGCAGGCTCACCGGATTTCTGAGTTAAAATCAATTATGTTTAATCCCCTGAGATGCTGATCTGCTAACGGTCACTGTGTAGTGGCTGTTGACAAGCTGAAGCCGTTTGTGAATCTGATAATGTGTCATATTGATTATCCACTCCAAACAGGAGCTTTTTTTTATGTAATACAGTTTCAGACAGAACCATCAGGTTTTCACAGCACACTGCAACCCTCAAACTGACACTTCTGCATTATTTTCTGAGGGAAGAGGAATTCAGCTTTTCCATTAGCACCTGGATGTGCTGTTGATTATCTGGTCATTAGCAAATGTATTGCTTTTGTGAGTCGGCTTGGTTAAACTGAGGGACCTTTTATATGAAACAATGTGAATTCAGTAAGTGATAACAAACAGAATCAGTAGTGTCCATGTGTGTTTGACCTCAAAGCCCAGATTTGCTTGGCTGTTTTAAACACTCTGTGCTCAGGCTTGAAGCCACCACCTTCAGTTCTCGATTTCTCAAAATTAACGCCAAACCCAAACAAATGTTGCAGTTCCTCAAAAGACCACTAGAGGCTGGTTTCAAAAGGTTGCAATTTCTCATTGACTCAGACGATAAAAATATGTCAATTTACAGCAAATGTAACTTAATTACAGTTTGTTTTTAAGAAAATTCCTTTTGTTTATCATTTTATTTTTCATCAACTGTGTCGGGCTGCACGTTGGTGCAGTGGTTAGCCCTCACACCTAACAGCGAGAGGACCCTGGTTCAACTTCAGACTGGGATCTTTCTGTGTGGAGTTTGCATGTTGTCCTTGCACATGTGTGGGTGTTCTCTTCTGGCTTCCTCTAACAGTCTAAAACCATGCTTCAAAGGGTCATTGGTGACTCTAAACTGTCCTCACACTGCCAAAACAGTCCCTTTTCGCCCCATGGCAGATTTTCTTTAAATAAGCAAATACATTTGCCAATGTGGTAAGAAAAAATGTTTTACCAAGAATTCTTATTTTAAGAAATGTTTTCTCAAACTAAGATTATTTTGCTATTGAAAAACTGTCTTGGTAAGATTATTTTTCTTGCATGACAATTTTTTTCTTGAAACGTGTATCTTTACTGTCTTAAGATTCAGTTTGTGCAGTGTAGGTGCTCATGTCAATAATCAGGTTTGATTTTGGCATGTTATAGGGGTGGAAAAGCAATCTCATGTCAATTCTATGGAGGACGTCAGATTATTCATCCACTACCTAATCCAATTTGCATGTTAAATGTGTTTTGTCATCTTTTATGGGATTTCCTTTAATCTGCAAATGTTTGCTTAAAGGTTGAGCATCAAAATACATTTTTTCTTTACTCAAAAACAAGTACTGGAAGTATAGAGAGGTAAAAACACTCTTAGTGTCATCCCTAACCTTGAATAAGAACTTAATATAGACAGAGTTACGCAACAGTCTGTCTGCAAAAACAAGATCATGCACCTTCACAGTGAGAAATGCTTGTAAATTTAAAGGAATGAAAACTGGCACATAGGCAGAACTTTGCATATATTTCCAAGCATTTAGATGATCCAGGGGGAAAGAAGCTCTGCCTCGATTGCATCTTTACCTGAACACACTTCTGTGCATACGTGCTAACGTTTGTCTTACTTCCAACAGCAGTACGATACAATAGCTGCCATTCATTTATATATTATCCACCTATCAGCCTTACCTTTTTTTTAGTTCTCACTGTGTGCACCTCTCCACTCTTTGTCTCTATGGAACTTTAGATTATTATAGATTTGCAGTCTTCTAAGTTCTCTTGTCAAACCCTGTTACTCAGCACCCATTCTACTTCCATTTAGTTTAATCTTTTTAAATCTAAAGCACATATAGTTTCTCTTACCCCCTCCCACATTCCGCCTCACTCAGGTTTGCTTCCTTCTTACTGTGGTAAAAGACAAAGTGCTCTAAAATAGGGCTTGATCGTCTCTTGTAATAGAGGCTGCACGGGTAAACAGTGAGACTTTCCCTTATCTGATTGAAGAACAGAAGGTGGGTCTGTAGGGTTTGAGAGGCTTCTTTTGTGACGAGTGCTTATCAGTGGACATATTTAGCAAAGATTTACTTGCTTATCTAACAATATGTGTCCAAATCTTTCAAAACCAGATACAGCTAAACCACTAAATGACTGTTTTTCACCAGAAGACAATTATATATAGAAGTACTTTAAATGTGATGATACATTGGAATTTCATATTGTTAAAAAAAGGAATGGACTTTACTAATGAGTAGCATTACAGTAGGAAACAATGAACATGTTTATCTGTTACTTATGCTTTAGAAAATCCTTTGAAGATTAGATGAAATTGTTATTTTAAAAAATCTTAAAGGATAAATACATTATTTAGTGTTTTTTATAAAGTGCTTTTTTTTTGTTAAAAACTAAAAAAAAAGGTTTTAAAATAAAATTTCATTGGATACATTTTTTAAATTAAGTAATATTATGTATATAAGTTTTGGTTTGAAACACAACACATTGGTGAAAATGAGACATTTTCACTCAAATCTTTATGTTTCATACCTTTAAATCTTATATTTCTGCCTTCAATTTTTCTTTCTTTCTTTTTCTTGAAAAAAAGGTAAATATATAGTTTTTTAGCTACTGAAGCACAGGACAAACCGATTTCACAACATTCTATCAAATGAGAGAATGACATACCTGTGAGTGATTGCATAAGCATTTTTATAAGAAACAATGCCATAGTAGTCCAAGCTAGTCCATGTAAATAAACTTTTTACATAATTACTTTCCTTACAACAAATTCCCCTAAATGGCTGTGCAAAATGTGAGTTAAATGAGTGCAAAAATTTCAAAAAAGTTTCAGTCTTTCAGAATGTCTAAATACTTTCAATACTTTTGTTGCTAGCTACACCCAGAAACACAATTTTTATTAAGCATAGTTAACTGAATGTGTTCGAAAACAATTTTTTACTCAAAATGTTTTTCCATGCAGTGAAAAGACACAGCAGACTTTTAGATTGACACCTACTGCACTCATGCTGTTGATTTGATCCACAGTCAGCTGCAGCAGCTGCTTATCGCTGCTTTCAGACATCAATTTTAGGGCAGGCTGCTGGAGGCTGGGTTGGTTCTGCAGCAGCAGGTTTGCTATGTGTCCGATACACTGGAGAATGAAAAAAAAAACAAAAAGTTGAGTAGATAAATATGTAGATGAGCGGATGAAAAGAAAGGGAGTGAGAGATAAAACAAAGACAAAGTGAAATTAGACATTCAATGAACAAAGGGGGATCAAAAGGGGGTGAAAATGAAGGAGCAGGAGCTGTGCGGGGACATGATGCTTGGTTCACACAGACATGAGCGCAGTCCTGCCGCAGATCCATTCAGTAATGTATGGATAACACAATGCAATCTGACTCCCACATGCTCTGGCAGTTTCATTTCAGCAGATTTAAATTAAAGCTGTTCGGAGCTGAGTAAAAGGCCTCTTTCTCCACCTCCTGCTCCCTTCCCACACTAATGTAAGACAGCATGGCAGACACTAGCCCATTCACACAGAATAGTATTACCGCTAAACTAATATCACAGTCAGCTGGCTCTGGACATACAGAATGGCATTTGGCTTCCTGCTCGTCTGGTGTTCAGCAGGGCGTGAACAGCTTTAGGGGCCCATCAGATATCAAAAAAAGGGGATGATGAATATACTTTGCAAATAGCACCAAGTTGATGCTAACATGTGGCTGTTGCTTTTATCCCTTATAACTTCACACATAAAGATTCAGAGCAAAATGCTGATGCTGCAGCATAGTTCTGCTGAATGCAAACAAGCTTGGAGCAGCACTGTGATAGTAGCCAGCTTGAATATGAAGAGGGGGGGGCACTCACTTTCATCTAGGATGCTAATTGTAATCTAATTGTATTTTTTTCTTGTGTTCTACGCTGATGATACAAGTTTGATGCACAATTGCACTGAAAAAATCTGTGAAACGGTGAGACTGCGAAAGATGAACTGAGATACAGCAACGCATCAATGTGCAGTGTTAGACCAATTCATTTTTTTTTCTTTTTACCTGTGAAGGGATCTTGTGCTTGGTGTTATAAAGAGACCTCACCATGGCAACAACCTGCTGACCCAGGTCTGATTGGGCTCCTGACGTCTGACAGCGGGTCAGCAGCACTGAAGTCAACACCACCCATGGGTTACGCACTGACCCAGCCCTGGAAACAAAGAGCAAGAGGGCTAATCTTTGAGTACAGTTTTCCCGCTGAGTTTCAGTGTTGACGGAGAAGGCGTGTCATTAAAAAAATATAAATACATTTAAAAAAAGGAAGAAAGTGAAATAGAGAGCAAACGTGTTTTTGTTGCGACCTTTATGACAATTTAAAGCAGGCATGAAAACATGGCCCTGAGGTGCAAAGCACATCACTAAACAAAACACAACAAAATTTAGCATTTCAGAAACAGACAAAAAACAAAGAAATCCTCTTGAAAAAAAAAAAAAAGACAAAAAAAAGTGTATGTTTTCTGAAGCTAAGCCATGTTTGGCTTTGGTTTTCTTTGTCAAACATTGCTGGGTCACTGTAATATAGACAAAATACATGTCATTGTGAGATTTCAACCCAATGAAAGAGTACCTCCCTTACATGCTTACATTCAAGCCTATGGCGCCAAATGAGATCTCATTTACACTTTGTATGGATACCAGCGGATAATGACTATTTGTCTAACATATGGCATACATTATCCATAATGAATAATCAAAGTGTAAACCGAAGAACAACGGGGAGATAAGGAAGCAGCCAGAATGATCAAGGGTTTTGTGGATTCACTAATGAAGTCTGACAGTGACAAGTGTGCGAGGCGGGAAGATGTCTCACCGCAATACTCCTGCAGTTAATATTAAACATCTACACCACGCAATACCTGCTCCCCTTTCCCTACACAAGGGGACGGCTGCCGGCTCTGACAGGGATCGCTCTGCTTGGATGAGGAGATTTCAGGAGTGTTGATAAGGCCTTCTGGGTAACAGACGCCAAGGCCAGCAGATGCCAACGATGTCATGCCAACACAACTTTCAAGGATCTCTTTAATACACTTTAGCCAGAGGGGCAGATTGGGGGGGGGGGGGGTTGTTGAAAACCACAAAGCAGTTTGGTATCTGTTAATTAAATCTGATTGGATGAGACTGATTTTAGCTCAAGCAGCTGCTGACTATAACAGATTTCTGTGGGCACCTTTGGTGAGGGAGAAAACATGGGTCCAATAGGAAAAAAATCTGACTGTTTTATTCTCTGTGAGCATGTAAATATGAATAAAAAATTCTATGGGTAAAAATGTATTTAACTTGTCACAAAACTGTGCCGACACTTCCAAAAAACAGATCTTGGCGCGCTAACACAGCTGGCAGTGATTAACATGACAAGCAGGGAAGTAAATATTGAATGGAAAAAAAGCAGAGATTTGAGATGGGAGAAAGAATCAGATAAGGGTATGTGCTTTCATTTCAAGTTGGTCGCATTAAAACGATAACGGATGTGTGGTTACAAGGCCTTCAAGTTCTTTTACAATGTTGTTTGATGAAAAAGCTCAAATGTTCAAGTCAAGTTTGATGTAAATCAGACTGATAAAGTGCTTGCTTCTCTGCAAAAACAAGTGTGTGTGAGACAGAAAACGCCTGTGAAATAAGGAGACGTGGGATGATAAAGAGAGACAGATCAGTGGGGCTCTTGTGTGTGTCTGTCAGTAAAAAATAAATAAGGCAGCTTTCCATCCAAGTACTGGGGTTTCTTGCCCTGACAAGCTGCTTCACTCTGGATGATGTGGCCATGGGAACAAACAGAGTCCTCTCATGCCGCTGGCAGATATCATGCATCCTGTGCTTTTCCAGGAGACAAAAGGGGGGTGCTGCTGCCTTCCACTGAGGGTGTCTGTGTTGTTGCCAAATCTGTCACGGGGTGCAATGTGAGTCACAGCCAGCCTCAATCCATGCTTTGAATCATGACTCAGTTTGTATGGACAGCATGAGCTTTGTGGATGGAACTCTCAATACACTTTCCAAAACAGCCACTTAAGAGAACAAATCGTCACTTTCCATTCTGACGCGCACACACCAACACTGGATTTATGGTTCATGTGTCTTCAACACCATAATATCATAAAAGAGGGCTGTGAAGCTTAAACAATACAGGTTTCCCCTCAAAGGTTGTTAAAATTGTTATTACGACATAAAACGTAAAGGTCAACCTTTTAGGGGTGAATCAATGAACCGATTTGTATTCCTACAATCCAACCAGATCAATCTCTCTCAGATAAGTTGTTAAATGAACCAAATTGACTTATACAATTATAACATTGTTTCAAAAAGAAATAAATGAATTATAATCAATCTTGGAAAAAAGTATTTGGATTAAGGCATGGTATTTTTATTTTACTATGACGTAAAACGAGTGCCATCACAGAGGACTACATACAGGATGACAGCAAAAAATGATCAAGCCATCATTATAGACCACTGTATGGAAATATGGATTGAATCGTATGGTTCAAAATGAACCAATGTGGACTATCAATCGTATCGGCAACCACAATTTGTAATATGAATCGAATTGTTTAAATAAATATTTACACCCCCACAACCCTTAGATCAAAATATAAGATAATCCATGAAGATTGTGATCTATATTTGTTTTGTTTGAGTCTTTCCAAATATGTTTACCCACAAAGTGCACCCTATTGGCGTGTTCCATGTGGAACATTAAATAAGTTTGACAGATTCTCCCATTTCCGCTTTCAAGTGGTAGTGATGCGGGCTTCCAACAAGCTCACTCCTGATTGGCGAGAGTGGCTGCCATAAAAAATGTTGACTCAGACCGACTCAAACCTATCACTGAGTTTTGACAATTTCTGGTTCCAACATGGCAGCATTCGTGTCACAAAAAAAATGGCAACTCAGTCCATTTCTCATATACAGTGAATGGTCATACATCATAAGGTCTACACAAATGTGGATTGAGGTAAACACCAGCTGAGCCCTCCTCTATGAGATTTCTCCTGGACGTTTCGAGCAATGAAGGTTGCAGTGACTATTCTGACCTTGTTGAACTAGCTTATAATGACTACAAGCTGCTATTGTCACCTATTAGGATTATGAACATACAGTATATCTTACTTCATGAATATATTACGTTTCACTACATGATAGAAGTGAACTCAGATTCCTTTTGATTCCAGGCATTTGTGCTTCAAAGTAAGTAGCTAAAGACAGTATAGCAAATATATGTCTGCAAGATGTCAAAAAAACAAACAAAAACCAAAACAGGTGAAAATAAAGTTAAAGTATCTTACATGTTTTACTATTTGAAGATTTAAGGTGGCAATGCAAAAAAAAAAAAAATATATATATATATATATATATATATATATCATATTTAATAGTTTCTAAGCGGAGGCGCTGGGGAAGTCCCTCTCAACTGGCCAGGGAAACGTCTCGGGGTTCCCCCAGAAATCTGGAGGAGGTGGCCTGGGAGGGGGAAGTTTGGGCATCTTCTACTGACTACTGCCCCCGCTAGCCGGTCCCGGATGAGCGGAAGAAGATGGATGGATGTTTCTGAGCATAATGGTTTCTGCTAAACTGGCTTCTTCTGGACGTCTGGACTTACTCTCTAGTGAGCTAACCCATGAACATTTGAGACACAGTTCTGAAAATATGCACTTTACATAATATATTTGTTCCCTGCTTGCAAATCTGATCGCCTCCTTTCCAGTCAGTTGCTAGATGCAGCATTTGCAATAGAGGAAGCTGGAGTTTTGCAAGCCCAAAATAACAACCGAAGAGGAAATCAACAGAAAATTGTGGGACAAAATGGTTTGAACGATACCTGGATAAAACTGAGCATAAAGAAAAACTTGAAACTGTACCATCTCTACAGTCATCAGACCCCAGCTCACTTTTAATCAAGAACAATGGAGCTGGAGAAGAGCAATTACACCATTAGGCACTTATCGATAATACAGCCAACTCTTGCTGAGGCTCATAAGAAACCAGCTGGAGCAAGAAGACCAGAGCCTAAGGCGGAGATTTTTAACTCTAAATATCAATGGACACAGAAAATGTGTCATGGAATGATTAAAGACACCATTTTCTATGCCTGTTCTTAGTGAAATGAGATCACGCCGCATAAAGGATGTCCAATAAAATGTCAATGGGTGAATACGTCTATGATTGGACAAAGCAGAGTTTTGTGCTTCATTGTGAGGCATGAAAGCACACCGAAGACTTTTTAGATTAAAGGCTGATGAAAGGGATTTTTAAAGAAAGCAAGAAAATACGTTTGTTTTTGTTTTGTTTTTTTACTTTAAAACACAATTTAAGGACCATCCTAATGCAAACTCTCAAACAATACTGTCTCCTGGAGAGGTAATAAGCAAAAAAAAAAAACACACAGTGGTACCTTGTTTATTATGGGAGTAATGTTCTAAAAAAAAAATGTTTTTTTCATTTTATGTTAATCACTTCTGTAGAAGGAAAAGTGCTCTATAAAGTTGAATTTGAATTTAAATTAAAGATAAATACAGTCAGTCAGGATGCAGGATACAGTGCGCTGTGAAACAACAACAAAAAAAAGTATGCAAATTGAAAAAAATCTTTAAAAAAAACCCACGGAAAAGCAAGATCGCAAAATGTGAACCTAGAGCGAGGGACCACTATACTGTATATACTTCTGTATAGCATTTATGCAGTTTTTCTTTGTGTGTGTGTGTGTGTCAGCTAACTGATATCTACACAGCAAGTTGAGGAAGACAATTTTCACTCTGCAATATCAATAAAACTTCAGTATTTTAAAGTCAGCTATCATATTTTAGTTCTTCTTTGAGGAGCATCATAAACGTGGGTCTTACACTTCTGCTTTCATCATAGGTGGCCAAGCTTGCAGGAGAAGCATGAGCAGTTGAAAGTCCTCCAGCTTGTCTGCTGCATCTAACATCTCTTGGAAAAGACTATATCTTTTGTCCTCAGTCTCCACATCCTCTATCTGGACCTGGTGAACAACAAGAGAAAAAAAAAGAGTTAACTGCATGAATTCACGATTTTAGAGTTTTTGTAGAGAATGACACACAGATTAGGTAAATGAAGACTTACAAAAACATACAGTCACATCAAATAAAAAGGTATTTCAAAAAAGCCAAAAGTGCACCATGCCTAAAAATCAGCATTTATGGCTTATGGATATTGGTTTATGGCTCTAAAATTATCTGGTCAAAAAAAGCACCCTTTGTGGTCAAAACATTTCTGCTACAAGATAAAATCCTTGGAAAAATATAATAAAATCCCACAATCCAATCTTGACAACAAACAAATCTTGTCAAATGTCCAAACTTTTTTTGAATCAAATAAGAAAATCACTATGTGTTCATCATAAAAACAACAAAGTATCAATCATGTTGTAAGTTAATCTTTATTGTGAAACAAAACGAGGGAGATTAAATATGGGAATGTAAAAAAAAAAAAAAAAAGAGAAAAGAAAAACTGAAAAGAACAAGGAGGGTTGAGGTGAAAAAAAGAAAAAAAGAAAGGCGGGTGGCGGAGTGAAAGAAAAGTAATTAATGTTCTTTTCAAAAGTTGGCTTCTAGAGTGATTTAACAGCCCAGAGAGCAGCTGATTTCTGAAGGGAAAACTACAACCTGCTACAGTGGGGCTGCAGCAGAGAGGGGCTTTGTCACGCACGCATGCATGCACGGGCAAACACACACAAACACACATCATTTGCCACCAGAACAATAAACTAGAATAAACCTCATCAGTGTTCTTATATGCTATTACAATACAACATAAAATATATTATATGTTAAGCTACGTTCACACCGGCCTCGGCAAAGAGTGTTCAAGTGACCACTTTCATTAAAAAGTCTTTGTAAAAGTGCATATATGCACGTTTTTAGCTTACATGTTTAAAACTCTCGCTCTAACGCATACCTTTGCAAGCTTCTACTACCGTTTTTGGACTCTACATTAAAAATATTTAACAAGTACTTCTTTGTTAATTTTGAACAATCAGGAAAAAAGCAAAATGTTGGGATTGCTTGTCAAATATTTTTTCTCCCCGCCCCAAAAAATCTATGATAACTGCAAACTGCAAATACAAGGCACGAATAATTAATTTCCTAAGAGAAAAATAAAGAAAAAAAAAACACCACCTGTATATCCCAATGAAACCATACACACGTTTAAACTTACGCCCTCAACCACAAATGAAATCGTCAGCAATTATGTGGAATCTTTTTGCCAACTAAAAAAAAGGACGGCAATAATTATAGCCAGTGAGTAAAATCCACCTTTTTCTGTGGGAAGAACAAAGCAGGAGGGCAATAGGGGGAGCGAAGGAGAACAATGCTGTCAGCCTCAACCATAACAATTAGGAAGTTGCGAATGAATAGGTCACATTAAAACATCAAGAAAAGTCATGCAGATGCATATTTAAACCCAAAATATTTATCCATAAAGAAGGCTGTTTTGTTTGATGGGTTTAACGCATTATCAGGATCATGCAGGAGAGTTTTGAGTAGAAAGGAAAAAAAAAATCTCTCTCAAGGTAAATTTACTTATAAGACAGTTCTTACAATGAATGTATTCAAATTTCAGCTGCTACAATTTTTCTGTCATATATAAACTTTATTATATGGTAGCAAATAAAAGATCAAAGCTTTGCAAAATGTCAACTCTAAGAAAAATAGTATAAAAGCAAAAAAGTTACAAGCTATCATAGGTTTAGTTTTCTTAAGTGTATGGATTTATTTTACTGTTATTTCTGTTCTCTACTTAATTCTACCTTAATCTACTTAAACACATGGAAAAATTGCTCTCAAATTATGCTAAGCTTTCAGTGCTTTTCCCCACAGTAAGAGGAAGAAGTCATGTCTTTGAACAAAATGGTCCACATGGCCACAGAAAGCTTAGGTAATCACTGAGGATAAAGGAAATAAAACATGACAACTAGTGGTTACCAGAAGCCACTTTATTGCTCTCTGATGACCTTTTACATTTCAGCGCAAGTGAAAAACTGGATGCAGAGTCTCGCATTTGCAGAGATTTGAAAGAAGAAGATTTCCAATCTACTATGCTGACAAGGTGAGAGGGATAATTTTACAAACTTACAACTGAACATCTTTCCATCACTTTACTTACATGCATAGGGGTGTTACAATTACAATCGCCTTAATCGATTTCTAATCACACAATTCAACCAGATTGAGCTGTCTGAGGCAAGTTTTTAATCTAATTGACCTATACCATGATAACATCGTTTCCTGATTAAATTAATTAATTATATCAATATTGGAAAATACCAGTTGGATTGAGGCACAGTAGGTTTATTTTACTAAAACGTAAAAACCACTAAGTACCCTCACAGCGGACAACATACATGATGGCCTCATTACAGTTTCATGTGTGGAAATACTTTGAATGAAGACATTTGACCATAGAGTGTGGTGTAATGCTCCAATAATGTTTCGTTTGTATTACTTTGATGTGGAAAAACAACAGTGGGCTGAACTTTATGAAGCTAAAATGTGAAGGGATTTGACATTAATTCTTGTTTATTTGTACACATATTTAATTTACACTTGATTATCTTGCAAGAAATACAAGAAATCTGGAAAAATTCAACTGCACTGTTCAGTATCCATTTCTGGGTCACAATGGTTGAAGTTTTGGCTAAAGATGGATCGATTTTAGGTCAGTGAATTGGATTGAATCGTTCAAAATGAACCGATATCAACTATGAATTGTATTGGCAACTAAAAATTATGAAATGACTTGTTCAAATGAAATGCTACAGTACACAGCTAATATAAAACTATAACATGGGAGTAATACAGTCTCCTTACATGTAGTACAGTCAGACTGTAATGCAGTCAGCCATCAGCTCATGGAAACCAAAAGATGGGGAGAAGGAAAACAGGTGCAAAAGAGTGAGATTGGAACAAATCGATAAGCAGAGTAGAAACTCGTCAAAAGGCACTTGGGTGCAAACAAAGTTCACAAAAGATCGAAGCGCAGGTGACGTGTAAGACTGCAACATGCACGACAATATGATGCTTGCTTTTCATATAGCAAAACAATAGTAAGGGAAGTGGGCACATGTGAGAAGGATAGACGGATGAAAGCAGCCATTCAGTCCCTCTGGGAGCTGCTGGCAAGAGACGGTTTGCACTTTATTTATAGGACTCACATACACACCACAATATAAGAAGGAGCACACACACGACCTGGCAGATGTGCACACATGTTTGGAAACAATCAGTTGAACGAAACATGGCTTTATTGAACCAGAAGAATTTCCTCCTCGTGCCACTTTTGCTCTTTAAGGATGATCTCTCCCAGGTTAAATATTCTAACATCAAAGTCCTCAACTGAAGTCTTGAAGGTAGATCATTCTCACACATGCAGGGGAAATGAAGCATGATCTACTCTATTTTAAATTTCATGAGTAAACAATGGAAGCGGGCATTCAGCTTTCTAAACCCTTACAGTGTTTCAGAATGCATTCATTTATTAAAGTCTCGGATGATTTAACAGTAGATTCATCAAAGTAAAACCCAATATGGTCGTCAGTGTCTTAATGATTAGAACTATAAGAGCTATCAAATACAATTAAAAAAAGTTTCATTGTTCATTTGCAAATCAGAAACTTTCATTTCTTAGGCATCATTGTTAAAACAACAAATGTTTAATTTGAGCTACATATCTTATTGGATGATTCTTTTTTTTACATTTTCCATTGTTCATGTCTGTTCTAACCAATGAGTCAAACCACATTCCAATCAAGGTAACAAAAGGGGAGCAAAAGGGTTAGCCTTGGACATCAAATTCAAATCAAAGTTGCACAATGTCCTCCACGATTCCTGAGTTACCCTTTGCCCCTATCAACAAAACTGCCTGATAATCTTCTCAGCGACTTGGCAATTATCTCAGTCCTTGACCCGAGTGTCAGACAAAAGAAAGGAAAGGGAGAAGGAGGAGAACACGGAAACATGGGCTTGTCAGTGTATCGGACTGGGAGAGGCAGGGGAGCCGGTGATGCAGGGTTCTCTGTGTCTGGCCTTTACTGACTGAGCTTTGAGTGAGCTCATCAATATTCATTGACCTGCCCTGGCTAATGTCCCTGGCGGCTGGCAGAATAAAGTTGCAGAGGTCGCACACTTCACAAGAGCTGGAGAGGGGGAGGAAATGAGCGATGTGGAGGAAGCGTGCTACAGCAGGAATGAGAAACTGCGGGTTTCAGACAAAATGACAGCAAAGAGGAGTAAACACCGAAAGGGCAAAGCTTGGAGAGCCTGGAGGAGCACGGGGAGTTTATTATGACTTGAAAGTAAGACACATAAAACATGCAGAGGAAACATAAGTGCAAAGATAAAAACACAAACCTGTGGAGAACAAACACACACCTCCCCTCACGCGTGTGCAAGCTAAGATGTGACGGGATGAGTGCAGTAAAAAATTAATAAATTTAAAAAAAACAGCCTCCTCCTCTATTCAGGATCCTTTTTGCATCCGTTGTAGTCAGAGGAGGATCTACATTGTAAAACATGACACACGAGTATTCATAATAGCTCACGCCTCAAGAGAGGAAGAAAAAGAGAAAGATAAGAGACTGAGGGAGTTCAGGAGACAGAACATGGAAGGGGAGTGGTTCGAAAGCATGAGTGGATCAGTGTAAGAACGGGAGAACAAGCTTGTAAATGCATTCTAACACACCACGGCTGGAGATGATGTCCACTGGCTCACAAAACAAAGCTTCACACATACCAGCACCTTTTGATCTCTATTCATTTGAAAGAATCTGTAGTTGTGAACACAAACAAGCGCTGATGAAGATGGACAAATGATGACTCTGCTGCTCAAACGGACACATTAGAGACATTGTGAATGCAGTTATATTGTAAACCTCCACAATTTTCTATTAAAAAAACATAGGTAGATAGAATTTACACTTACGTTCACACATAAATACAGGATCTTAACATCTGTATGGTTGCTGCGGGTTTTTGGGTTGTCCAGGCCCGTGGACGGTCATAAAAAGGACAGGTGGCGTCTCAAAGTGAGCGCAGGTGTGAGCGCAGGTGTGTCTTGCAGCTCCGTTGAGGCTCATGCAGGCCTCTTAAGGGACGTAAAGAAACTGGAATGTACCATTGTTGTGTGTGTGGCGAAAGTATTTTGTGAAGTATTTGTAAGGATAATGTGAATTGAATTAACTTATGATGCATGGGTGATGCTGTCACATGATGCCCTTTATGCAGCATTCTAGTTCTGTACAACGGGCCTGCGTCTTACCTACTTCTCCCCTAAGCGTCGTTCACACAGCCCTCGGCAACACGAGTTTAGGTTTCCCCTTGCAATAAAAAATACATGTAAATTAAAATTTTGGGTTTCTGTGTTCCAAACAATTGTGTTCACACGGCGCTATGCGAGTTTATTTAACTGTTTTTGGGCTATACAAAAAAAAAAAAAAAAAAAAAATGCGCGGCCATTGAATGTGCGCTGCGAGCTAAAACCAGGTCAAACTTTTACCAATCAGGGACTCTGATTTGGTTGTGCCGTTTCAATGGCATCCCTTTAAATAAGACGGAAGTACCTAAAGTTTGAAATTGATCATGGAGGAGAAATTAATAATTGCGGTTTGTGCCTAGCTGGAATTACATGACACCAAATCTTTCATATATTGGAATAGAGCTGCGAAAGAAAAAGTCTGGAGCAAGATTTGCACCACTAAGACATTTTTACACCTCGCCTCTTTCAACTGTGGGTGGCGAACTGGACGAACAGTAGAAAAAAAGAAGAAGGCCCTCTCTACTTGTCCAGTGTGAACACCATCAGCTAAATGTGCGTACAAAAGCGCACATTTGGCGTGCTCATGCACGTACAAGAACAACTAACTTTACAACAAATAAGTTTCACTCTACAGGCTCACCGACTGGTCCATTATCTTAAAATTTTCTGCAGGCCACCTATGTGCCCTGCATAGGTTTGTCCATTTTTCACAAGCAGAAAGCCCGTTTCCACCCATAAGGGCAGGGTGACGCTGAGTGGAGAATTTTCTAAAATAAGATACCAGAGTGTCTCCTCCTCTGCCTCACCATCGCTTCCTTCTTTCCATTTCACTCTTTGCTTCCCACTCAACTATTCTTCATCTTTTCTCTCCACAGTTCTCCATCCCTCTCCCTCTCTTTGTTTTGTCTGTTTGTGCAAACTTTACTGAAACTCTATTTTTATTTATTTTTTATTAAATCTTTAGTGACTCAAACAATATAACAAAGTGTTGTGCTTCTCTGGCTTCCTGTTAAAAAGAGGGGGCCCATGGGAAAGATAAAAGCTGCTAAAACGTGGAGTTACAGCTGAGGTCTAGCTATCACAACAATGACCCCCGATCTGGTGCCTCAGACCCTCGGCTGGAAAAAAGCTCTCAACCCAGTGCCATTTATTATATATCCACTTAGAAAGAAAACCCTTCTGTCTCTGAGCTCTTTCATAATCCTCTACCAGTTTAGGCTTAAATTGTATTTAAATGCAACAACCACAAAAAAAAACTTAAAGCAACACAAAAACCTTGTGAAAGGTATCTGAGCAACAGCTATTGCAATTATACATTTTTTTGCATGAAAACTTTTGCCGTTTTCAACCTGTTCATGGCATTTTTCTCATGGAGGACATTTGGATAAAGGAAAATCTTAAATTTGCATTTCTGAGTATTTTTTTATTTAAATCATGCGTTGATCTTAAAAATGGGGAAAAGCTTGTAAGTGTCATATACAAGTTACCTAGGCAATTAAGGCATTAATTTAAATTAGGCATGACATCAAATTACAAAGTAACCGGATGATGGGAGCAAACCAATTTGTGATGATGCATTTAAAAAGGAACCAGAAATGCATAGCTAAGTTTGGGCCGCCTACTACCCTTTGCAAAAAGATCATTTCATCCCATGATACCTCAAAATCCTTCATCCATCAACAGAATGCTTCAATGCTTTCTTTTGCACAAGGACTTTCGTCAGCTGCCATGCTTTTCCCTTGGTCTCCTGCTGCCACTGCAATCAAGTCGGTTGCAACATCTTTCAGGAAAAATTGGCTGACCCTGTACTTAGAGGTTGCCCTCATCCTCATCATTATGGGGAATGCAACAGTGCAGGTTCTTCCTGTGCGGCGCCTGCACACAAATTAAGGAGAAGCTGCTATCGTGTTTTTTTTTTTTTTTTTTTTTTTTTTTTTTTCCCCCTTTCTTTTTCAAAAGTTTGTAAAAACTGTCAAAAAAAATGACACTGTCGTTAAAAAACATCTAGTTGGAAACAGCATGGGACCAGACGAGCCTTTTTCCAAAATCATAAACTACTTTGATTCTGTCGTTAAAGCTGCAAAGACAGATATGTTGGTACCAATCCAGCTAAACATGGATAATCCAATCTATCAGAAAGTGTTCAAGTTTCAGAATCATTAAAAAGAAAACTGTATTAAATTTGTAAAGTAAATGCAGAAATGGTACATTTCTTCCCATATGTTGACTAAAAACTTAGTTCTGTTTTAATTTTCAAGTGTACGCTTTCTTGAAAGATATGTCCTGCTATGTCACAGGTATGTCCCAGCTGACAAAATTCATATCAATAAATATATTTTTAAATTGTTGTTTATTTAAAAAAAAACATAAAAAGCTGCATGTTTGTGTTTGCAGTTCCTCCTTGCTGCTTAAAAAAGTAATTTACCTGTACCTTTCTCTAAAGTGTAGTTTTATATTGGTTTTCTAAAAGAAATAAATGTTTATGCTCTACCTATCCACCATGATGTGTCCAGTACACATGAATACATGGACCATTAACTTGGACTTGGACATTAACTTATGTGAGATGGAGAATTAGTTTTCGAATCATAAATGTTACCTTATTAGGCATCTGTAAACCTATTGAGGACAAGAGTGGTGGTACCATACATTACATGTGTCAAAATATCACAAAAGCTCAAGAGAAATACTGTTTGCTTAATAAAAAGATGGGAAAAACATAATGAGGAATCAAACTGGGAGTAAAAAGGTTTTGATGCTGTAAAGGGTCATTGAAGTAGCCAACAATGACAGCCTCACTGCAGGACTCAGCTAGTCACTAGCTGCAAGACAGACTAGAGTCAAAAGCAGAGAAAGCACTCAATTAGCAAGACCGGACAACATAAAGCCATGCAGAGCAAGCACACATTTACTTTTAATGTCAGCTTTGTCTTTAAAATGTCAGAAATGACCCCAAGTATACTACTGTTGGTGCCTCAAAGGTGCACAAAATACACAAGGACACACACACGGATAAAACCGACCATCCAGTCTTGACAGTGCTGACATTTGGATGCCCTGTTGTTATGACTAATCATTCAAAATTGAGTCACAAAATCTATTCCTGGTGTCATCCCTCCCATCCCAAATTCATCTTCCCCCCTGTCAGCCCCTCCCACCTCCACCCCCTAAATGTCAGCATTTCAATTGGGCTCATTAATACCTCACTTTAGGAGTCTCTGCGGCTAACTCGTGTGCTGGGATGCTAAACGGGGTAAAAAGAACAATGAATCCAAGAGGTAAGAGGTTCTCCTATTCTGATTTAATATCATCTCTGCATTTCTTTTTCTCTGCCTATACCTTGGGCATCAATATCTCGCCTTGTCCTCTGTATTCCTCTTTGATTTGCCATCGCTGGGACTATGGGAGGCAGCGGCCGTGAATTATGCAGTGGCCTTTACACTGACATGGCCGAGCTTGACCAAAAGCAGTCAGTAGATTGTGTTCTGGATTTATGATGGAAAAAAGTGCAAGTGGACACCATATATGTTGGAAAAATACGGAGTGCGGGTGAGCGGAGAAGGCCTGGACAGCAACTGTGACAAGACTACAAGATGATTCATATCCTGCCAAACAGTGAGGCTGTAAGATTGCCTGATTGAATATCAGAGACATGTATGCATAACAAAATGAGGAGTGTGGAAAAACAGTCGAATAATCAGACAGGAAGGAGAGGAAATCTTAAATGTATATGCATCTATGTTGGGAATAAATATAAGAAAACAAGCATGGAAAAAGTTTGGCATTTTTCTATGTATTTAAGTTCTTTTTTTTTTGTATTCTGTAATTAAAGGTGAAAACTTGTTTTCTCTTGTCATTTATTTAACAAATATATAAACAACTGGAATTTTATTTCAGTGAAAATGTCGTCTTTTTTCTTGGAACTACTTGAGTGTTCTCAGAAATTGCCAGCGAGTCCTTTGCATCACATTGCTGAAATTATTACCACCCTTCTAAGCACATCTCCTGTGCTTTGAAGCAGTTTGCTGGATATACTAATTATACCCACAGTGTGGTACAGTAGTAATGACTTTCCAGTTCTTATGTAAAGCCATTATTTGGCCTATGTGCTAATTGTTGTTTGCTTGTTGAAACCTTTTGTGCGACTAAAACTATAAAGCTTGAATAAAATCCAAACCGGAGAAGCACAATCCTAATCTTTCAAATCTGATAGCCTGTTTTTTTTTCACCTGCATACTTGCAGGTGGTGTAGTGGTTAGTGGCAGTCTCACCTCACAGCGAAAAGACCTTAGTTTAAATCCTTTCCTGCGTGGAGTTTGCATGTTCTCATACATGTATGTGTTTTGGGTTCTTCAGTTTCCCCCCACAGTCCAAAAACATGCTTCATATGTTAATTGGTGATTAAAAGGGGCAGGGTTGCTCTGCGCCAATAATCCCGGCCACAACTCAAAGGCAAATAAACTACTGCCGCTCTGAAGAAATTGTCCTAGAAAATGTCACTGTTTTATTATTTTGGCTAAAAGTGGTAAAATCATAACTAAATACCACTGAGAACGATTTTACAATAGATCAAAAGATTATATGAGTGGATCTTTTGGTTGTAAGTGTTTGGTTGGTTGTCTGTGGTGGCCTGCCTTTGCCCTTCAGTTGCTCGGTAGATTCTTGCATCCCTGTGACCTCACATGGGCTTAAACAGGTTTGGAAAAGGAAGAACGGATACTGACTGCAGACTTAACAGAGTGGAGGATTACAGATTTGATTGACTAAAACCACTTTATTTCAGTTAGAAAACAAACGGATAGATGGTAGAGGTTAGTAAGCAGTGATGGATGGCCTTGAACCAGTCACATGACTCAATAAAATAAATAAAGGAAAATGCTTAGGGGAAAGAGTGAAATTATGTTTTTTAATGTGTCAACTGTCTTTTCTGATTTACCTTTTCAAGTTTTATTCCTTATCCTTGATTTTTTTTTTTTTTTTTTTTGCAAAATGTTTCTTGTATTCTTACATACCTAATCCAATTAAACAAAAAAACAAAAAAAAAAACAGAAAAAAAATTTAAAAATACCAAAAAAATGGCAAAATATGATGGTTTCAATAGAAAAACTTCAAATAATGCCACCATAGGGACATAAAGCATTGCATGTTTTCTAATTAGATTCACACTCTTTTGTCTTTTCCTGGCACTGTGCTTTTTGGTGTCATGCCCAACTGGACATTGACCACAAAAAGGAGGAGATAAATGAAACAGGGAATTCAGAATAAAATTATAGGCAAGGTAAAGGCTATAAGACCATCTCAAAGCAGCTGAATAGTTCTGTGATCACAGCTGCAGAATATCCAGAAGCAACATAAAAGGAAACTGGTTACGAAATAACCCAGAGCAACTTTTAGAGACGTTTCAGGAGAAATCTAAGGTCAAGGAAGGTAAATATCACAGAATTTTTCTTTGATTAACCGTGTGGTCCATGTGAAAGAAAGAAGTTCTAGTTCTTCTGTTTGTTGTTTCCATTAACTCTGGAAATGTTAGGGTTGGAAGACACATTTTGCATGCTTACATTTTTCCATGAGGCCACATTTTTTTAGATTTGTTTGACTGATGAAAAAGGCTGCAACATGTCAATGTTATATCGCCTTTTTAATGAGAACAGCCTCAAAACAGATCAAAGCTTAAGCTGTCCAACTATATATATATCTGAAAACATGCAAAACTTTTAAGGGTTTGGCTAAATTGTGATCTTAGAACTACAAGAAGTACTTGGAATTTTCTTACCCTGTACTTCATTGGATGTGCAAGTTTTTTTAATTAAAATTTTTACATAAAAACATAAAAATTATGTAATATTATAATCCTAAGAAATGTCAAACAAAAACCATAATTTTTCATTTTCTTCTAGGAATCAAATGCAAATAGCTTCTTTTAGACTTTTTTTGTTAGGAATGTTTTGTTTACAAGTTGGAAAATCCAAAAAATACTTGTTGCAACTAAGAAATATTTTTTGTGATCTTGAAACATTCAATTTAACTCTCTGAAATCTTTTTTTTTTTCGACTTCCAGAGAAAGGTCAAAGTAAATGGGTGTAAATCCACATTTCAGGCTTTGGCATTTAGAACTCTCGTGCTCATGCATAGCTATGCAAGCTTCTACGACTGTTTTTGCGCTCCTCGTCCAAAACGGACAGCAATTGCATGCATGTTGCAAGTTAAACCAGGTTTAACTTTGACCAATCAGGGACACATATTTGGTAATGACATGTGAATGGCGTCCTTTGTAATTCACAACAGTGCCAACTGTTTGAAAATTATGGAAGAGAAATTACTAACTGCAGTTTGGGCCCGGCCAGAATGAAATGATACCAAGTCTTTCATATAACGGAATAAAGCTGTTGTAAGAAAAAGTCTGGAGCAAGATTAATGAGATTTTCACCACGTCAACATTTCGCACCAAGCCTCTTTCCGGGTGGCGTACGGGCTAGTGAACAGTAGAAAAAGAAGCCCCTTTTGGCTTGTCCTATGTGAACACTATGGGCTAACGCACGTTCAAGAATCTGCATTTAGCACGTTCTTCACATGCCCGGTTTGAACATAGCATAAGACAATCATTTCAATGTGCAGAAAATCTGAGGATAATTTAGTTCTGGTTTTAGGTTCTTCTCATTTTGGAGTTCACAAAATGTTCTTGGGTATACCTTCTTTTCGAAAGGTTCCCAGAACATTCCTGATACTCTCCACACTCCAGAACCTTTGGATTTGCAGACCAAGTATTAAGGATGTCAGCACGGCAATGCAAACAAATTGCAGATGGTGTCATTCATTCATCATACTATTTTGTCCCTTTCGGGGTCACGGGGCTGCTGGAGCCTAACCTGGCCACTCATGGGCGAAGGCAGGAGACACACCTGGACAGGTGGCCAGTCTGTTGCAGGGGCCACAATCACACACACTTAGGGACAATTTAGAGTGACCAATTTACCTATGTAGTTTGTTTTTGGGCAGTGGGAGGAAGCCGGAGTTGCCAGAGAAAACCCACACATGCATGGGGAGACCATGCAAATTCCACACAGAAAGGTCCCCCATTGGTGACACTGTTTCAAGTCCCCCAGAAGGGACTTGAACCGGGGACTTTCTTGCTGTGAGGCAAGAGCGCTAACCACTGCGCCACCGTGCACCATGCAAATGGTGTCTGAAAATAAGGTACGTAAATACGGGGAAGTGTTCAGGAATGATTAGGACAGTAAAATGAAATATTCAGGAATACATGGAAAAGTTGTTGAATGCATGCAGATTCACTTAATTTGCATTCCGCCTCCTAGTGGACACTTCTAGGAGGAAATTGCGCTGATTAAAAAAAAAAAAAAAAGAGCGTACAGGGATCGAAGAGGAAGTCCTGTCCTTCCCTCCTTCTCATGTCTCCTTCATTTAACCCTTTTTTGACCTTTGTCTTCCAACATGATCAGCTAACTGGCTAATGGTTCCCTCTTATGGGGCTTCAGGGCCCGCTCCGCTGGTGGGTGGCACCAGCCAGAATGATTAACCATTGCTTTCAGCCGAGCAGTTGACACAATGAGGAGTCGCTCCAATTAAAAGGTGAAAAGTAATGAATAAAAGAGTGAGTGCGCTGGCTACGAGCACTCACGTGGGTTGGAAATATGCGAGATGCAAAAAGTCTTTCATCCGACAACCCCTATTAGCAGAAAAAAATATAAACAAAAGAAAGTTCTTTTCGCAGGTTTTAGGAGGCACAAGAGAAGATGAAAACTTCATTTGATCCCATTCTTACAGCATGACTTCCTATACAAAATTCATTAACAGATCTCTTGGATGTACTCTGCTTTAAGAGCAGACGCGTATTTCTGTGCGAGTATTTCATCGGAGGCCGCCAAATGTCAGGAGTTCAGCCAATTAGTTAAAGAGTATAGGCCCACACACCTGTCTACCTGCATTGACAGTCGCCCGTGGCTGCACGCATGCATTTACACATTAATTAACCAGCTAGGGCTATGAATTAGTCAATGAGATATCTTAATGACTAGCCGCTCAATTGTTTGTTTCTCTAGAGGGGGAGAACAGAGGGCAGAGCAGCAGTGCAAACAGACACTCCAGCACAAATATCGTTAGGATTTGAAAAAGATTACAGATAATCATTGCTGCTTGTGTTTTTATTTACATGTTACAAGAGGAAAAACGAATCAATAAGCTTGATAAACAGTCTCAAAGCAAAGTGGGTTTCACACAGCAGAATAATGAGAACCTTTCTGCAACATAAGCAGTCAGATATGATACCACAATTTTGAAATACAATCAATGTACGAAGCATGAAAGCTGTTTGATCAGCACCTTCAGAAAAGCCAGATAATGCATTTATCTAATATGGTGACACTTGGATAGCAAGAAATCAAAGAATAAAATAAATGTGTTATTATTTCCCTAGGGAAAAAAGGAAACCTGCTCTTAAGAAACTATTAAGTCACATAACTGTTATTAATATCCACTTTTTTAAAACCATTGAACTGCAATACAAAGAAAAATATGACTTTGTCTTCATTTTTTTAAACTAAATAATTACATTTATGCATGTTTGGGAAAGTCTGACCCTAATCATGAAGTTGTGCTGCCTAATGGATCCCAGCAGGGTTTCTGCAACACATTTCTGCTTGGTGCAGATTTTTCTGCTGGGGGCCAACACTTTTTTCATATTTGTACTTAAGTATACAGACTTATTATGAAAAGCAGATTTTAAAGGGAATCAGAATTATTTTTAAGTTAAATTGATACATTTTGATGAATATGTAAGACTATATAACATGATAAAAACTCTGTCATTTCTCCTTTAATAGCCTGCTGTATTGGACCCACGTTCATAGTTGTCAACGTTACTGCAGCGCAGTGTCTCGACAACAGAAATGCTTCGTGTGCGTTCATTTTGAGATTCTATAGAGTTCTCGAGCCAGTCAAGAAAAAATAAGGCATATTAGCATCCACGGTTACAAGTCTGACGCTGAACCCTCACAGCTCAGTGGCCTTGTGGTAGAATGTCCGCCCTAAGACTGAAAAATTGAGAGTTCAAAACCAAGTTTGTCATACCCAAGAATCTAAAAATAAGACCCAATGCCTTCCTGATGGGAGGTTAAACCAAATTGTATCAAAGCGCGGGTGTGTCTGCAGCTAACCGCTCCCCCAGGGGATGAGTCAAATGCAGAGAACAAATTTCACACACCCAGGTGCTTGGTAACTAATGGAACCTTAACTTTAACTTTCTGAAAATTAGAAGAAGAAAATCTCTATATCTGCTCGCGTGGCGACCGTTGTTGTTATAAAGTCATGTGCTGTGACGTTTGTATTAGAGGATGTTCGATTGGCTGTTCTGGATATCAATGAAGCGACATCTTTTCTGGTGAGGATTATAATCGGCTGACAGCTATTTTTTCAAATACATTTTGAGCTTTTTGCTTGATTATTTTTAATGGCCCACAATCTATGACAAATTGTGTACCCCCGATTCAACGCATACACTTTGCAGGCAATCCAGTACAACTGTAGCATTATTAATTGGGTCCACAACAAAATACATTTTTTGTAGATGGCCTGCAAAAAAAAATTCTTGATTCCTATCTTAAGAGCCAACAATAAAAAAAAATCAATAAATAAATAGATAATGTTTTTTCTGCATGGACATTCACAAAAAATGACGTGGATATAAGATAAAACCAAAAGATCTCTCAGCATGTGAGGCAGTTAAGTGCACAGTTATGTGAATGAGCCAAGAAGGCAGACAGGCCAAATCCTTGCCCTTATTGGACATTTATTCAAGTCAACTTCACCTAATATGACATGGAACTGGGGCCAAAAACGCTTTGAAAAGCAAAGCTTTTTAGAGAAAATTCAAATGTGTATCTCTGGTAAAATTAAACTAGAGAATCCTCAACTACAGTTCACACCATTTCTTCAGGTAATGTAAAACATTTAATAACATTTGCACTATCTTTTAGAATCTTTATTATTTTTCCAGCCTCAAAGGCTCATGCTGTCCTTGAAGTCAAGTATCATCATGAAAAACTCACTCCAATAAAAATTGTGTTTGTGTGTTTTTAACACGTTCTTGTTTTCTGATGATCCAAATTGCATTTCTGAGTATTTATTTGCTCAAAGTGTTCTAAATCAGAAGCAGACAAAATAAGCAGCATGTAGAGAGCTCAAGGCAATGGGGAGGGGAAGAACATGGGGTTGCTTTTCACCAATGTCCTGTCCACAACTGAGAGGCAAATTTCTAATGAACTATTATAGTTCTCCAGAAACTATGTCCTGGAAAACTACACAGTTTTTCAGGTTATTTTATTTATTTATTTATTTATTTTACTTTGGCAAAAAACAGCATCATCAAAATTAAAAGACCGCTGGGAACACTTTGAAAATATCTTTAAAAAATGATTAGAGTAGGTCTTTAATATAACATTTTCAGCATTCTAAAGTTTAGTATAAATCCTTCACCTGCAGATCCTTTCTTTAGTTACCTCTCTGTCTTTGAGCACAGCTTGAGTTCTGTAAAGCAGTAGAAGACGAACATCGCTGTCTTGGAGGCTGAAGCTACTCTCCAGGATTTGCAGAACATCGATGCGAGGCTTCACGGCGAGAGCCGGGTCACCGCAGAAAGGCCGCAGCCAAGCCAGAAGGTCATCTGAGGTCACTGCATTATCACTAGAGGTGGGGTTGAAAGGGATGGCGGTCAGACCCAAACAGTGATGAAGAGATAAATAAGACAATGCACAGGTTGAGTCTACTTAATCACTAAAATGGAAAATCTTTTTTTGAAAGCAAGATTTGACTTTTTAATCATGAAAACAAACAAAAAAACAAAATGAAGAGTAAATACATAAAAACTTTTTCATCCTTTTCTTTGTTCATTTTCTGATAACCTTAACTTATCAGGTGTGGTTTGGCATTTAATACCCAGTGTTAATTTTGAATTCAGCAGAAAAGAACTGATAGGGAACACAGTTATCTGACATTTGCTGGGGGCAGAAAAGAATGGGGGGAGAAAAAATAAAGATCCAGTGTGCACATACCCACTCTGCACATTGTTGTGCACGGCAGTCACCATGGCCTCCAGCACCTTAAGAGGTTGTGAGGAATTTGTAAGGGCGCCTGGGTCTCCACTGAAAAAACAAACCGCATCAATACAATCATCGTACACAATGTGCTAATTAAGATAAGATTTTCAAATTACCCTTATGTCGGGGGACAAAGAATGAGCAAGAAAAAAATAAATAAATCAAAAGCTTTCTTCTAAAGAAACAATGTTTGTGAAAATAAAGTCTATACAATGGCATTTATGTAAAAAATATAAAAATTAACTACTAAAGTTCTAAAAATCGTGTGCGATTGTGATTAAATTTACAAGATATATTACCTTCATATTGCTAAAGGATAAAAAAGTGTTTCTTTTTTATTAGCGATCATAAATTCATGAGCAATAAATGCTTTTTCCCATGTTTTTTCTGTTCTTGTGTGCGTCTTGCTTGCTGGAGGACTGCATCTTACAGGGACAAAAAAAAAAGAAGCAATTTCCTTGCAGCTCAGCTCCACTCTGCTGTTAGGATTTTATCCCGGTGCACACAAACACAAACAGGTGCCCCAGCTGATACAAACAATGCTCACGCACTGTCTGTTAACATACAAACGATCTCACAAAGGCAGGAAGATGAGACAGCAAATTTCTTGATTGCATTTTGGTTCCTCTGCGCAGAACACACAAACACAAAGCGGTTATGACAGATACAAAAGATGGCCATTAGTGTGAGGCTAAGGTACGCCTGCTGCACCACACAGAGAAGCTTTCCGAGAGAGCCAAGAACAAGACCAGCTCATTCTTAACTGCCAAACACAATGCTTCAGGAAAGCCTTGCAACAATAGAAACACACACACACAGACAGAGGTTGTTTGTGAGGCTTTTTCCTATATAAGAGCTCCAAAATGTGTGCACAAGAGAACGAAAACCTCCAGTGAATACTTGCTAAGCCCTCTGTATGTGTCCTGACCACTGAGACACGCACATCCGTGGACTCGCTGAATGAGATCTGCTAGGGAACATCTGTGTCAGGCTGCATTAATTATGGGAAGATAATGAATCAGAGAAAAGGGGATGAAAAGTGTTCATGCAAGATAGAACATGTGCATGCTTTCGTTACAGAAGGGTGCCTGTATGCGCACATCACTACAAATGAGTGGGGCTAAGGTGGCACGCACGAGCCTTTTCTGTGGGTGCCATTTGTCAGCATAACGCACCATTGAGCAGCCATTAAAAAAGCAGGAAATGAGGCAGGAATATAATCAAGGTTATTGGTGCTCATTTATCAGGCCGATGATATCTGGTTCTGTCAGTAAAGCCTGCCTCATTGGTCTGTAGATGTCGGCACTCCACAGCAAAACAAGGGAAAAAAAATCCTCCTTCAAAGTCAGTGTACATCAAATCATAATGCTGCTTTCCGCTCAGGTCAGGACTCATCGTATGTAGGTGACCGCTGAGTCACACAATTTCCATTTATGTTGCAAGGCTCCTCAATTTTGTTGCTCTGCAGACATGTTGGCATGAATCGTGGTTTCCTGTCTTTTACAGCTGTGAGTTCAACTCCCACCGACAGCTTCTGTAGATCGTGTTGAACATTTCAGGTCTTTTTCACCAAAACATCACTCCTAAGCGGAGAACTTCACCATTTTTTATGCATTTTTGTTAGAATCCGAGCATCCAAAAAGTAGGTCACAGCAAGTCCTATGAAATCCAACTTTTTGCAAAAGTTGTAGAAAGATTTTCCATATGACTCTATAATAGGACAAGTGCAGCGTACAGCATAGAGTCTGGGAGACACCCAGCTCACATGTTCCCATTTCTGGGTCGCGCGCGTGTGGCACTGAAATGGGGCACGGTCGAGAGCAGCAAAGAGTGGTGCAAAAAAAGAAAACATTTTAGCCTCAAATATGTGATTATCAAAATCTATAAGGGAAATTCTGCCAGAGTGAGGATGTAGTTTGACCTCAGAAACTGTTAAAGAAAGCTAAATAAATGTTGTTTCTTTCAGCTTTAATTGTAAATACGTCACAAAGCTTTCATTTGGCTAGTGTGTACTTTTAAGTAGATCAGTAAGAAAAGTTGAAATGTCACAAATGCACAAATATTTGGCCTAAAGCTACACCGCCCTCTGCAACGAGTGTTACAGCAACCACTTCCAATGAAAAGTCTATGTAAATGCACCTAAATGAGCGTTTCAGGCTAATTAACTCACGCGTTTACACAAAGCTACGCAAGTTTTTAAGACTGTTTTCGGGCTCTGCATACAAAATGCGCGTCCATTGAGCACGCGTTGAAAGTCGAACCAGGTTGAACTTTGACCAGTCAGGGACTCGGATTTGGTAGTGACCACCTCTCTATTGCACATAAGAGTCAACACTTTTAAAATTGAGCATGGAGGAGAACTTAATTAATGCGGTTTGTGCCCGACTGGAATTATCAGACTCCAAATCTTTCAGATATCGAAATAGAAAAAAGGGAACACTTCTAAAACAGCAATGTTTTAAGACAAAATCAAAAGAAACTGTCATTTTCTAGGACATATTTTCTGCAGAGCAGCAAAAGTTCATTTGAAATTAGCCCAGAGACCGCTCAACTCTTCCTTTGCCTGTTGCTAAAAGCTTGGAGCATGGAGCTTGTGGCCCGCCCAGCATATTTTCTACATCACTAAAAGCTCCCTTTCAAACTGCCTTTGCTATGTTTCCTCGTGATTCATAAAAATATTTATAAAGAAATATTAAAAATTTAATTTGAATTTAGCTTTCTTTTTTATGTCCATCATCATCAAAAAAATGCCACAAAAACATGCTAAAAACACAATTTTTATTGGAGTGGGTCTTTAAAAACTTCTAAAACGATGAAATTGAAGACAAAGACTATCGTGCACAACTCTTTTCTCATATTCTTCTGTGCAAAAAATTCCTTTGGGCAGGTTTGTTTATTTACACTGTGTAATTTACATAAACAACTTGTTAATTACTGAGCTTCAGATGCATTAGTAGGTTTACTTTTTAAAAGAAAGCCGAGCCAGCAGTTTCTTACTGCCTCTGGTCTTTAACACAAATGAGGCTAATAATTTCTGGTTCTGAAGCCAATTTTTTTTTCCCCAGCTAAAAGTGAAAAGTCTATTTAAAAATGTGCACTTAGCTACTTTTAGTGCACTGCTGGGGATAATTGAGTCATTGTTCATATATAATAGAGCATGACAGAAGTTATTTAGGTGCAGACGGCAGCAGTTCAGTAGTGGTCTGCTCAAAACTACAGCGCTTAGAAATGTATGGATGCTCCAGAGAAGCAACAGATAGTACCTGAGTGCTGCTACAACCCTCCTCATGGCCTCCTGAAGGACACTTTTGACGGACAGGTCGTGGCAACCAACAGCGACATTCAGTAGATCTTTAATGACCCCCAATGGTTGTCCATCCATCACCATGGTTACCGCTAACTCGCAAACCTTTGACCTGTCAGAACGGGACAAGTCATAGAGTTCGCAGTAACTGCAAAGCTGTTCCTGCAATGAAAAAGAAGTAAAATGAAAATGACAAAAATGATAACCTGATAAAGAAATTTAAAAATATAATTTATTATGTTACATTTATTTATATTAAATTTATTATGTTAGAATATAACTCACTACACTATGATATAGTTAAATCAAGAATTTAACATAAATATATAAAATTAGCATAATATATAATTATAAAGAAAAAAAACCTAAAACTACTTATTAAAAGTCACACAATGTAACTAAATTGTTGCTCAGTAGAATCATTGATAAAAAATAATATTGAAACGGTCCTTGACAAAAAAAATACTATGATTATTATTATTATTGGTGGATCTAAAACAACTATAAAAAAATTCAGATCTTTTCATAAATTGTGGTCATTGTTTAAATACATTTCACTATTTCAAATACATATTAAAATAACTGTGAGGGATTTTAGGGAATCATCAAAAATTTAATTAAAAGATAAAATAAATGTAACATGAAAAATATTAATTTTAAATTGAGAAGAACCGATGTTTTAATTAAAATAAAATCCATACAATCATACCCAGTGCAACCATTTTATTACCATACATGGTAAATCAATAATTACAATAGACTTTGATGCAGAAATCGACATTTTTGGAATACTAAATCTAAAACTAAATACATTTGTAACATATATTTTGGAAGCAACAGATTTTTTTGTTTGTTTTTAAGATATAGCTTAGAACAAAATATTAATATAATATGGTATTATTTATGATTGTAAAATACTCATGATATATAAAAAGAAATAAAGATATTTGATTAAAGTATTACATGCTAGTCTGGGGACAGTCTGTTTGGTAAATATTTTGCTTTATTTTGTATCCGTTCTGGTCTCAGGGGTTCATGGCAAGTGTAGAAGCTGCACACACATGCCTCTCTGATGAAAAAAGTAGCGATTTGAGTAATGTGCCAATTAGATGCAACGGACATGATGACTGGAGATTGCAATTGCTTTAAAAGTGAGCTCTTAATTTAGGGTTCTCTGCTTCAATCATCATAACATTGAGGATGAGAGAGGAGGAGCAGGTTTTTTCACAGGGAGATGGGTTTTTCTTACTGTGTTTCAGGCAATTCACAGACTATTGCGACACCATGGAATTATGTTTGTACAAATGTTTAGGCCAATGCTTTCCAGTCACATAGGCAATATGCTTTACCATATGCTATAGCTACAAACACACAGGGCCTTTGATGCGGATTGAAAAACACATTGAATGCCAGTTTAGCCCATTTTGTTTATACTGGACAAGCAGGGAGGGGCTTCTTCTTGTTTTTCTACTGTTCACTTGCACATGTCCGCCACCTACAGTTGGAAGAAGCTTAGTACAAAATATTGTAATGGTGCATATCGATCGAATCTTGCTCCAGGTTTTCTCTTCCACAGCTTTATTCGGATATTTGAAAGACTTGGTGTCATATAATTCCGACCAGGCACAGACAACAGTGATTACTTCTCCATGATCAATTTTTAAATGATTGGCACTTCCATTGATTACAAAGGATGCCATGGACCTGTTTTAACTTGCAATGCCTGCATTTTTTTTTTATGTGGAGCCCAGAAACAGTCATAAAAATTTGCGTAGCTACACGTGAACGCAGGAGTTTTGATGGGGAAGCCCAAAAGTTTACATAGACTTTTCTATAGTGGCTGTTGAACACATCTGAACGTAGCTTAAGTGTGATTTATATATTTCAACATTTAAATAGAAAATTACACTTTTCTTCTCCATTGCTGTAAGAACATTGTATTATTAGGTGGAATTTTTTCCTGGTTTCCATTCTTGTTTTGTCTTGGAATGCACTGTCTACGAAAAACAAATCAAAACTGTACAATTACATCACATACAATGTCTACAATGTGCAATTTGCACTTCTATTGGCAGGTCAGTGTACCTTTGGTAGAAAATGGTGACATTCCCCTGATAAATGACCCCAGTAGAGTCAAATAGAGCCTGCAGAACTACTTTTATCTATATTTCTACACCTATCTGCCCTTCCCTGCTTTTATGTGTCCTTTTTATCTAGCTCTAAGGATGCAATCACTTTTTCTCTAACGGAGGAGCAGAAAGTCCATTAAAGAGGATGGAGTGTGTGAGCCAGCACCTGTGACTCCACCCTAAAGCTTTTTGTGGTAATGGTTGTAGTTTTGTCGATTATGGAAGGCATGAGGCTCTAAACACAGATAAAACCGGAGCTAAATATGATCATCTTGTTCTATGTTGGTCAGATCAGTTTTGGTGAAAGTATCAGTGTCGCATAGCAACGCTGGGCTCACCAAATCATAATGTCCTCTTCTGCTTGCCCTACAGTCATTTAGTGTTTACGCACAGGCACAGTGAGGTGACAGTGGGGCAAGTCGGAGTGACTTTGCTTAATGAGATACAGCATGGTGCGGGTGGCGCAGACACGTCCATACGGCAGGGGTCATTTGAGGCAGCAGCCAATAGATTTACATTAATATATGCATGGCTGGTCCGAGCAAGGCTTGGAGGGGTGCAGCAGAGCAGAACAAGCCAAAAAAGATATACACACACGTACTGTATGTGTGTGCATGTATTCATACGTATGCATGTATATGCACAACTCCTCAGACCCTCAGACACATCCAATAAAATGTGACCTTATAGCAAACAGATGAGAAGGATATGAGTAAAAAGAAAAAAAAAGCAGAATTAAATGGTTAAAGGCCCTAGGTACAGCTCTCCTCTGAATTACTATATGTTTGAACTACTTAAGGTTACCTATTAGAATGCTTTCAACAAGGATTCAATTCGTTTTCATCTCTGCTGAGTTATAAAAATACTCATTCATAGCGAAGGTTGCCTCAAGGTTTTACATGTAAACGTGAAAAAAAACATCTAAACCATAAAAAAGCTACACTTATTTACAATTTTATAATACAGTTCAGTCTGAATCATTCAGGATTATTAGAAACCAAATGACAACAGTTTTTCAGTATATATCTTTAATAAAAGTGAGTAATAAATTACATCAAATCCTTGTAAGGGTTTTTCTCACACAAAGCATGCAACTGGATGACTGTTTCCAATGTTCCACTCTGTGTTTCACATATTTTCTAAATATGTAAGTCCAACATGTTAGCATTTGCTCTTATCTTAAATAGATGCTCATTGTTGTCTAAATTATTCCATCACTCTCATAAACTTAAAAAAAAAAAAACTAAGCTGGTTCAAGTTGTATTTTAAAGCCTCACTACAATCATCTTTTGACCTATTTTCAAAGTGTTTTCAGTGATCTTTAAATAATGGTTATGCCATATTTTTGCCAAAAAAATTGTGTGTTCTAGGAGAAAGTTTCTGCAGAACGGCAATCGTTCATCCGAAATGTTTGACTTTTATCGAAGTGGCTCTTTAAACAAAAATGATAACATTTTAAAAATGGACTTTGATTTTTTCTTTCAGTCAATATCTAGGCAGTATATTTCTTTATCAGTTTCAGTCTCGCAAGATTAGATCCTTGAATTGCAGCTACTATTTAACAGGCTCTATGTCTAATTGGCGTCAAAAGAAAAAAAACAAATACAAATAAAATAAAACAGAATTATATGTTATATAATTTCTAAGTCCTCTTGGATTCTGCAGCTGCCATATGTAACTCTTTTCAAATCTGACTATGACAAACACTTCAAACGTCTAAAATTATTTCATCTGTACAAAATCATTTTGAGTTAAAGTTTTACTTTTAAAACTACAAAGATATGAGGAAAAAAGAAGTTGGAGGCACTGCTTGAAATGTAATTAACGTGTGATCTTATAAAACCCATTTTTCTCCTGTTGAAAAGCTAAAATGGTTTAAGCGAGTGGCAGATGGGGCCTACCTGCTGGCTGTCTCTGAGAGACAGAATGAAGGCATGACTCAGAGTGTCCAGGTGGGCCTGAGACTGCTGCAAGTGTGCTAGCGCCTCATCAAAAGTCATCCCTGCTGGGCCCGTCCCGTCCAGCTCTCCACAGCCATTGCCTCCTCTCTTCTTGCTCTTCTCACTCAGCTGGCGCAAGGCTTTGGTGGCTCGCTTTATCATCTCCAGTCGCACCTGGATGCTCAGCTGGATAGGAAGTAGAATCGATGAAAGTGTGAGAAAGGAGACAGAGGCGCGCTTGTGATGAGGAAAACCAGTTAAGCCCTGGACTGGAGTCAAACTGAGCCAAATGAAGAAAAGAAAAGCTTGCTTATATTTAACAAGATGCTGAATGTCACAATCAATCACACATGGAAACAGTATCTGAAATGTGTTTTCTTAACCAAATCCCAACTGTTACGATTTACGGATTCATATTCAGCAACAACAGCTAACTCCAGGTTTATAGGACAAAGCTCAACTGTCGTGTTCCCCCCGCTAACCTTTTTGACTGCGTCAGGAGAAAAGGTGATGCTGTCCAGGAAGCTGACGGTATCAGCAGGAACCATGCGGTCTAGGTATTTTGCGCATGTGTCATATGCGTGTAGGTAGTCCGAGTCACTCTGTGGGGTTCTCTTAAGCAGCTGGGGGTCTCCTTTCCAAAACAGCTTCTGCAGCCATATCATATGAACTGCACTGGGGGAGACGGTCGCCCCTCCACCCCCCGGCAATGGCAGACAATTGACGAGTTTGGAAATGGACAGAACGTTCTGACTGGACAGAACGGGCTGCAGAGTTGCCAAGGGGTCAGAGGATTCATCAGTCAGCTTTCGGTAGTTCACACCTGCAGGCAATGAAGAAACAAAGTTGATGCACATATGGAAGACATGAGGAGATGCATGGCTCAGAATTTCATTCCCAGAATTTGTATACTGTAAACCAAAGGGGGCAAAACATTTTGCAAAGAGGGCCAGATTTGGTGAGGAGAAAATGTTTTAGGAATATTAAATGCAAATGAACTATTTAATGAACATTTTATTGCAATGACATACTTTTCATTTCTCTACATAGACAACAAATTCGTTTACATATGTTGTTACCAATATTATTGTCAATTTTTTGCAGTTAGCTTGTTGTAGATTTTGCCCCATGGGCCAGATTTTAGACATGCCAGAAATGAACGGACCCCATTTAACTCTAGTAAATTTACATATGGCAAGAAGAAACCATGTGACTCTTTGATCATATATGCAGAAGACGATCAATAATCCATTATAAGCCAGAGCGTCACTCAGAAGAAAGTCCATATGATCTGTAAGAAAGCAAAACTCTGGGTCTGAGCAAGTGTGCAAAGTTCGGTCGACAATCTATTTGTGTGCACCATCTTCTACTTCTGCAGGTCTTCTTAATCGTGTGCTTGTGTGCGTGAGAGCCAGTGACACGCTCCCTGTGCTACCAGACAGACACATTGCCGTGGCAACACCACGGCCTGTCTGGGTTTTAAATATTTAATGCAACTCTGCCTGTGGGGAGGGCTCTCTCAGCAATGCTCGGGATCCCTCACACACATAAAACTCTCTTTTCGGAGTGCACGCAACACTTAGACAGACAGTTAAACCACAGATAAGAGTTACATGCACTTACACATGTACTCTTATTCCTTCTGTCGTCCCTGTGCCCCGTCGATTCCTCTGCTTCTGCGTTTCTCATCTCTTTCCTCAGGAGAACCCGCTCAGACAGTCACCTGGTACTATGTCTGAAACTGTGATGAACACTGAACATGCACCACCTGTCTCCAAACCGTCCGAATGCCTCTGGAAGTACATCCTGGTGTGTGCCTTTGCATCCGTCTGTTCTGTAACTGCGTCTGACTTGGATTATCTTGGCCAAAAGTTAGCGGCCCTGGAGACACCGCAACAGCTTGTGTGTCAATTTTATCACAGAGAGTGTGAATATGTGGGTTACATTTTAACGCTGTGTGTGTGTGTGGAAGGGTAAGAGAGATACACAAAGTAAAGTTGGAAGCTGGAAAGTTGATCGTTTTGGAGCAAAGTCAAACATTTCAACCATGTATCTTCTACAGTTTTTGCTATTATTCAAAAGAAAAAAATAGCTTTTTCGGTCTAACATTTCAAATGATTACAAGACCATTAGCAGAAAACTACGTTTTCATGCAAGTACAAGCAGACACGACTTATGTAACTGTGATCCTGTGAATATAGAACCATCATGTTCTGAGTACACACTGTAAAGGAAGAAAGATACCAATTTGCGGGTGGGATTGGAGTATAGCAGCAATTTAAAGACTGGAAAGTACCAAATCAGTCACAGAAGAAAGAGATCAAGCAAGAAGCACACCCGGAAACATTCAAATCACATCGAATCAAATCAACTTTTTAAAAAAGTATCTCATGGTACTCAACACTAACTTCACGACCTAAATGTCAATGTTTTTTTCTTGGTTCCTCTTTAGACTGCTCTCTGAATCTAGAACAGTTAAAATAATCTGCATTATGACTACAAATTTACCTCTAGTTTGACAAGATAAATAACAGTCCCTGTCAGTGATGTCAGTTATAAAATTATAAAATTTAATCAACATTTGTGGATTTTTCACCCAGTTCACCCTAATATATTTTAGCATTTGAAACTCTTAAAACCAGCATGTCCAAAGTCCCGTCCATGAGTCAAATGAGGCCTGCGTTCGAATTTCCATCAGCCTGCAGGCTCACATACTTCTTTCATAAAATCAATAATGTGCAGCCCCCAGCATTTTCTATAAACAGTGTATGATTTCATAATTGTGGTCAGTCAAATTATGCTTTAATGCCATTGTAAACCTGTGGAAACAGGTTGTCCATCATTTCAACCAAAAGTTGCTTGGCAGGAAGTGATACCGGATATGCTCTGTATTTAAATACCTTTTAGACGCATTTGATAAAAATCAAACGTCATCATCCAATCAGCGATGTCACATAGTAGATACCTTTTCCAGTTCCTTATTGTGTTTCATTTATTAACATTTCATTTTATTTCTGGAAATTACTTTTATTTTACAAAACGTTTCATTTTTATTTCATTTTTCTTGAATTGTGGTTTGATTTTTAAAATGCCATGTTGTTTATTTATTAATTGTTTTGCTTTTTTAATTGTTGTTGTGACCTTTTATATGTTTTTGCATCGAGTGATTTGTTGGTGTGAGTGGAACTTCAGGGCCATTGTAATTCTCAGACCAAAATGACATCATTTAAGTAGATATTGCAGCAAAAATCAAATTAAATGTTGATTACACATACAAGATCTTTTTTCCCGTCAAATTAAACCCTTTAGTAATAACACTGAAAACAATAAACTATGACTTTGCTGTAATTATCTGATATGATATATTTTTATTTTTGTGGAAATCCAAAAATTTAATTTCTGGTGGATTCAGTTTATGCAATCTAATCCCAGTTTCAAGATCCCCAATCAAACACATATGTGTGCAAATACATCTAACATCTCTCTTTATAGGATCTAATTCAGCCAATTAGTCTGAATGTCAGCATGCTTTTCTTGCTAGCTGCTTGTGAGCATTCAGCCCGTTTGTTTTTTCGAGCCCCTCGTACGGAGCAAAGAACAATGGAGCAGACAGTGACAGCATGACGCTCGCCTTATTAACATTTGGAGTGTTGAAGCAAATCGCTCAGAGATGTGTGCATAAGACGAGTGTGTGTGTGTGTTCAACAGAGACGTGTCACTGGTAAAAGCTGTGGTGTTAACAGGAGCAGAAGGAGGAAGCGAGGCGTGAAAACACAGATGACACTTGGCTGACCTTTACTGAACTTTAGCGAGCAGTGGCTGCATCTTTGCGCGGGCAGAAACAAAGTTTGAGCACCCTGAGCTGCAGGGGTGAACTGGTGATGTGCCAGTCAACTTGTTCTTTCAGGCCGTTAATGAAAAGCCCTTCGTTCCAAACTCCAAACGGGACAGTGTCCTTTTCGTTTTGTTGTTTTGCTTGTTTGAACTCTGTCTCTTTAAAGTTTTTGAAGTTGTTAGATTAAAAAAAAACAAAACAAAAAAGATCAAATGACAAGATGAAAGGTGACAAGTGTAACTCTGGAGGAGTAGAGATGTCAACATGCCATGTTTCATCTCTTTTTCAGAGGAAAATATCAGTTTTTCTTTTATTCAAACAGTCTTGTTGGTTTTTCCTTTTGATCTTGGATGACAGTCTCAGACAGACAGACTCAAAGGTCATCTGCTGGGCAGAAGAAATGTCAGCAGCTGTTTGCCACTCATCAATCATGTCCTGTTGGATTATGTTTAGACCTTCAACACCAGAATTGATTTTGTTGACATAAAAGGCGGTAAGCCGATTTTCTGCCAATCACAGGGAGGTTAAGCCTTTAAACTCGAACTCTTTCGACCAGATGCTTCTCAGAAAAACGTGAAGCTTTTTCACCTTGATCTCCTGTCATTAGTTAATAATAGAGGACATTTTGGATTGCAATAAAAAAGAAAACGAGATGGAGTACACCTCACCGCTTGCAACGACTCGAAGCTTTTTGAGGAGCTTGACGTGAGAGTTTGGCTTGATGGTGGAAATGACGTACGGCTCACATCCTGCACCATCTAGCAAGGTGTAATAGTAAAGGAGGCGCCCCAGATCGGTTCCTTCCACTGTCTGGAAAACATATTTGGTCATGTGGGTGTGGAAGGCCTCAGGGTCACTTTTCAAGGTCTGAAACAGCTTGAGGGAGTCACTGCGGGCTTCAATTTCCTTGGTGGAAAGACTGAAAAGGAGAAGGAGAGGAGCAGATAAGTGATTTGGTCAATTAAAAGTTTTCAGCCTTTCCAAAACCTTCTTCATATCTAGTACAAAATAAAAACCATTCATTGGTGGACAAGATGTGAGCACTTGAAATTTCCTGTAACTGAAATGAGCTGTTTGTTTGAAAGCAACAATAACAACCTCAAC
This sequence comes from Adrianichthys oophorus, assembly GCA_036245035.1. Classification (NCBI taxonomy): domain Eukaryota; kingdom Metazoa; phylum Chordata; class Actinopteri; order Beloniformes; family Adrianichthyidae; genus Adrianichthys; species Adrianichthys oophorus. Next base: position 15,680,948 of record BSAI01000101.1, on the reverse strand, counting down.
AAAATTACAAAACAAGCTGTTCACGTAAGCAGGCGCAGCCGTCATGTCCAACAAAGATAAGGAAAAAGGAGAAATTGAAAAGTGGACAAAAGCCTACATTTCATCAACAGCAAATCAACTGACAAACCCAGCACCGGAGACTGTTTTGTTGCAAAGTAATTTCTGAAAACAGCAGCGTAAAAACAGCACGGCAATGCAGGCTTATCACGAAAGATACAGCTTTTCAAATTTAAAAAAAAATTGAGTAAGAAACAGAATTCTTAGGTTTTGGTTTAAAACATACTTCTGAAAATGTGTTCTTTACTGACATAAAACAAAACTAAACTACAAGACAAAGAACACAAGAAACGAAGGCTGTTTTAAGGTGGGAGAAAAATGTGTGTGTGTAAACTTAATCAGCGAGTTGTGCAAATCCTACGCTGCTTTGTCAAACATGGAGCTGAAGAACTAAAAGTCAGCAGCAGGCAGTCCTACAACTAATGCTGTAAAAAGAAAAAAAAAAAGAATTCAAGCAAAGCGCTAGAGAGAAATGAAACAACAGCGAAGAGCCACAGTAAAAGGAAAAACCTGGACAGGCACAAAGATTATTCTTGCAAAGGCAAAGCATGGTTTGCTGCAGGTATTCACTGAGGGGCTAAGAGCAATGTATGGCTGAAGAGTGTTCCTGGGAACTGAACTCTTTTTGGCTGTAAGGAAGGGAAACATCAGGGAGAACAAGGTTATTGTTAAACTCTCCATGGAGGAACGCTTGATGACTTTTACTAAAACCGCAACAGAAATAGCATGGCTAAATTATTCTAAACAGCAGTAGCAAAAAAATAAAATAAAATATAATAATATAGAATATATATTCTATATTATATATAATACATTACATTATTTATATATTCTAAAATGAAAAAATAAATAAAAACCTTAATTTCTTGTAGTTTCTTTCAGGTGTATTGTAAGACAAAAGCACTGACGAGAAAGAAAATAGGAACATCAAATGGCTTATCGTAATTCCAAAGTAATGTATTTTGGTGGGTATTTAAAGCCTCACTGCAGTTTAATTTTTCCAAAATGACTGTAAATTACATTAATTCATATTTTCTCTTACTTCATGAGCTCAGCACTCAAACTTTTCTTCTTTGGTTTCTTGAATATGTTATGTGCAGTCACACTATTGCAGCACTACTTCACAATTCACTTGCAACTGAATCGAGCCTGTTTTTTTTTTTTTTTTATGAGCAGACCATAATGTACTTGTTTAGAGAGTGTAAGAATTAAGATGCGCACCCATGCTTGCTGAAGAAGCGTAACATTTAATGAAACAAACTCTAGTGTGGACTATTCATTCCCAGGTGTAGAACCTTTTGCATAAAATTCACACAACAAGCGAAACTAAAACAAATTGGATTGTTTTTTTTATTTGTTTTTTTTTTCTTTTTTACCTCTAACCACATTTTAGATGGGAATGGATATCTTCTTATTTCCCTTTCCTGTTTAATACAGTTCAGTTAACTTTTCCCATAGATTTTTTTGACAGCTCTTTAGCTTTACCCATAGCTTAGGATCCAGAAATTTCAGTACAGCAAGGGTCTGTTAGAAGCCCGTGCACACACATTGATTACAGGCAAACGAGTCACAGTCGAGGATGGTTACCTTTAGCTGCCATTTTCAAAACAAAGTCATCAGGGTTTGTAAACTTTTGACCGGGGTCATTTGGAAAGGTTCTGTTGTCAATATGATTTAAAAAGGGCAAACAGAATGTTGTGGCAATAAATGGCTTCACCCAACTGCTAATCATGAGTGGAAACAAAAGTTTTATCTGATATGATTTATATTCTATGAAAAACCAAGAAATCATAATTTCTTCCAGGTTATGTAAAATGAGTATTTGCAGATAAATGAATAAAAAAGTAATCGTCAGAATTAGACAGTATAAATCTCACTGATAAAATGTAATAAAACAGCAATAAAACAACATCTATGTAACATTTTAAGTTAATTATAACTGGACAAAAAAATGACCAAATGTAAGATCTGAAATATTAAAGAACAAAAAATTTAAATAGTTTTTTTTTTTTTTTTTATCAGTTATGTTTTAATTCTTATGCAAGTTTAAGTTTAGAGGATTCCTTTTTACTTTTACTTTATTAATTTTATCATAAAGAAAAGCTACTTTTACTTGAATATAACTTTTGGATACTCTACCCGCCTCCGGCAACAACATATGAACAGAAATACTAACAACCAGGATGGTTTCCTGTTTAACTCCAAGCCTTGCTTTTGCCATATTCCATCTCTCCCTCTGTTCCTTCACGTGATAATCTTCCTTCTTTTTACTCAACTTGGGAGTTTTCCCTCCTTTTTCTCTTTGGCTTTCCGTCTCTCTTAGTTAGGCAGAAATCTCCCTGATAGCTTTATTACTAGTCTGCCGCACAAAGCCACTTCTGCTCCCTGGGTGGCGTCCCTCCGAGGGCGCAATAGATTTCTCACTCAATCTTTGTTGTATGCCGATGCAATATCGGAAGCTTGTCATTAGAATAATCTCTTCCTTTTATTTTTAAAAGCGAACCAGAGAAGTAAGCTTTTTTGATCAGTTCTGAAATCCATACAGTTTCTTCTCATCCTTCAGTTCCTCCTTCTTCTAAATTAGTGTGTGTTTTGATGCCATGCATGGATCAACAAACAAAAACGGCTTGCCAACATTTTTAAATTCTGAGGCATATTAATTTAAAGACACACCAGACAACCATGACTAAACAGTAAGAAAGCTTTAGCCTGATTATTCAGCACATCATTGTTTTATAGTTTATGCAGGCGGTATTTCATTTATGCTGTGTATGTGCTGCTAATTTGTTTACCACTTGCTCTCCAGCAGGAGGTTGTTTGTGCAAAAGAGCTTTGCATATCAAACTTTGCAAACAGCAGTTTTTCCTTTGTAGAAGAAATGGGGCTCCTTTTTGTAAGAATTAGCACAATTTACTACAATTAGCACAACACAACAGTTTCAAAAAACACAAAATTTAGAAAGGACGCCAAAACAAATCAAATTAGAAGCTGAGTTTGTTTGCTTTTTTTAAGTGGCATCAAATTATGATTACCATAGTTGAAGCAAATGATTGCCAACTACAGATATTTGTACCCCTGGGGCTTTTCAGGTACACTACTGGGATCAAATGAAATGCTGCACACATTAGAGCAACTGATAGCATTTGTTTCTTCATCATAAAAACTTGATGAGAGTTTAGCAGAAACTATGAAGTCAAAATAAAAAGTCCAGCAGACCCAACGGCGTCAGAGTTTGCTAGTATCTAGTATGAAAGCAATGTAGAAAGGCGAGATTCTTTGTTTCATAGGTTTGTTTATTTGTTTGTGAGGTTCACGAATTTTGCAGAACAAAAAAATTTGGGAATCACTGGTCTAGAGCTCCAGAATGGCTTGATGTGTGTTATCTAGAGTGCAGCACTTAAGGGTTACATTTTGTAACATGGTAACCACAGCCCTTTCAAACAGAACAGCCAAAAAGATGAGTAAATTCCAAAACCCACAGACACTGATACTAAAGCTATGGACACACTGGGTGTGTCCAAGTCTTGAACGCACATTTAGCACACGTTGTTCCAACCGGACAAGCAAGGAGGGGTTTCTTCCTCTACTGCTTACTAGCACATTTCTGAGACCTACAGTTGGAAGAGGCTTGATGCGAAATGTCAAAGCAATGCAAATCTTGCAAAACTTGCTCCAGGCTTTTTCTTTCACAAATCTATATGAAGGACAGCAAACCACAAACCACAATTATTAACTTCTTCTCCATGATCAATTTTCTAATGGTTGGCACTTCTGTGAATTAAAAGCGATGCCATGTGTATGTCACTTACAAATCAGAGTCCCTGACTGGTCAAATTTTGACCTGGTTTCACTTTCAAGGCCTGTTCAGTTCCTGTATGTTGAAGAAACTTGTGTAGCTATGCGTGAATGCAAATGTTTTTAAAGCAGAAGCTCAAAACGCATGTTTACACACAAGTGTAACTCTTTTTTTGGAAGTGGTTGCATGAATCCACGTTGCAGAGCGTATGAACACAGCGTAACAGTTATTTTTCTATGAATTGGGAATTGTAGAAACATTTAGCAGAGTAGGAGTCTTATAAAGTGTTTGTTTTATAGTCATGGGATTGTCTTTTTTTATGTCCAAGCATTAAAAACTGTCCATTATTTGCAATGAGTATCAGAATAAGACTGACATTCGACCATCTGCAGTTCTGAAATTTAGTTGAAGACAAAGATTGTGTTTCAGAGTAAAACTGGATTCCTCCAAATAGCAAAGAAAAAAAAAGAGACACTAATACTGTATTTTTTTCTGTCAAACTGCAAAATCCAGGGGGAAAAACAGAACATAATATTTACCTTCAGGTTGATAAAAAAATGTTTTTAGCCCTTTATTAAATGTAGTTCCTGTCATAGTTACACTTTGGATTAATAGTAGTTTTTCAAATGTATTCTTTAGAGTTTTTAAGTCCTGGCCAGTAAATACATCTCTGCTCTCTAACACTTAACATCCCATCAAAATTAGTGGCAGTGTCTTCATCAACTGAGCCAACAGATAGAAAAAGAAAAGGCTCGCATTTGGAAAGAATTTGCATTGGGGCTTTTGCAGTGTCCTTGTAAACTCTTTTTTGTATTTGAGGCAAAACTTTATTTATTAAATATTTTTCTGGATGAAAGAGAAAGAAAGATGTGGGAGGGCAGTTAGGGAAATGTTGGGAAAGAGCAAGAAGGGGTGTGTGTCTGTGATGACAGAAAAGCTGTGGGGAGAATAAAAAAAAGACATCCCCAAGAAAAACAACAATGTCACACTTTAATTTTCGCACAATTAATTTTTCTGAGCACAAAGACACACACCCACAAAAACATTAATGCAAACACAAATAAGAGCCATGTATTTTTCAGAAAAACATTCAGAGACAGATAGTCATTATAAGCAACACATTCCAAACCACAGCCTCATCATACTTTATAGCTCTTCTGTGAGTATACTATTGACTATGTATGAGAACTGGACTGAGTGACCCCTCCCGCCACACATTTCGAACAGCAAGTACCTGCTGGCTCCAGGAAGCCAAAATCCCATTGAGAAATAAACCACTATTACTCAGTCATTATATCTGTCAAAAAAAAACATTCTTTCTCTGATACCCGTTTTTAACATGTTCTTGCTTTTTCTTTTTTTTTCTTATGATATGTTTCCTTTAGTGCAAGTTATTCAAGTTATGAACTGGCCCATCAGATGCCTCAATAAAATTATCCCTCTGGAGTCCCTCGGAGGGCGCAATGGATCTCTCACTCAATCTTTGTTGTAGGGGTAGGCAGTGCCTGCTGGCCGCCATGCTAAACATTCGAAACGTATGATTGACACATTCTCCCGAGCCCACTTTAAACAATAATAGAAATGATGACTCGGACTGACTCAGATCAATCATGGCTTACTAACGTCACCTTGGTTTCACCAAGGCAGAGTTCCTATCGCAAAAAAATGGCAACTGACTTGACTTTATTTCACTAAAGCCAGAAGTAAGCCATTTACTATGGGTGATGTCACACTCGCTCGGTCCAAGTCTCATTTATATCTTACATCTTAAAGAAATGCAACATTGAAACGTGTATATTTATAGAAAAAGCCATCCTCCTCACATCTGCTCTCTGCTCTGCAGAGGTATATATTATAAGAAAATGTGAGCGTCATTCCATTTATAAATCCAACTGATGGTCTGGTAACAGGTTGATGGACCCAATCGGTAGTTTCATTACTATGCAATGCAGCAGGATGTTCATTTTCTGAATTATGGTCTCATTTTGAGTAAAAAAAAAAAAACAGTAATACAATGGCGTGCATGAGTTGAATGTGAAGACTAATGTTTAAAGATTAGCTGAAAAAGGTATCATCTATACACGTTTTTATTCATGTGAATGCATGACCTTGAATTTGAAAAAACATACTGTTATTTCCCAATAAACATAGTAACTCATATTTTTTTTATTTTTCGCATGACTCAAGCACTATTTTTAAAGAGCTATAGGCAGATGAAGACACTCTGCCATTGTAAATGATGTAAAAAAAATATTGCTAAAGATGGTGGAAAACATTTTAAATTTTTGATTTTCACAAAATTTATTTTTGTAAGTTGATTGCACCTGCACATTGAGAAAGGTTATAAGTTAAGCACACACAATTTTGCCGAAATGTAACATTCTTTGGATGGATGTAAGGAAAGATCAGCAATTTTTTTAATGGGTCATTGTTTGTAGCTTGTTAATCCTTTAATCCTTGCAATACTTTGTGTTTAATGTGGTGGCCCTGAAGTGCAAATCCCACCAAAAAAATCACTTAATACAGAAAAATAATAAAGATCACAATAAAATATTTAAAATCAAAACAAAAAGGTGTACTATTTGACATTGCTGATTAGATTATTAAGTTTGTCCATAATTTCAATTAAAAGTTATTTGGTTAGAACCGATGCTGGATATGATACATACTAATCATTAAACTGTTATTAGCTTGCGGACATTGAAGACGTTTGAAAAAAACTCAAAAGTCAAAACTTAATCAGCATTGTCCCATAATACTTACCTTTACCTCGGTTTTTTATTATTTGTTCTGCTTTTTTAGTTGTCGTTGTGATTTTTAATATGCCTTGTCTTGAGTGATTTGTTGATGTTATTTGAACTTCGGGGCCACCATAATTTCCCCACTATCGACTTTCTATAACCAATTTCTATAAATTGTAATAGTCTCATACTTTTAACATCTGTATACAAATTGACTACAAATTGATTTTTCTTGTCAAAACAGCTAAAATAATCATTTAGCCACCAAAAAATTAGTTTCTCATAAGTTGTCTTTGTAAGGTTCTGATTTTACCCAAAAAAGTCTCATTCATTCATTCATTTTCCAATCCGCTTTATCCCTTTCGGGGTCACGGGGTTGCCGGAGCCTAACCCGGCTACTCATGGGCGAAGGCAGGGTACACCCCTGGACTGGTCGCCAGTCTGTCGCAGGGGCCAAAAAAGTCTCAAAAATGTTTATTGATAATGATTTTCAATGTTTTTGGTTTTTTGAATATCAAGTAAATCAATGGTCTAAATTTAAGCCAACTTAGATGTCAAATAACCGGGTAAGCTTTTTGATAAGTTGATGAGTAAACTAAAGAGAAAAGAATAAAAGGCATTTTCCAGACAGCAAGGGAAGACTTTCCAGCTGGGAAACACAAACACACACTTCTAATCTGTCACAGCTCTGTTGTTATGAATGTGTTTACACAGCTTGCTGGCTTCCAACAGGTTAAGCGGCAGTGACAGTAGCGCTTACAGGAGAGAAGCCTGGCAGCAGAAAAGGAGACAACGTTTTCTTTGGAGCTAAACATGCAGTTTCCTCATTGATTGTTCAAAACAATAAGTATCCCAGTATTATAAACCAATATACACTGTGTGAAATCATATTAGATGTAATAGACGGGAAAGTTCTTGTTTCAGTGCAAAGGATTTCATCGTCGTGGATCTAAGGGCTCACCGTTTCAGCACCACGGACAGCTCTAGGAAGTACAACGTCAATAAATCAGAGCAGAACAAATTGGAGCTGTCTGCGGTGCTGAAAGTGGGCTGCCAGATATGTAGCAAGTCAAGAGCCCAAAAATGGCACAATCCAATAAAGGTGTTATTCCTTGGAGGTATAAAGTTGGCTTTTCAAAGCATGCAACAATCCATCTCTAGATCTTTGGAGCTGATAGCTTTCAGGGTCGACTATTACCATGTCAGAAATGCTGCACTTTAAATTGCACTGTAAACTCTATCCAACAAAATGTATGCTGAGAGGCTTTGTGGCGGCGGTATCCACAAACTTTTTACTAAATTACATTTTGACGCAAATCATGCAAAATGAATGAACTATCGCTATGCAAGAAGGAGGCGGGTGCACTTTGAGGACTAAGCCAAAATATGACCCCTGAGCAGGACTCAGCATTGAGCTTTAACTGGCCACTAAACAAGCCACATAAGGGAAATGCAAAGAATTTATTTCCCTGCAGGGATCAATAAAAGTCAAAATTCCATATTGCACCCAGCCCTCTGCTCTTCCTTTTAAATTCCCCTTCTGCTTTATTTCTATAATTTCATGCTTCCGTTCAACCATTAAATCAATACGCATATTGCAGAAGCTTCTCGTCAAGATTATAGTATGAATATCCTTCACACATTTGTCATGATGTTAAGATTTTGGCATAAACACACATACACACACAAAAGAAGTGAGAGGGTTTGAGGACGGCAGTAATTTATCGTTAAGTGAAGTCCATAAACCATTTCCTTACATCAGAATTCAACAGGGTATATTTATCATAGATGTATGCGTTAGTGCCTGCAAAACACACACAACCCTGAACCATGCTGAAAAGAGATTTTATTAAAACAAGGAAAGGTGCAGAGCTAGTCAGATACACTAGTTTATGAAGTCAGAGAGCAAATAAATTATGGAAATTGTTAAAGACACGCTTTGAGTCTCTGAAACACAAACATTCAAAACATGCAACTGCTCTCTGGGGTATTTAAATATTCTGTTCTTTTTTTTTTTTTTTTTGAAAAGTCCCTCACCAAAAAAAGTTTATGGGTTTATATTATAGTTTTCTTATTTTAGAATATTAAATGAAGGAAGGATTTGTGTTTTCACAAACAACTTTTGATTAAATTAGGTTATAAAAGGAATACAAAGTTTTAAGAAGAGCAAAGCAAGGTGAAAAAAGGAGATAAGAAAGACAAAGAGTAAAGTGTGTATTACCTGCTATCTGTGAAGAGAAACTCCAGGTGAGTCATGTAGACCTCCCACAGAGAAATGCTGTAACGCTTTGCCAGAGACAGGGCGATTCTGAACACGCTGTCATCCAGAGTCCTGAGCAAAGACAAAAACCAAAGAAAGATGAGAAGACTTAGAACAAGAACCTTCTGTCGTCAGCAGATGTGCTTGAGGATAGAATATTTTGAATTGGAAACAGAACTAATGTTTGACCCTTTCTCCCTGCATTCTTACTCTGTGAGGCCCAGAATAGTTGCTTTCTTGTAATCAAAGTCGCAGCTGAAGCGTTGGACGTCAACTCCTCTGCCCAAACCCTGTAGGACTTGCGCCTGGGTGAAGTCTGTAAGGCGCTCGTTGTACACGTGGAGCTGGTTGATGAGCTTCTGTAGCTCCTCCGGCCAATCAGAATACGAAGACACATGCTGAGTGACAGACTGGATCAGCTTCTTTGGGTCAGCCTTGAAAGAATTTAAAAGGAGAGAAAAAAAACATTAAGCCTTTATTAAAATTTTTAAACCTTTAAATTGTCCTGACAAACATCAACAAGGACACACTGATTTCAATTTTTTGATGTTGTACAAAATATTTAAACTCAGGCACTGAGTAAGGCTGCGGCGCTTTCCTATCATCCCTTTGTTTACACTCTCACTCGCTACCTTACACCCCCTCACAACCCCAAGCTAACATTATCAGTGCAAAAAAATTGCGTGCAATATTGAAGAAATCTGGCGATAGAGTTTTGATACAGATTCCAGCTCTGATGAGGAAAACAAGGACATACATGGATCTAATCATCTACAGGTAGATGCATCGGAATGGAGAGAATCAGGGAACTTGTGGGCCCATCAATAACAGAACATAACTTCAAGCTATTTCAAAATTTCATTTTGTTGTCTGCTCCTGATTCACCACTATTTAAATAGAGACATTCTCAGAAATGCAATTTTAATCTTAATTTTCTTTTTATATTCCCTTCATTATCAGAAAAAGGCCACAAGAACATGTTAAAAACACCATTGTCATTGAAGTGGGTCTTTAAATGTTGAAACTTTATCAGTAAATGCAGTGAAAAGAGTAAGTGTTATTCAAAAAACCTAGAATATATTGTTTGTGGTCATGGACTAATGGTATACCAGAACTTTAGAAAACTACAAAACTAATACATAAGAAATGTTTTTGTATTCTACATCTCATCATACATTCCACAGTACTGAACAGATATAAAAAAAAAAATAAAAAAAAATCTAATGATGAAAAAAGAAATTAAATAATCATCAGATTTTTTTGTCTCAATATGGCTGTAGAGCTTTAAAATGTCTATTTAACTCTCTATTTTTATCATTTTTTTTCCAGTATCTAGTTTCTTTTTTTTTTCTAAACCTGAACTAAGGAGTGCATATGAACTCACTCTGTCTGGGATGATCTCAGAATGAGATAAATGGATTTTTATGCTGCCTAATACTTGGGGAAAAAAATAACTCAAAAGGAGATTTTCTCCGGCAACACAAATGATTAAGAACATTTTTGTCATGTTTCTCTCTTTTGTATTGCTCCTCTCCGTGCAGGAACGTTTTGAAGGACTTTGATGTGCAGAACTGCTGGTGAATTATTTAATGAAGACATTAATGACCAAACATTTTTTTACGGGCTTTAAGAGGTCACAGAAAAATTTGGTATTTCAAAGTGTCCCTAAATGTTCATACTTTATACATAAAAAAGTTTTTTGTTTAATTTTTCTTTTTTTGATTCATCTGAAGTTTTCAAAACTTAAATTACGTACCGTGGTATGAAAAAGTGTATTTGTGTGATTTAATTGACTTTGTAGATCTACAAAATACTTTTTTTTATATAAAAAAGGAATTTAACATAAAATACAAAGAAAATTACAACTTTTACCACACAAATGCTTCCATTCTTTTCAACTCACTAAAAAATGTAGCTGTTAGACCCAATAATGCGAGAACTACAAAGGCCTAAAATAGTGTAAAAGCCTCGTTGAGTTAAACTGCCCCTTACAGACAAACTTAAAACAATGTCACACACAGAGCCTAAAATGTGTTATGCTGTGAGCTTTCTACAGCATCAGAAGTCTTTGTATGACACTTAAAGAGGCTATTTTTTAAAAAAAAATTGCAGCAATTTTCAACAGTTGGAGAGAAAAAAACGAAAGAGCTAAACGACCTTCCTGTCATTTTTCTGGAGAGTGCCACAACTGAGTTAAACCGGGCACTTTTAACATACAGATTTTTGCTGCAAGTAAAGAAATGATTGTCAATGTATAAAGATTTGTGAGCTCTTGTGATTTCCATGGGGAATAAATTATTAGACACATATGATTGAAAGTGCCATGCTTGCTTCTCTGTTCTAATTAAATGGACCCCCAAATTTGTGTTTTTGGCACCTTATTTGATGTCGCCCGGTAGGAGGAAATGGTTTATTCACTGATCTTATTTGCATGAGGTAATTAAGGATGGTGAGAATGTGGGAGCTTGGAAACAGAAGTGTGTGTCTGTCTCTGTGTGCTGCTGCTTCTTCCTGCTCGCAGCATGTTTTTGCATGCAGCTTTGGGTGGAGGGTTGGTAAAAAGAAGGACACGGACGAGTTTGTGGGGCCGAGAACGAAAGAGGGGAATTTAAAAAGTGTAGCCAGATAGGGAATCAGACAAGGGAAGTCAGGAGATTAAAGAGGGGAAGTATGGAAGGAGGGGAAGAAGAGAGGAATAAAGCTGAGGCATTTGTCAATGCTGGCACCTTATGGGATGTCATTTTTCACTTGGCTATAAAGGAAGGAATCTCTGTATGTCCGACTATGCTCACATATTTTTCAGCTTTTGCTACCCCTGAGGCAAAAGTCTCAGATACGGAATGCTAATATCTCCTTTTCTTTTTTTTTTTTTCTTTTTTGCTGTGCAACCAAAAAGAAAAATCATGACTTTGCCTGTGGCTGAGCTATGCTCGGTCGTCAAGTGAGTTAGCAAAGTGCTCAACCAATCCAAACAATAATCTAATGTAGAGACCCCTCAGAACCATAACAAAAAGCAAAAAAGATCTGAAAGGCAAATTAAAGATTTTTGTAAGCGCAAGCATCTACTTAAAGAGCCAAAACCCGCAGATTATGAATAAAGACCAAAAAGGAATACCGGTATGCTTTAATGGTAAACCGTCTACATCAGATACATCGTTGTTAACAACCAAAAAATGTTACAAGATTACAGAAGCAATCAAAAATACCATTATACTGATAATCAACTAACGTAAACCAAATAGTTGTAATTTAGCAGTTTAGGGTTCATAGGACCTTCATGTAAGCAAAACGAAGATCCTTGACTCAACAGATCTATGATAAAAATGCCAACTAAAGCCTTAATGGTGTGGTACGGTACGGTGTTTTGAGCGTTTCCGTTACAAATGGACCCATTAAACTGTACCCAACCGTACCATTTTTAGGCCCTCATTGGTTGTAGGTCCATAGAAAAATGGAGCGTAATGATTAGGGCAGAGTTACTGTCATCACATGATGAAATCCGTTGAAAGGTGGAAGGTCATTATGGCAAAGCAAGCAAAAAAAGTTTTCTTCTCTTTTTGGGTTTATTCCTCTTCGCAGCCAATCCACTCTCATAGAACATTAAATGCAATGTATATACAAAGTACCAAAAGCCAAAAAAAAGGGTCTGCTGGATGACCTCCATTACTAATGTTGATAGTTTCAGTTTTGCTGTAGTCGCACAAGTATGACGTGAAGCTACAAATTTTGGTCTACACCTCGCATGCGCCTTGACAGTCCAACTTTGAATGGAAATACTCACCCGAATTGCCTGGACCTTTCTAAGCTATATCAAACCATAAAGAGCCCTGAAAAGCCTCTAAAGATATTAAAGGTGAACATTAGATCACACAATCCGCCTGTTCCCATCAAAGTAGGAGACCAAGGAGATCAAGGATGTAGGCCACAAAGCTTGTGGGAGAATTTCCTTTGATCTACGTATGTTCACAGATAATACGGAAAAGAAGGCTGCCCCTTTTGTGAAATATTAAGCAAGAGATAAAGAGCTCTGGTGCTGCTTTGTTGCATATGGCATAAAGTAAATCTTGACTTTGAGCAATCAAACCTCAAAACTCATTCATCATTCATTTTCCAATCCGCTTTATCCCTTTCGGGGTCACGGGGTTGCCGGAGCCTAACCTGGCTACTCATGGGCGAAGGCAGGGTACACCCCTGGACTGGTCGCCAGTCTGTCGCAGGGGCCCATGCACACCTCACACACCCATGCACACGCCCATGCACACTCACATTCACACCTAGGGACAATTTAGAGTAACCAATTAACCTATGAAGCATGTTTTTGGACGGTGGGAGGAAGCCGGAGTACCCGGAGAAAACCCACGCATGCACGGGGAGAACATGCAAACTCCACACAGAAAGGTCCCCCAGCCAGGACTTGAAC